>JARQOC010000005.1:100786288-101386288 GCA_033576535.1 Allobates femoralis | reverse complement strand
TGCATTGAACAAGTACTGATTAAATTTGCTTTCCCCATCTTCTTTATTAAAGCATTTTTTTCTGTGTATTCGACCCCAAAAGCTTATATATTAATTAATGGCACCATCTGTTAGCATTAATGACGCCACTCGATCAGCTATTGCTATTGCCTCTCCTATGATAAAATTACAAAAACTATTGAAAGCAATTACATGAAAACCCTCTGATCAAAGACATAAATTATAAATCATCTGCCTATAAGATCACTGCATATGCTGACAATATGACGCTCCTTATCACAATCCCAGAAACAATTTCCCTGAGATACTGTAAGCCTGGCTCTTTTCTCATTCTTTATCCAATTTAAGATTAATGATAATAGATCTCAAGCTCTTAACATCACAGTATCCTCTTGAGAGCTCCTTTCCTTTTCAATCGCCTAGTAATTCGATTACATTATTAAGAGTGAATATTTTCCAACAGAACAAAAAAATTTAATAATCTTATAAACACCAATAGTCCATGATATAGACATTATCACAAAGAGGAAGCGAACTATGACAACATATAATAAAAGTAATTTTATTTCAATAAATGTTAAAAAATATATATATACATAATAAACATAGATAATCTCAGCAAATGAGGGACAACAGGAGACCTTTGAAAAAGGGCTATGTACAAGAAATTAATACAATGAGGCAGCAGCAGGAAATTAATATATTAAAGTCAAATGAAGGAGGTTGCAACCGGGCACCAAAACCTTGTACTATTTCTTAGCCTTGTGACCTGTTTGGTCAAGCCTATAAATCTCTTTTGTCACCTGGGGATCGGTGTTCCACGCTTATGGGATCCACAAGTGCAATGCTGATAGACAACAAGAAATGAAAAGCTGCACTCACCTAATGTTTTCCAGCTCCAGTTATTTATTCATTCCATGGGACATGAGATTTGTGCGGTGAGAGGAAGTGGGAGGCAGCGGACGACAGCACACCATTTCGCGTTGTTACCGCTTCAAAGGATCCTGTGCATGGAGTGTGAGGATGCAAAGTCATTCTTTACAGACTGTAACGTTAAAGGGTACCTTTACAAGCCGCAATATTTAGTGGCGATATGTGGCGATCTAACGTGCGCGAGCACGTTTTTCATGGTCGCCTCAGATCGCCGATGGCGTTTTTACACACCACAATTTTGCCCTCAACCGAAGGCGATGTGTCGTCCTGGAAATCGCCTACCCCAGAGCGGAACCAATCCGGTGGCCTTCCCTCGCCGCTTCACACGCCACAATCCCAAAGGAATGTGGGCGTACATGTTCAGTGCGGCGAGAACATAGGCATGGCAGACTGGTGTACACCGCACCCCAAACACGCTGATTGGACAACGCAATAGCGTTATGATTGGGCAGCCTGCGCTGGAAGGCTGGCTAATACATGACGCCATGTTCTGCCACGCCTATGTTCTCACCGTGCTGAACACGTACTCCCACATTCCTTTGGGGATTGCGTTCTGTGAAACGGCGAGGGAACTCGACTGGATTTGTTCCGCTGTGGGGTAGGCGATTTCCGGGGCGACACATCGCCTTAGGTTGAGGGCAAAATTGCGGCGTGTAAAAGCGCCATCGGCGATCTGAGGTGATCAGGTCTCTCCTCCTCCTCATTATACAGCTGTACATTGTATATATAGTGATCAGTATAGAGGCTCTTTGTCATTCCTGTACCCTCAGATTGTTAGCTCCTGTGATCAGGGCTCTCGCCTCTCCTTTGTTACTTTCTATCTGTCATGGTACCTTTACACGCTGCTACAGGATGGTGGAAACAACCGGGTAGATGAGGGAAATGTATCTTGCACCGCCAAATCAACCCGAGGTAGCGGCGTGTAAAGACAGTTGTTTCCACACGTCACTTGCGGCACCTGTTTCAGAGCAGTGCTCTAAAACAGGTTGATTTCAAGGCGATGGTAGCGGCCTGTATCGGCGTGTAAATAAGGAACAAGAGGGTTGTTTCGACACCTTGCTATCTACCTGGGGCGTGACACAGGCTCCGGGAAACTGCGCCCCATCAGCGATCATTGGTGGAAGCTCCAGCGTTGCGATTGGTTGTCGCTGCATAGGGCGGCATATTTAAGGAGCTGACCAGTCACACTACACAATTGCTGGGTCATGTATTAGTCAGGCTGCTGCGCTGGCTGGCCAATCATGATGCTATTGCATTGTCCAATCATTGTACGAGCGTTTCGTAATCCACAATTCTGCACGCCTATGTGTTTTCCCTGCTGCCTTTGTTCCGCCCATATTACCTTGTTATAGTGGCGTGTGAATGAGGTAAGGTGAGCTACAGAAGGTAACTTGTGGCACCCGGTGGTGTATCCAGAGATAGATGTAATCTACTGTAGCGCACCTTGTAGCGGCGTGTAAAGGTGGTGCGGGTACCGTTTTCAACCATTTGTGCGTGCTCGTGCATGTGAAGCACCCGGTTGTTTCCACCATCCTGTAGCGGCGTGTAAAGGTACCATCAGTGTTTGGTCCCTTCTTAGTAAGTGTTGTGATATCTGCTGCTCTGTATAGGAATATTATGCTGTCAGCAGGTTTATTCCTATACTGTACAGCCCCGGCCATATTGTCACTGCGACGCTGATTACACTGATACGTGTAGTGAAGGATTCATTTTTTGGATGCTGTACTGTCATCCTGGAAAGATTTTCCTGCAGACAACATCACAATGGGGGCAGCTCTGTGCTGCTGAGGATGGCGGCTGTCTCTCCTCCCTGTCCGCTCCCCCCCAACCATGTGCTGTCTCTCTTCCCCCTGTGCTCTCTCCTTTCACCTGTCTTCCCCCATGTACTGTCTTCTCCTCTCATGTGCTCTCTCCTTTGCCTATGCGATCTCTGCCCCACTGCACTTTCTTTTTGCCCCACACTGTGCACTCTCTCTCTGTCCCACCCTCTGTGCTCTCTCTTCCCTGTCCATGTGCTCTCTTTCTGCGCCCCATGTGCTCTCTCTGCTCCCCATGCACTCTCTCTGCTCCCCGTGCGCTCTCTCTGCTCCTTGTGCGCTCTCTCTGCCACATGTCATGTGCTATTTCTGCTCCCCCTGTGTGGTCTCTCTGCTCTCCCTGTGCACTGTCTCTTTGCTCCCCCTGTGAGCTCTCTCTGCCACATGTGCTATTTCTGCTCCCCCTGTGCGGTCTCTCTGCTCTCCCTGTGCACTGTCTCTTTGCTCCCCCTGTGTGCTCTCTCTGCCACCCCTGTGTGGAGAGAGCAGAGACTGGGACTGAGGGAGGGGAGCGTGCAGAGGCCAGGACCGGAGGAGGGGAGTGGAGAGTGCAGAGACCAGGAGTGGAGGAGGGGAGCTTGCAGAGACTGGGGGAGTGGATCGGAGTGTTCAGCAACCGGGGGTGGGGGTGAAGTGTTCAGAGACCGGGGGAGGGGAACAAAGTGTTCAGAGACTGGGGGAGGGGAGCTTGCAGAGAACAGGACTGGGGGAGCGGAGCTTGAAGGGACTGGCACCAGGAGAGGGGAGCATGCAGAGATGGGGACCAGCGGAGGGGAGCAAAGCATGCACTGTCTGTGTGCTATGGATAACCTGGAAGCCTAAACCTCAGAGATACCCTGTGCACATCTCCCACCTCGACTTCACCGCCATGGACGAAGTGTCATTCACAATACGGTCGCATAGTCATCTCCCTCCAGTGCTGCCTGTTCCTCTCTTCCCGGGTGCTGCACCCAGTGCAGTGAATATTAGATGCGCCTAACGAGCCCCAGAAGCGAGAGGAGCACACAGCGCTGGAGGGAGGAGAGAGGAGCAGACAGCGCTGGAGGGAGGAGAGAGGAGCAGACACCGATGGAGGGAGGGGAGAGGAGAAGACAGCACTGTAGGGAGGAGAGAGGAACAGACAGCGCTGGAGGGATGAGTGAGGAGCAGACAGCGCTGGAGACAGGTGAGTTTGAAATTCTTTATTTTAACATTTAAAACTCTTGGCTCTGGTCCATGCACACGGATTTCACATGAAGGACATCTGTGTTCAGGATGTTTTTGGCCAAAACCGGTCACATCACTACAGTGGCAAGAAGGTTACAAATTAACTTCTATTGATATAGAGAGCCTCTACACGCGGATTCCCCAAGAGCTTACCATAAAAATTATTGAAAATATCCTAAAAGACGCTGGACAAGACAGACT
This sequence comes from Allobates femoralis, assembly GCA_033576535.1. Lineage (NCBI taxonomy): Eukaryota > Metazoa > Chordata > Amphibia > Anura > Aromobatidae > Allobates > Allobates femoralis. The sequence continues at coordinate 101,382,131 of JARQOC010000005.1, read as the reverse complement.
TCTGGTGGAATTCGTGTGTGGCTCTTTAGAGTTCGTTTTGAGCCACAATGTATTCAGTTTTATGGATCCATGGTATTTACAGCACGAGGGTACAGCAATGGGTAGTCCAGTAGCTTATACCCTCACTAACCTTTTCCTAGCCCACTTCTAGAATAACTTGATTTATTCTGTCAATAATCCAAAGATCGGTGTATAAAAAACCTACATCTACCAACACGTTTTTGTATTTTTCGATTACTCACTCCTGCACACAAAAAAGGCTTTACCTTACAGTCAGCTTTTACGACTAAAAAGGATTAATAACAATAGGGAACTGCTAGAATCCCAGGCAGATTCCTTACATAAAGATTTTGTATGCAGAGGATATCCAAATGAATTGGTGAAAGTGGATAGAGAAAAAGTTTATTTCAAAAAAGTCTGACAGGTAAAAACAAAAAAGGTCAAAAAGACAATAAGACAGTTTACTTTTACCTTTAAATATGGCTCTACGTACAAAAAAATTAAGTCGGCAATATCCAGACACTGGCATGTAATCCATGCGGATAGAGAATTAAATGAGACAGAAATTGGTCTCCCCTTAGTTACATACAAAAGGTGCCATCCTTTGAGATATTTATTGGTAAAGAATCGAGTACAACAAAAGCCTCCCAAAAAAACTTGGTTAGATGGAAAAAGATCAATAGGAAACTTTAAATGCAAAAATTATCAGTTTTGTAGGTATCATATAACTGAAAAGCCTATTCAAATAGGACATAAATCCCACAAAGTCACATCCTACATTTCATGCAAGTCGAAGTGGGTGGTTTATGTAGTATTCTGTCCATGCAGAAGATACTACGTAGGCAAAACAATTAGACCAATTTGCACAAGGTTTAAAGAACACTATAAATCTATCAGTTTGGGAAAAGGCTGCCGCACCTTATCATACACATAAGAGAGTGTCACAGAGGTGATGCTAATGTTCTTTGTAGGATTGAAACATGTATCTCCGTCTTTTAGGCCCACGTCACACACACAGATATCTGTGCAGATATTGTTCACAGATCTCTGGTTGCAGTGAAATCATGGACACATTGTTCCATTTGTACACAGCCACAAAATGGAACAATGTGTCCATGATTTCACTGCAACCAGAGATCTGTGAACAATATCTGCACAATTATCTGTGTGTGTGACGTGGCCCTTAGAGGAAGAAGCGCCGTGGATCATCAATCCAAATGCACAAGGGGGCGATGGTTTAAACGATAAGGTTGATCTAGCGGTCTTTCTTTAAATTGCCAAATCAGTTAAGGAGATTTTAGATAATTTAGATGATTCTGTTGCTGTGATCAATGGTATTTGATATCAGATGCATCCAGGAGAAATATCAGTTCATAGTCTGAACAGAGTTCCATTACTTCCTGTGTTCTTCCTTGCTTTTGTCTTGCTCTCTCCTTTCTTTTTCTTTTCTCCTTGCTTTTTTCCTGACTCATGCAGGCACCTTATGCCACTTTTTCTTATTTTCCCTCTCCATTTCTTTGTTTCTTATTGAAATGTAGGAGTAGCCATTTTACTAAAATAGTCTAATCAGTAGAGAACAGATATATTTGATATACCAGGAGTAACGACACTGAGGTGACTGTCCCATAGATAGATAGCGATATTAAGTGAAAATATTAACTCTTAAATTGTGCATTTTAAACCATCTGCCTGTTATGTTAACTATTGAGAAATCTGATATAATAATTGAAACGTTACTGTTCTGTATTTGTGTTCTTAATTTGCACATTTGTATTAAGGCGGTGTGTTGAACAGGCCCTCCATATTTAAGTAACAGGATCTGATATCACACTCCATGCACAGGACCTGTTGAAGCAGTAACACCACGAAATGGCGTGCCGTTGTCCGCTGCCTCCCACTCCCTCTTCCCGCACTAATGTAATTTCCCATGGAATGAATAATCGGAGCTGGAAAACATTCGGTGAGTACAGCTTTTCAATTCTTGTTGTCTATTAATATATTAAAGTGGTATTGCAAACAATTATATTCCTCCAATAAAGTGCCCGTGTTCCCCTAATACCATGTCACAGTGTTTATTCCCTGCCAGCCTATGGAACAGCACAGCAGCAAAGATTTGAATGTAAGAATCAGGCAATACCTTGTAAATAATTCTGCACTGGGAAGTGTATCAGGATCTGTGCCCTTCCACCCCGACACACGTTTTGCCACTTTATTCCAGCCCCAAATTTTAGATTTTTTTTTCAACAAAAATAATAAAACAAAAACTATACATGTTTGGTATCTGTGTAATTGTAGTATGGTTATACAGCCAGGTCAGTTTTATGGTAAAATAAACGCTGTAAATGAAAAAATCACAATAAACAATTTCAGCATTTCACTTCTTTTGCTTCTTCATATAGGACAGATAATACCCAAGTGACAATATTCCAAAAACTGCACCCCTCAAACTATTCAAAACCACATTCAAGTAGTTCATTAACCCTTCAGGTGTTTTAGATTTTACATTGGGACTAAAAAGATAAAACTGCACCTGTAACTTTATACATCTGGGTCAAACCTCATATACAGAAGTAATCGCTCTTTACATTTAGTCCCCAAGATTAGCTCAGATAAGCCAAAGTGTTGACACACACTTGAAAATATGAAGAAATACTTGTCATTTTTTCATGTATATATTTGTAATTTCTTGAACAATACGTCATTTAGTCAACACCATTACTCATACCTCCCAACTTTTGAAGAACAGAAAGAGGGACAGTCGATGCGGCGCACTGTGCGCCGCGCAAATTTTTAGCCCCACTCCTTGCCCCGCCCCTGACCACACCCATTTACAAGTGACGGACATTCAGATGCCCTTATTTCTATTAATCTTCTGATTATTGCATTTTTGCTGCATTTTTTTGCCTTTTCCAATTCATTTGATGCATTTTAGTGCCATTTAGTACTGACAGCACAGACTGTGGGCTGCCCCATCATACAACACAGCAGGACGGCTGAGATTGGTGCCTGCCCTGCAGCATTGTGCAGTTTATAGCCAGGGATGTGCAGTCAGTAATCAAACCTCTGACTCCGAATCCTCAGTTTCCCTGAATCCAACCCCACCAAAATGGAAACCGTCTCAGACTCCATCTCCACAGTCATGGTGTGCAGCCGGTAAGCCAAACCTCCGACTCCACCAAAATGGACACCGACTCTGAGTCCACAGTACTGTGTATAGCGCCCCCTGATGGCAGTCTGCCGTCTACAACAGGATACAATACTAGCTCTGGGGATGCAGTAGGGAGATGGGAAAAAGTTCCACAAGGTGAACTATCACTGCAGCCTCCACCAGTCGGGCCTTTATGGCAGAGTGGCCCAACAGAAACCTCTCAAATGAAGAATTTAATTTGAGTGATCCGTTTTATGCAGTGTACTGCAAATAATGGATCAAAAAATGCAGAGTCTGAATGTAGCCTATATATCTCCATCCTGGTATATATGGTCCCCATCCTGGTATATATGGTGTCCCTTATGGTCCATTCGCCACAGAGGTACTGCACCTTAGCCAGAGGTGTGGTACCTCCCCCCCACCCCTGGTAAGGAGAGGGCACTACCCGGTACCCACACATCCGCATCCAACACCAGCCCACTCTAGGCCAGGGGTGCTGAGGCAGAAGAAACCCCATGATGGGCAGACCCCATCTCTGGCTGGAGAAGGGGATTAGTAGGTGGAACAGTTAGAAAGTAGTGGAGCACTAGGAGGTAGGCAGTGACAGTTGAGAGTGGGAGGAGTTAATCCAGACAGAAATAGGAAGTGCGCAGTCAGTGAGTCGGACCCGGGGACTGGAGTTGTGAGTAGCTTGTCCTGGGGAAGAGGATGGAGAGAAAGTTGGACCCGGGGACTGGAGCCAGACGAGCTCGTCCCAGGTCAGAGAGGATGTAGAGTATCTGCAGAGACTGAGAGGGAGCTCTGAGGGCAGGGGGAGCACCTCTGGGTTGCCACAGAGCTCTGTGTGGAGGAACCCCGTTCCAGTGATTGCCTGGAGGGACTTGCTGGAGGAGCTAGGCCACAGAGGGGACCGGCCCCAGACTAGTGGAAGACTTTAAGATTCAGCTAGCAAACCCGGAGGCTGCAGTATCTTAATGTGCAGCAGCCAAATCCGCACACAATCGCTGAAAAGGCAGCCACATAGGCTCAAGGGGACAAGAGAGACGTCGCCCGACAGGACCCAAGCTGCTGGCTCTGGACAGTGTGTGTGAAAGGCAGGAGGGTGAGAGCCAGCGCAGTGAGATGACCCGGAAAGGTACACACAAAGGTGGTACCAAACAAGTGCCACCAATCTGCCTAGAAATGGCTGGATCCCTGACTCGGAGTACACAGCACCCGGCGGGTCGGCGTACTTCAGAAACTGAGTAAACTGTGAAGACTGCACCCTGCTGTGTCCCCTGATTTATTTACTTCACGACCTGCCCTGGGTTACACCTGTGACCACCATCAATAGACTATAACTGCCCTGGGGTCCTGCTCTACCCGTGGAGAGCTGTAACATCCCTGCTGCATCACCCCAGTGGATCTGAACCGCAGCGTCGGCCATCCAATTGCTGAATGCCACAGGTGGCGTCACAAATTTAATCCCATATAAATAACCCCCATTTTTATGACACCGCCAGGCTCACGGAGCCAGGTCACGCCACCATGACATTCTCCAAAGAGAACTGAACTGTTCGGCCCGGTTCCGAGTACCTCACGGCCCTGGTAGGCGCGTCAGTATACATGTCCCTATTTTTCTCTAATTTAAGAAAGTATTCTACTCAACTTTCTTCAGCTCCCACATCACCCAGTGTCCTCTGTAACAACGCACAGCTGGTAGCTGACATTGGAGTGTGCGCCTTGATGCAAGAAGTGACTGTCATGTGCTGCCCTGTCACGGTACCGCAGACGTCAGCTGTCAGCCACAGTTTGGCCGTCAGCGTGTATCACAGTGCAGGAACCTAACGGGTCTCTGTACATCAATACGCTTCAGCTTGATGCATGTCCTCGGATGCACATCCAGCTGCAGTACGTGCTGGGGTCGCCCGGGCCCCTGTATCGCCAGGCCTGGTCTTGACCTCGATCCTTACAATTATGTAGATACTGAACAGAAATTGTTTATTCTTTTATTAGTGTTGTGAAAAAAATTCAGAAATTTGTAATTAAAAATACATTTTTGCTTGTGTCATTTTCCAAGATCTGTAACGTTCTTAATCTTTATGATCCGGGCTGTGAGGGGAGGTTTGTTGTGCCCTGTGTTGACATTCTAAGGGTACCTTTACACGCCGCGACGGCAGGCTGGATACATCGCGCTACAAGCTACAATTGTAGCTTGTAGCGTCCATATCGCCTGTAGTAGCGGCGTCTGAAGAGGCGACGCTACAGCCGGCGACAGATACATCTGTTTATGGGCTCTGCTCATAAACTTAAGGCAACATCGCCGATTGTAGCGAGCTGTATCGGCGTGTAAAGAAGCAACGGAAGGCAACTCTGGACACCCGGCGATGTGGCTGCCATGTATCTAAGGCGTGACACAGTCGCCATGTTACAGCGCCCCATCTGCGATCATTGGAGGTCGCTCCTGCTTTATGATTGGTAGTCGCAGCATAGGGCGGGATATTTAAGGAGCTGACCAGTCACACTACACAATTACTCGAGCGTGCTCTATTAACCAGCCTCCTGCGATGCCTGGCCAATCCTGATGATATTGCGCTGTCCTATCATCATACGGACGGCTCGTAATCCAAGATTGTTGCACGCCTATGTGCTATCCCTGCTGCACCGGGTCCGCCCATAGTAGCTTGTTGGAGCGGTGTGTAAACATGGTACGCTACGCTACAGCTGGCTACTTGAGACACCCGGCGATGTAGCTAGCTATAGATGTAGCGTGGCGTAGCGCACCTTGTCGCGGCGTGTAAAGAGGGTGCGTTGACCGTTTGTAGCCGTTTGAGCGTGCTCGTGCACGCGAAGTAGCGCGATGTATCCAGCCTGCCGTCGCGGCGTGTAAAGGTACCCTAAGGGTACCTTTACACACGGCTACATTTGTAGCTTGTCACCAGGTAACTTACTGGTTGCAGTGAAATCATGGATACATGATTCCATTTGTACACAGCAACAAGATAGAACCATGTATCCATGATTTCACTGCAACCAGTAAGTTACCTGGTGACAAGCTACAAATGTAGCCGTGTGTAAAGGTACCCTTATGGTACCTTTACACGCCGCCACAACAGGATGCATACAACCCGCTACAGGCTACAAATGTAGCTTGTCACGCCAATATCGCCCGTAGTAGCGGCGTGTGAAGACGGGACGACACAGCCGGCTACAGATACCTCTGTATCCGTGCACTGCCCATAAACAGATGGCTACATCGCCGATTGTAGCGAGCTGTATCGGCGTGTAAAGAACCCACAGAAGGGAACTGTGGACACCATGCTATGTAGCTGGGGCGTGACACAGGGTCCGGGTTTCCGCGCCCCCTTCAGCGATCATTGGAGGAAGCACCTGCGTTGCGATTGGTTGTCGCCGCACAGGGCGGCATATTTAAGGAGCTGCCCAGTCACACTACACAATTGCTCGAGCGTCATGTATTAATCAGCCTCCTGCGATGCCTGTCCAATCATGGTATTTTTGCTTTCTCCTATCAGCGTACGGACGTCTCGTAATCCACAATTGTAGCACGCCTATGTGCTGTCCCTGCTGCACCAGGTACGCCCATAGTAGCTGGTTGTAGCGGTGTGTAAATGAGCTACAGATGGCTACTTGCGACACCCGGCGATGTATGTAGCTGTAGATGTGGCGTAGCGTGGCGCACCTTGTGGCGGCGTGTAAAGAGGGTGCGGTTCCCGTTGGTAACCGTTCGGCCGTGCTCGTGCACGTGAAGTTGCCGTTGGTATCCATCCTGTTGTGGCGGCGTGTAAAGGTACCATTACTGATACCATGTGGCTGTAGATCATATACTGATTGGCTGTTATATGCCATTCATCGCAAGGTGGAGGAGGCAAAAAAATAGATAGAATTCTGGCGATTTAATTGTTGTTTTTTGTTACGCTGTCTACCAATCACATTCATTTATTTTGGATTTTGAGAGGACTTTTATGAATGCAGTGATACCAAATATGGGGGGGATTATTTATGTTTTGCTTTTTATGGGAAATAGGGGTTGGTTATAAATTTTTGTTGTTTTTTCCCATATGTTTAAAAACACTTTTTTTTTTCTCTGTACTGTAAGGGTACTGTCACATCTAGCCATATCGCCGGCGATCCCATAGGCGACGCACGTTTTTGCGTGTCGCCCGAGGTCGCCGACGCCCATTTACACGGGGCGACACCTTAGGCGACGCTCAGGCGACGACCTGACCGGAAATTGCCTGAGCGTCGCCCAAGCCCCACAGGCGATTAAGTCGCTGGCGGCCGCATACGCGTCACACAGAGCAACCACATTAGCGATGTGGGCGTAATTTTGACCCGCATCTCGGAGATAGGCGTGAACATTATGCTGTGTGACGCCTCGAAGAAATGTGATTGGCCTGGGTGTCTGATGCAGAATTGACATGTACTGAGACAATTGTGTTGGTGTTAAAAAGAGACATTTGGCAATGGCACATCTCTGCACTTTGTAGCACACAGTGGGGCATCAATGCGCTGCTTTTTAATAGAATGTACGCTCCTGGGTATGGCCCCTTTGACATCTGCGTTTTATGCTGATGGCGGCAGTTGCAGTTAAAAAAACCGCAACTGCCACGATTACCGCAAGTGTGACCGCACTTGCGGTTCACTTGCGGCAAGCACCATACAATGTCTATGGGGCTTGCGGCAGGTGCGGCAAGTGCGCCAAGTGCGGTTTCGGCACTTGCGGCATGCTGCGGTTTTTTTCCCAGCCGCACCTGCCGCAAGCCCCATAGACATTGTATGGTGCTTGCCGCAAATGAACCGCAAGTGCGGTCACACTTGCGGTAATCGCGGCAGTTGCGGTTTTTTTAACTGCAACTGCCACCATCAGCATAAAACGCAGATGTCAAAGGGGCCTAATACACCTTTCAGCACCATGGAAAGGAAGACTACATTAATGTGGGACGCACACATCATCAAATAGGACGCCGAGGAACAAGACTACCAATCGTAACGCTGGAGCTGCCACCAATCCACGTGACCGCCGGAGATAGTAACTACGCCCTGAAACGCCTACTGAATAGTTTTGGTGATGTGTGCTGTCGCCTTTCACATCGCTCATGAGATGTTACACAGGGCGATCAGCACACATCGCCCAAGAATGGTCGCCTGGTTTCAGTGCTCTGATGTGAAACCAGGCGACCACTCAGACGTGTCGCCATCGCCCATTTACATTAGGCGACGCATTGGCGATGTCGCCGGCGACAGGCCACGCCTTAGCGTCGCCTGTGGAATCGCCGGCGATATCTCCAAGTGTGACGGTACCTTAATAGTCTCCTTAGGGGAGCTGAAGCTGTATCTTATCGCTTCTCCAGAATGCAGCAGTGCTACAGCCGCTATGTAGAGTGAAAATCATGTTCTTCTATGAACACCACATAAACGCTGGCCCTCACACAAGAACCGTCACGATAGGTATGGAGGTCTTCAGCAGACCCCTGGCTGTCATGGGAACCCATCACATCCTCAGACCTCACACAATACCGACGCAGCCGACATCTCCTGCCGGGACCGACGTGGCCGACGTCTCCTGCCGGGACCTACATCTCCTGCCGGGACCGACGCGGCCGACATCTCCTGCCGGGTCCGCCATCTCCTGCCGGGACCGCCATCTCCTGCTGGGACCGACGCGGCCGACATCTCCTGCCGGGGCCGACGCGGCCGATGTCTCCTGCCGGGGCCGACGTCTCCTGCCAGGACCGACATCTCCTGCGTTCACTAGTCTGTGGCCCCTGCGCAGCTCCTGCTCCCTCTTGTGCAGGTGCGAGGGATGAACAGACTGTGGAGGACAGAGATGTCAGTCATATCAATCAAGGCAGGAGAGATGGTGAATCAGGACCACAATGAGCGACTGTCAGACATATAACTCTTGTACCCGGCTCAGCCTCTTTCTCTATTTTCTTTAACACGTTTTTCCCAGCGCGCTTTTCCTGAGCCCATTTTATAATGCGACCCATGGGAAAAGTGCGCTGAAAAAAGTGCAAAGAATTGACATGGTCGTTCTTTTTGCATGTGTGCTTTGCAGTGAAAGCGTGCGCACATCAAAGAGCAAAAATATGCAACGTGTGAAAGCCATAGCTTTTGCTGGATTGCTTATCCAGTGTTGCGTTTCACTGCTTTTACAGCAGCACAAAATAGCAGTGCGTAGATGCAGTAAATACGCCACGGGTGAAGCCTTACTCCTGCTCTCTGTTATCAGCTTCTCATTTCCTGCCATACTGGTCACTGGTTTTAGTTCTTCATCCAGTGTCTCGTTCTCCAGGGTCATATCTAGGGGAAACTGGTGGGGCATTTGCCCCGACGCAGCAGGCAGGGGGGCGCCGCTGGACCTCCTGCTGCAGTGGCCAAGGACGGGTCTCCCCGCCAGCCGCCTGTTACGCCCCCCTGCATTGTTCTCCACCAGCAGACAGAGCTGCACACTACATCCACGGCTGCTCTGTACTGACAGGACCTGTGAAGATGTCACATGGAGGGGAGGAGTCAGGGGTCACATTATCAGCTCCTCAGTGTATGCAGGACTCTGCTGTGCTGGTTGTTATGGTGCAGGATAAGGTGAAGGTTATGTCAGGAGGGCTTTACAGTGTGGATGTAGCAGAGCCGATATTGTACTAAATGTACAGAGCTAAGCTGTGGGCGTAAGGAGTGGAGCTGTGTCTCCACAAGGTTTATGGAGCGGAGCCGCGTGTGTACGTGCCTGCATCAGTGCACGGTGAGGAGCTGCACCTGTATGAGGTGTACAGAGCGGAGCCGTGCCTGTATGAGGTTTACGGAGCGGAGCTGTGTCTGTATATCGTGTACGGAGCGGAGCTGCGCCTGCATCAGGTGCACGTAGCGAAGCCGCACCTGTATGAGGTGTACGGAGCGGAGCCATGCCTGAATGAGGTGTACGGAGCGGAGCCGCACCTGCATGAGGTGTACGGAGCAGAGCTGTGCATTTATGAGGTGTACGGAGCAGAGCTGTGTCTGTATATGGTGTACGGAGCGGAGCCATGCCTTTATGAGGTGTACGGAGCAGAGCCGTGCCTTTATGAGGTGTACAGAGCGGAGCCGTGCCTTTATGAGGTGTATGGAGCGGAGCTGTGCCTGTATGTGGTGTACGGAGCAGAGCTGTGCATTTATGAGGTGTACAGAGCGGAGCCGTGCCTTTATGAGGTGTACGGAGCAGAGCCGTGCCTGTATGAAGTGTACGGAGCGGAGCCGTGCCTTTATTAGGTGTACGGAGTGGAGCCGTGCCTTTATGAGGTGTACGGAGCAGAGCTGTGCATTTATGAGGTGTACAGAGTGGAGCCGTGCCTTTATGAGGTGTACGGAGCGGAGCCGTGCATTTATGAGGTGTACAGAGCGGAGCTGTGCCTGTATGAGGTGTACGGAGCAGAGCTGTGCATTTATGAGGTGTACGGAGCGGAGCCGTCCATTTATGAGGTGTACGGAGCGGAGCCGTGCATTTATGAGGTGTACGGAGCGGAGCCGTGCATTTATGAGGTGTACGGAGCGGAGCCGTGCATTTATGAGGTGTACGGAGCGGAGCCGTGCATTTATGAGGTGTACGGAGCGGAGCCGTGCATTTATGAGGTGTACGGAGCGGAGCCGTGCATTTATGAGGTGTACGGAGTGGAGCCGTGCATTTATGAGGTGTACGGAGCGGAGCCGTGCATTTATGAGGTGTACGGAGCGGAGCCGTGCATTTATGAGGTGTACGGAGCGGAGCCGTGCATTTATGAGGTGTACGGAGCGGAGCCGTGCATTTATGAGGTGTACGGAGCGGAGCCGTGCCTGTATGAGGTGTACGGAGCGGAGCCGTGCATTTATGAGGTGTACGGAGCGGAGCCGTGCATTTATGAGGTGTACGGAGCGGAGCCGTGCCTGTATGAGGTGTACGGAGCAGAGCTGTGCATTTATGAGGTGTACGGAGCGGAGCTGTGCATTTATGAGGTGTACGGAGCGGAGCTGTGCATTTATGAGGTGTACGGAGCAGAGCTGTGCATTTATGAGGTGTACGGAGCAGAGCTGTGCATTTATGAGGTGTACGGAGCAGAGCTGTGCATTTATGAGGTGTACGGAGCAGAGCTGTGCATTTATGAGGTGTACGGAGCAGAGCTGTGCATTTATGAGGTGTACGGAGCAGAGCTGTGCATTTATGAGGTGTACAGAGCGGAGCTGTGCATTTATGAGGTGTACGGAGCAGAGCTGTGCATTTATGAGGTGTACGGAGCAGAGCTGTGCATTTATGAGGTGTACGGAGCAGAGCTGTGCATTTATGAGGTGTACGGAGCGGAGCTGTGCATTTATGAGGTGTACGGAGCAGAGCTGTGCATTTATGAGGTGTACGGAGCGGAGCTGTGCATTTATGAGGTGTACGGAGCAGAGCTGTGCATTTATGAGGTGTACGGAGCCTGTCACCACACTCCTCTGTGTTCTCTGTTATCATCACCCCTTGTGTTATCCTCAGCCTGTGCTCCCATGTCTTTGATACCTGTGTGCTGTGCTCCTGTCAGTTCCTCCCAGTCACAGGCAGTCAGTGATCCAGGCTCCAGTGGGAGGCAGAGCCCTCTGTGTCCCGGCTGCTGCTGTGCTGATGCTTCCTCCATTGCTGGGGAACTTCACAGAGGCCGCGCTGAGCCGGGATTGGATGACTGAGTTCTGTCCCCTCTACACACAGGGCAGGAGAGAGGTCACACGACTCACTCTCTGCACTGTGATTGGGTGCTCAGTCCTCCCAATGTGCTGCTGTGAGGGGGCGTGACCGGCAGCCGGAGGGGGCGTGACCGGCAGCTAGAGGGGCCGTGCAGCAATCAGTGAAGTGCCAGACACCGGGACACTTCTAGTCCCGCACGGGACAGCGGGAAGCCCGGACTAAACCGGGACTGTCCCGCCAAATCCGGGACACTTGGGAGGTCTGCCATTACTCCATGTGGACACATAGAGTATTTTGTGAGTGTTTTATCTCAGTATTTGGAAAGTGTTTTAGCTCAGTATTTGGTTTTACCTCAGTATGTGGTGAGTGTTTTACCTCAGTATTTGGGGAGTGTTTTACCTCAGTATTTGGGGAGTGTTTTACCTCAGTATTTGGTTTTACCTCAGTATGTGGTGAGTGTTTTACCTCAGTATTTGGGGAGTGTTTTACCTCAGTATTTGGTTTTACCTCAGTATGTGGTGAGTGTTTTACCTCAGTATTTGGGGAGTGTTTTACCTCAGTATTTGGCGAGTGTTTTACCTCAGTTTTTGGTGAGTGTTTTACCTCAGTATTTGGGGAGTGTTTTACCTCAGTATTTGGTGAGTGTTTTACCTCAGTATTTGGGGAGTGTTTTACCTCAGTATTTGGTGAGTGTTTTACCTCAGTATTTGGGGAGTGTTTTACCTCAGTATTTGGGGAGTGTTTTACCTCAGTATTTGGGGAGTATTTTACCTCAGTATTTGGCGAGTGTTTTACCTCAGTATTTGGCGAGTGTTTTACCTCAGTATTTGGGAGTATTTTACCTCAGTATTTGGCGAGTGTTTTACCTCAGTATTTGGCGAGTGTTTTACCCCACTATTTGGTGAGTGTTTTACCTCAGTATTTGGTAAGTGTTTTACCTCAGTGTTTGGTGCGTGTTTTACCTCAGTATTTGGTGAGTGTTTTACCTCAGTATTTGAGTGTTTTACCTCAGTATTTGGTGAGTGTTTTACCTCAGTATGTGGTGAGAGTTTTACATCAGTATTTGGTGAGTGTTTTACCTCAGTATTTGGTGAGTGTTTTACCTCAGTATTTGTGGAGTATTTTACCTCAGTATTTGGTAAGTGTTTTACCTCAGTATTTGGGGAGTGTTTTACCTCAGTATTTGGGGAGTGTTTTACCTCAGTATTTGGGGAGTATTTTACCTCAGTATTTGGCGAGTGTTTTACCTCAGTATTTGGCGAGTGTTTTACCTCAGTATTTGGGGAGTGTTTTACCTCAGTATTTGGTTTTACCTCAGTATGTGGTGAGTGTTTTACCCCACTATTTGGTGAGTGTTTTACCTCAGTATTTGGTAAGTGTTTTACCTCAGTGTTTGGTGCGTGTTTTACCTCAGTATTTGGTGAGTGTTTTACCTCAGTATTTGAGTGTTTTACCTCAGTATTTGGTGAGTGTTTTACCTCAGTATGTGGTGAGAGTTTTACATCAGTATTTGGTGAGTGTTTTACCTCAGTATTTGGTGAGTGTTTTACCTCAGTATTTGTGGAGTATTTTACCTCAGTATTTGGTGAGTGTTTTACCTTAGTATTTGGGGAGTGTTTTACCTCAGTATTTGGGGAGAGTTTTACCTTAGTATTTGGTGTTTTATCTCAGTATTTGGGGAGTGTTTTACCTCAGTATTTGGGGAGTGTCTTACCTCAGTATTTGGTGAGATTTTTACCTCAGTATTTGGGGAGATTTTTACGTCATTATTTGTAAGACACAACCAGGAGTGGAATAATCTATAGAAAAGTATAATAGAAACATGTCCCACTTCTGTATATTGTACCCACTCCTTGTTTTGTCTACAAATACTGAGGTAAAAACTCACCATATACTCAACATGTAAACATGGTGACACAAGGCCCATACCAATTATCTTAAAACCCAAATATCTTACATATAATAATAAAGACAACCTGTGTGGGTAAACAAGGCTGTTACGAGTTAAATAACCATCACGTGTAAAATGAACCATTTGACCAAGATAAAAACCAGTTTAACTCAAATTTATACTTTAAATGACTGATCCAAACAGTCTTGCTGAAGATCATTCCCACTAATAAAGCATTGCGACAAGGCGTTGCCATCCTCCAGGGACGGGTGGGCGGTTGATCTTCTCTTCACAGCTCCAGCTGACAATGGAGTCAGCTGATCTCGGGTGCTCCTTAAATACATTTTTAACTACCCGCTCAAAAAGAGCTTGACCAATCACTGGGCTGCCAGGTATTTTACCTCATACCTGCAGCCAACCACCATCTAGGAAAAAAGATACCTCAGAGAGCAGGTTACTATGGAAACGGCTCCAATTTTGCCCAGAGATAAGCTAAATATAAACCTGCCTACCTACAGCCAATAGAAACTCTAAAATCCCAATCCCTGTAGGGCCTTAGGGCCACTTTACACACACCAACTTATCTGTCCAACTTCTGACCAACCTGCTGGTTGCAGTGAAATCATGGACACAGTGCTCCATTGTACACAGTCACAAAATGGAGCAATGTGTCCATGATTTCACTGCAACCAGCAAGTTGGTCAGAAGTTGGACAGATAAGTTGGTGTGTGTAAAGTGGCCCTTAGAGTTGAATATATTAAACCTTGTATTAATAATTTGTTGCCAGCAATACTAGTACATATAAACAAATATACAGTTTTCATTTATTTTATACATTTAGATGTGTTGTCTATATTATGGCTAGAAGTAGCGAGTGACAAATTAGAAATCAAGAATAGGGTCAATTAGTCATTTCCTACAGTACTAGAGCCAAGATTAATCCACCCAGAGGAGGATATTAGAAGGAATTTCTGAATTGTTCCTCGTCTTCCTGAATTGCTTGATAATATGACAGCGTGGAGGTTTTGCAAGGAAAAATGATAAATGTAAATTCTTGAGAGAGTTAATACAGGCTTTGTGAGTCTTAGGTTGTTTTTGAACAAAAAGTCTCAGCATTTGTTATACAAACTATTCGCCAACAACTGCAGAAAACAGATCACTAGTTCTTTTGACCACATGCACACGGTGAGTATTTGGTGTGTTTTTTACCTTTGTATACAGTATGTAGCCAAAAACTAGGAGTGAGTGAAAAATACATGGCCACACAAGACCCACTTACTTTAATTAACCTATAACCCAAATTAACAAAGACAACTGACACTGAAATTCTTGTGGAATTACCGTAACTGGGCCATGCTGAGTTTACACAAAATTGTAAACAGATTGAGGTTCAATGAATCTCTTCTTGAAACGTAACCACTTAATTACCCATTAGGGTTACCAACCAATAAAATTATCATCAAATAAATAACATTCAAAATAACCATAACCTCAAGAATAACCAATATTCCCAACCCACGTCAAGGAGATTTCCCACATGAAGCAAACTACTCACCAATAGACGGCGTGACAGTTTTTTTTTTATTTAATAACTTTATTAAAAATTGGCTTACAAAGCAAGAAACAAATAAACCAGTTCACAGTACAGGGAGGGAGGGTGGGTGTCTTCAATCTTCTTGATGACAGTGCGCCCAGCTGTGAAAACAGCTGGCTTATATAGCAGTCCAGTACACCCCTCTGGCCAATTAGCTCTTTCAAATAGAAACCGCCAAAATCCAGCCGTCTGATTGGCTGGTGTTCTGTTGCTGTGGCTAGAGGGCAGATACTGACCTAAAAATAGCCCTGTAGCAAGGGCAAGGAAGGCAGATAACTATACTGACAGAACTAACTGTATATATGTAAATGGGGTCTTTGTCACCATGTGGCCTCCATGTTATATCACGGCGGGCCTTTCAGAAGTAGTGAAGATTTCTACCAGTCCCAGCTGCTGCTCTATCCTGTGGTGACCAGTTCCCAGGTGGTGACCGGTTCCCAGGGGCACCACATTCGTCTCATCAGACCAGAGAATCTTATTTCTCATAGTCTGGGAGTCCTTCATGTGTTTTTTGCAAACTTTGTGCTGGTTTTCATATGTCTTGCACTGAGGAGAAAATGAACCCAAAATGGACAGTGTTTTTATGATCCACGCTGCTGTATGATGAAAAGACTACAAGGATCTGCAAGTAATGGTGGCTTTATTCGACACGTTTTGGAGCATTATCCCCACTTCTTCCTCAGGAATGCAACCATAATCCATCATTCATTATGGTTGCATTCCTGATGAAGAAGCAGGGATAACGCTCCAAAACGCGTCGAATAAAGCCACCTTTACTTGACAGATCCTTGTAGTCTTTTCATCATACAGCAGTACAGATCATAAAAACACTGTCTCTTTTGGGTTGATTTTTGTCCACCACCTTGCATACATGGAGTGTGAATTCTGCAGCAGCCATACCATACGCTTATTCTGGTTGTGTGTCACACAAGCAACTCAGGTGAGCAGTGAAATCTGTCACTTTCTAAGAGTTTTTGAAAAGATAAGACCCTATTGCACTTTTATTTCCTCACTAGATGGTAGCCCGATTCTAACGCATCGGGTATTGTAGAGTATGTATGTAGTTTATTTACGAAGATTTAAGAATAATACAATGAGTGATCAGTAAGGTACCATCACACTTGGCAACGCTCCAGCAATCCTGACAACAATACGACCTGGTAGGGATCGCTGGTGCATCGCTTCATGATCGCTGGTGAGATGTCAAACAGTCAGATCTCACCAGCGACGCAGCAACGATATGGTGGTTGTTGTGAGCCTGTCACTCTCGGGAGTAGTGTTGAGATTGTTGGTCGTTGTCCCTATCAAACACCGCAATGCACGCTGCCCAGCAGGCAGACCAAAAAATGGTCCAGAACGGTTTGTAACGATCAACGATCTCACAGCAGGGGCCTGATCGTTGCTACGTGTCAAACGTAGCGAGATCACTGTTGAGGTTGCTGTTGCATCACAAAACTTGTGACTCAGCAGCGATCTCACTAGCGATCTCGATTAGTGTGATGCCACGATCAGTAATCTCACAGCGGGGGCCTGGTCGCTGCTGCGTGTCACACTGAACGACATCGCTAGCGCCGGTCTGGGTACTTCCACTGCTAGCGCCGGTCATCTCCTGGCTACGTCACTGCTGACCTCTGTGCAGCAGATGACCCACGGCTAGCACTGCTGATCTCCCGACGGTAGCGGTGATGTGCGCGGTTCAAATCCAGCGGCCGGACTGGGAGCCTGATGCTTTCGAATCAGGTGATTGGTGAGATCATGATGCGGGGGTAGTGGGGTGTGAGCGGGGGCACTGGGGTTAGTGGGGCATTGGGGAGTGAGTGGGAGCAGTTGGGGGTGAACAGTGGGATGGAGTGGCTCCAGTCCCCCTCCTGCTCCCCCCTCTCTCCAGGCTCCATCCCCCTGCCCCTTTCTTAGCTCCAGTCCCCCCCTGCACCCCCTCTCTCCTCCAGCTCTATTAGCCCTCCTGCCTCCCTGCCCCCCTCTCTCCTCCGGCCCCATTCCTGCCCCTCCCCTTCCTCCGGCTCCAGTCCCCCTCTCCTCCCCTCTCCCCCTTTCTCCTCCAAGCTCCAGTCCCCCCCTGCCTCCGCTCCCTCTTTCCTCCAGCTCCAGTCCCCCTCCTGCCCCCTCTCTCCCCAGGCTCCAGTCCCCCTCCTGCCCCCCTGTTCCCCCTCTCTCCTCCAGGCTCAAGTCCCCCTCCCCCTCTCAGCTCCAGTCCCCCTCCTGCCCCTCTCTACTCCAGGCTCCAGTCCCCCTGCCCCTCTCTACTCTGGGCTCCAGTCCCCCTCCTGCCCCCCTGTTCCCCCTCTCTCCTCCAGGCTCCAGTACCCCTCCTGCCCACCCTCTCTCCTCCTGCCCCCCCCTCCTCCAGTATCCCTTCTGCCCCCCTGTTCCCTCTCTCTCCTCCAGGCTCCAGTCCCCCTCTCTCCTACAGGCTCCAGTCCCCCTGCCCCTCTCTCCTCCAGGTTCCAGTCCCCCTCCTGCCCCCCTCTCTACTCCAGGCTCCAGTACCCCTGTTCCCCGTCTCTCCTCCTGCCCCCCTCCTCCATGCTCCAGTCCCCCTCCTGCCCCCCTGTTCCCCCTCTCTCCTCCAGGCTCCAGTACCCCTCCTGCCCACCCTCTCTCCTCCTGCCCCCCCCTCCTCCAGTATCCCTCCTGCCCCCCTGTTCCCTCTCTCTCCTCCAGGCTCCAGTCCCCCTCATGCCCCCTCTCTCCTACAGGCTCCAGTCTCCCTGCCCCTCTCTCCTCCAGGTTCCAGTCCCCCTCCTGCCCCCCTCCCCCTCTCTACTCCAGGCTCCAGTACCCCTGTTCCCCCTCTCTTCTCCTGCCCCCCTCCTCCAGGCTCCAGTCCCCCTCCTGCCCCCCTGTTCCCTCTCTCTCCTCCAGGCTCCAGTCCCCCTTCTGCCCCCTCTCTCCTCTAGGCTCCAGTCCCCCTCCTGCCCCCCTGCTCCCCCCTCTCCTCCAGGCTCCAGTCCCCTCCTGCCCCTCTTCCCCCTCACTCCTCCAGGCTCCAGTTACCCTCCTGCCCCCCTCTCTGCGGGCCCCCTCCGTTCTCCCCGGCGCAATCGCCTCTCGGGGTTTGGGCAGCGCTTTGTGTTTCTCAGGTGGCGCAGCACGAACAAAGCTCCACTGCTCTGCCATTTTTCACCGCCGATCTGGCAGGGAGTAGTAAGTGGGGCCATCTGCGGCTAATTCTGTCTGTTTCTCTGTAACAGAAATCCCGCGTCGCCGATTGGTCGTGGCCGGCCGGTCATGACCGATCAGCGACGCAGGATTTCCGTTACAGAGAGACAGACAGAATCAGACAATTATATAGTAGAATTTTAGTTACTTTTGCACTGAGGTGAGGCTTCCATTGGGCCACTCAATTTTCTCCCATCTCCCTATTGCATCTCTGGAGCTCAGCCACAGTGATCTTGGGGTTCTCCTTTACCTCTCTCATCAAGGCTCTTCTCCCATGATTGCTCAGTTGGACAACCAGGTCTAGGAAGACTTCTGGTGGTCCCAAATGTCTGCCATTTAAGGATTATGGAGACTACTGTGCTCTTAGGAACCTTGAGTACTGCAGAAATTCTTTTGTAACCTTGGCCAGATCTCTGCCTTGCCACAATTCTGTCTCTGAACTTCTTGGGCAGTTCCTTTGACCTCATAATTCTAATTTGGTTTGACATGCACTGTGAGCTGTGAGGTCATATATAGACAGGTGTGTACCTTTCCAAATCAAGTTATATCAGTTTAATTAAATACAGCTGGACTCCAATAAATAATAGTGTCTGTGCAAATGGTCTCAATATTTATGTGATATTTCAGTTTTTCTTTTTTAATTTGCATAAATATCTACATTTCTGTTTTTTTCAGTCAAGATGGGGTGGTGTGTACATTAATGAGAAAAAAATGAACTTTTTTGAATTTACCAAATGGCTGCAATGAAACAAAAAGTGAAAAATTAAAGGGATCTGAATACTTTCCGTACCCACTGTATTTAAGGCTATGGTCACACGTTCAGTATTTGGTCAGTTTTTAACATCTGTTTTTGTAAGCCAAAACTAGGCGTGAATGAAAAATACAGAAGTGGTAACGTCTTACTTTTCCTCTGATTATTCCACTCCTGGGTTTGGCTTGTAAATACTAATGTAAAATACTGACCAAATACTCAGCATGTGAACGTGGTCTAAGGGTATGAGCTCACGATTCAGATGCGCTGCGTCTTGGACACAGTGCCTCCGGACCTGCGTGAACATGCAGGTGCATGCAGGGTGACAGCAGCCACCATGTACTCATCATTAGCAGTGAATGCAGGGTGGCTTCTCTCTCCGTGCACCCGATAGTGATCTCTTCTGAATTTGCAGCATGAAACTAACATGCTGAAGAGATGCGCAAGTCTGCAAACCCGCATGACAACGGAAATAACGCTGCGGTGGGGAGAACCACAGTGGGCATGGAATTTCTTGAAATGCTATCCACTATGGTGGTACTGTACAACACAACATTTTGGATACAGCAGCAATACGTTGCGTCCAAACAGCTGCAATTCCTGACCGTGAGCACACACCATAATAGAAAGGCGTCACCATTTCTGAATTTTTCATCCACTCCTGGTTTTGGCTTACAAAAACTGATGTGAAAAAATCACCAAATACTGAACAGGTGAATGTAGTCTAAAGGCCCCGTTACACAATACGAGATTGTGAACGATATCGCTGAAATGTCACGGGTTTGGAGTCGTTGAAACGACATCGTTAGGACGTCTTTGCATGTAACACCGAGATACGACTACGATAAATCGTTGGATCATTGATCGCAGATTTGTGAACATGCTCTCAAATCAAACGATGCTCGATCAGCCAACCTGCTGCATTGTTGTGTGTGACACCGCGATAACAATGTAGTTAACAACATCTCCTATTCACAACAGTGCACAAGTATTGTTCACTGGGTCGTGCAACCGATAGCTGCTCGCCACATCGTTGGTGCATCGTGCACGATATCTAGAGGTGTGATATCTCACCAACGAGGTCAAAAAGATGTCCTAACGAACAAGATTGTTGGTGATATCTTAACGACATTGAAGCATGTAACGGTACCTTAAGATGGTAGAACTAATGTGCCAGATATGAGGTAGAGATAAGATCTTGTAAAAGACCAATTTAAAGGATCAAATAAAAACTTCTCAAAGGTCATGTTCCCTCTTGCCCTAAATACTGCAAAAATTCAGCTGCATTTAACTGTCCAAGCAAAGTGGATGTGATTTCATGGGAATTCATTCCCACTGTGCATCGAAAGATTCTGTTGAATCATGCATTGTTTGGCACTTTGTTTTTTATCTCTGTAGACTATGAGCTGACTAAGGCGGCCGTCACACACACAGATATCGCTAGCGATATTGTAAGCGATCACGTGCACGCGCAATCGCTTACAATATCGCTCACATCGCTGGTGAGATGTCACACAGACAGACTCACCAGCGATGCGGAGCCCCGATCTCGCTCGTTACTATGGTACACATCGGGTAACTAGGCGCAGCGCGTCGCTTAGTTACCCGACGTGTACCATAGTTACCATCTCCCAGCATAGGCGCGGTCGCTGGGAGATGGATCATCGTGGTGTCATACACCACGATGATGCAGATCGTTGCATCGTTCATCGCTAGATCTGAGAACCGAACCTCAGATCAGCGATGTCACGATCAAGCGATTTACCATCGTGAATCGCTTGATTACATGCAACGATATCTTGCCCGATATCGCTTAAGCGATCAAAAAGGAGATCGCTTAAACGATATCGTGCAAGATATCTCACCGTGTGACGGCCCCCTAAAACACATTTAAAAAAATTAATATAAAAAATGCAGTTGCGTTTTTACATGCAGAATCAAACCTTTTCTGTACATAAAAAATGCAGCTGTAAATCTGCAACCAAAATACATTAAAAAAAAAGAGACACCACAATAATGCAATCATCAAACAAAATTGTTTATATGTTTGTTAGTGGACACCTGCCAAAAACAGATAAAAGGCAGATAAAAAACATTAGGAAAAACAATCCATCAAAAATGGTAAATGTAAACAAACCCTTGGACACAGTTTTTGGCATGTACAGTACATGTTTTGTATACATGTACAAAAAAATCGCCTGACGGACAAATGGCACAAATGTTTGACACCTCTTAAATCACCTTATAATAAGAAGATATACCATGTACAAAGGGAATAATATACCGCAGCGATATTTACTTACCGGGACATGCCTGTGTATAGTCATGACAGCAGTCCTTGGTTGCTGTGCACACTTGATCGCAGAAGCAAGTTCCATATACCCTGTCCATTCTCCAGCCCTTGCTGACACATGTCAGATCTCTGCCTTTGCAGCACTTTCTCGCCTCTATACACCCAGCCTCGGCCATGTCACTGAGTCCCAGAAATCCCATCAAACACACCCAAATGAAGTATCTTCTTCTGTGCTGATCCATTACTGCGCTGTAATGAATTCAGCAAGTAAAGCAAGGTCACTTCTTATTTAGATGATGGACTGTGATAACATGATGGCTTCACGTCTGGAGCCTTGTTAAGATGCTGTACTTGTCCCGCACACTCTGTAGACCATCACTGGTCAAATTACTTTATAGCCATCCGATATATAACCATATGGCAATGCGATGAATTCTCTAGATTATCCAAATATAGTCAAATGTGCAAACTGGGCAGAGGAGCTTGTGATCTGCAGCGCACATATAGCAGGTGTGTCCCCACACAGTGACAGCCAGCAATGAGTACTAGTATCAGAGCTGCCTCCCTCCCAGGCTTCTTGCTGGGTGGAATGTGAGTTTCGCCTCCTCCCTGTTCAGAGTGGAGGATGATATGTGTACAAGCATGCACTGAGTAGTGGTAAGCTCTCAACATGGAGCTACGGGTCCTACTGTCCATTGCTACAAGACGTACCTCATCTATGGCCAATAATCTACTGGGATCAATAATTAGAAACATATTTATATTCTTTTGTCGCAGATTTATATAACTGCAGCTGCTTTATTACTGTGCTGATTTCAAAACAATACAATACTGTGGTCTTCCTTAAGGATGGGCAACCTTTGACCCACAGCTGTTATAATACGTGAATCAACCCTGTTATATGCCAATTTAAATCTTATTTTGAAGGGACTGCGATTTATGTATTTAGTAAATTCTTTAATCCTATTTCAGTGTAATTTAAAGGGTTTTCCAGTTAAATCAAATTTCCTTCTGGCACCATAGAATTCCAAAGTAACACACTATTATTCCATTTCTACATGGCAACAAAATGGAACAATGTGTCCATGATTTCACTGCAACCAGTGAGTTGCAAGCAATTTATCTCTGTGTGTAAAGGTACCCTTAGGTTACAGCTATACTTGCCAGATTGGGAAACGGTCACCAGAATGTGATTTGCATACTTGCGGGCATATGCCAACTAGGTGCTTCTCCTGTTTCTCTCAATGTTTTTAAGCGCTTCTGTCTTCACAGTCAGTTATGTTACCTGCGGCAGACAGTGTGATCGCAGAGATTGCAGCGAGAGGATGCTTGTTCACTTGCTGCAATCTCTTGGTGCAGGAGCTGAGTGTGCTTCGTGGGACCATCATTGTAGATTATCGTCGGAGGGTATGCTGGGTAATAAATTGGAAAATGAGGGTTGTCTGTCTGATTTAATTCAAATACCAGATTTTTCTCTCTGTGTTTTTTTTTAACTATTTTCTCACAGGATAAAAAATGGGCGGGTCTTATAGAGCCTGAACGTTATCAATCTGCACTTAATGACAAGCTGTCAATACTCAGCTGTTATTATCCCCTTCTATTACCCCAATGCCACTGCACCAGGGGATCAAGAAGAGCCGGTAAAGCATCAGGAAGTGGTGCTTTTAATGATTGCTTTTAATGATTGCGTCAATTTGTGCGGCAGCTGCATGCTGCAATTTTTTAGCCTGGGGGCCCAATAACTATGGGCCTTACCATGCTGAGAATACCAGCCCCCAGCTGCCTGGGTTTTACCTTAGATTGTAGAGAAGAAAATGGTGTGTCACGGTCCGCGCTGCCAAAAATCATTTACTCCAAAGAAATGTACATGAAGCTGGAACTTCAAAAGAACTCCTTTATTGCATCCAAGCGTTTCGGTGCCCTCCTAGCACCTTCCCCTGAGGAAGGTGCCAGGAGGGCACCGAAACGCGTAGGATGCAATAAAGGAGTTCTTTTGAAGTTCCAGCTTCATGTACATTTCTTTGGAGTAAATGATTTTTGGCAGCGCGGACCGTGACACACCATTTTCTTCCCTACAATCTGATGTATCTCCACACTTGAGTGGATGGTGGAAGTCCTGCAGCAGCTACCTAGAAACAACTACTGAATACGTCTTCAAGCCAGTTGTGGGTGACACAACTGCCCCAGGTGAGTGAATTCCTTTTTTCACCACTTTTACACCCAGTGCCATTGTGATAGGGCACTATTGCACCTCTTGTTCCCCCCCTTCTTTTATTTGGGTTTTACCTAGGCTGGCAATCACAAATAGGTGAAGCCACACTTTTTTTTTAATAAATAATTTTAAAAAATAATGGGCTCCCCCTGTATTTTTGATTGCCAGCCAAGGTAAAGCCAGACAGCTCAGGGTGGCAGCCCGTAGCTGTCTGCTTTTTCTGTGCTGAACATCAAAATACAGCAAAACTCTACGTCATTTTTTTAAAATTATCTATGGCAACTAATCACAGATGCCGGCACAATGGGTGAGGGACGCAGCAGCCAATCACAGATGCTGTCACAGAGAGTGGACATTTGTGATTGGCTGTTGGAGTAAGTACATTAACCTGGAAGCAGTACATACATTCTAGCATCTACCTGCAGTGAATAACCATGAAGTTGATGAGCAGCCCGGAAGTACAAGTGCGGACCCTGATAAGCATGATGATGATGATTAATCACTGTTTTGTTTATTTTTACAGCCGAACCCGAACAGTAACTTGGACTTTCCAGGGAAGTCCTTAGGTGTTCGGTATGGATCCAAGACTTTATAGTTCGGATTTGCTCATCACTACACCTGATTTACAAATGCCATACCCCATACCACAGGTAACACGTGGGCTTGTGGTTGGTGGGAGTGATTATTGAAGCCTTACATATTTGGAGGAGAAATAAAAAAATGAAAATTTTTTTTTCAGCTTATCACCAATTCATCTAGAATGTTGAATAAGGCTAGTAAGTAATGCACTGACAGGTCCAAGATTAATGTTATAATAACACACTTGTGCACATGCCAAAAGTCTGTATTCTAAATGTGTGGAAGGAAAGGAAATAAAGGGATTGTACTTTCTCAAGAAGCAATATCCATATTATGGTGTTTAATGAGTGTGAAAAGACCTATAAGACCTTGTAATATTAAGCATATAATGGACATATGCTATTTTATCTGAATTGCTAGCAGATAAGTGTAGAAGAGGTGGCCACGCACACTGCTGATCCTCTGCAATAATAAAGGTTTGCTCTCTAAAAATTTTTAAAAAAAGTAAAAGCTCTCTTAAAGGAATGTTTAAAGGTTTTAATATTTAAGGTTCCTGGATTTCGCAGCTGCTGCCACAACTGGAACTGTTTCAAAATTCACAGCCTGCAGGTGTTAAAACAACCGGAAACACAAGGAAGCTTAAAGTAAAACTGTCAGGTCAAAAATCCATACTAACTGATATCATTTTCTAATTCCTCACTCTAAACTCTCTCTATTGATATATTTCTTTTATTTATATTTCCTTCCTATCTTCTGTAAACTTCAAATAAAGAGATTCATTTCATGTCACTCACAGTGAATGATCCACTTAGTTCTCTGCTGTCCATGCCCCATAAGATGAATATGCATGTAACATACTCACACCACATCACTGCACATGAGATCACTGTATTCTCCTCTCTGTGTCTGCAGCCAAGTAAGAGGTGAAATACATCACAGAAACTGTCACAGAAGGATGCCTGCTTACAGAAACAAATGGAGACTAGAGAAGTCAGATCAGCAATAGCTCTGTCTCTCCTTGTCTTCATCAAAACAGAAGCTACTGAAATCTGACACTGCACTGTTAGCAAAGGAGGAGGGAGGAGAGAGCTGTTGAGAGGGAGTGCATAACTCCATGACAGTTTATATAGGACTATTCCTGTTTGCTTATAATGGAGAGGACTAATCCAGGAGCTCACTGCAGGGTCTGACAATGCTGATAACATGGTGGTAACTACAAACAGTACAATAATGATTTTACATGTTTTTAAAAGGTTTGTCCAAGCCCTATTCAAGAGTAATATTAGTGTCACGCTGGGGAGGCGGGGTGATTAATGATTAATATTTATACATTTTTAACCTTTGTCAGGCTGCATAATTTTACATGAAATATCTCGACCCCTTATCTCGGAAGGGGTGAAGATATTTATTGAAATTGGCCAATATATTCTGGACCAAAACTGCAGAGATGTCACGAAATTTCAGCCCTCTACGGCTTTTCGAAAAAAAAAAGTTATTGCATTTTAAAATGGAATAGTTACAATTGTACCTACTCAGCGGACGAAGGTTAAATATAAAGAAGATAAGGAAAAAGAAGGAAAGGGTGAGAGAAGATATAGGAAGAAAAAAGAGGAAGAAAGGAAAGAAAAAAGAAAGAGAAAAAGATAGTAGAAACAAAGAAAAGTTTAATTAATTAGTGCGAGTAATGCGGTAGTTATTAAACCATAAGCTGAGGACTTATTTGTCTTTGTTTGTTTTTGATCTTCTAGGCAAGTCAGTATCCATCTCTCCGCCTTCTGATGAGTCCGACAACATAAGGTTGGACAAAACGCAGTTAAGATTGGAGAATCTACTGCACCCATCTTGAATTGTTGAAAGAGAAAGCATGTGATACCTCCTGAAACACCACGACTGTCTAACCCTTGAGTTAAGTGGTATCAGGAGCGTCCTCCCCCCCTCCCCTTTTTTTCCCTATTGGGTTAAGCAGAGTTAAATGAGGGATAGCCACGTGGTATGGAGGCTCCAAATACCGTAGGGTGAAAATCCCCCATTGTTAGGTAGGTGGAAAACAGATTAGGGAAGCTTCCCCTTCATCACATGCCGCTCTTATCTGATTCAAATTTGTTTGTGTTGGTTATTCCTTCTCTATGTGGGTCTTTGACCTTTTTATTGAAAGTTTGTTAATAAAGTAACTCTTTTAACAAGATTAAAAGTTGGTAACCCATAATTCTTATACCTTCTCTAAAAACGAAAAATGTATCTCTCCCTCCTGAAAATCGGTCAGGAAGGGCGATATTGGGTTCTGGTACAGCCAGCGTGTGAACCGCAGCCAGACACCCAACCACTTCTCAAAGCTGATGCACCACCTGGTTTCGCAGGGTAGACACCTCCTGAGAGAGCTCCTCCACCAGGTGCGCAAAAGCTCGTTTTGACATAGCAGCTTCGGGGATCAAATAGTGGGTTGCTGGTTATGTCATGCTGGGAGGCCGGGTGCCCAAAAGTAGGGTGGAGCTGTGCGTAGGGAGTCAGGGGAACCTGCTCTGGCCCTGATACTGGGGTTCCTGACTCGCCTTAATCTCGGAGGTACCTCTAAAGGTGAGGAGGTCCGAGCCACCAGCCTAAGTCCCTAACCCCTGAGAAGCCCTAGGCATAAGCCCCTACCTCCACCCACGGACCATGGAACCCAACAACTTCCAATGGAGAGCAAAGCAGCAGCTCTGGATCAGCATCTGCTCACAACAAGTCACAGACCAGAAGTGAACTGAATCAGCGACAGCAGGTGGATGTGAGCTGACCCACTTATGGCCGAGGGGTGGGGAGCAACCAGCCCAGGCACGTCCCTCAGCTCACCTAAGCATGCGTCATATTCATCACACACTTGCACTCTCAGCTCCCGCTCATTAGTTTCCTCTCCCCACACTGAGAGCAGGGAAAAAAAAGGCTTCATTTAAACCACAGCAGAAGCACTTCCATACAGCAAGGCAGTAACACCATCAAACAAAAAAGAACTGCTTACATTTTTGTGCCAGGAGTGGCTTAAGGTCATCCAAAAGCAGTGTTAAAGACTGTTGGAGTGCATGCCAAGACGCATGAAAGCTGGTTATTCCACCGAATATTGATTTCTGAACTCTTCCCGAGTTTAAAACATTAGCACTGTTATTTCTAAATGAAATGAACTTGTTTTCTTTGCATTATTTGAGGTCTGAAAGCACTGTTTCTTTTTTATTATTTTGACGATTTCTGATTTGCTGCAAATAAATCCAAAATGTTTAGCTTTGAATTTCGTAGACATGTTGTCAGTAGTTTATAAAATAAAAGAATAATGTACATCTTACTCAAAAATATACCTATAAAGAGAAAAATAAGAGAAACTGAAAATTTTGCAGTAGTCTCTTAATTTTTGTCAGAGCGGTATATATACAAAACAATACCTCATTCAGAATAAGTAATAAAATGATTTAACTCCACAAGACTGTGGGGATACGCAATGTACCTTGATTTTCACTGGCATTTCCATTTAATATGAATAGATCAATGGATGTCTACTAAAGATGAAACCCTTTTCTTACAAAGGATTTGTGATGATTTGATCCCAAGCGCAGTTATCTATCTATGCCACTAATAAAGGTAATCATACTTTGTACATTGACTAGCTGCATACCTTCCAGATGTGGCATTTCAGTTCTAAAGCCCCAGTCACACATAACGAGATCGTTAGCGAGATCGTTGTAACTGTGACGTTACAACGATCTCCCCAACGATGTCACTATGTGTGACATCTAGCAGCGATCAGGCCCCTGCTTTGAGGTCACTGATCGCTGCAAAGGGCTCTGGACCATTTTTTGGTTGTTGGTCTCCCGCTGGTCAGCATGCATCGCTTCTTGTGACAGCAAGAGACCAGCGATCAGAGACCTCACAGGGCTGGTAACCATGGTAAACACTGGGTATCTAGGCAGTGCGCGCTGCCTGGATACCCGGTGTTTATCATAGGCTAGGGTCACACTTTAAACCTGAATTGCGTTCACCGCATCCAGATCCGGATGCTGTGAACGCAATTGTCTTCATACATTCAGCAATCCGGGAACTGGATTGCTGAAGCCGCAATCCGGTAAGCGGATTGCTCAGGATGCATAATCCTGAGCAATCCAGTTACCGGATAGTTTGCTCATCCCTGCCGCTGCAGGGATGAGCAAACTGTTCTGTGTTCTGTAAAACTTAAAATTTCATAAATAAATGTTTGTTTAATGTCTTTAGGGGGTGCCCAGTCCCCCTAGAGACTTTACACCCACTCAAGTGGGCTTATACTGCTGTAATGTGTTATGTACAACAGCTGACTCCTGTCAGCTGTTGTACTGGAACCTGACCCCACAAACTGACCCCCCCCGCATCTTTATACCTGTCAGTTTGTGGGGTTAGGTTACTGTACAACAGCTGACAGGAGTCAGCTGTTGTACATAACACATTACAGCAGTATATGCCCACCTGAGTGGGTGTAAGGTCTCTAGGGGGACGGGCACCCCCTAGAGACATTAAACAAACATTTATTTATTGAATTTTAAGTTTTACAGAACACAGAGCACTTTGCTTATCCCGGCGGTAGCCGGGATAAGCAAAGTATATGCGGGAACCGCATTGCTCAGGATCACACATCCTGAGCAATCCAGTTCCCGCATTGCAGATTACAGAACCACTCCGAGAACTGCAGCCTGCATGATTTTTCACGCACACTGCAGAGTCGGAGATGGAAACCAGATTGCTTGTGAAGCAATCATGTTTTTAGCATAGGCTCCTATGAGGAGCATTTCCTGATCCAGTTTTGAGCTATTTGAAAGCTCAAAACCGGATCAGGTTTTTAAAAAAAAAACGCAGATGTGACCCTAGCCATAGTTACCAGCTTCCTCCCTGCTTATAGGCTGCGCTAAGTAACGCTGGTAACATGGCTTCCAGCGAAGTGGGAGGTGACTCCCTGGTCCCTGATTGCTGGGGAGATCTGCCTGTTTGACAGCTCCCCAGCGACCAGGTAACGTCGTTCCAGCGATCCCGGCAGATCATTACCGCTGTCGGGATCGCTGGAGCATCGTTGTGTGTGACTGAACCTTTAGTCTTGAACTAGACGTTCAGTGTATGCATTCTCGCTGAATTTTACATCTACCTTTCTCCTTGCTCTTTTGTGTCATCAAACAAAGGTGTCTTAGATAAATAGTTGTACAAGATTTCGAGAGAGGCTGTAAGTACTTGGCACACTCAAGTTTAAGTAAAGTTCTATGTATGGTAATTGGCAGAAATCTTAGCATTTACCTCCTATTTTTGTGGTCAGCTACATTCTTTAGCAAAACAAAAGGGCTTTCTTCACCAGTACTAATGAATAAAAGTGTATATCCATGTTCTCACTTACCAAACCTGTTTATAGACATTAATTTATTTTTTAATATATTAGGACCTATAAGTTATAGTTGTCCTAGTCGTACAGTATTTTGTTATTTGGCTAATATAATAGAGAGCAATCATCCACGGGATTACAGATGACCTACATTTCTTTATGGAATACAAGTATTGAGGCTCTGTAATGAGCAAGAACCAAACTCAAAAAGAAAGAAAAAAAATGCTTCATTTATTTTATAAAAAGAAAGAGTGCAGTAGGTAGAGGACATAATGGGTTAGTGACAAAGAAGCAATTGGGGGACATAATAGGTTGCTGACAAAGAAGGACCTGGATGGACATAATAAGCAACTTTGTAATTTGAAAATAGGAAATTGCTATTTGTAGCCACTTTCAAAATATGTTTAAATGATGGAGGACGTTATGATCGGTGATTAGTAACTAATTGTTATATTTTGTAGTAAAAGGTGTTATCTGGGATCAATAAAAAAAATGTGCCTTAGCACAAACAGGTAGGTAGCTGCTGCCTACCTGCCTTTTGTTGCCGGCACCAGTCACCGCCTTCTACCCCTGGCACAGAGCAGTCACAGACGGCTCCTGCCGGGATCAGCATGACGGTGTAAACAGAGCAGAGCTGACTTTTCCGCTTTTCTTTGTGTGGAGGGGGTGGGACAGCCGACATCACATTGATTGACAGCCAGCTGCCTGCTATTTGATTGGGGTAGCCAGCTGTCAGTCAGCTCTGACACTCATCGACGGAGGGGGAGTGGCCAAAATCGCTGACAGGAGTGGTCTGTGACCAATGTGGTCAGCGGTGAATGGTGCGGAGCACAACAGGTAGGTGCTAGCAACCTGCCTGTTGGTGCTTAGGCACTTTTCTTTTCCAGAATTCTAGGATAACCCCTTTAAAGAGTACCTTTCACCAGTTTTTGCATGCTAAACTGGCCACATAATGGAACACTTATGCAGAGCAAAATAAAACATAAGCTCTGATTCATCAAGAAAGGCGATGTTCACACTGGTCTTGAGGATGGAGCAAGTTGTAACCAGATGCTCATGATTACAGGAGCATCTGATAATTGACATACACATCAGAGACTGGAGAATGAGGTCTAGCGTAAGGAATGAAACAGCTTTTTATGAATTAGACAAGCTGTAGTGTCACTCTCTGCAGCGCTCCATGTTGCTCATTAGGCAGACCTGAAGAAAACTGGTGTGAATTTTGTCTTAATCACTTTGATATAGTTTTTTTTATTTTAATTTGTCCTGTCCATTGGAGAGATATTAGCTTGAAATGTTTAGGTTATACTTTATGTTAAACCAAGTGGATGTTATTAGATATCACACCCAGGACATGTGTACTTCTTTCCCTGTATGACGTTGACCAATCATAAGAAGACATCAAGCTACAAGGGAAAAAAGAACACACCTCCATAAAAGCTTGGACATGTTTTTTTTTTCTCTGTGAGACATGTAATGAATTAATGAATTATTATTATTATTTATTTATATAGCGCCATTAGGTTCCATGGCGCTTTACATGAGGATAAGGGAGACAAGCACAAGTTCACTAAATCTAGACGATCGGAACCAACAGGTACAGGAGGGGAGGAGACCCTGTCCACGAGGGCTCACAGTCTACGTTGGGCGGGTGGGGATCCAGTAGGATGGGGGAATGTCAGGTATGGGGCGGTCGCCTGGGTCTCCTGGCAGGCTGTAGGCTTGACAGAATAGGTGAGTCTTCAGGTGACACTTGAATCTTCTTAGGGTCGGAGAGTGTCTGACGTGTTGGGGCAAGCAGTTCCAGAGTATGGCAGAAGCCCGGGAGAAGTCCTGGACGTGGTTGTGCTAAGAGGAGATGAGGGGGGAGCAGAGGAGGAGTTCTTGGGAGGCACGGAGGTTGCGTGAGGGTAGGTATTGGGAGACCAGGTGGGAGATGTATGGTGGGGACGGGTTGTGTATGGCTTTGTACGCCATGGTTAGTGTTTTCAATTGGGATCTCTTGGAGGCGGGGGGCTTGGCAGAGGGGGGAGACAGGGGAGTAGCAGGAGGACAGGTGAATTAATCGGGCAGCGGAATTGAGGATAGATTGGAGAGGTGTGAGGGAGTTAGCCGGGAGGCCAGTGAGAAGGAGGTTGCAGTAGTCAAGGCGGGAGATGATAAGAGCATGAATGAGTGTTTTAGCGGTGTCGTGGGTAAGGAAGGAGCGGATCCGTGAGATGTTCTTAAGCTGGAGCCAGAGGGATGTGGTGAGGGCCTCGATGTGGGGCTTGAAGGATAGGGAAGAGTCAAGGATTACCCCGAGGCACTTGGCTTGGGGGACTGGGGAGAGGGCGCAGTCATTGACGCAGATGGATAGGTTGGGAAGTGGGGGGGAATTTCTTGGGGGGGAAGACTATGAATTCACTAAATTCTTGAAAGTAGAGACGGCACTCACCCGGATCTTGATCGTGTTTAATTAAAGAATGTGTACATTCAAGGCAGGGAGGGGAAGACGAGCTACTGACGTCAGTAGCTCCGTCTTCCCCCTCCCTGCCTTGAATGTACACATTCTTTAATTAAACACGATCAAGATCGGTGAGTGCCGTCTCTACTTTCAAGAATTTAGAGAACTATTGCTGTTGTGCTGGAAGACTGGCACCCCCGTTCTATTACCTGTGTGCTCCTGGTTTGGTCCGCCCGGCGAGCTGTCGGCTCTGGTGCCCTGCATTCCTTCTGTGCTTGCGTGAGACTATGAATTCAGTTTTGTCCATGTTGAGATTAAGGAAGCGTGCAGAGAAAAAGGATGAGATGGCGGAAACGCATTGTGGGATTTTGGAGAGTAAGGAGGTGATCTTGGGGCCGGACAGGTAGATTTGTGTGTCGTCGGCGTAGAGTGATACGGGAGGCCGTGGGACTCAATGAGTTGCCCTAGGTCGAGAGTGTATATGGAGAATAGTAGGGGTCCCAGGACCGAACCTTGGGGGACTCCGACAGAAAGGGGGTAGGGTGAGGAGGAGGTGTGGGAGTGGGAGATGCTGAAGGTCCGTTCCGCTAGGTATGAGGAGATCCAAGAGAGGGCAAGGTGGGTGATCCCGAGGGGTTCAAGGATCCGGAGAAGAAGGGAGTGGTCAACCGTGTCGAAGGCGGCAGACAGATTGAGGAGGAGGAGGATGAGTAGTGGTGTTTGTTCTTGGCGGTAAGTAGGTCGTTGGTGACTTTGGTCAGGGCTGTTTCGGTGGAATGGAGGGGTCGGAAGGTGGACTGTAGGCGGTTGAAGTGGGAGCAGGAGGAGAGGTGAAAGGACAGTTTGGAGTGGATGTGCTGTTCAAGTAGCTTAGAGGCGAATGGGAGAAGAGATATGGGGCGATAGTTAGAGACAGAGGTGGGGTTGAGTGAGTTTTTTTTTAGGATGGGCGTGATTAGGGTGTGTTTGAAGGCCGAGGGGAAGGCGCCAGTGGTAAGTGATAGGTTGAAGAGGTGGGTGAGGCCTGGGATGAAAATGGAGGTGTGGTTGGGAATGAGGTGGGATGGGAGCGGATCGTGGGCGCTGGTGGTGAGGTGTGATTTTAACAGGAGGGAGGAGAGTTGGTCTTCAGTTATGGGGGGGGAAGTGGCTGATGGAGGAGGAGGGCAGTGTAGGTGGGAAGGGGAGTTGTGGGGATAGTGGGCCGAAGCTGTTTCTGATCTTGTCAATCTTCTCCTTGAAGAAGGTTGCAAAGTCTTCAGCAGAGATGAGGGGAGAAGGGGGAGTAGCGAGCGGGCGAAGTAAGGAGTTTAAAGTTTTGAAGAGCTGTTTGGGGTTGCGGGACAGGGAGGTTATTAGGGATGAGAAGAAGGCTTGCTTGGCAGTAGCAAGTGCCGTCTTGAAGTCAGTGAGGGATTGTTTGAACAGAGCAAAGTGCTCGGATGTGCGGGACTTTTTCCATCTCCTCTCGGCGACGTCTAACGTTTTTAGTGAGGGTGGTGTGCCAGGGTTGCCTGTTAATGCATGGAGCATGGAGTGTGAGGGGGGCGGCTAGGTCAAGGGCGTTCGTTATTGTGGTGTTGTATAGGGTGGTGGCAATGTCTATGTAACCAGTGGAGGGTATGTCGGTGAGAGGAAGGAGGGATTCAGAGAATAAAGGAAGATCAAGATCTTTTAGGTTTCGGCGAGGGTGATCAAGTTTGCGAAGAGGGGGTAGCGTCGCAGGGGAGGAGAGGGCGGAGAAGGTCAAGAGGTGGTGGGTCAGGTGGTCATACAGAGGGAGTTCCAAGGTTGTGAGGTTAGAGTGTGAGCAAAGGCGGGTAAAGATGAGGTCAAGCGTGTGGCCTTGTTCGTGGGTGGGAGAGGAGGAGCACTGGGAGAGCCCTAGGGAAGTGGTCAGGGAAAGAAGTTTGGAGGCGGCTGGGCGGGGAGAGTCAATGGGGATATTGAAGTCGTCCATGATGATGGTGGGGATGTCAGCGGAGAGGAAGTGAAGTAGCCAGGTGGTGAAGTGGTCAAGGAAGGAGGTGATGGGTCCGGGGGGCGCGGTAGATGATGGCTAGCTGGAGGTTGCAGGGGAAAAGATTCGGACCGAGTGGGCTTCGAAGGAGGGGACAGTGACGGAGGGGGGGGGGGGATAGGGCTGAAGGCACAGGAGTTGGACAGGAGAATGCGACTCCACCGCCTGTTTGCCAGAGGGACGGGGGGTGTGGGACAGGCTGAGGCCGCCGTAGAATAGTGCAGCGGGGAGGCCGTGTCGGAGGGGGTGAGCCAGGTCTCGGTGAGGCCAAGGAATGACAGTTTCTTGGAGATAAAGAGTTTGTGGATGTTTGGGAGTTTATTGTACACTGAGCGGGTGTTCCAGTATGTGCCGGGTACAACGGTAGGGGGGGGCATGGGTTGGGGGAATGGGTCTGAGGTTGGTGGGGTGCGAGGGCTAGTGGTGGTGAGGTTGCGAGGGTTGGCGATGGGTCGTGGGTGTGGATGAAGGTGGTTGTGGGGATGTGGTGGGGGGGCCAGGATTGGGGGAGATGTCACTGGCAAGGAGGAGGAGTAGGCAGAGGGTTAGCAGGTGGGAGCAGGAGAGCTTACGTGGCGGGCGTGCTTGTTTGGTGATTGAGGATTGAAAGTGAATGAATAGGTCGGTGAAGTGGGTGAGGTGGTTAGGCAGGATAGAGGGTGAGAGCAGTATTTCGTTGCTGGGAGGGGGATAAGTGGGAGTAGTAGGAAGTGGAGAAGGATGGGAGTGAGAGTGAGGAGTAGCGGGAACATTGTGTACGGAGAGCAGGGAGTGAGTGTGGCGGCAGGGGTCAGAAGCAGAGGGGAAAAGTTGGGGTGGATGAATGGTCGTCATTGGGGAGGGTCCCTGGATGAGGTGATGTCCGGGGATTAGATGCAATGCAGGGGGTCGGATGTAGGGGCCGGGTAGGCAGTTGGGGGATCAGTCGAGGCAGTCGGGTTTGACTGAGGCGGTTGCGGGGTCGGGTGATGCAGTTGGGGGCAGATGGAGCCGCCGGGGTCAGCGAGGCAGCGGGGGTCAGGCGAGGCGCGGGGGTCAGGTGAGGCAGCGGAGGGGTCAGGTGAGACGGACGGGGGTCAGGTGAGGCAGCGGAGGGGTCAGGTGAGGCGGACGGGGTCAGGTGAGGCGGACGGGGGTCAGGTGAGGCGGACGGGGGTCAGTGAGGCAGCGGGGGGGTCAGGTGAGGCGGACGGGGGTCAGGTGAGGCGGACGGGGGTCAGGTGAGGCAGACGGGGGTCAGGTGCGCAGACGGGGGGTCAGGTGAAGGAGCCGAGGGTGGGATGATGCAGCCAGGGGTGGGATGATGCAGCAGATGGCCTCAGATAGGTGATAATTGCTGGATCGGACCCCCACCAATGACCATAATATTTCCCCTGCCCCTCAGTAAAGTGTTCAGTAACACCCAACACCCTTTAGTGTTGTAGACCTGAATAGGGGCAAGTGCGGCCTCCTTCAGGCCATGATATTTGGGAATTGGAAAGTAAATTAGCAGAGGGGACGAGGGAGCAACATCGATCCAACTGTCATCACCTCGTGTTTGGTCCTTTATCAAGAGCTCTGACTCTACAGGGGGAGAGATGGTTTCCAGAACTCCAGGTCACCGCTGGTCGCCCCCTAATACTTTGGGTACAGGTGGTACTTAGATTCCCCTCAGACCAACAGACCTCGCCACTACTTACGTGTCACCGCTAGAGACGCGTTTCGGCTCACGGATTTTCCCAGGTAGTTCCGGGCCACACAGATATAAATCTCTTCATCAGGTTTACCCCGCTGTCCATGTGCAATATGCAGGAAAAGAGGGAGCCGCTGGGCAGCAGCATGCGGTTGGACCGCGGGTCGTCCTGCTCCGTCTCCACCCACTCACCATCTTTGTACCACTCGATGATGGGCGTCGGGCGGCCTCCGCCTTATGCCACTTTACGCAGCTACAGGTAACAGGTTTCACAGTACTACTGGCTGCAGTGAAATCATGGAGACATAGTTCCATTTGTACACAGCAACAAGATAGAACCAGTCTCCATGATTTCACTACAACCAGTAAGTACTGTGGAAAATGTTACCTGTAGCTGCGTGTAAAGTGGCCATTACAGTTCAGTGTAGCAGGTTGCCCTTTCGAGACAATGTGATCGGACGGTGCTCCACAATCCTCGGGGAAATCCTCCTGACGGGACCGGGATCCCAGCGCCGGCAGATGATTAGCCCATCCACAGAAGCTCCCGACTCCGCATCTTCTCCTCTGTCCTGCTGCGCCCTCTGTCCTGCTGTGTCCCTCTGTCCTGCTGTGTCCCGGCTCCGCCGCCTCCTCCTCACACCCGGGAGTCTGAGCTCTTCTCCTCCCGCACTCACTGACTCCCGCACCTATTGTGCACCATTACAATTACCATTGTGTAAATTATTAGAAACGTTGTATACTTCAGGACATGATTTTTTTTTACGGTATTTTTTTTTTCTTTAATACAAATATAGTGAATTTACTTAAAATGTTGTGTGGAAATATTACACATTTTATATACTAAGTGTTCTTCCAATTGTTGCTTCTAGTTTGCTCTTAAGTCTGCATACAAACAATCCCAGCCGTTTGGAATTGTTCCTACCAAGCTATCACTATGCAAATTGTCCCCATATATCGCAAAATCCTGCAGATGGCTCCAGGCTATTCAAGTTTTAGTGATAATGGTAATCTTGTATTTTATTTTTCATTTTTTCAGTTGTAAACAAACACAAAAGTATGTAAAAAACATGATGTGTATGCAATTGCAACCTGAGACGGTAAATATTTGCATACAGTGCCAGCCAAACGTTTAGTCATATTCCTTCATGCTATTGTTTTCCTTGTTATTTTGTAATATACACTTTGTAGGTTCAGAATCAAGGCAGCAAAACCATAAAGGATCACATACACAACAAGGAGTACAGGAACACACCGAAACAAACCATAGTATGTAAAACCTTATATTCCTCAAGAACCCTCCATGTACTTTGATGACACCTTTTACCTCTTGCTATTTTCTAAAGAAGCTTCACCAGATGGCAGATGGTCAGAGGTGGGATTCAGTCGTTTATTTACATTCTGGGAATAGTTTGTCATAATAGCAGCCGGTTTCCCAAACTGGCAGACAGCACCTCACCCAGCTCTGGAACCACTGGCTTCAATGAATGTGTGTCCTTGGATGTACATTCAATAAATTGTACTGCAGTTCAAACAGCTGCCTATCAGAGCCTTGCACGCTGCAGCTGATGTCTGTGCATGTTGGCGGCACATAAGCTATGCTCCGGCGTGGTGTTTGCTGCATATGGAACAGAAAGAGAATGCTCCTTGACCACGAACAATTAAAGAATCTATTTTTTTTTTTTATACAAAATTAAAGAGTGGCGGGCATTTGAGGAACAGGCTGGTACACATACAGTATTTGCTTACCAGGAACACATATGGGGAGCAGGATGACATGTGGACCAGGATGCAATTTATATAGGGACCAGGAAGGCATATGGGAACTAGAATTGAACATATATAGTGACTAGGAAGAAATATAGGAACCAGGATGTAATGTGGACCAGAATAGAAAATATATGAGGATCAGGAAGACATATGGGAACCAGAATGATATGGGGGCCAGGATGGAACAATGGGGGCCAGGATGGAACATATATGGGGACCAGGAAGACATACGGTGACCAGAATGGAATATATATAGGGACCAGGAATACATTTGAGGACCAGGATGGAATATATATAGGGACCAGGAAGACATACGGGGACCAGGATGAATAGGGACCGGGATGGAACATTTATGGGGACTGATGGTAATATTAATGTTATTTGTACTGTGGTGTTTATTAATTATCAGAATTGTAGTATTCAGTAACTATGTGGTGGTAATATGTGGTTTGGTCATGGTGTGGCGGTATTTTCCCTTGTATGTTCTATTATTTGGAAATTGTTGTTGGTGGTAATATGTGGTTTAGTCATGGTGTTGGGTAGCATTTCTATTTTGTTTTGTGGTATTATGTCAGTTACTATGTGATCTGGTCACGGTGTGGTGGAATATGTGAACTTGTCATGGTGTGGCAGCATTTCTCCCTTGTATGTAGAATTATTTGGTTAATATGTGGTAGTAATATGTTGTCTGATCTTGATATGGCTGTATTTCCCCTTATATGTGACATTATTCATTTACTTTTTGTTCTGGTCATGGAGTGGTGATATTTGTCCATTGTATGTGGTATTATTTAGTCTCTATGTGGTGTAATGTATGTTTGGTCATGTGTGGCAGTAATTATTCCATATATGTAGCATTATACGTAGTATTATCCAGTAACTATGTGTTGTAATATGTGATCTTGTCATAGTGAGGCAGTATTTCTCCTTGTTTATGAAAATAGTTGGTCATTATGTGGTGATAATATGTCATTTGGTTGTGATGTGGCAGTACTTCTCCCTTTGTAATATTTACCAGTCACTGTGGTTTAATATATGGTCTGGTCATGTTGTGGTGGTATATCGCAGATATTTGATCTGTGGATGCTGAGGCCAGAGATTAGGTGCAACAGACAATTGAGGTGACATATGGCAGGAGGTCATTCTTTCCAAGTTGAACAATGTTCCTTTAATAATAATTTTCAACACTTTTAGAAAACCCTTTAATACTATTCACTGTATTGAGAAATGACCGACAGAGCTGGGACTGTAATGCCAGTGATACACTCACCACCGCGATGCATAACGTGTCATTTCTCTGCTGGCTCACCACCATGATCTCCCTGCTGTTTCTGTTATGTTCTGCTTATCAGGACATGTGCATGCTGTGCAGGCCTCCTGGTATGCCGCATAGGGTCCACACATCCATAGTCCTTCCCAGCCTATTGCTGGGAGCCTCAGTGTCTTTCAGACACAATCCCATTCTGGGAGGTGCCTGTTCAATGTTGTTTCTAGTCAGTCCTGTGTGTCTAGTAATATTGTCAGGTCCTTGTTTCTGTGTCTCAGCACCTGTCATCCAGCCTATACCTGCATCCAGTGTGGCGTGCCAGTACCTGCTGTCCTGTATGTCAGTATCTGCATACAATCTGTTTCTGGCACCCTACCTGGCTTATCCACTTATCTGTCCATTCCCTTACTCCAACCCCTGGGGTCAGCTGCTACTTCCAGGTACTGCCCTAGAGTGGTGCTTGTTGTCTTCCGCAGCTAAGTTCAACCTCACCACTAGAGGGCACATAGTCATACCCCTTTGAGGTAAGCTTGGCCTATGGCGCAGTGGCTGTGCACCCACAAGCATGAAAGGGACAATGTGGATCTGACAGGAGGTAATGAGACTGCACATGAAGGTACAGGTGGATATGATGGGTAAAGCACTTTTACTTATCATTACTTGTGTTTTGGGGTTAAGGAAAGTGTGTTAAAGTGGGCGTGGCTAGGAAAATGGGCCTTACATTAAATTGAGTGCGATTTTTAAAATGCATGTTGTTTTCTAACACAAACAGGGAACCTGTTAAAACATTATATCCCACCCCTGTCTGGAGTAGCTTTTGATCAATAGCAATGCCTTATTTAAAGTTAATTTGCGGAATCATCATCCTTTAGAAAATGTTTGTAACCCACAGGTGTGTTGTTTAATCCACAGTTTCATACAGAGAGCAGCCCAATTCCACAACTGTTCTAAGAGATAATATGGCAAGAATCCCTGAACTAACAGAAACAACTAAAATCCATCATTACTTTAACCCCTTAAGGACCGAGTCACTTTGCAGCTTAATGACCGGACCATTTTTTGTAATTCTGACCACTCTCCCTTTATGAGGTAATATCTCTGGAACGCTTCAACGGATCCTAGCGATTATGAGATTGTTTTTTCGTGACATATTGGGCTTCATGTTAGTATTAAATTTAGGTCGATAATTTTTGCGTTTATTTGTGAAAAAATAAAAAATTTGGCAAAAATTTTGAAAATGTAGCAATTTTCAAATTTTTAATTTTTATTCTGCTAAACCAGAGCGTTATGTGACACAAAATAGTTAATAAATCACATTTCCCACATGTCTACTTCACATCAGCACAATTTTGTAAGAAAAAAAAAAAATTTGGTAGGACGTTATAAGGGTTCAAAGTTCATCAGCAATTATTCATTTTTCCAGCAAAATTTACAAAACCATTTTTTTAGTGACCACATCACAATTGAAGTCCCTTTGAGGGATGTACATGACAGAAAACACCCAAAAGTGACACCATTCCAAAAACTGCACCCCTCAAGCTACTCAAAACTATATTCAAGAGATTATTAACCCTTCAGGTGCTTCACAGGAACTAAAATAAAGTTGAAGGAAAAAATGGACATTTTAATTTTTGTAACAAAAATGTTTTTTAGCCTCAATTTTTTCATTTTCACATGGGCAACAGGATAAAATGCATCCTAAAATTTGTTGGGCAATTTCTCCTGAGTACACCGATATCTCATATGTGGTCATAAACCACTGTTTGGGCGCACGGCAGGACTGAGAAGGGAAGGAGCGCAATTTGAATTTTAGAGCCAATTTTCCGTTCAAAAAGTGAAATGGCGCTCCTTCACTTCTGAGCCTTGCCGTGCGCCCAAACATTGGTTTATGACCACATATGAGGTATCGGTGTACTCAGGAGAAATTGCCCAACAAATTTTGGGATGTATTTTATCCCTTTGCCCATGTGAAACTAAAAAAATGTAGGCAAAAAGAAATTTTTTGTGAAAAAAAAGTGTTTTTTTTAATTTTTATGGATGAATTTGTGAAGCATCTGGGGTTCAAAGTGCTCACTATGCATCTAGATACCTTCCTTAGGGGGTCTAGTTTCCAAAATGGGGTCATTTGTGGGGGAGCTCCAATGTGGAGACACACGGGGACCCTCCATACGCGACATGGTGTCCGCTAACAATTTGAATGGAAAATGAGCTCAAGTTGTTAGCGGATATCATGTCGCGTTTGGAGGGTCCCTGTGTATCTCCACATTGGAGCTCCCCCACAAGTGACCCCATTTTGGAAACTAGACCCCCCAAGGAACGTATCTAGATGCATAGTGAGCACTTTGAACCCCCATATGCTTCAGAAATTCATCCGTAAAAATGAAAAAGCACTTTTTTTTCCACTAAAAAATTATTTTTTCATTATTACGGACCAATTTGTGAAGCATCTGGGGGTTCAAAGTGCTCACTATGTACCTAGATATGTTCCTTTGGGGGTCTAGTTTCCAAAATGGGGTCACTTGTGGGGGAGCTCCAATGTGGAGACACACAGGGACCCTCCAAACGCGACATGGTGTCCGCTAACAATTTGAGCTCATTTTCCATTCAAATTGTTAGCGGACACCATGTCGCGTTTGGATGGTCCCCGTGTGTCTCCACATTGCAGCTCCCCCACAAGTGACCCCATTTTGGAAACTAGACCCCCCAAGGAACGTATCTAGATGCATAGTGAGCACTTTGAACCCCCAGGTGCTTTACAAATTGATCCGTAAAAATGAAAAAATAAACTTTTTGTGGAAAAAAAGTGATTTTTCATTTTTATGGATGAATTTGTGAAGCATCTGGGGGTTCAAAGTGCTCACTATGCATCTAGATACCTTCCTTAGGGGGTCTAGTTTCCAAAATGGGGTCAATTGTGGGGGAGCTGCAATGTGGAGACACACCGGGACCCTCCAAACGCGACATGGTGTCCGCTAACAAATTGAGCTAATTTTCCATTCAAATTGTTAGCGGACACCATGTTGCGTTTGGAGGGTCCCGCTGTGTCTCCACATTGGAGCTCCCCCACAAGTGACCCCATTTTGGAAACTAGACCCCCTAAGGAACGTATCTAGATGCATAGTGAGCACTTTGAACCCCCAGATGCTTCACAAATTCATCCATAAAAATGAAAAAGCACTTTTTTTTCCACGAAAAGTTTCTTTTTTCATTTTTACGGATCAATTTGTGAAGCCACTGGGGGTTCAAAGTGCTCACTATGCATCTAGATACGTTCCTTTGGGGTCTAGTTTCCAAAATGGGGTGACTTGTGGGGGAGGTCCAATGTGGAGACACACAGGGGCTCTCCATACGCAACATGGTGTCCGCTAACAATTGGAATTGTTAGCGGACACCTTGTAGGATATAAAGAGCCCCTATGTGACTAAACATTGGAGCTCCCCCACAAGTGACCCCATTTTGGAAACTAGACCCCCCAAGGATTATATCTAGATGACTTTGAACCCCCAGGTGCTTCACAAATTGATCCGTAAAAATGAAAAAAGAAACTTTTTTGTGGAAATAAAAGTGCTTTTTCATTTTTATGGATGAATTTGTGAAGCATCTGGGGGTTCAAAGTGCTCACTATGCATCTAGATACGTTCCTTCGGGGGTCTAGTTTCCAAAATGGGGTCACTTGTGGGGAGCTCCAATGTTCAGGCACACAGTTAGGGTCTCTCCATACCCGACATAGTTTCCGCTAACAATTGGAGCTAATTTTCGATTGAAATTGTTAGCGGACACCATGTCGCATATGGAGAACCCGTGTGCCACCAGCACAAGGGCAACTGGTAGAGTTGGGGTACAGCACCAGAAAATGCCGCCTCTAATGAATGCGCTATTTTCTTGGGTGGCTGTGGGTTGAAATTTGCAGCGCGGGGGACCCACAACATTTGGTTCTCCACGCTGAGGATTCCAGTCAGCCAGCTACCAAGTTGTACATGGCTGGCTACAAAAAATACAGCGAAGCACATTTTTTTTTATTTCTAGAACTAATTCTAGAAAAAAAAAATGACGTAGGGCTCCGCCATATTTTTGGTCCAGCAAGGTACAACTTGGCAGCTACAGACTGCCAGCAACCCCCAGCTGCCTCGTTGTACCTGGCTGCAACCAAAAATACAGCAAAGCACATTTTTTTTATT
Organism: Allobates femoralis; assembly: GCA_033576535.1. Lineage (NCBI taxonomy): Eukaryota > Metazoa > Chordata > Amphibia > Anura > Aromobatidae > Allobates > Allobates femoralis. Next base: position 101,339,106 of record JARQOC010000005.1, on the reverse strand, counting down.
TCTAGAACTAATTGTAGAAAAAAAAAATGGCGTAGGGCTCCGCCATATTTTTGGTCCAGCCAGGTACAACTTGGCAGCTACAGACTGCCAGCAACCCCCAGCTGCCTTGTTGTACCTGGCTGCAACCAAAAATACAGCGAAGCCCATTTTTTTTTATTTCTAGAACTAATTCTAGAAAAAAAAATGACGTAGGGCTCCGCCATATTTTTGGCCCAGCCAGGTACAACTAGGCAGCTGGGGGCTGGAATCCTCAGCATAGAGAGGCCCAAGCGTTCTGGGCCCCCCATGCTGCGAATTTCAGCCCGCAGCCGCCCCAGAAAATGGCGCATTCATTGAAGCGCCATTTTCTGGCGCTGTACCCATGCTCTTCCAGTTGCCCTGGTGCCGGTGGCAAACTGGGTAATAAAGGGGTTAATGCCAGCTTTTTATTGGCAGCTGGCACTAAGCCCGAGATTCATAATATTGGGCCAATGTTAGACCCGCCATTAGGTATCTCTGATAATTAGTCAATAAATACACACAGAGAAAAATATTTTTATTAGAAAAAAAACACAAACAAATTTCGGACTCCATCTTTATTATAAAAAGATCCGACGTAGTCCACAACGAAGGTCCCACGACACTCGATCGTTTCCGACGGGATCCCCATGCAGGGGGATGGGGGATCAGGGATCCCCATGCAGGGGATCAGGGATCCCTATGCAGGCGGATGGGGGATCAGGGATCCCCATGCAGGGGGATCAGGGATCCCCATGCAGGCGGATGGGGGATCAGGGATCCCCATGCAGGGGGATCAGGGATTCCCCTGCAGAGGGATGGGGGATCAGGGATCCCCATGCAGGGGGATGAGGGATCCCCATACAGGGGGATGGGGGATCAGGGATCCCCATGCAGGGGGATGAGGGATCCCCATGCAGGGGGATGGGGGATCAGGGATCCCCATGCAGGGGATGAGGGATCCCCCTGCAGGGGGATGGGAGATCAGGGATCCTCATGCAGGGGGATGGGGGATCCCCATGCAGGGGGATGGGGCATCAGGGATCCCCCTGCAGGGGGATGGGGGATCAGGGATCCCCATGCAGGGGGATCAGGGATCCCCATGCAGGGGGATGGGGGATCAGGGATCCCCATGCAGGGGGATGAGGGATCCCCCTGCAGGGGGATGGGAGATCAGGGATCCCCATGCAGGGGATGAGGGATCCCCCTGCAGGGGGATGGGAGATCAGGGATCCCCATGCAGGGGGATGAGGGATCCCCATGCAGGGGGATGGGGGATCAGGGATCCCCATGCAAGGGGATGAGGGATCCCCATGCAGGGGGATGGGGATCAGGGATCCCCATGCAGGGGGATCAGGGATCCCCCTGCAGGGGGATCGGAGATCAGGGATCCCCATGCAGGGGGATGGGGGATCAGGGATCCCCATGCAGGGGGATCAGGGATCCCCATGCAGGGGGATGGGAGATCAGGGATCCCCATGCAGGGGGATCAGGGATCCCCATGCAGGGGGATGGGGGATCAGGGATCCCCATGCAGGGATCCCCATGAGTACCGGTCACCGGCGGTGGTGGGGGGCCGGGGACAGCGGGGGGGGGGGGCCCAGAAACAGCAGGGGACGGGGGATAGCGGGGGGCCCAGAAAAAGCAGGGGACGGGGGATAGCGGGGGGGGCCCAGAAAAAGCAGGGGATGGGGGATAGCGGGGGGCCCAGAAACAGCGGGGGACAGGGGGATGAGCCGGGGGGGGGGGCAGACACAGCGGGGGACAGGGGTATGAGCGGGGGGGGGCAGACACAGTTGGGGGACAGGGGGATGAGTGGGGGGCAGACACAGCAGGAGACAGGGGGATGAGCGGGGGGCAGGCACAGCGGGGGACAGGGGGATGAGCAGGGGGGCAGACACAGTGGGGGTCAGGGGATGAGGGGGGGGTGATGCCCATCAGAGGGCACAAGCAGGGGATGTGTGCAGGAGCCGGGCACAGCTGACAGCCCGGCTCCTGCAGAGATCATGCAGGGAAGTGCTGACATTCAGCACTTTCCTGCGCGATCTTGATGTGATCGGTCGGTCAGATTGACTGACCGATCACATCGCTCTGAGTGTGGGGACCCCTAAAAAGGGTCCCCACACCTCTGCCCCTGACCCTCAGCTGTCACTGACAGCTTTTAGAATTGAATTGTCACTGTTCGTTTAGAAGCAGTGACAGTTCAAAGCCACGACGAGTATACTCGTCATGATGCGGGAACTGACATCTTTTCATGACGAGTATACTCGTCATTAGTCGTAAAGGGGTTAAGACAAGTTGAATCAATTTGAAAAATTGCTAGAACCTTCAAAGTATCCTCAAACACAGTCATAAAAATCATTAATTGCTACGATGAAAATTGCTCTTATGATGACCGTGCCAAGAAAGATCAAGAATTACCAGAGGATAATTTCATCAGAGTTACCTGCCACAGAAGATGCAAATTGATAGACTTTAGTAGCTGACATGTCACAACATCATCCATCCAGAGAAGACTGAGAAGAAGGCCTTTATAGTTTAATTGCTGCAAAGAAGCTCCTACTGAGGTCCACAAACAAGAAAAATAAACACAAACACTGGACATTAGGTAAGTGGATATCTGTACTGTGTTCTGATAATTAAAAATTTGAGATTTTTTGGTACTAGTAATTAAATACGAATAGTAATAATGTTAACTATGTATTATAAGTTATATACATGTACTGTTGCTATTTATTTAATTACTCACTGCAGGGTATTTGCATATTCTTTTTATCCTAAGATCTGACTATTTGACCTCTCACCAACGACCTCGTAACGACGCACCAACGATCCTTACGGAATCGTTATCGTCGTCGGAATCGTTGATGCGTCGTTGTGTGTGACGGGACCTTAAGTTTTGTCTGATAATGGTCAGTGTGAATATACACCTAGATATTGTTATAATTCCAATAGGTGTGCTGGCCCATGTGTTTCCGTTTTCCTATTTGTAGAATGTCTGCTACACAATCACAGCCTAACATTCCAGAACAACAAAAAAAATTAATTCAAAGTGTAAGGAACCAATAATCAGGGTAATACCTTATGGTACCTTTACACGCCGCTACAGAAGGTTGGAAACAACCGGGTGTCTCACGTGCACGAGCATGTTCGAACGGTTGCAAACGGTACCCGATACCGCCTTTACACGCCGCTACAAAGTGCTCTACAGAAGGTTTAATCTATCTCTGGATGCACCGCCGGGTGACCAAAGTTACCTTCTGTAGAGCAACGTCCCTCGTTTACACGCCGCTACAGAAGGTAATATGGGAGGACCTGGGGCAGCAGGGACAACACATAGGCGTGCCAGACGTGTGGATTACGAGACGCTCGTACGATGATTGGACAATGCTATAGCATCATGATTGGCCAGCCAGCGCAGGAAGGCTGGCTAATACATGATGCTATTGCAATTGTGTAGTGTGACTGGTCAGCTCCTTAAATATGCCGCCCTATGCAGCGACAACCAATCGTAACGCAGGAGCTTCCACCAATGATCGCTGAAGGGGGGCGGTTTTCCCGGAGGCAGTGTCACGCCCCAGGGAGTTAACTAGGTGACGAAAAAACCTTCCTGTAACTCATTTAGACGCCGCTACCATCGGGTTGAAACCAACCTGTTTTAGAGCACTGCTCTGAAACAGGTGTCGAGAGTGACGGGTGGCAACAACCTAGTTTACACGCTGCTACCTCGGGTTGATTTGACGGTGCAAGATACAATTGTCTCCGACACCCAGTTGTTTCCAACCTTCTGTAGCAGTGTGTAAAGGTACCATTAGTGATACTTCACTATACCTGAGAGGTTTGATGTGAGCATCAGTAACACTTATAAGGGAAACACAAATTTAGCAAAGGCAATGCCAGATCTTTCGATATTCTGGCGTTGACAGATTTTAAAAGCCCTAAATGTCATATATTTTTCAAGGCAAAAAAGTAAACCAAAAGTTATAATTTTTGCTGCATCATGGGAAAATATCTGTATACCTAGATGTGCAGTAGATACCCAAGTCTTAAATGGGGATGCAGAGACAGCAGAGGGCTCGTGCTTAGGTTCACACAGTCACCTATGTAGGACATTGGTAAGAACATGAGTGATTCAGGGAAAATCAGAGAAGAAAACAAATTGTACCAGCAACTGTAACAGATGGATGATAGTGAAGGGTTGGATATCTTCATTATGTCTTTGGCTCAACCCTGAAACTCAATAATATATTCTTCAGCAATACTTTGCCTTCAGTGAAGAGATGTTTTTTACTTCCTAATATGACTTCACAGTAATGGTTGTCATACTGGAGAAAAAATCACCAAAAATAAGCTATGTCAAATATCCATTGCACCTAGCAGGAGGCTGCCAGCTTCACTGAGAGGTAATACAAGTTACCTGACGCCCAATAGTATCCATATGGTTAGAACTTGTAAGCGTGAGGGCCCTTGGTGTGGGTTACGAGCTTATGTATTTTGGCTAAAATATCCACTAACACCTCACATCTATATCTTTAGTGATTATTGCACCTTTTATCTTTTGCAGTTTGTGGCTGAGCCCTCTGGGGGGCGTCTGTCATTTGTGATGCAGGTATATGGTACAGAGCAGCCCGCCTGATCTAATAGCATGGGCGTGACCAATAGGCTGCAGTCTAACACTATGCATCTTACATATCAATGTGACTGACGCCCAATGGTAACCTTGTGTCTACATATACCACCAATCACCTTCCTGTTAGCATGGATGGTCGCAGGTGCTAAAACCGCCCCCATTGCTTAGATTGCAGGAGATTGAGCACTGGTGTTCAGACACTTGTGTTACCTCTCAGTGGAGCTGGCAGCCTCCTGCTAGGTGCAATGGATATTTGACATGGCTGATTTTGGTGAGTTTTTTTTCAGAATTTTATGTCCTATTCAGTGATTTTTTTGTCATCCAGGAGCACTAAGGCCAAAAAGGAGTCTAGTGTGCAAAGTTTTGGAGCATACAAAATACAGAAGTCCAAAGCCAGAGAGTGACCCTGCAGCATGGATATAATAAACGACATGTGCTGGCTCTGAACAAGAAGATCATGGACAGAGTTTGAAATACATGTGAGCGCTGTCCTAAAATGTGATAAAGTACTTATTATCACTTGTAAATCAGTCATAAAGGTTCAAACATGTCACTAGAACTGCTGCAACAATTTGGACTTGAATAGTTACTGATACTGGATCCATTCTGCAATCTCCTGGACTAACTTAGCCTGGCATTGCATTTGCTCATTTGCTCAACCAATGTTTGGAAGTAATTCATTTGAATCAGTTATTCTGTAAAGATCTGTCTGAGGTCACAGCACAAAAAGGCTGGCTTGGACAAACTAGGTGCAAGCCACTTTACTTAGGCTGGTTTCAGACTTGCGCTCCCCGCCGCAGCGTATTGCGGCTGGGATCCACAAGCTGAGCACAGGCACCCCAAGTTCCTATGTTTAACACGGGGAGACAAGTACCTGCGCTTGGGTGCAGATGGCCGTGCGCACCCATTGCCGGCAATATGTGATTTGTGCGCATGCGGATGCTTGCGCACAAATCACACAGTCTCGTCCGCACCAGGAACGCAACATGTCACGTTCAGAGTGTGGATGAGAGTGTGTGATATGTGCGCATGCATCCGCCTTTGTACAAATCATACATTGCAGTGAATGGGTGTGCACGCCAATCTGCATCAGAGCACAGGCACTGCTCAGCTTGCGGATCCCCTCCGCAGGACGCTGTGGAGGGGAGCGCAAGTCTGAAACCAGCCTTAGCAAATCCCAATGGTACTCTGGCCTTTACCTTTTAACCCCTATACTGAGATCTGGACTTACAACAATGCCCTTTGGATAAATCCATGGAGTAGGAGGCATGAACTTGTGGCAAAAGATGTTTTACTAGCTGGGTCAATAACTTGATTGACAAGAACAAGGAGAAAATCATGAGAGGTAGCAAAGTTTATGGAATAGCTGGGGTCAGAAGGTCAGTCAAAAAGAATCTAACAACTCAAAGTTAAGGTACATGGGAATCACAGAGCTAGATAAAGGATGGGTCGCAAGACAGGTTAGGATCTAGTTATAACAGTAAGGAAAACACAACAAGAGTATAGGGATAAACCAACTACAATAACTGGAGCTGACCATTCCAAGATTGGCTATTCCACCTTCTCCACCACCATAGTCACTCACAAAGTCAGGGTGGCTGTGCTTGGTGATACCAGCAGTATTGCGGTAACCTGGCTCACTGGAAGCTCGGTGCTCTGAAGAAAAAATTGAATCGATAAAGTCAAGAAAAAGGAAATAGTGGTTTGTTTGCAGCTGTCTTTTTTATTAGATATATGTCAGTCAAAACAAACACTTTGGCTTTTCCAGCAAACAAAATCAAAGGACCTGATTACATGGTTATATATGCATCATTCAAGCAATACCAAAACAGTCTGTATTTGAAAATATGAATATAAACATAAGATTATTCCAATCCAATTTTTTTGCAGAACACTAGTAAAAAAACCATATGAATTACCTAGTAGATTAATAGGAAAATCAGACGGTGCCTGTGCTGATGCTGCTTAGTCATCAATATCTCCGGTATTGGATATATCTATAGATACATGTCGGTAATATGTGGTCCAATAGTCATGATGACTAAAAGGGTAAACTCTATGCATACCTGTAACTACTAAATAAGTGTTCGCCGCATCAACCTCGTATTGCGGGTGATGGTTTAGATTAGGGCTGTCACAGGGCCTGTGGTGAAGATGTGCTGTGAAATTATTAGTGTACTAGATGGTGGCCCGATTCTAACGGGTATTCTAGAATATGTATGTAGTTTATTTATGAACATTTAAGAACAATGCAATGAATACACGATATCTATCTATCCATCTACCTATGTGTCTATCATCTATGTATGCTATATTTATTTGTCATCTCTCTATGCATGCACAGTGTATTTTAAATATGGCGCCTTGGCGCGGGCCGCTTCTCTGATTGGTCGGCGCGTTCAGCGCCGACCAATCAGAGAAGCGGCAGGCAGCAAGGCATTCAGTGTATTTTATATATGGCGCTTTGGCGCGCGCCTCATCTCTGATTGGTTGGCGCGGCGCGCGGTTTGAATGTGGCGACTGAATGTGGCGACCAATCATAGGAGCAGCATGCATCAAGGCGCTCAGTGTATTTTAAATATGGCACCTTAGTGCACGCTGCTGCTCTGATTGGTCGCCGCGTTCAGCACCGACCAATCAGAAGAGCGGCGCGCACCAAGGCACTCAGTGTATTTTAAATATGGTGCCTTGGCACACGCCGCGCCTCTGATTGGTTGGCGCGGCGCGCGGTTTGAATGCATTGACCAATGAGAGGCACAGCATTCAAACCACGCGCGGCGCAGCTGATTGGTTGCTGCTATCAGCGCGGGATTCATATTTCCCGTCAAGCCGTGCACAGTTTGAATGCCGCGCCTCTCATTGGTCGCCGAGGCGACCAATAAGAGAGGCGGCATTCAAACCGCATGCCAGGCCGCACTACTTCTCTGATTTGTCGCCGCGGCAACCAATCAGAAAAGTACCACGGCTTGGCGCGCAGTTTGAATCCCGCACGGGGCACTACCGCTGCGAGCAGCCGGGAGATGACCGGCTAACGCCGGTCATCTGCCGGCTGGCTCACCATGGGCCTCTGTGCGGCAGGTGACCGCGGCTGAGCTACTGTTGCACCGAGGTCAGCGGCTCGCCAGCCGGGAGATGACCGGCTGACGCTGGTCATCTCCCAGTTGGCTCATGTGCACTGCAGCCACCGTCGGGAGATCAGACCCCCCTGATCTCCCGACGATGGCCGCGGCCGGACGCATGTATCCTGGCGATAGCGGCACCGGGTTTCAGCTTGGTGCCAATTTTGAATGCACGCGGCTGTTTTGCATACTCTATGCTGGCAGCCACCAATGAGCACCCTGGCGCTCGTGCGTGATTTCCGTGACAGACAGAGAGCCTTAGACAATTATATAGTAGACAGGGAGAATAAGTGAAAAGAGAGAGTAGAAAAAAGAAAAGAGGAAGGGCATGGCAAGTTAGATGAAGTCCAGAGGAAACCTCTGAATATACAGTCTATATAGTCTGTTCATATACCTTAACAGGGAGAGATTGACAGTATATAGTGACCAGTCCTGGTGTGGATAGTCATGTTAGGACCCGGGTACAGTGTCCCTTATATAAATTCTATATAAACCTATGGAAAGACATATAATGGAAAGACAATAGACTTATGGTATGTGTTAGAAATATAATTAATATCTGATGATTATGTAAGGTCTCTACCTGTCAAGCAGGAAATCCCTTCTAGTGACTGATGTCCATGTTGCAGGTACATATTGCAGGGGAAAATAGATATAAAGAATATTTAGTATATTTGGTATATTACCAAATCCAGGCAGTCATATGCTGTGGCCATGTATCCTGGAGATTTGTTACCTATTGCTATGTTACGGATGCTGTAGGCAGGAGAAAGTGCACAGATAAATAAGAAAGATAAAGTAAAAGTAAAGTAAAGTCACCTCACCATAGTTGCTTTAGTAGTGACTGGTAATGTGCCTACCGTCCCGGTGTTGGCGTGAGTGCAGCAACGTTTAGCCACGCGCTATATTTAACAAGAGAGGGTGGGCAGGTAGGCGACTTCCTGCTTCCTATGTGTGGCACATGCGTGGTAGTGCCGTTGGAGTCTACTTTCTCCAGCCACTGAGACAGTGTTAATCAAGTGTAGGGGAGATCAGACTTGATCGAAGATCTGCGAGAAAATAGAGGAACATAATGAGATATAGGGAATATCAATTCAAACATGCTTAACATAAATAGCAAGATTCTTTATTAGCTGGACAAGGCAATATAACAATAATCTAGATAAGTAATAGGACAGATAATAGGAAATTACTAAACACAATGAGTGAAATTGTATACAAATATATCTATTGTGGATATTTGTATTTATGACAGCAGTATATACTATACCGCATACTAGATAGAGATAATATCAAAGAGAGATCATATGAATAAATTATATTCACACGTATGTGACATGAAATATTGGCGCAGGTAAAACAGACCTCTCAATCCTGAGAAAGAAAAGCAATAATGACTCAACAATAGCAATGTTGATGCTTTGGATCATATTATCTGTTGAGTCCAAATGGTGCCAATGTCTGTAAGGTGTGTATCCAGAATAATTCTTGTTCCTTTAATCTGGCAATACGATCAACCCCCCTCCAGTAATTGATACATCTTCAATAACTTAAAACCGAAGTTGTGATATGTTGTGTCCACGAGTAGAGGAATTATGTGGTAGAGTTAACATGGTCTGTCCACATCTGATGGTGGACTTATGTTTACTGATATGGTCACAGACATGCTGGGTAGTTTCCCCAACATATTCGAGACCGCAAGGACATTTCACAAGATAAATCACATAACTTGAATTGCAGGTAAAAAGATCTCATATAGAGAATCTCTTGCCAGTCCAATTGTGAGTGAAAGTATTGCCTTTGATGATGTGTGAGCACTGTTGACAGCTTAAACAGAGGTAATTACCCCGACATGGAGTGGCTAGAAAGGTCTGTCTCGGTAAGGTAGTTGCTAAGCCTATGTCGGCTCTTATCAACTTATCTCTAAAGTTCTGGGACCTTTTTAAAGAAAAGAGGAGTTCTAGTGAACTCCGGTATGGAGGGATAAGCCTACCCCAGGAAGGGCCAGTGTTTGATGATTATGGATTTTAAACAGTTTGTAAAAGGATGATACGTGTTCACACAAGTTATGTATGGGCCCGTGCGTTTGTCATTAAAATGACTATCTGTACGTACTGTGGATATGGCTGGTGGATAGTCTCTGGCTAGGAATTTGTGACTCATTTCTTCATATCTCAGAACGCGTGTCTGTTGATCTAATACAATTTCTTGATATCCTCACATGTTGAGAATGTGGTAAGGATGATTTAATGTGGCGAGGATGACAACTATCAAAATGATATCTGGAGGATTAAGAGACTGAAAAAACACTTATTATTATATACGCCCACCTGGGCTAGTTGTGATAACCCACAACTAGTGTATGCGCTTGTACAGATGCTGCTGGATCAGCAATTCCACATGCAAAGTGGCGTACATACAGAGATCCAAAGTATGGTGTTTCTATGATCTGCGCTGCTGTTAAAGAAAGTGGCCCACACAGGGTCTGAGTGCAATGACGTTTTATTCCGACACGTTTGGTGCTGTCAAGCTCCTTCATCAGGAGTACAAACCAGATTATACATAGAGCCAACATTATATGCTAACATGAGGATGCCAGACAATTAGACACATCGTCATGATGTCATATGTTGTGGGTGAACAAGATGTTTGCGTAAGGGGGCGCCAAGTTATATCCCATGGAGGTCCCCCTCTGCTGCATGTAGAACTGATCCTGGAACAGAAAATAATTCTGTCCCAAGACCAAGACCAGTAAGTCCAAACAGAACTTTTTGCCCGGTTCGGCCAGGTCACTGAACTCATGCAAGAACCAACTAACCGCGTCCAGGCCTAGTTGGTGATCGATACTCATATAGAGACTATTTACATCAAGACAAACCAGTATACAATCTGGTGTCAGGGTGTCCGATTGTTTTAGACAGTCAAGCAAATCTGTAGTGTCTTTCAAGTATGCTGGTGTTTTCTGTACCAGAGGGGATAGAATTTTTTCTAAGGTGATAGCTATAGGTGACAAACAATGAATTAGTAGACGCTACAGTGGGTCTGCCAGGTGGTCGCCTCAGATTCTTGTGCACCTTGGGAAGTGAATAAAACACTGGTGTTAATGGATAAGGATTCTTTAAGTAAGTGGCCAATTTGGTATCAATGGTACCTGCACTCAAGTGCATTTGGATACATGTATTGATCAGTTGTGAGATCTGGGGTGCTGGGTTATGGTGAATTGGGGTATGGATATCCCTATCTTCATGTTGCCTCATTATCTCCTCAATGTAGAATGTCCGGACCAGGACCACAATGGCATCCCACTTGTCATTGGGTCTGATGATGATATCCTTTTTTTTTTAAGGCTTTTAATAGCTTGTGTCTCTATGGTACTCAGATTGTGTTTAAGTTGTAGATTGCCCCCCCTCCCCATCTGATTCCTTTGATGGTGTTGTCAAAGTCTGTTTTAACAAATGAGGTGTCTCAATAGGATGGTTGGAACGAGGAGGTTGATCACTACTAGGGGTCTGAATGTTTAAGTTAGGGAGAGAAAACAATATGTCATTGAAGGGAGCAATAGGTTTGGTAGAAAAATGGGCTCTAAATCTTAGTCTTAATAATCTAAAGAACTGATACATTTCTTTTTCAAGTGTAAATGTGTCAAAGTATAGTGTGGGACAGAAGCTCAGACCTTTTTACAGTACCCTCAATTTGGCTGGTAATAGAATCTACTTGGAAATATTATAGACAGGTCTGCCTTAGCTGTGACCTTCTGGTAATCCCATGGGGTCTGTACATGTCGCCTCTGCCTCCCCGTCCTCTTCGGTAGTGCAGGCGATGGCCTAAAAAAGGAAGAGGTGGTTGTTGTTGTCCACCATATTCGCTTCCCGAACTGGGTGAAGATGGGTAACCTGGATGTCCTCCATAGTATGGATGCATGGTTGTTGATAGGGTTCGCCACAGTGCCTTCTGTAGACTTGACCTTTCTTACAGTCCTCTTTGTCCCTGGTGAATTTAGACTTCTTCCTGAGCTGAAGTTTCTTTCTGAACTGTGTGTTGAAATTTGTGACCTTGGTCTTAATGTTACTCAGTTCCATACAGGGAAAGGTGGTTGATAACTGTTCTTCATAATCGCAATATAGTGCGTAATGGTTTCCATCTCTTTCTGCAATCGGTCTGTGGTTAGTGTGATAATGTCAAATGAACACTTATTCAAGATGCCTTCAATGCCTTGGTCATCAAAAAACAATGTGGGGCGGAGGGGAACCCTCAGACCTCGAGGAGTGCGTTTGACTTGCGAGTATTCAACCAGTGTGGCCAGGTGACTAGAAGCAGTGTGGCTAGAAGAGGGGAGACAGGAGGTATATGATGAGGCGGAAACCCTGATTGAGATTGGGCCCGCTATTTGTTGCGTGGGTAGGATATGTGATGGTCCAGTGTTAGACTTTGTCCCACCCTCCACCAAGTTGAGCCAGTGTGCCATGAGGATGTATCATCCTTGTCCAAAAATACTTGTCCACTTGTCTATTATAAGGTGGACCTTCCTGGTTATGGCACTGGTGAGAGCATGCTTTAGATTGTTTAAGACGTGTTGGTGTAACATGGGGGACGGCACACCGGGAAAAATAGTGGAGGCTGGGAACCAAGTATCGTGGGGCAGCCATAGCCAAAAGATCACGGAAAGTCTGTGTCCCCACAAGCCTAAACGGCAACATCTCCATGGCTAGCAACTTGGCAATATGCGCGTTCAGTAATTGTGCTTGTGGGTGTGTGGCTTGGTATTTACGCCTCCTTTATATATCTGCGGCACAGACAACTGGACGCTTGGCTGGGATAAACAAGTGGATGAGCATGTTGTGTTCTGCATCTGTGCAACCGCAGCTTGTGAGCAAGAGTTATGACCACCTGCTTCCTGCCCAGCAGATTGGGAAGGACGGATCACAGGCAACATGGCAGTGGTTTGACCCGCAGACACCGATTTGGTAGCCTGTTGTTCCGCCCACCACTAGGATGCTTGGCTGCCATGTGTTGCCGCATACTGGTGGTGCTTTGGTTGCCTTTTCCCTGGCCTCTGCTCAGTTTTGTATGGCAGATGCTAGAGATGACAACATTTGGTTCAGAAGTACTATTCAAAAACATTTCTAGACAGTGGCTGAACGCACCCTTGACTTGACTTGGGGCACAGAGGGATTGCTCTTGGCAACAGTTGACATACTTCGTACTCTGCTCAAACCAGTAGCCCTTGGTGCCTTTGTTGGTGCTACGTATCCACCTTCTTCCTCTGTGCTGCTGTGCTGGCTATGCGTCCAGATTGGATCGGTAGTCTCATCATCTATGTCATCCTCCTTCCCTGTTGATATTGTCGGCTGGCCAGATGGCAACTGTGTGTCATCACCATCATCCTCCACCTCTTCACCCTGTATATCACGTGGATGTAAGTGGCTTTCTTCTGGCCATGGGTTTTCAAATACTTGGCCATGAACCGGCGATACCTCCTCACGTTCCTCTTCAATGTCGCGCGGTGAGATGCCAGAGGCAACGAAAGGATGTTGACCAAACAGATCCTTGGAGTGGCCAAGGTTGGGGTAAAATGTTTCCTGTGACTCCTGACGGGGTGATGAATAGGAACAGGTTGAGAATAGGATGACCCAGCATTCTCTGTAGTGACAGGAGACTGTGTGATCGTGGACGATTGGATGCTGCTAGAAAATTTCGTGGAGGCCTTATCAGCCATCCAAGACAGTATCTGCTCTTGCTCTTCTGGCTCCAGACACATTTACGTTCCAGACTGGGAAATTTGCCAGGAACATAGATGCATCAACCTTCTTCTGTCTCCCAGACACTGTGCCTTGTCGGGCACCACTGACAACCCCACGCCCACATCCACGTCCATGTTCCCGTCCCTTCACAACAGCATTTTTAGGAATTTGGGGTTTTTCTGACATAGCTGCGGATGTTCAGATGCAGATATGGGAAACAAGGAGCAGTTAGTGCTTTGTGGAAGGTAGCACTACAACTAGTAGTTTTGTGTTTTACACACATTACCAAACGGCATAAAAAATATTGCCCTGAGGTTTAAGGTGATATATTACGCGCGCCAGTCACCACACAAGACAGTGGTGCTGGTTGTGTGTCAGTTGTGCAGTACCGTGTGTGCTATTTGGTGTGAGCACAGCACCGCAACTGCACAAAAAAATTGCCCTGAGGTTTAAGGGATATATTACGGCCAGTCACCACACAAGACAGGGTGCTGGCTGTGTGTCAGTTGTGCAGTACCATGCGTACTATTTGGTGTGAACACAGCAACGCAACAGCAAAAAAATGGCCTGCAGGGGTAAACGTGACCCAAAAATAGCTGGGAAAACTGTCATTACTCCCTGACCTTATACTTTCAGCTCTGAGAAGAGCTGTAATATTGCTGACTGTACTATGTGGTACTGTAACGCTCCTGCCTGTCTCCCTGCACTACAGTCACCTAGTACTACAATACTGGTAGCTCTCATAACAGTTTTTGGGTTTTACAGAGGATTTCTGAACCATTTGCCAAGCACAACTCTCCCTAGCACTTGCTACACTCTCCCTACACTAGCTGTGTTTCTGCATGCAATGTGCAGAAAATGGCAGCGGCAGGGCTTACATAGAGCCTATGAGTCATAGGTTATGACTCATGTATGATGTTGGGCGGCCAGCCAATTATAGTAATTCTACAACCAAGAAGTTCGTGGCTTACTGTTATTGGCTAATGCTGGGCGGAAGATCCGAATATTGTGAGGCGAGTGGTGAAATACTCGCTATGTTTCAAGTACCGAGAGTACCGCATTACTCGCCAAGATACCGAATACTTGCGATTATACTCGCTCAATCCTAATTGACAGTATATAGTGACCAGTCCTGGTGTGAATGGTCATGTTAGAACCCGGGTACAGTGTCCATCCTTGTGGGTCAAATTCTTCCTGTTATAGGCACACATATAAACCTATAGAAAGACAATAGCTTTATGTCGAACTAGGCAAAAAGTCCTGTTTGGACTTCCTGGAGTTGGTCCTGGGACAGAATTATTTTCTGTTCCAGGATCAGGTCTACTTGCAGCGGGGGGGGGGGGGAAGGACATCAAGGACCTGACGTGGCACCCCCTTACGCAAACATCTTTATGTCGAACTTTGAACATCGATACGTATATCAACATGAATCCAAGAAAACACATGTCAAGCTGTGGAAAAGATATATAGACAACATATTCATGATCTGGACTGGCACACTAAGTGACTTTCAGTCTTTTTTTAATTACATCAATACAGCTACTCCTAATCTCACTTTCACCAAGCATGTAGGTCCCCGTGAAATTCAATTTCCTGGACACACTGATCTGTATTGGACCTGCGGGCACCACTGACACAGAACTTTTGGTCAAACCCACAGACACAAATAGCCTCCTTCATTTTGATAGTTGTTATCCTCGCCACCTTAAATCATCCTTACCACATTCTGAATATGTGAGGATATCAAGATGTCAAGAATTGTATCAGATCAACAGACACGCTTCTGAGACACGAAGAAATGAGTCACAAATTCATAGCCAGAGGCTATCCACCAGCCATATCCAGCCATATCCACAGTACATACAGATAATCCTTCTAATGAAAAATGTACAGGCCCATACATAACTTGTGTGAACACATATCATCCTTTTTCTACTGTTTAAAATCCATAATCAATAAACACTGGCCCTTCCTGGGTAGGCTTATCCCTCCATACCGGAGTTCACTAGAACTCCCCTTTTCTGTTATAAAAGGTCCCAAACCTTAAAGAGATAAGTTGATAGGAGCCGACATAGGCTCAGCACAGTACCCTACCAAGACAGACATTTCTAGCCATTCCATGTCGGGATAATTACCCCTGTTTAAACTGTCAGCAGTGCTCAAAGGCAATACTTTCACTCACCCTCGGACTGGCAAGAGATTCCCCATAAGAGCTTTTTTACCTGCAATTCCAGCTATGTGATTTATCTTGTGAAATGTCCTTGCAGTCTCGAATATGTTGGGGAAACTACCCAGCATGTCTGGGACCGTATCAGTAAACATGAGTCCACCATCAGATGTGGACAGATCATGTTACCCCTACCACATAATTTCTCTACTCATGGACACAACATATTACAACTTCGGTTTCAAGTTATTGAACACGTACCAATTAACCGGAGGGGAAGTAAAGGAACAAGAATTATTCTGGATACACACCTTGGCACCATTTGGCCTCAACAGAGAATATGACCCAAAATATTAACATTGCAATTGTTGAGTCAATTATTGCTTTTCTTTCTCAGGATTGAGAGGTCTGTTTTACCTGTACCAATATTTCATGTCACATACGTGTGTATAATTTATTCATATGATATCCCTTTGATATTATCTCTATCTAGTGCATGGTATATACTGCTGTTATAAATACGAATATCCACTATAGATATATATTTGTATACAATTTCCCCCATTGTGTTTAGTAATTTCCTATTATCTGTCCTATTGCTTATCTAGTTAATTGTTATATTGTCTTGCCCAGCTACGAAAGACACGGTATATTTACTGTATGTTAACCATGTTTGAATTGATATGTCCTATATGTCATTATGCTCCTGTATTTTCCCGCAGATCTTCCGATCAAGTCTGATCTCCCCTGCACTTGATTAATACTGCCTCACTGGCAGGAGAAAGAAGACTCCAACGGCACTACCACACATGTGCCGCTTGCATTCCACAGTGGCTTCCTGTGTTCTACACATAGGAAGCAGGAAGCCATCTACACAGGCCAACACCCGGCACAGTAGGCACATTACTGGTCACTACTAAAGCAACTATGGTGACGTGACTTTACTTTAAGAAATTCGCTGTGAGGCTAATACTATTTTCTTTGTGACTTTACTGTTTCTTTCTTTATTCCTCTGTGCACTTTCTCCTGCCTACAGCATCTGGAACACACCATAAGGTAACAGATCTCCAGGATTCTGGCCCCAACGTATGACTAATATAAAGATGATGATACTCCGAAGCCGTAGTGCGGTCAATATCTTTATTTCTTTAGGTTAAAAGCATTACAGATGCACCAGATTTGAACTTTGTTGGATTTACAGCGTATGACTGCCTGGATTCATTGAGATGCACTATGTATGTGCACTTTAATTGTTTATTTTTGTTTTTATATACATATATGTATTTATTCATATTTTTTTTTCATTTTTTTGTTTAATTCTGACTTTCTAAAAATTTTTAATTGGTCCCTATATGCAGGGGCGGACTGGCCCAGGTGGTGATATTGGCCTCTTCCAGGGCCGCCCCATATAGAAATGGGCCGATCTGCCTCTGCTTTGTGGCCGCTGCCGCTAATCCCACAGCAGCCATTGTGGCGGGCACTGTGGTAAGTGGGCTGCTAATCCGAAAACCGCCCTCACCTCAGGCTCACTGCTAGCACTTCCCCTGCCCCTCATCTCGGGCTCACTGCTAGCACCCCCACTCCAGTCCTCACCTCGGGCTCACTGCTAGCACCCCCCCCCGATCCTCACCTCGGGCTGTCAGGTCAACTATGGTTCCCAGAATTATAAGCTCCAGCTCGCCCCTGCCTATATGGGACATTAACTGTTATTATTCTGATCACTAGAGTAATGTATTGGTATGGACTCACTCTTTCCCACACCCAGCAACACCTGCGGTGGAGGTGTCGACCTACTCCTGGCCAACAACTGCTCCTTCACCCCACTCAAGCCAGCCCCCCTCTGCCCCCTCCCCTCCTTCGAGGCGCACTCCGTGCGTATCTTCTCCCCCTGCAACCTACAACTAGCTGTTGTCTACCGCCCCCCAGGACCTCCTTCATCTTCTTCGACCACTACAAAACCTGGCTTCTGCATCTCCTCTCCTCCGACATCCCCACCATTATCTTGGGTGACTTCAACATCCCTATTGACACCCTCCACACCACTGCCTCTAGACTCCTATCTCTAACCTCCTCCTTCGGCCTCTCCAATGGACTTCCTCTGCCACACACAATGATGGCCACACACTAGACCTCGTCTTCACCCGCCTCTGTTCCCTCACCGACCTCGCAAACTCACCCCTCCCCTTATCCGACCACAACCTGCAGACCCTCTCCTCCTCTCCCCCCAACCACACTCCCCCCTTCCGAAAACTCCCTCACCCCTGAAGAAACCTTAAACTCATCGACTTCCACTCACTCTCCGAATCCCTCCTCCCTCTCTCGGACTTGGCTTCTTCTCAAGAGGCTGATGCAGTCACCACCCTCTTTAACACCATTCTCACCACAGCCCTAGACCAGGCTGCCCCCCTCTCATACAACATAACCCATACACACAGACAACCCTGGCTCACCACCCTCACTAAAAAAACTTTGACGGAAGTCTAGGATGGCCAAGCGGAGATGGAAGAAATCCCACTCCGCAGAGCACTTCATCCTGTACAAACAGTCCCTCATTGTCTTCAAGACTGCACTCACCACCGCAAAACAAGACTACTTCTCTTCCCTAATAACCGGCCTGTCCCACAACCCCAAGCAACTTTTCAAAACTTTCAACTCTTTACTCCGTCCCCCCGCATCCCCTCCCTCTGCCCTCATCTCCGCCTACGACTTCGCCACCTTTTTCAAAGAGAAGGTAGAAAAAATCAGACAAAGCTTCGATTCACAATCCCCTCGACCCTCCCCTCCATCGCCCAACCTCCGTCACCCAAAAGTAGTTTCTCCCCCATGGCAGAAGATCACCTCTCCTCCCTTCTAGCACTATCACACCTCAACACTTGTGCCCTCGACCCTCTCCCCTCCTACCTCATCCCTAGTGATGGGCGAATCCTAAATTACTCGGAATTGCTTGACTCTAGCGAGTCCGAGCCCAGGACTCGCTACTCGTTGCGAGTCTAGCGAGTCCAATGTTAATGAATGGTGAAGCGAGTAATAGCGAGTAGTGTGAGATTTACAAATCGCAGATGTGTCTCGGAAGCTTCAGCCTGAAGCAATCCTAGTTTTGTCATTTATTTGCATTGCTAGTTTACTTTGTAAGTAATCGCTGACTCGCACAGATAAGATCCTGTCTTCTCTGTGTTCTGGCTGCCCCAGCTCCAGGGTCCTAGAGCCTGCCTGCTGCCTGATGTAGCAGAGCTGAGATTGTTCTCAGTCTGCTCATTCCCTGTGTACAGACATGAATGTCTGTGCACAGAGATGATGTAGCAGAGCTGAGATTGTTCTCAGTCTGCTTATTCCCTGTGCATAGACATCTATATTTATGCACAGGGGATGTAGCAGAGAGGACATCGCGTTTTGGACTGCATCGGACGGAAGAGGATTTTTTTAATTAAAGATGGAGTCCCTAATGGCTTTTTTTTTTATTTCTAATAAAAAATTTTCCTTGTGTTGTGTTTTTTTTAAAACAATTTAATAGAAATTCATGGCGGTCATGTCTAATATTGGCGTGACCGCCATAAATTTCGGGCTTAGGGCCAGCTGATAATACAGAGCTGGCCCTAACCTCTTTATTACCCAGCGTGCCATCGCTACCAGGGCCGCTGGAAGAGCGGGGTTCAGCGCCAGAGGATGGCGCTTCAATGAACGCGCCATCTTCTGGGGCGGCTGCGGGCTGCAATTTGCAGCGGGGGGTGCCCAGAAAGCTTGGGCATCCCTGCGCTGCGGATTCCAGCCCCCAGCTGCTTAGCTGTACCTGGCTAGACATAGAAATTGCGCGGAGCCCCACGCATTTTTTTTTAATTATTTCATGAAATTCTGAGATTCTGACTCTGAGACTCTGACTCTGAGACTCTGACTCTGAAATTCATGAAATAATTAAAAAAAAATGCGTGGGGCTCCGCGCAATTTCTATGTCTAGCCAGGTACAGCTAAGCAGCTGGGGGCTGGAATCCGCAGCGCACCCCCCGCTGCAAATTGCAGCCCGCAGCCGCCCCAGAAGATGGCGCGTTCATTGAAGCGCCATCCTCTGGCGCTGAACCCCGCTCTTCCAGCGGCCCTGGTAGCGGTGGCACGCTGGGTAATAAAGAGGTTAGGGCCAGCTTTGTATTATCAGCTGGCCCTAAGCCCGAAATTTATGGCGGTCACGCCAATATTAGACATGACCGCCATGAATTTCTATTAAATTGTTTTAAAAAAAACACAACACAAGGAAAATTTTTTATTAGAAATAAAAAAAAAAGCCATTAGGGACTCCATCTTTAATTAAAAAAATCCTCTTCCGTCCGACGCAGTCCAAAACGCGATGTCCTCTCTGCTACATCCCCTGTGCATAATATAGATGTCTATGCACAGGGAATAAGCAGACTGAGAACAATCTCAGCTCTGCTACATCATCTCTGTGCACAGACATTCATGTCTGTACACAGGGAATGAGCAGACTGAGAACAATCTCAGCTCTACTACATCATCTCTGTGCACAGACATTCATGTCTGTACACAGGGAATGAGCAGACTGAGAACAATCTCAGCACTGCTACATCATCTCTGTGCACAGACATTCATGTCTGTACACAGGGAATGAGCAGACTGAGAACAATCTCAGCACTGCTACATAATGTCTGTGAGCAGGCGGGCTCTAGGACCCTGGAGCTGCACAGAGAAGACAGCTGGACTCGGCTGCAAAGAAACAGCAGTTATCTGCGAGTTTCCCTGCTATCACTGGCACAGTAGCCAGTGATTACTCGCGAGTCTAATGCAAACAATGGCAATCCTAGTTTTGTCAGCGTTTCTGACAAAACTAGGATTGATATTGATTTGCATTGGACTCGTGCGAGTAATCACTGGGAAACTCGCAGAGTACCGAGTCCTGCGAGTCCCTTACTACTCGCCGAGTAACGAGTCCTAGCGAGTAGATTCGCCCATCCCTACTCATCCCTAACCTCACCTCAGTCCTCATCCCTGCCCTAACCCATCTCTTCAACATATCACAATTCTGGTGACTTCCCCTCATCCTTCAAACATGGCCTAATCACACCCATCCTCAAATAACCATCCCTCGACCCTGCAACAGTCTCCAACCATCATCCCATATCTCTCCTCCCCTTCGCCTCAAAATTACTTGAACAACACATCTATTTCGAACTGTCCTCCCCCTCTCCTCCTGCTCCCTCTTTAACCACCTACAGTCCGGTTTCCGACCCCACCGCTCCACTGAAACAGCACTAATCAAAGTCACCAAAGACCTACTGACCGCCAAGAGCAAGCGTCACTACTCCATCCTCCTCCTTCTCGACCTTTCTGCCTCCTTCGACACAGTCGTACACTACCTCCTACTTCAAATTTTAGAATCTCTTGGCATCACTGACCTAGCCCTCTCCTGGTTCTCCTCTTACCTAACGGACCGGACTTTCAGCGTCACCCACTCCTATACCCCCTCCTCGCCCTACCCCCTATCTGCTGGAGTTCCCCAAGGCTCTGTCTTGGGACCACTACTTTCTCCATTTACACCCTCGGCCTAGGCCAACTCATTGAGTCCCACGGCCTCCAATACCACCTCTAAGCCGATTATACCCAGCTCTACCTGCCTGGCCCCGACATCTCCTCCCTTCGATCCAAAATTCTGCAATGCCTGTCCGCTATCTAATCCTTCTTCACTTGTTTCCTCAAGCTCAACACGGACAAAACTGAGTTCATCGTCTTCCCCCCTAGTCACTCTCCCCCCCTACCCGACCTATCCTTCACTGTCAATGACTGCACACTCTCACCCGTCCCCCACGCCAAGTGCCTCGGGGTAATCCTTGACTCTTCCTTCTTCTTTAAGCCCCACGTCCAAGCCCTTGCCACCGCCTGCCGACTTCAGCTCAAAAACATTACCCGAATCCACTCTTTCCTTGACCTAGACACTGCTAAAACTTGCCCATGCCCTCATCATTTCCCACCTTGACTACTGCAACCTCTTGCTCACTGGTCTCCCTGCTACCTCCCTCGCATCTCTCCGAACCGTCCTCAATTCTGCTGCCCGACTCATCCACCTGTCTTCCAGCTACTCCCCTTTCTCCCCCTCTGCCTCACCCTTCATTGGCTCCCCACTTCCCAGAGATCTCGGTTCAAAACCCTAACCCTGACATAGAAGGCCATACATAACCTGTCCCCTCCATACATCTCTGACCTGGTCTCCGATACCTTCCCTCACGCACACTGCACTCCACTCAAGAGCTAATTCTCTCCTCCCCTCGCATTTCCTCCTCACACAACCGCACACAAGACTTCTCTCGTGCATCTGACATACTTTGGAACTGTCTCCCTCACCACATCAGACACTTACCTACCCTGGGAGCCTTCAAGAAAAACCTGAAGACCCACCTCTTCGTTCAAGCTTACAACCCACACTGAGACCTAATCAGCTGCACCATCTCGCCTTCACTGCTCCCCTTCCTACTGTCTCCCCACCCATCCCCTATAGACTGTGAGTCCTCATGGACAGGATCCTCTGCCCTAATGTACCTGTATTATTCAATTGTCATTTTTTGTTCTTGTCCTCGTCTGCCCCTACACTTGAAAAGTGCCATGGAACCTAATGGCGTTATATAAATATATAATAATAATAATAACATAAATTGTAATGCATTACACCTGTCAGTGTTACTCTGGCAGAACGCATTTATACCATGCTATTGCATTGTCTAACAGATCACCATACCTAACGGACCCTGAGGTCATTATATGACATCCAGTTACTATGGCAATGATCGGTAGTCAGCGATTACATCACGGGGGTGGCGATAGTGTGGTAGACTGATTGCACTGCCTCTCTTTGCTCCTAAATGCCACAATCGCTACTGATCCTTCAGAAGGAATCTGAAAACCCATCTCTTCAGGAAAGCTTACAGCCTGCAATGACCACGCTGCCACCCCACCACCACTGGAGCTGCTGCACCCCTGACCTACTGTCTCCTCCCCAATATCCTGTAGAAAGTAAGCCAACAAGGGCAGAGTCCTCACCCCTCTGTACCAGTCTATCATTGTGAATTTGTTTACTGTAAACTATATCTATGATTTTGTATGTAACCCCTCCTCATGTACAGCACCATGGAATTAATGGTGCTATGTAAATAAATAATAATAATTTTGTAATATACATTTAATCTTTATATCTTTTTTCCCCTGGTAGTTGTACCTTCAATATATGGACAGCAGTTACTAGAAGGGATTTCCTGCTTGACAGGTAGAGACCTTATATAATCATCAGATAATAATTATATTTCTAAAACATAACATAAGGCTATTGTCTTTCCATAGGTTTATATGTGCTCCTTCACATAACAGGAAGCATTTGACCCACAAGTAAGGGACACTGTGCCTGGGTTCTAACACGACCATCCACACCAGGACTGGTCACTATATACTGTCAATCTCTCCCTGTTAAGGTATATGAACAGACTATATAGACTGTATATTAAGAGGTTTCCTCTGGACTTCATCTATCTTGCCATACCCTTCCTCTTTTCTTTTTTCTTCTTTCTTTTTTCACTTATTCTCCATGTACACTAATAATTTCACAGCACATCATCACCACACCCCCTAATCTAAACCATCACCTGCACTATGAGGTTGGTACGGCAAACGCCTATTTAGTACTTACAGGTATGCATAAAGTTTACCCTTTTAGTCACCCCGACTATTGGTCCACATGTTACTGATCAGTATATATGTACAGGGCGGTCCATTTATACGGATTCACCTAAATAAAGTTGGATCGAAAATGGCCAACTTCAAAATGTCCGCCATAGTCATCACCCATCTTGAAAAGTTTTGCCCCTCCCATATACTAATGTGCTACAAACAGGAAGTTGATACCACTAGTCATACCCATTTTATTTAGGTGCATCCATATAAATGGCCCACCCTGTATATTCCATACAGGAGATATTGATTACTCCGCAGCATCAGCACAGTCATCATCTGATTTCCCTATTAATCTACTTGGTAATTCATATGTTTTTTGATTAGTGTGCTGCGCAAAAATTTGATTGGAATAATCTTATTTTTATATTCATATTTTCGAGGACAGAGTGTTTTGTTATTGCTTGTATGATGCATATATAACCATGTAATCCGGTCCTTTGTTTTTGCTTGTGTGTATATTCTGTACAGTGTCAGTTACGTTGACAAAGGCTGGAAAAAACGAAACGTTCGTTTTGACTGACATACTGTATATCAAATAAAAAAGACTTTGCTGCAAATGAATCACTATTTTCTTCTTCGTGTGCCGAAGCTCAGACTTTATTGGTGTTACCAGAAGACATTGCTGGTGCAGGATCAGGTAAACATGTTACAACTATAAAAAATGTATTGTAGAGTATGACTTGACAAGATCTTTCTCGCCCAAAGCATCAATCCTACATTATACCAGCCTCAATACTTAGCAAGATAATAAACCTCTATCCCTGGAAGCACTCTTTAGTGCTCACAAATCATCCATGAATTCCCCCAAAACAGCTTCTTTTGGCCAGGGTTGAAAGAAGCCTTGGACTTTTTTGGATCAGATCACGGGATTGTCCTAGCAAAATTAAGACTGTTGGCAAGTATGGAATAAAGGTTTTGATTTATCATGAAAGTTAACATAGTTGTTATTTGACAAGATCCTCAAAATGTAATGTTGCTATGATTCTTCCCATGCCTGTTCACCTAACTTATAAGGAAGAAAGATAGGCACTGGTGAATTGGTT
The DNA here is from genome assembly GCA_033576535.1 of Allobates femoralis. Taxonomy (NCBI): domain Eukaryota; kingdom Metazoa; phylum Chordata; class Amphibia; order Anura; family Aromobatidae; genus Allobates; species Allobates femoralis. The sequence continues at coordinate 101,314,690 of JARQOC010000005.1, read as the reverse complement.
CGCCCTACAAACTAAAACGATTTTCTTAAAATAGTTGCCCAAAACTAGAATAGAATGGCCTTTTTCTTCCACAAATAACACACTTTTTCACATATTGGGGTGGATTTACTAAGTTGGTTGAGTACAAATTTGGCTCAATGTTAGCCAATTTATGCTTAGCACTACATTTATTGTGCATTTTGGACATGTTTCCACTTACGGTAGGCTGTGTCTCTGGTTGCAAATTGGGTAATGGAAAAAGGGTGCTAGCCTAAATTACAATCAGTAAAATCTAAAATTTTCATTTCGGACCAAGTTAAGTCAACTAACAAATAATAATATCAAGCATAATGTATATAGTATAATGTAAAATGACTAGTCCAAGAAGCCCATTCTTCTAGATTAGTTAAAGGGTGTTGGTGGGGAGAAGCCCCTGGAGACCGGCCTCAGACTAGTCATCTGAGATGCATAGTCACCAGCCAACTTTTCAAAGTATGTTTCCTGTGTAATGTACACCGTTTTAGAGTAAAACATACACGGCTGCTATGACAGGTGTCTGATTTATGCCCCCATTGTTCAGGCACCATGTTTCTCCAATCTGATTCTTAAAAAAAATGTAGCAGCTTTAAAGTAATGTGACAGGTCCCTAACTGCAAAGCCTTATCTGCAGATGAGGAGCACTGGATTTCAATAATATAACAATTGCCATTGTTTTTTGTAAAGCACTTAAGACCTAAAATATAGCGTTCTGAAGAACCGTTATAGTGTTCAGCATCAGTAAAACAATACATAGCATGGTGTCTGGTGAAGGACAGAGCATCCGAGGGCAGTGACAGAATGTAGCACACAGCAATTCTCAACTCCTACACTCCGCTAGTCTGATGTTTGGCTGAAGCATCTGCCATCTGCATGTGGTCGGGATGATTGCGTTGAGAGTCTATTAATAATAAGTGATGGGTTCCCTGGAATGTGTTTAAACAGTTAATGGGCTGTAAGTGCTAAAGCAGGATTATTTAAAGTGAATCTGACAAGAGGGCCCAAGTCCGCCTGAAGCTGCTCCATTCCACTGTCAGCTGACATGTTAAATTCATCATGCTAGGCATCATTTTTCAGATGCTGTGTACTCTAGTAAAGGAAGATGACGGATGAGAAATATGCAAGAAAAATAGACATATCTCTAAAATGGAGTATTCTGATATTACAGCCAAAGTCATGTCTTTGAAACTCGCTGTATTTGAAATCCCTATATCTGGCTAGAAGTTACTTCAGCGGAAATGGTGTATCAGTGTCCGCGCTGCTGAAATCCCAAGAAAACGATCCGGAAACCATATGTAGGTTGCATCAATCATCCATTTATTCCTTTTCCTACGCGTTTCGGCACTGTCCTAGTGCCTTCCTCAGGGATATATCTGGCTAGGTATTACAATTTGAGCATGGCTTGTGTGTCACAAAAAATGTAAACTTGGTAAATAAGGATTCCCAGGGATGTTGCTACTAGCGTTAATATTACTGCTTAAGGACTACAGTCGTGCTCAAAACTTTACATACCCTGGCAGATTTTTTGCTTTCTTGGCCTTTTTTGACAGAATATGAATGATAACACAAAAACATTTTTTCCACTCACGGTTAGTGGTTGGGTGAAGACATTTATTGTCAAACTACTGTATTTTCTCTTTTTAAATCATAATGACAACCAAAAACATCTAAATGACCCAGATGAAAAGTTCACATACCCCAGTTCTTAATACCATGTATTGCCCCATCTAACATCAATGACAGCTTTAAGAGAGAATTTGGCAAACTATACCTGATAGCAGTTCATTAAAGGGAACCAACCACCCCAAATGACCCCCCCGGACTGTTAATATGTGTCCCTACACCCAGCACACACATTTGGGGCAATCGTTTTTGCTAAAAAAACTGTTTAGTAGAAGCTAAGATATATGTTTATAAAGGTTAATAAATTCCGACGGATGGGTGTTACCTAGCTTTGTCCACGTGCAGTGCTCGGGCCTGTGATCCTCCTCTCCCCCTTCCCTCTCAATTTCTAAGAGCCTGGCCGCGTCATGAAAGGGGCGGGGCTAAATCGCGTCATGAAAGGGGCGGGGCTCGTCGCGATTTAGCCCCGCCCCTTTCATGACGCGGCCAGGCTCTTAGAAATTGAGAGGGAAGGGGGAGAGGAGGATCACAGGCCCGAGCACTGCACGTGGACAAAGCTAGGTAACACCCATCCGTCGGAATTTATTAACCTTTATAAACATATATCTTAGCTTCTACTAAACAGTTTTTTTAGCAAAAACGATTGCCCCAAATGTGTGTGCTGGGTGTAGGGACACATATTAACAGTCCGGGGGGTCATTTGGGGTGGTTGGTTCCCTTTAAACATATTTGATAGCGATATTAAACAGACTCTGAACTGAGGGCAGCACTATTCAGAGCCTGACTGCACAATTGCACCAAGGTATTTTTTTTATAGTTAGACGATCCGACTAAGGACAATAAACAGTGATGAGAATATTTTGGCTCCATCCTTCATCTGGTTTCCTTCAGTGCTGCTGCAAGTAAAAAAGCTGTCCAGGGAAAGGAAGCTGCAAGTGCTGGGAAAAGCTGTCCAGGGAAAGGAAGCTGCAAGTGCTGCGAAAAGCTGTCCAGGGAAAGGAAGCTGCAAGTGCTGGGAAAAGCAGTCCACGGAAAGGACACTGCAAGTGCTGGGAAAAGCAGTCCACGGAAAGGACTCTGCAAGTGCTGGGAAAAGCAGTCCACGGAAAGGACGCTGCAAGTGCTGGGAAAAGCTGTCCAGGGAAAGGACACTGCAAGTGCTGGGAAAAGCAGTCCAAGGAAAGGACGATGCAAGTGCTGGGAAAGCTGTCCAGGGAAAGGACACTGCAAGTGCTGGGAAAAGCTGTCCAGGGAAAGGACGATGCAAGTGCTGGGAAAAGCTGTCCAGGGAAAGGACACTGCAAGTGCTGGGAAAAGCAGTCCAGGGAAAGGACGATGCAAGTGCTGGGAAAAGCTGTCCAGGGAAAGGACGATGCAAGTGCTGGGAAAAGATGTCCAGGGAAAGGACGCTGCAAGTGCTGGGAAAAGCTGTCCAGGGAAAGGAAGCTGCAAGTGCTGGGAAAAGCTGTCCAGAGAAAGGAAGCTGCAAGTGCTGGGAAAAGATGTCCAGGAAAAGGACGCTGCAAGTGCTGGAAAAGCTGTCCAGGGAAAGGAAGCTGCAAGTGCTGGGAAAAGATGTCCAGGGAAAGGACGCTGCAAGTGCTGGGAAAAGCTGTCCAGAGAAAGGAAGCTGCAAGTGCTGGGAAAAGATGTCCAGGGAAAGGACGCTGCAAGTGCTGGGAAAAGATGTCCAGGGAAAGGACGCTGCAAGTGCTGGGAAAAGATGTCCAGGGAAAGGACGCTGCAAGTGCTGGGAAAAGCTGTCCAGAGAAAGGAAGCTGCAAGTGCTGGGAAAAGATGTCCAGGGAAAGGACGCTGCAAGTGCTGGGAAAAGCTGTCCAGGGAAAGGAAGCTGCAAGTGCTGGGAAAAGCTGTCCAGGGAAAGGAAGCTGAAAGTGCTGGAAAAAGCTGTCCAGGGAAAGGAAGCTGCAAGTGCTGAGAAAAGCTGTCCAGGGAAAGGACGCTGCAAGTGCTGGGAAAAGCTGTCCAGGGAAAGGACACTGCAACTGCTGAGAAAAGCAGTCCAGGGAAAGGACGATGCAAGTGCTGGGAAAAGCTGTCCAGGGAAAGGACACTGCAAGTGCTGGGAAAGCTGTCCAGGGAAAGGACGATGCAAGTGCTGGGAAAAGCTGTCCAGGGAAAGGACACTGCAAGTGCTGGGAAAAGCAGTCCACGGAAAGGACACTGCAAGTGCTGGGAAAAGCTGTCCAGGGAAAGGAAGCTGCAAGTGCTGGAAAAAGCTGTCCAGGGAAAGGAAGCTGGAAGTGCTGGGAAAAGCTGTCCAGGGAAAGGACGCTGCAAGTGCTGGGAAAATCTGTCCAGGGAAAGGACGCTGCAAGTGCTGGGAAAAGCTGTCCAGGGAAAGGACGCTGCAAGTGCTGGGAAAAGCTGTCCAGGGAAAGGACGCTGCAAATGCTGGGAAAAGCTGTCCAGGGAAAGGAAGCTGCAAGTGCTGGGAAAAGCTGTCCAGGGAAAGGAAGCTGCAAGTGCTGGGAAAAGCTGTCCAGGGAAAGGAAGCTGCAAGTGCTGGGAAAAGCTGTCCAGGGAAAGGAAGCTGCAAGTGCTGGGAAAAGCTGTCCAGGGAAAGGAAGCTGCAAGTGCTGGGAAAAGCTGTCCAGGGAAAGGACGCTGCAAGTGCTGGGAAAAGCTGTCCAGGGAAAGGACACTGCAAGTGCTGGGAAAAGCTGTCCAGGGAAAGGAAGCTGCAAGTGCTGGGAAAAGCTGTCCAGGGAAAGGAAGCTGCAAGTGCTGGGAAAAGCTGTCCAGGGAAAGGAAGCTGCAAGTGCTGGGAAAAGCTGTCCAGGGAAAGGACGCTGCAAGTGCTGGGAAAAGCTGTCCAGGGAAAGGGCCGGACTTGTCACATCCCTGCTTTTTGTCCCCGGCCACATCTAACTATATTTTCTCTGAATTTCCGAGGAATATATTTCTGGCTGCTATCAGGCTACCTGCAGCCTGTGCAACATGGCTTGCATGACAGGTTCCTTTTAAATGTTGTTTAAAGAATGAAGTATCATTGGATAAAATTAATGAAATTCTAAGATATTTTCTCTATATGAACTAAGTGAAATGACTATGAGGACTACCTCACATCCTGCATTTCATAGTTCTCATCCTATGACAATTTCTTGAGCAATTTTATCCAAATCAAAAACTATAATATACCATTAATCACTATTAAATATGAATCTGATGTGTATTAAAATAATAAATAAATAAAATCAATCCAACTGATCAGTCTGAAATACTAAGTAAAAATCCTTTGTACTACAATCTCTGAAATGCCAGTGTATGAAATGATGCATTTATCAGAAGCCGAAAGCCAATAGACATTCTCACACTTGCACTCTCTTTGACCTTTACACTTTAAAATGATCCATTTCCTTGTTGAATTGTACAATGGCTGAAATTCCTATAGCGTCATTCATGAATAGAGAAGGCTGCTTGGATTGTTCTAAGCATTATTCATTTACAGCTTAAAACAAATGAAAAAGGAGAATCACACAGAGAACCGCTTGTTTCTTCCATCTATTATGCTTTTTTTTATTCCGATGCTGATGACAGGGTACCTGGTCTAACGACTATGTAGTAACTAACACTGCATATACTGAACCACTGGCTCGAGCTTAAAGAATTCTCAGTCCTTCACTTCCATTCACAATGGCCAAGTTCATTGATAAGTATATTATCTTCGCTCAACAGTACATATCCTTGTCTGGAGTCAAACAAGAACCCTTAAAAGGGTTTTCCATGAATAAAAAAATAAACTAAAGGAAATGTCATTATAAATAAATTCCTAAATACCTTTAACAAACTAATAATCATTTTGTCTAGAGAGGTAATTACTATGGATGCTGCCTTGATACAGTGACAGAAACATGTGCTATCATGCCAAGATCAGTGCCTGTGAGCATGTGCAGTGGAAAGCTCCACTATTGTGAAATGGAGATGCCTATACTGCATACTGTATCATATAGAAAGAGGGTGACCAACAGTGTGAGCAACCTCTTCTTACCTCAGTACACCTGGTATCTTCAGTATTAGATCAAATAGACATAGTGGACAGCAGTAAGAGCAGCCTCACTTATCTTAGCACTTTTGGTATATCCAATATTGGGGCTTCTTCTTATCTCAACAGCACTGGTATCGCCTGTATTAGATGAGAAATATAAGGTGGGCAGCAATGTGAGCAGCCTCTTCTTACCTCAGCTCCGCCAGTACTTCTTTTATTAGATAGCATAGAACAAATGGAGTTTGTACACAAAATATTCTTTTTCTTATATATGCAAATGTATTAGTTTACAAAACAAATAAAGTGTCAAGTGCAAACAGAGTATACATTTCAGCGGACAATTAGATGGATCCTATGGCTATAGGATCCATGTAATTGTGTGCTGAAATGTATATTCTGTTTGCACTTGACACTATATTTGTTTTGTAAAGTAATACATTTGCATATATAAGAAAAAGAATATTTTGTGTACAAACTCCATTTGTTCTCCTATGCTATACAGTATATTGGTTAGAGTTTGAGGTACACCTCTAATATGTACAGCTGGGTTCCTGTAATAATCCTTTATTACACCAGAAAATCAGGGCAGACAGCAGTGTGGGCAGCCTCTTCTTACTATAGCATCTCTGGTATCTGAAGTATTGGGTCAGAAAGACAGGTTGTATTATACACTGCAGAGCCTGTGTATGGCCAATTGATCAGTTAGATATTGCTAACTATCTGATTAATAAGTAGTCACTAAATATTTCTATCTATCTATATGGAGGATAATAGCATAATTAGTCAGCTCTATGTTAAATGACACTAACTGAATATGAATTTATTTGAACATATTTACATATGAATGATACAGGGCTGATAATTAATATATTAGTTTTGATTTGGTGAGTTCCTGTATTCTTTGTAAATATCAGTGTGTTTTCATGACATTTTAATGGGAACAGTAAACGTTATATTTAAAAAAAATACCCCAATTGGATTAGATTAGACAGTTAACTATTACATTAATTGGAGACACTATATTAACTACTAGCTGTAGTACCCGGCTACGCCCGGGTTAATAAATAACTGCTGTTAGCTATAACAAAATATAATTTGAATATGTCATATTAATGACCTGTAGGAAAATAGAAGCTGAGCTGTGATTGAATGCTATAGGCAGCCTGATAAATCTCCAGCCAACAGTAAACCCTCCCCGGGTAGTATATGTTACCTCACACACAGGGCCGGCTCCAGGTTTTTGTGGGCCCCGGGCGAAACGGTGTCAGTGGGCCCCTTTAACACATACCATGATTCATGAATACAGTATAGAAACTGAAGGCTGTGTATATATAGTATAGAGGCACCTGAGTGGGCTGTATATATAATATAGAGGCTGTGCAGGGCTGTGGATAGAATATGGAGACTGCTGGACTGTATAAATAATATGGAAGCTGTGGGCTTTGTATGTATAATATAGAGGCTGTGGGCTGTATATATTACTTGGGGGCTCTGCTGGGCTGTATATATTATTTGGTGGATGTGGCAGCCCAGCAGCAGCCCCAAATATTTTATATATATATATACACACAATCACAGTCTCCAAATATTATATGTGAACTAACACAGCCTCCATATACCCACAGTAGCAGCCTCCATATACACCCCAGCAGCAGCTGCCTCTATATATATATATATATATCCCAGCAGTCTCTATATACATCCCAGCAGCCTCTATATGCACCCTGTAGCAGCCTCTATATACAACCCAGTAGCAGCAGCCTCTATATACACCCCATCAGCATTCTCTATATACACCCCAGCAGCAGCCTCTATATGCACCCCAGCAGCAGCAGCCTTTATATACAACCCAGCAGCAGCCTCCATATACACCCCAGCAGCAGCTGCCTCTATATATATATCCCAGCAGCCTCTATATACATCCCAGCAGCCTCTATATGCACCCTGTAGCAGCCTCTATATACACCCCAGCAGCAGCCTCTATATACACCCCAGCAGCAGCCTCTATATACACCCCAGCAGCAGCCTCTATATACACCCCAGCAGCAGCCTCTATATACACCCCAGCAGCAGCAGCCTCTATATACATCCCAGCAGCAGCCTCTATATGCACCCCAGCAGCAGCAGCCTCTATATACATCCCAGCAGCAGCCTCCATATACACCCCAGCAGCCTCCATATACACCCCAGCAGCCTCCGTATACACCCCAGCAGCCTCCGTATACGCCCCAGCAGCCTCCGTATACACCCCAGCAGCCTCTGTATATACCCCAGCAGCCTCTGTATATGCCCCAGCAGCCTCTGTATATGCCCAGCAGCCTCTGTATATGCCCCAGCAGCCTCTGTATATGCCCCAGCAGCCTCTGTATATACCCCAGCAGCCTCTGTATATGCCCCAGCAGCCTCTGTATATGCCCCAGCAGCCTCTGTATATGCCCCAGCAGCCTCTGTATATACCCCAGCAGCCTCTGTATATGCCCCAGCAGCCTCTGTATATACCCCAGCAGCCTCTGTATATACCCCAGCAGCCTCTGTATATGCCCCAGCAGCCTCTGTATATGCCCCAGCAGCCTCTGTATATGCCCCAGCAGCCTCTGTATATGCCCCAGCAGCCTCTGTATATGCCCCAGCAGCCTCTGTATATACCCCAGCAGCCTCTGTATATACCCCAGCAGCCTCTGTATATGCCCCAGCAGCCTCTGTATATGCCCCAGCAGCCTCTGTATATGCCCCAGCAGCCTCTGTATATACCCAGCACTGCAGCATCTATATACACCCCAGGAGCCTCCAGCACACATTAAAAACGATTATACTCATCCTTGGACTTTCTTCTCTTTTCCTCCTCTGCAACTTTCTTCTCGTTTCTTCTTTCCCCTCGCTGGAACTGCAGGCTGGGAGATGCCGTTGCTTCCTGCTTCCTCCTCGGCGTGTCCCGCCCACCTCTCTGCTCAGCTGCCTCCGGATTGGATGTGGGTGCTGTTGGGGGAGTGGTGCGGGCACGTCCCTTGGATACCCGACCGCTGCCTTAGCAACGTGACAGGGACTGTCACAGAACCTGCGTTAGAGCGCAAATGGAGGTGAAAATGAGTGAATGGAGGGGAAAATAATTATAGCGGCATGATGGCACGATGTGTGTGGGCGGCGGTGGGCCCCTGTTTCAGGTCAGGGCCCCGGCACTTGCCCGGGTACGCCGGGTGCTGACGCCGGCCCTGCTCACACATACACATAATAGACAGCTCATGTGACTGACATCTGCCTTAATTCCCTATATAACACATGTGTTGCACATTGGCTGTTTTTAATCAGATGTTTATGTTTGGAAAATAAAGATAGCACACGTATGAGGCGAGTTGTGTGAGGTGATTTGTGCACATCTGTGTCTGTCTGTGTGGTGTGTGTGTCCCTGGGGTGTCCCTGGGGTGTGTATGTGTGTGTCCCTGTGGGATGGGGTCTGTGTGGTGTGTGTCTCTGTTGTGTGTGTCTCTTTGTGGTGTGTGTGTCCCTGTGGGGTAAGTGCATGTGCCCCTATAGGGTGTGTATGTGTGTGTGCCCCTGTGTGGGGGTCTGTGGTGTCTGTGTGTGTGTATCTGTGTTGTGTGTGTCTCTTTGTGGTGTGTGTGTGTGTCCCTGTGGGGTGAGTGCATGTGTCCCTATAGGGTGTGTATGTGTGTGTGTGTCCCTGTGGGGGGGTGTCTGTGTGGGGTGTGTGTATCTCTGTGTTGTGTGTGTCCCTTTGTGGTGTGTGTGTGTCCCTGAGGGGTGAGTGCATGTGTCCCTATAGGGTGTGTATGTGTGTGTGTCCCTGTGGGGGGGTCTGTGTGGTGTGTGTGTGTGTCTCTTTGTGGTGTGTGTTTCCCTGTGGGGTAAGTGCATGTGCCCCTATAGGGTGTGTGTGTGTGCCCCTGTGTGGGGGTCTGTGGTGTGTGTGTGTATCTGTGTTGTGTGTGTGTCCCTGAGGGGTGAGTGCATGTGTCCCTATAGGGTGTGTATGTGTGTGTGTCCCTGTGGGGGGGTCTGTGTGGTGTGTGTGTGTCTCTTTGTGGTGTGTGTGTCCCTGTGGGGTGAGTGCATGTGTCCCTATAGGGTGGCTATGCATGTGTGTGTCCCTGTGGGGGGGGGTCTGTGTGGTGTGTGTGTGTCTCTTTGTGGTGTGTGTGTGTCCCTGTGTGGTGAGTGCATGTGTCGCTATAGAGTATGTGTGTGTCCCCTTGGGGGTATGTGTGTGTCTTTGTGGTGTGTGTTTGTTCGGGTGCGTGGTGAGTATCCAATGTTGGGGCTGCACCTTAGCGACTATACACTTGCTGTTACTCCTTGTGTGCATGTGGTGTGTATACATGTCCCTGTGCGTGGTGAATATCTCATGTTGGGGCCCCACCTTAGTGACTATATGCTGGTATGTGCTGTTAGTCTTTGGCGCTATCATTAAGTCCCTCTCATTCACAACTGTCAACTGGTAACGGTCACTTTTTCCCCATTATGTTGATAGGGGCAAAATTGTTTGGTGAATTGGAATGCGCGGGTTAAAATTTCGCCTCACAACATAGCCTATGACGCTCCCGGTGTCCAGACGTGTGACTGTGCAAAATTTTGTCTCTATAGCTGACATCTGTCGATTTTCCTCCCACACGTTTCCTTTCCCTTTTTTCCCATTATGTAGATAGGGGCAAAATTGTTTGGTGAACTGGAACGCACAGGGTTAAAATTTCGCCTCACAACATAGCCTATGACGCTCCCGGGGTCCAGACGTGTGACTCTGCAAAATTTTGCGGCTGTAGCTGCGACGGTGTAGATGCCAATCCTGGATATACACACATACACACATACACCCATACATACACACATTCAGCTTTATATATTAGATTGGAGACACTATAGTAAGTCATAGTCAGTGTCTGAAGTCAGAATGACATGATGGACAGCAGTTTGAGCAGCCTGTTCTTACTACAGCACTCTTGGTATCTCCAGTATTAGATCAGAAAGAAAGGGTGTACAGCAGTGTGAGCAGCCCTTCTTACCTCAGAACTAATGGAATCTCTAGGATTAGATTGGTATGACATGGTAAACAGGAGTGTGAGTAGATTATTTTTACCTCAGCTTCCCTTGTATCTCCAATATTAGGTCAGAAAAAAGGTGGACAGCAGTTTTGTCATGGTAATAAATAGTTAATAATTTATATAAATTTATTGAAGTCATTCAGAAATCTTCCAACAGCATGTTTATATAAATTCTTGCACTTTCCTCTAGTTATCTCTTCTCATTCTTTCTCCCCTCCTCTGGAATTTCTCTGTCTCAGATTCTATATAATGTTTTGATGTTCCTGTACCGAATGTACTAACCAAGGCTAAACTGAATTACTAACTAACACATGAAATATGATTGAATGTTCTCTTCAGAATAAAATGCAACACCCCTATAATATCCCTTTAAGGAGCCGTATAAAACTGGCTACCCTCTCCCTTAATAAAAGTCTTTGTCACTAAGCTCTACTTTGACTTGTCAGCGTGGTTCTTACTGGTGGCGTGCATACACTTAGACAAAGCATCAATTTGGCGGCAGACACTTAAGAGGACAGCCCACCCGAAAGGTGTGAGGCCTCCCATGACAGTTTAAGCAGGCTCTTCTTACCCCAGCTCCCTTGTTGTCTACAGTGTTAGATAAAAAAAAAAAAGGCAGAAGGCAACTGATCCCTATCTAGAGCCCTATAGTGACTACACAGTGATGTCACCATGCAATTTGACTCAGTGCTGTGATCATGAAGATATGTTGGATAAATGCAGTACTAACATCAAAATATAAGTGTCAATATGCATATCCTACCCGGATGTCTTCACACTGTTGCTTATGGTTGCCAAAATCAGCCGTTGACATCACGCATAATAGACAAAGCCAGCCTGTTTCAAAATTGGTAATGTTCATCCCTTCAGCTAACATATTATAAGATGCTCTTTACAAAATCTCAAAGAATGCATTGCAGACAATATTGAAAATTGCCTTTCTTGCAAAGTTATTGAAATTCATGTAGTCAGGAAACATCATGAAAAGAAAATGGAAAAGGTTCATTATGCTATACCTCAAGACTACAAAAATATACAATGCATCCTATTACTGATTGCTTCTTTTTTTATGAGAAAATTTTGGATAGTCAATTTAAATTAAACATTGCAATAGAACAGTTGGCACTTTTATAGCTGATGAAAACCGGACGAGAATACTGAAAAAAAAAAATGTTAGAAATAGAATATATTTTTGCTGCCTGTCATTATCATTTATAGAAAAGGTTAAGACCCTCGCTATAATCTGTGCCATTCCTACAATATGTGGAGTTTTGCACCCTCTTATTTATGGAGTTAAAAAATAAAAACAAGTCACCTGAAATGACAGATATGCTTTAAAATATATAATTGTATTGCACAACTGAATGTGAAAGGCCAAAATATCTGGTAGTCAATAAAAACACAATGTCCAAAGAACAATAAGGATGTAAGAGAAGGTTTAGGAGTCAGATATGTATTTCTTGGACTCCCATAGTACATAAGAACAGATATCTACACATGGTACCACCTAGCACAGTGATGGCTAACCTATGACACACGTGAGCAGTGACACGCCAAGGCATTTTTGCTGACATGCGTGTCATGGTGCAGTTTCACCCGCCACCGATAACAATAAGTAGCGTGCTCTGTGCTGTGCTTCCTGCCTTGGTGCCACGCTTGACCTGCCTCCGGATGCTGAAACTTTGATTGACACTGTCTGCTTGAAATCAGACAGTGTCAGCATCCGGAGGAAGGACAAGAGCGGTGTAAATGGTGCATTAGTGAAGCTAACAATGCTGCCTCCGGATGCTGACACTTCGATTGTCAGCTTCATTAAGGTGCCGCGCTTGTCCCACTTCCAGATACTGACACTGTCGGATTGCAAGCAGTCAATGTCAATCAAAGTGTCAGCATCCAGAGGCGGGACAAGCGCGGTATCTTAATGAAGCTGACAATCATAGTGTCAGCATCCGGAGGCAGGATGCTGATGAGTCGGTCAACAGGGTAGGGGGTACTCTGATACCGGGACAGGGGGTTTACTTCGGTGGGGGATCACGGCTGGTCGGTTCCCGGTTCCGTGCCCTGGACCCTCAATGGCAGGGATGGGGGTGATGATGATGGGGAATGATGATATGATGCCACCTGTGGTACCTGGTAATATGGTTACCAGCGCTGCGGCCGGTGCGCTGAGGTGATGTGAATACAGCTTTGGTAGTACAGCTCCCCGCAGGTGGAGCTTTATATCAGGGCAGCGGGGAAGATGAAAGGAGTAGTAGTCCTCACCTCTGTGATGATGCTGTAGCCCTCCGGGCAATGAATGAAGGATTGACGGACACCACTTCAGCTCAAACAGTTCTTTACTGCACCAGATGGAAACAGGTACACGGTACATTCAGCATTAACGGGTATTGTAACCGCAGATCGTGCAGGCGTCTCCAGAGTCTGACAGTGGTACCCTCAACATGGCACTCGTGGTCTTGTTACTCTCTTGCTCTATCTCTATTTACCCCTCTTGAGCCAAGTCTTTAGTCCTCAGGGTTTGTTACTTTGAGTCCTTTGTTACCTCTCCGCATCGTGAACCAACTATTGGACTGATGTTGGGCTGCTTTAGGGGTGCTTCGGGTCTCTGCGTGTGTCGGGCCCTCAGCTTGCCGGACTGTAGTTAGGGTTGATCCTTGCGTCTATCTACCTTGGCTCTGGTGTGCGGTGTCGACCTGGGTTTCCAGCTGGCTCCGACCAGTCCTGCGTTAACCCTCTTCCAGTCTGGGTCACCTCTCTCCTAAGAAGTGCCCTCCACTGTAGCCGCAGGGTCCCTGCGTCTTCCTTCCTTGCTCTCCTCACACCAAGTGTCTGACTGTGCTGTCACTCCCCTTCTCCCGCTCTCTAGCCTCCACCCCCTGGGACCTACTGAATATCAGTCCCCTGTATTAAAGTGACCTGTGTATGGGTGTTGGGGGCAGACTCTGAAGATTCCCCCATGACCACGATTACGGAGGCACCGCACCTTTAATTGGGGTGCCTTGCCATAGGGGCACCACACTGACACTTTGATTGACATTGACTGCTTGCAATCAGACAGTGTCATCATCCAGAGGCATGGCAAGTGTGGCACGAACGGCACATTAATGAAGCTGACAATCAAAGTGTAAGTGTCAGCATCCCGCCTCCAGATGCTATCTGATTGCAAGCAGTCAGTGTCAATCAAAGTGTCAGCATCCAGAGGCAAGGCAAGCATGGCGCGAACTGTGCTTTAATGAAGCTGACAAAGTGTCAGCTATCTTGACGAAGAGAGTGAACTTGGTGAATTCCATTAATCAAGCAGCTTATACTCAGACAGCTGCAAACTGCTCACAGCCACAGGTTTGTGGAAGGCTTTTTTGCTACTTACTAGGGAAAGAGAACAGCCATCATAGACAACAGGCTAAAAGTCTAACTTATGTCACCGCCTCCTTGATGGAGACTCCAAAAAATAATAAAACAAGATTAAATAAAGGAAGCTAGTAGCAGTAGTACTGACCCTTTCAAAAGACATGGACCGAGTTGTATAGCGTTATTGACAGAAATGGCAGATCATTTTGCGTTCTGTGTAATAAATCGGTGGTAGGCAGAATGTGAAATGTAAATAGACATTTTGAAACGAATCATTCACAGCTCTTGAAAAAAAAGTGAGATTAAAGGAAGGAAGGAAGGAATACATTTCCAGGCAGCTACACCTTTATCAGAGTCAGTCTAATTCCATCCTTAAATTTGTAAAGGCTCTACAAATTTATCATCTGCAAGTTTCAACATTGCTCACTCCATAGCTCAGCATGGAAAAGTCCTGAGTGAAGGAGAATTTATTAAAGAAACACTTCGACGGCTACATTCACACATAGCGTATTTTGCTGCGTATTGCGCTTTTTCCTGCATTTTCTGTTTTTTCCTGCGCTTTTTTACACTGCGTATTTTGCAGTGAAATGCAATTCTGTATATGCAGCACAGCGAAGCCTATGAGTTTTGCCAATATCCATTCACACACTGTGTATTCCTGCTTTTTTTTACGTGCGCGCATTCACTGCAAAAACACGCACGTAAAAAGAATACACATGTCAATTCTTTCTGCTTATTTTCCCTGCGCTTTCCCATTGCTCACATGATAAAATGAGCTCTGGAAAAGTGCAGAGAAAAACACAGAAAAAACGCAGTGTGTGAAAGGAGCTGCGCTTTCCACAAAATACGCGCGTAAAAAAGCACAGCTGCAGAAAAAGCTGAAAAAAGATGCAGTGTGTGAACATAGCTTACGATGTGCACCAGTTCTGTTTCATGATATGCAGAATAAAGATGCAATAACAAAGCGAATACCGTATATACTCGTGTATAAGCTGACCCGTGTATAAGCCGACCCCCCTACTTTTGCCCCCAAAACCTGGGAAAACCTATTGACTCGTGTATAAGCCGAGGGTGGACCCCAGCACAGGTATACAGCCCCCAGCAGTGTGGTATACAGCCCCCCCAGTGGTATAGAGGCCTCCCCAGTGGTATATACAGGCCCCAGCAGTTATATACAGCAGCTCCAGTGGTATACAGCAGCCCCAGTGGTATACAGCAGCCCCAGTGGTATATAGCAGTCCCAGTGGTATATAGCAGCCCAGTGGTATACAGCAGCCCAGTGGTGTGGTATACAAGTATACAGCAGCCCCAGTGGTATATAGCAGCCCCAGTGGTATACAGGCCCCCAAATGCTGGCACTCGCCCCCCCTCTGTTGTAAGGCCCCCCCCCCGCTGCTTAACTTACCATCCCCGGTCTTCTGCACCGCGCCGTTCTTCTGTACTCCGTCCTCCATGCTCCCGTCCTCGCTGCATCCGGGGTCCATCGTTACTGCGATGGCCGGGGACCCTGGATGCAGCCGAGGACGGGAGCATGGAGGACGGCGCACAGAAAATCGGCGTGGTGCAGAAGACCGGGGATGGTCAGTTAAGCAGCGGGGTGGGCCTTACAACAGAGGGGGGGCAAGTGCCAGCATTTGGGGGCCATATATTTAGATATGCACTGCTTCCCCCTGCCGCTGATTGACAGGGGGAAGCAGTGCATATATAATGAGCGGCCCAACGTGACGGGGCGCTCATACATCAGCCTCCCCCCGCCTCCTCCAGCCTCCCCAGCCCCGACACAGCCTCCACCACACCATGTACCGTATTGACCCGTGTATAAGCCGAGGGGTGGACTTTTCAGCCCAATTTTTGGGCTGAAAAACTCAGCTTATACATGAGTATATACGGTATCTGCGTTAGCACTCAGTAGAAATGTTATCAAAGACAGAAGAATGAGATTGAACACAAATGTACAGCATCAATTAAAAGGAGACTTACCGTATATACTCGTGTATAAGCCGACCCGTGTATAAGCCGACCCCCCTACTTTTGCCCCCAAAACCTGGGAAAATCTATTGACTCGCGTATAAGCCGAGGGTGGACCCCAGCACAGGTATACAGCCCCCAGCAGTGGTATACAGGCCCCAGCAGTATGATATACAGCAGGCCCCAGTGGTATATACAGCAGCCCCTATATACAGCAGCCCCAGTGGTATTGCAGCCCCAGTGGTATTGCAGCCCCTATATACAGCAGCCCCAGTGGTATTGCAGCCCCAGTGGTATTGCAGCCCCTATATACAGCAGCCCCAGTGGTATTGCAGCCCCAGTGGTGTATACAGCAGCCCCTATATACAGCAGCCCCAGTGGTATTGCAGCCCCAGTGGTATTGCAGCCCCTATATACAGCAGCCCCAGTGGTATTGCAGCCCCAGTGGTATTGCAGCCCCTATATACAGCAGCCCCAGTGGTATTGCAGCCCCAGTAATGCAGGGCCCCTATATACAGCAACCCCAGTGGTATTGCAGCCCCAGTGGTATTGCAGCCCCTATATA
This sequence comes from Allobates femoralis, assembly GCA_033576535.1. Lineage (NCBI taxonomy): Eukaryota > Metazoa > Chordata > Amphibia > Anura > Aromobatidae > Allobates > Allobates femoralis. Next base: position 101,298,108 of record JARQOC010000005.1, on the reverse strand, counting down.
CAGCAGCCCCAGTGGTATTGCAGCCCCAGTAATGCAGGGCCCCTATATACAGCAGCCCCAGTGATATTGCAGCCCCAGTGGCATTGCAGCCCCTATATACAGCAGCCCCAGTGGTATTGCAGCCCCAGTAATGCAGGGCCCCTATATACAGCAGCCCCAGTAATGCAGGGCCCCTATATACAGCAGCCCCAGTGGTAGTATACAGGCAGCCTCAGTAATGCAGGGCCCCCCCCTCATGCTCCGGTCTCCTGTAAAGCAAATTATACTTACCAGTGCCCGCTGCCGTCCGCGCCCGCATCTGCCGACATCCCGATCCTCCGTCTTCATGCATCTTCTTCCTGTTTCCTGTGCGCGTCGCCGGTAATGACGTCATTGCCTGCGACGCGCACAGAAGCAGGAAGAAGATGAATGAAGATGGAGGATCGCATGTCGGCAGCGGCGGGCGCGGACGGCAGCGGGCACTGATAAGTATAACTTGCTTTACAGGTGACCGGAGCATGAGGGGGGGGGCCCTGCATTACTGGGGATGCGGGGGCTGCTGTATACCGCTGTATACAGCAGCCCCCGCACTGACTCGCGTATAAGCCGAGGGGGGTACTTTTCAGCCCAATTTTTGGGCTGAAAAACTCGGCTTATACGCGAGTATATACGGTAAATAATTGTAAACATTTTTCGTTCTCTCTTGTTGAAATTACTGATGTCACATCAGATGCTCAGTTGGCCATTATTGGTCGATATTCTGATGGTCTCACAAGGAGACAAAATACATCAGGAAGCGAAATATGTAAGGTTGTTATACAAACATTCCGTGACCTAAGCATTGATATCTCTAAAACTGTGTCACTGATGACAGAAGGGCACCCAACATGGTTTTGAAAAAAATTGGGATTTATAAAATTGTTTAGGGAAGCTATTGGACATCCGGTTGTGCCTTTCTATTGTATTATCCATCAGAAGGCTTTATGTGCCAAGGCAGGATTCACATGATTAAATTACTTAATGTCAGTTGTAACAAAAATAGTGAATTTAATAGCTGCTCGTCCCATTCACAAACAAGCATTTTCTGCACTTTTACAGGAAGTTGATTCAACCTACAGTTGTGGCCGAACGTATTGACACCCCTGCAATTCTGTCAGATAATACTCAGTGTCTTCCTGAAAATGATTGCAATCACAAATTCTTTGGTATTATTATCTTCATTTAATTTGTCTTAAATGAATAAACACAAAAGAGAATGAAGAAAAAAGCAAAACATTGATCATTTCACACAAAACTCCAAAAATGGGCCAGACAAAAGTATTGGCACCCTCAGCCTAATACTTGGTTGCACAACCTTTAGCCAAATTAACCGCGATCAACCGCTTCCGGTAACCATCAATGAGTTTCTTACAATCCTCTGCTGGAATTTTAGACCATTCTTCTTTGGCAAACTGTTCCAGGTCCCTGATATTTGAAGGGTGCCTTCTCCGAACTGCCATTTTTAGATCTCTCCACAGGTGTTCTATGGGATTCAGGTCTGGACTTATTGCTGGCCACCTTAGAAGTCTCCAGTGCTTTCTCTCAAACCATTTTCTAGTGCTTTTTGAAGTGTGTTTGGGGTCATTGTCATGCTGGAAGACCCATGACTTCTGAGGGAGACCCAGCTTTCTCACACTGGGTCCTACATTATGCTGCAAAATTTGTTGGTAGTCTTCAGACTTCATAATGCCATGCACACGGTAAAGCAGTCCAGTGCCAGAGGCAGCAAAGCAACCCCAAAACATCAGGGAACCTCCGCGATGTTTGACTTTAGGGACTGTGTTCTTTTCTTTGAATGCCTCTTTTTTTCTCCTGTAAACTCTAATGTTGATGCCTTTGCCCAAAAAGCTCTACTTTTGTCTCATCTGACCAGAGAACATTTTTCCAAAACGTTTTAGGCTTTCTCAGGTAAGTTTTGGCAAACTCCAGCCTGGCTTTTTTGTGTCTCGGGGTAAGAAGTGGGGTCTTCCTGGGTATCCTACCATACAGTCCCTTTTTATTCAGACGCCGACGGATAGTACGGGTTGACACTGTTGTACCCTCGGACTGCAGGGCAGCTTGAACTTGTTTAGATGTTAGTCGAAGTTCTTTATCCACCATCCGCACAATCTTGAGTTGAAATCTCTCAACAATTTTTCTTTTCCGTCCACATCTTGGGAGGTTAGCCACAGTGCCATGGGCTTTAAACTTCTTGATGACACTGCGCACAGTAGACACAGGAACATTCAGGTCTTTGGAGATGGACTTGTAGCCTTGAGATTGCTCATGCTTCCTCACAATTTGGTTTCTCAGGTCCTCAGACAGTTCTTTGGTCTTCTTTCTTTTCTCTATGCTCAATGTGGTACACACAAGGACACAGGACAGAGCTTGAGTCAACTTTAATCCATGTCAAATGGCTGCAAGTGTGATTTAGTTATTGCCAACACCTGTTAGGTGCCACAGGTAAGTTACAGGTGCTGTTAATTACACAAATTAGAGAAGCATCACATGATTTTTCTAACAGTCCAATACTTTTGTCCACCCCCTTTTTTATGTTTGGTGTGGAATTAGATCCAATTTGGCTTTAGGACAATTCTTTATGTGTTTTTTCATTGAAGACAAATTAAATGAAGATAATAATACCATAGAATTTGTGATTGCAATTATTTTCAGGAAGAAACTGAGTATTATCTGACAGAATTGCAGGGGTGTCAATACTTTTGGCCACAACTGTACATTGGACTGCTGATGTACAATAATGTGAGACGGCTGAGCGGTTATTGAGCACTTTGTGGAGTGTTTTGCAGAAATGGAGGCATCTCTTGAGGATAAGGATCTGGGAAACTTTCCTCATCTCAATGATGATAAGTGGGTCAACACCCTGATGTTTTTTACAAATCTTTCTGTTCATATGAATGAACTGAACACAAAGTTACAAGGTTTTGGTACCCATGTCCCCTAACTCGTACACCCTCGCAGAAACCTCACACATCTTGACACTCACACACTCTCCTACACCATTTTACTACTATCATCCATATACTCACTCCATGACACAGGTAATGCCACTGCTTTCTACAACTCTACACTCACATCAGCTATTGATGCAGTTGCTCCTCTCATTCATGGCAGAACACGACAAATCAACAGACAACCCTGGCACACAGATACCACTAAAAATCTGCGGCGAGCGGCTAGGGTTGTAGAGCGGTGCTGGAAGAAAACACAGTCACAAGAAGACTACACAGCATTCAAACAAGCACTTCTCAAATTCAAGTCAGCACTCACCACCACTAAACAGAATTACTTCATTACCCTCATATCCTCTTTTCCCACAACCCCAGGCATTTATTGAACACATTTAACTCCCTCCTCCGCCCCCACTGCCCCCTCCTACTTCTTGTATCTCTGCAGGAGACTTTGCAACATACTTCACCAACAAGATCGACCAGATCAGACAAGTCTTTGCTACCCAACAACCGCAACCTCCATGTATACCGGATCAATCCTCTCCCCCACTAACCCTCCTCCCATCCATCACTGAAGGAGAACTTGCACACCGACTCTACAGATCACACCTCACCACTTGTGCACTGGACCCTATCCCATCCCACCTCCTCCCCAACCTCACGACAACACTTATCCCAGCACTAACCCACCTCTTCAACCTATCACTAACTTCTGGTACCTTTCCTTCTGCTGTCAAACACGCAACAATTACACCTATCTTAAAGAAGCCATCTCTTGACCCCACTTCCACATCCAGCTACCGGCCCATATGTCTGCTCCCGTTTGCTTCCAAACTTCTCGAAAAGCATGTCCACACTGTACTCTCATCCCACCTCTCATCAAACTCTCTCTTTGACGACCTTCAATCCGGCTTCTGCCCTCACCACTCCACTGAAACTGCCCTGACCAAAATTACTAACGACTTACTCACAGCTAAAGCTAACAGACAGTTCTCCGTCCTCCTCCTTTTAGACATGTCCTCTGCATTTGACAGTCGACCACTGCCTCTTATTACAGATCCTCTCTTCCATTGGTATCACTGACCTTGCACTCTCCTGGATCTCCTCCTGCCTTTCCAACTGCACATTTAGTGTCTCCCACTCCCACATGCCCTCCTTGCCCGATCCGCTCTCTGTTGGGGTCCCTCAAGGCTCTGTCCTCGGGCCCCTCCTTTTATCAATCTATACTCTTGGTCTGGGACAACTCATAAAGGCCCATGGCTTCCAGTGTCACCTGTATGCTGATGACACCCAGATCTACCTCTCTCGCTCAGATGTCACCTCTGTGCTGTCCAGAATCCCGGAGTGTCTATCAGCCATATCTTCCTTCTCCTCCCGTTTCCTAAAACTCAATGTAGACAAAACCCAATTTATCATATTTCCTCCATCTCACACACCTTCCTTACCAGACTTATCTATCACAATAAATGACATCACACTTTGCCCTGCACCTGAAGTCCGCTTGCCTCGAAATAACACTTGACTCTGACTTGTCCTTCAAACCGCACATCCAAGCCTTTGCCAACTCCTGCTGCCTCCAACTCAAAAATATTTCCAGAATCTGTCCCTTCCTCAACCCCAATCTGCTAGACTACTAATGCATGCCTCATCATCTCCTGCCTCGACTACTGCAACCTCCTACTCTGTGGCCTTCCTGCTAACACTCTTGCACCACTTAAATCTGTCCTTAACTCTGATGTCCAACTAATTCACCCCTCTCCTCGCTGCTCCTCCACTTCTCCCCTCTGCAAATCCCTCCACTGGCTCCCAATTCACCAGTGTATCCAATTGAAACTACTGACATTGACTTACAAAGCAATCCACACTCTGTCCCCCCCACATATCTCTGAACTAATCTCTCGATATCATCCAACTCGTAATCTTCGATCCTCCCAAGATCTCCTTTCCTCCACTTGTACGTTCCTCATCTAACTGCCTGGAAGACTTCGCCCAAGCATCCTCCATCCTCTGGAACTCTGCACCCCATCACGTCCGACTGTCCCCCACACTCAGAACCTTTAAGTGGAACCTGAAAACCCATCTCTTCAGAACAGCCTACAACCTGTAATGACCACAGTGCTGCCTCAACACCACTGTCCCGGTGCTCCACCACCATCGGACCTGGCACTCCAGCACCACCCGAGCAGACCCAACCTACTGTCTCCCTCACCATTGCCCTGTAGAATGTAAGCCCGCAAGGGCAGGGTCCTCTCTACCCTCTGTATCAGTCTGTCACTTTGTTCATTGTATTTTTAACTTGTCTGTATGTAACCCTTTCTTATGTACAGCACAATGGAATGAATGGTGCTCTATGAATAAATAATAATAATAATAATAATAGTGGACAGCCTCTGAGCTACTTTCTAAGTTGTCTCCCAACCAACAAATATTTACTATGACAATTTCTTTCCAGAGCCAATATTTGTTTTTGCATTTTCACTTTGTCCTCTGCTTTTTAAATTGACAAAACTGTTAAATTGACAAGGATGTAGTTTTGAATGTCACCATTCATTTTACCTGTATTGTAAGGGAAAATGGCAAGAAAATATAAAAATACCAAATGGGTGAAATAGTGGAAAGAAAAACACATTTCAACCATTGTTTTTTGGATTTTATGTTTACTGATTTATGTTTACTGTGCTAATTGTTCAGTAAAAATTACTTTTTAGATTTTTTTTAGTGCAAAAAATAATATCACACTTCTGACCTTTTGATTTTTTCTTCTTTACTTTTTGGTTTAATTAATTTTATATTTTGATAAGTCAGAGTTTTCTGGACACAGTGATATTAAAAATGTACTGTATATATTTGATAATATTTATAACTGGGGAAAGGGTGGGGGTACAAGATTTTTCTTATAAACTCTCTTTTTCTACTATTTTGTTAGTCCCCTTAAACCTGTGATTGGTTAATCACTTGTATTGCTTTACATAGTGAAAAATCAAACCTCTTTTACTCCAAACACAGGGGGATGTTCAGACAGCCCCAGATGCCATAGCAATTCAGCGGCTACCTACAATCACAACGCAGAGGGACTCATACCCATTGATTCTCAAACTAATGTCATGGCCACTTTACACGACCCGATATCGGCGTCCAACTCCGATAAAAAGTCACGTGGTTCGTGCGTTGGCCCCGATATCGTTCGTGCGTTGTATGGTGTAAACGTCCAATTCGATGCACGAACGATGCCAAAACGATATCGGGGAAGAAATGAGTGTGCTCTCCAACGGCCCGATATTGGATGGACGATATGGCCGGATCATGCTGTGTGAAAGCCCGACAACGATGTGGAGTACAACTTCCCCTATTCTCTCCCATGTTAAATGGTGGTTCCTGGGTCGGCCGTACAAGGGGGCGTATACATCGCTATTGTGTTGCCTGCCGATATCGCGCTGTGTAACAGCTCCTATGCAATCTTGGAATTCTGCCCAAATAAAGCGCGCTCCCGCGTCGTTGTATCCAACATCGGACCGACGTTGGGACGTGTAGAGTGGCCATCAGAGTCAGATTGCTGGGCTTAAATGCTGCGGTCATTGATGGCCAGCAGCATTTAAGAGGTGTGTGCAGCAATCGCTGCCAATAGAAGTAGATGCTGGCTATATAATCTAGTCATATCAACCGGTGGTTATTAACCAGTTAAATAATGCTACCAATCAATAAGTGCAAACAGGAAGCACACCATTAATCCCGCCCATCGGCATGCCCATCACGTGATTGCGAGGCATTTATGGGTTGCTATGACAGCTGAGGTCTGCTGTAGATCCCCCTGTCTGTCATTACAATCCTCCTGTGAACGCCAACGTTTTTTAAAATTTTTTTATTTTTTTACAAATTTCTGAATTTTCTTTATCACATAAATAAAAAAAACTATACATGTTTGGGATCTTCGAACTCATACTGACCTTGAGAATTGTATAGACTGGACAGTTTTACCATGCATTCAACTTGGTAAATAAAAAAAAGAAAAATAAAACAAAAATTGTGGAATTGCACTTTTTTTGCAATTCTAGAGCACATGGAATTGTTTTTCCTGTTTTCCAGTACACAATGAGACAGAATGAATGGTGTCATATAAAAGTACAACTTGTGCTATAAAAATCAACCCCTCCTATGGGTGTAGGGCTGGAAAAAGAAAAAAATGTAAGGCTTTAGGAAGGAGTGGGGGGAAAAAAATGGAAAATCGCCAAGGGGTGAACGGGTTAATATTAATACAAATTGCAAATAGTGGAAATAATATCTCACAATATGTATTTGACAGAACTGTTTGCTAAAGGCCACATGGTTAGTTGAACTGAAAAATATACAACAACAGGTTTGGGAATATAAAAAGAACTTCCTTTTAAGAATTTTCATAAAGTTCTTTCATTCCAGGCAGCTGTGTTTGTGGACAGAACACCCCACACACAACACTATTCATATTACATATTGCGTAACTTAGACAATTAAGTCACCGTAATAGGAAAGACCTTTCATAAAAGATTCCTTATGAAAAACAAAAACCACTCAGGACACTTACTAGAGAACATTTTAGTACTTGAAAGTCTTAATTGCTCCTGGATTTGTAAGGCAGTTGAGAGTAAACTGATGAATTCCCAGCACAATCCCTGACAGCCGCAAGCAAACAACTCAGTTTTTTTTTACTCTTAAAACTCCTGAGTCAGGCCCCTTTCACACTGGCGCTTTTTACAAATTGCGGCAGATGCGGCAGATTTACCGCATCTGCCGCATAATGGCCGCACTTGCGGCACGCCCCATGCATTGTCTATGGGTCTTGCGGCAGGTGCGGCAAGTGCAGTATAGCTGCAGTTGCCGTACTTGTGGCAGATGCGGCCGCGAAAAAAATGGGTCAGCAGCGTTTTTTTCGCGGCCGCAACTGCCGTAACCGTGGTTATACCTCACTTGCCACACCTGCCGCAAACCCCTTAGACAATGCATGGGGCGTGAAGCAAGTGGAGCCATAATGCGGCAGATGCGGTAAATCTGCTGCATCTGCCGCAATTTGTAAAAAACGCCAGTGTGAAAGCAGCCTCAGTCAGGCTCCTCTATGACCCCCACAATTATTGAGTAAAGTGATGGCCACTTTACACACACCAACTTATCTGTCCAACTTCTGAACAACTTGCTGGTTGCAGTGAAATCATGGACACATTGCTCCATTGTACACAGCCACAAAATGGAACAATGTGTCCATGATTTCACTGCAACCAGTAAGTTGTTCAGCAGTTGGACAGATAAGTTGGTGTGTGTAAAGTGGCCTTGAACTGCAGTACCATGGACAAAAAAGAATATCAAATTAGGATTCAAATAAAATAAAAAAAACAACAAATTAAAATAAAAAATGCTAAAATCCAAAAAGATGAAATAGAAAAGAACAAAATAAGGAAATACAGATACATATCAATGAATTAGAATATCATCAAAAAGTTAATTTTTTTCAGTAATTCAATACAGAAAGTGAAACGCATATATTATATAGAGTCTTTACACAGAGTGATCTATTTCAAGTGTTTATTTATGTTAATGTTGATGATTATGGCTTACAGTCAATGAAAACCCAAAGGCCATTATTTCAGAAAATGAAAGTTGGGAGGATATAGCGTTAAAACCGTGCTGCCGTATTCCACGAGACATCAAAGGGTGAATATAATATTGATTTTTTTAGTCAATGTGTTTCAGGGCTCTGAGAAACGTCCTGAATCATGATAATATGATATTGATTTGACCAGGGAAGGGGCCAGGGAGCCCTGAAACGTGTTGACCAATAAATCAATATTATATTCACCCTTTGATGTCTTGTGGAATACAGCAGCGTGGTTTTTAACCCTTCATCCTCCCTACTCTATATACACCACGCTGGGGACTGCAGCAGCCGTGATCTGCTTTTATAGTGGTTGTGACTCTCACAACCACACAAGGTGAAGCCTCTGATACCTATTTAGGTAATATTTTATCTCTCAGAAACCTTTGTGTTTTCATTGGCTGTAAGCCTAATCATCAACATTAACACAAATAAACACTTGAAATAGATCCCTCTGTCTGTAATGACTCTATATAATTTGTGTCACTTTATGTATTGAATTACTGAAATAAATTAACTTTTTGATGATATTCTAATTCATTGAGATGCTCCTGTAGGTGGACTTTCTGGCTGCTGTAAGAGATCCCAAAGAATTCCCATGAGACAAGATGGATTATTGTGGTTTATTGTCAATGCGTTTTAAAAGTACAGTATATACTCGTGTATAAGCCGACCCGTGTATAAGCCGACCCCCCTACTTTTGCCCCCAAAATCTGGGAAAACCTATTGACTCGTGTATAAGCCGAGGGTGGACCCCAGCACAGGTATACAGCCCCCAGCAGTGTGGTATACAGGCCCCCACAGTGGTGTACAGGCCTCCCCAGTGGTACTATACAGCCCCCAGAAGTGTGGTATACAGCAGCCTCCCCAGTGGTACATACAGGCCCCAGCAGTGTTACAGCAGCCTCCCTAGTGGTATATACAGCAGCAACCCCAGTGGTAGTATACAGCAGCCCCAGAGATATATACAGCAGCCCCAGTGGTAGTATACAGCAGCCCCAGAGGTATATACAGCAGCCCCAGTGGTAGTATACAGAAGCCCCAGAGGTAGTATACAGCAGCCCCAGTAGTAGTATACAGCAGCCTCAGTGGTATATACAGCAGCAGCCCCAGTAGTAGTATACAGAAGCCCCAGTGGTAGTATACAGCAGCCCCAGTAGTAGTATACAGCAGCCCCAGTAGTAGTATACAGCAGCCCCAGTGGTAGTATACAGCAGCAGCCCCAGGGGTATATACAGCAGCCCCAGGGGGTATATACAGCAGCAGCCCCAGGGGGTATATACAGCAGCAGCCCCAGGGGGTATATACAGCAGCAGCCCCAGGGGGTATATACAGCAGCAGCCCCAGAGGTATACAGACGTCCCCCCCATAAGTAGTATACAGGGGCCCCAGCTGTATACAGCAGCCCCAGCTGTATACAGCCCCCCCGTGGTATCCAGGGCCCCCCTTGCTGCACACCTGTAAAGGAAGATGTCAGTATACTTATCGCTGCCGCCGCCGCTCCGCTGCTCGGTCACCGCGCTGCTCCGGGTCTTCATGCTTCCTGTTCCTTCTCCGGCGCTCGAACAATGACGTCATTTACTGAACGCCGGAGAAGGAACAGGAAGCATGAAGACCCGGAGCAGCGCGGTGACCGAGCAGCGGAGCGGTGGCGGCAGCGATAAGTATACTGACATCTTCCTTTACAGGTGCAGCAAGGGGGGCCCTGGATACCACGGGGGGGCTGTATACAGCTGGGGCTGCTGTATACAGCTGGGGCTACCGTATATACTCGTGTATAAGCCGAGGGGGGACTTTTCAGCACATTTTTTGTGCTGAAAAACTCGGCTTATACACGAGTATATACAGTAACCTGATTTTTTCATGAGGACAAGCCACATGTATGTGGACAATAATCCGCAATAATCCACCTAGTCTGCTGTGAATTCTTTGGGATCTCCTTCAGCAGCGCAGAAAATCCATTTATTTCCTTCTGGCAAAAATTCCCAAAATGGTACTTCTGAATAAATGGCTACTAGGACAGAAAGAAATGTGTGCAGCCTCCCAAGGCTGCGTTCAGACGCAGTGTATTTGGCCGCATAATGTGCAGTGGTGCTTATTTGCACACGTTTTCTGCGCAAAAAAGCGCGACTACATGTAAACGCTGCGTTTTTCTAGCTGCACATTTCCCGAGGCCATTTTATGATGTAGCCTATGGGAAAAGCGCGCCGAAAAAAGCGCAAAGAATTGCCATGGCAATTCTTTTTATGCGGGCATTTTTGCAGTGAAAGCGCGAGTGCAAAAATATGCGGCTAAACACGGCGTCTGCACACCTCTCAGCAAAAACCATAGCGTATCCAGCTTTGTTTGACACTGCTTTTAAGTGAGCGCTCAAAAGCACAGTGTAAAAGCAGGAATACCCAGCAATTACATCACATCTGAATGTAGCCTAAAGCCCAAAATGGGACAAGTTTTTAAGAAATAAAATTTGCCCGCAGAATTGTTTATACCGGTAGTTTCTATTTTGTTTATGAAGTTTCTTGGTGTGGTTTCTATATCCCTTAGACCAAATTCAGATAAGGATATGCAAAATTCTCAGTTTTCCATACAGAAAAAGTCAAGATCTTTTGTATCCATATTGGTATTCACTTGCCATTAGTATGTCTGTTTTAGCAACGTTTGCATGAACTAATGAATAAATAACGAGAGGCCAAGTTGAATTAGTTGGATCTTTGAAATAGGCATGACATACAGATGACAACTAGAGATGAGGAGTACTAAAATGCTCGGGTGCTCGAAGCTCTGGCCGAGCATCCCAAGATACTCGTGTACTCGGCCAGAGCACCGAGCCCAATGTAAGTTGATAGGCTCCGCCCACAGACTTCCGGCTATAAAACGAGTGTTTCTGGGAAAGGGGGGAAGGGTGGGCTTTTTCAAATCGTTGCAACATACACCTTGCTGTGCCCCCCAGAGGGACCCTAACAATCAATCTGCTCTCTGTGAGGTGCCAGCTACTGTGTGCACTGAAGGGAGCTGTGTATTTAGGTCAGAGCAATAATTATTTGCGAGGAGTCCGAGCATCTCGGCGGTACTCGGTGCTCGCCGAGCATCCCGAGGACGAGATATTCTACGAGTACCGAGTAGTGACAAGCATACTCGCTCATCCCTAATGACAACCTGTAGTGATTAGAGATGAGCCGACCCATGGAAGTTCAGGTTCTATGGGTTCCGCCGGACTTTATATAAAGGTTTGTTCTGGAGCCAAACTTGACCCGAACCTCATTGGAAGTCAATGATTGGGCCATTCTGCTCTCCACCTACATACAGCCAGCCATAAGTAAAGCACTTCTGTGAGAGGGAGGGAGGGACGCTCCATTGATTTGTGTACACAAAGTACCCGAACTTTGAACCTAAACACTGAAAATTTTTGTTAAGTCTGTGGTACTTTGATGTTCGCTTTGCTCATCCCTAGTAGTGATTTATTCTTTGCGCACCCCTTAATTTATATGGCAAGTCTGATCTAAAATATGTATGAGAATATGGTCACACTGTACGTTTTTGATCTGTTTTATTTTGTGCATTTTTTCCTCTTTTTCAGCTGGAAATCTGGATCAGCTTTTCATAAAAACAAATAACAAACAGATCATCCGGTTTTGATCCGTTTTGGCTGTGTATTTTTCTGATGCGTTTTTTTGGCCCATACAGAATGGTTTCACTGGGAAAAGCAGATCAGGAAAGCGCAGCCATAATTGACAGCTCATTCTTCTTCAGGATAACTTTTCAATGGAAAAACGCAGCGGATCATGTAAGTACAAATTGAACAGCAAAACTTGAAAACCCATTGACTTTGCTGGGATTCCATTTAAGTGATGCGTTCACTGCATTTTCACTGCAAAAAGGATCCAAAAAAAGGATCAAGAACACACAGTGTGACATAGCCTAAAAGTAGCGCATGTTGTGATTTTTTTTTAAGGAGACCCTCAGTCCGTGTGTAACAACGTTCATGAGAGCTATCACACTTGTTGCATTCGTCCTTGTACTGTCCATATGCCACATATTTTGCATGCTGACATCATCTGAATGAGCCCTTTATACAAGAATCTCATATTACTATCATATAATACACAATCCCTTGAACTCCTTTTGACATATAAACAGGGCGTAACTACAATAGGTGCAGGGGTTGTGATCGCACCCGGGCCCTGCAGCCTGGGGGCCCAAAAGTCCCTTTGGCCTATAGAAAAAGACTAATACTATTAAAGATTTGCAATAAGTGGGGCCCCGTTGGAGCTTTTGCATCAGGGCCCCTGGGCCTGAAGTTACGCCACTGTATATAAATCAATGTTAGAAACGTGACCTGTGCATAAACTGTTCTCGTCCATTTAAAATGCTTGTTTCCCTGTACTCCAACATAACATACTGTAACTACCTGAGGCATTTATATGTCTGATCTAAGAGTCTCCATAAAGATATGTAAAGTCATCTGTGGGTCTAATGTGAAGTCACCTGGGATCTCATGTCAGCTTCATCATCAAAGTGCGGCACATGTTTCCTGGAGATTGAGCCCTGACAACGCTTTTATAGACCAGTTAAACCTGAGTCTGACATCCCAATGTCATTATTCAGAAATGCTTCTGTGCTCATGTGTGAACCTCCAAAGAAAAGTAAACTTTACATATAGACGACAAGTTAAATATTAAGCAAAAGTGCTGCTTTTCCAGACTGGGATTCAGCTGTTCAAACTATTTTCTCTATCACGCCTTACTGATATTATCTCGGAAGAAAACGGCAAGATGCTTTTAGATAGTTCTGAATGATAAGAGACATGCAGCATTGTATATCTATGGTATACTGGTGAGCCATTGAAAATGATGTTTGGTACTTCATAGACAAACTTTTTATAACAGAGCAGATTTCTTAATTAACCACTTGTTTTAAACAAGTGTATTAGTTATCCGAATTCACCCTCTAAGCAAAGGCCTTACCCTGTCACTAGCATCCTAACAACCTAAAGTGGATATTTAACAAAATTAGTTTAGAACTAGTGATAGGCGAATCCGAACTATAAAGTTTAGGGTCCGTACCGAACACCTACTGTCCGTGCACGATCCCCGAACGCGGACTTCTCTGGGAAGTTCGTTGTTACAGTTTGGGTTCAGTTTGGTGGTGGAAGAACTGTATAATAAAAAAAAACTAGTGATTAAAAATAAGCATCTTACTTACCGGCATCCGGGCGTCATCCCGCTTGTATTTCAAGGTCACTCATTAACTTCCCGGGTATTCACTGCTGAGAAACAAGACAGCCAATCACAGTCACAGAGAACGGACTGTGATTGGCTGTTGGAGTAAGCTGGACTCAGCCCATACAGTCTGCACCTACCATGCTATAATGTATGGGTTGTTTTCAGTTTGCTCCAACACTTAATCACAGATGCCCATTCTCTATGACAGCATCTGTGATTGACTGTTGGGCCCCTAACCCATTGACTGACATCATAGTACTGTAAAAATAAATGATTTTTAAAAAATGACAGAGCTTCGCTGTATTTTTGATTCTCAGCACAGATAAAGCGAACAGCTATGGGCTGCCACCCCATTTGCCTTGCTTTACCTTGCCTGGCAATCAAAATAGAGGGAAGCCACTTTTTTTTTTTTTAATTAATTAAATAAATAATTTTTTTAAAAAATGTGTGGGCTTTTCCCTATTTTTGATTACCAGCCAAGCTAAAGCCCAGGCCGCTGGGGGCTTGGATTCTCAGCGTGGTAAGGCCCAAGCATTCTGGGCCCCTTACGTTAAAAATCTCATCCTGCAGCTGCCCTTTAAAATGGCACATTTTTTCATAGCACCATTTTCAGGCATTTTACCCGGCTCTTCCAGTGGCCCTGGTGGTGTTGGCACGCTGAGTAATAGATGGGTTAATGTCAGCTTTGTATTGGCAGCTGACACTAAGTCGTGGTTCATAATGTCAGGCCAATGTTAGACCCGCCCACTATAAATCTCTCGGAAACATTAAAAAATACAACACCAAGAAAAAATGTTTTAATTGCAATAAAACAAAAAATACATCACAGGTTCCCATCTTTAATAACCCAAAACAAACCCTCCCACAATAATCCACAAGTCTGTCCCTTGGCGAACATGCTCAGCTCTGCTACATTGCTGTGAGCACACACCTGTCTGTTCACAACGGGTATCATTCTCACACTGACACCTGGGTGTGATCCAGGTGTCGTGAGAAAGTTCATCGAAGCTCACAGCAGAGCCATGTCAGCTGTGAACTCGGATGAACCCAATGAACTGAATCATGGCACCCGATAAACAACCATAAGTGAGCGAGAGAAGAGCTCATTTTACAGCTGGGATCCGTATGTCATAATGCAGTTTGTTTTATCTGTGCTTAGAATCAAAAATACAGATAAGCGCTATGTAATTTTTTTTAAACTTATTTATTAATTTTTACAGTACTATGATGTCAGCCAATGGGTGAGGTGAGGGGCCCAAGAGCCAATCACAGATGCGGTCACAGAGAATGGGCATCTGTGACTGGCTGCTGGACAAACCTGAAAGCAGCCCATAAATTGTAGCACCTACCTTGCTAGATTGTATAGGCTGTTTCCAGATTACTCCAACAGCAAATCACAGATGTCCATTTTCAGTGACAATGTCTGTGAATTCCCAGGAAGATAATGAGCGGCCCGGACATACAAGCGGTGGACACCGGTAAGTATAATGATTATGTTTAATCAGTAATTTCCTTCCTTTTACAGCCCCCTAACCGCCATCCCATAATTTTAAGGTCCGAGTTCTGAGTTCGGACTCAAGTTCAAGTCACGTCCAGTTCTGAACTGGAACTTTAAAAAAAAGTCTGGTCAGGTTCGCTGTACCAAAACATTGGTTCGCCCCATCACTATTTATAACCTTTTTTTTATATGCAGGTTGCATTGCCAAAGATTACTGCACATCATCAAGATCTTTGTACCTTCAGTCAAGGTCTCACTGTATCTGCCAGAATTAAAGATAATTTAGGTCCTGGTAGTTAACTCCTTGGATGCTACTGTCAATAGCGAACTCAACTTTAGCATATAGATGGATAGACAGAGGGAGGTTGAGTAAAGGTATTGAACCAACTTCTACACGTTCTTTAGCCATCCCAGGGTGTGGAATCACTACCACAATAGTCAATACACATCATTTAAATAGCAGAAACTATCCTTGTATTTTGTTAAGGTCTACCCATATGCAACATCTAAAGGAATCCATCCCCTTACAAACCCATTTAAATGGATTTATTGAATGTCCTTTTAATAAACTTAGCATAAATCAGTAGCACAAGCAAATATAAGAAACTTTATAACAGGGGCATAACAATTATGATCACAGGGTTTGTGACCACGACGAGGCCCATGGAAACAGGGGCCCGCCAACTCCAGAGCCTGCTTCAGCTGCATGTGTGTCCTGAGGTTCGCACAACCAGCTCAGCAGTGGCGTACCATCAATGGTAGAAGACCACGCTTTCGCTACCACCCCTCGCCCGTCATTGCACAAAGCAATGATTAAAGAGGGAGCGCTCCATTGTCAACTCACTCCTTCATCATCCTCCCACTGTTCTTGCACCGAGACATCTTAGCACATCGAAGCACAGTGACATCACTACTGCACACAGCTGTACTACTATGTGCAGAGCACAGGACACTCACATGGAGATCAGAACAGTGGGGGAACCAAGAAGAGGCAAGCACTTATTTAATTTTCTAATCAGTAATTACACAGTGACCTAAGGAAGAGGTGCATTTAACATTATAATATATAGAGGGAAATGAGGCTCCTTATAATATATGGAAACGTTTGAGATTGCATTATATTAATTGAAGGACTACGGGGTGTATTATAATTCTTGGAGGAACATGGAGGTGCATTATAATAATTGGAAAACTATGGGCTGCATTATACTATATGGAAGTATAACAATTGGAGAACTATGGGCACTACCTTATGCATGAAGGACAATGGGGGATATGTTATAATTGATGGATGACTATGGGGGCTGCATTATAATATATGGGGTGCATTATATCATATAGAGGAACATTGGGGTGCATTATAATTATTGGAGGACTATGGAGCTATCTTATGCATGGAGAACTATGGAATGCATTATAATACATATGGGAATATTGGGTTCCTTATAATATATGGGGGAATATGGGGGTGCATTATAATAATAGGAAGACTATGGTGGTGGGAGGAAGAGGAAGACGATATATACCAGGATGTGGGACATAGAAACCAGAAAAAAGGAACATATTTCAGGAGGTGGGCCATATATACAAGGAGGAGGGCCATACATACCAAGGGTAGGTCCATACATAGTAGGATGGAAACCATATATAGCAGAAAGGGTCCATATATGTCATGATAGGCCTATATATAGCAAGATGGAAACCATATATACCACGATGGGCCCATATTTAGCTGGATGGGCCCATAGTATAGCAATATATAGCAGAATGGGCCCATATATAGCAGGACAGACATATATAGTGGTGTCGACCCATATATAGCAATATATAGCAGGATGGAGAACATATTTAGCAGGATAAACCCAGATATAGCAGGATGGAGTCTATATATAGTAGGATGGGACCATATATAGCAGGATGGGGACCATATATAGCAGGATGGGTTCATATATAGCAAGATGGGCCAATATATAGGAGGATAGAGACCACATATAGCCATATATAGCAGGATGGGGACATATATAGAAGGATGGGGACATATAGCAGAATGGAGACCATTTATAAGATAGTCCTAAATATAGCAGGATGGGAACATATATACCAGTATGGGGGACATTGAAGGGGCCAATTAGTAAGTCTTTAAAGGATTTAGAATGCTACACGGGGCCATACATCTAACCAACATGAATAGGGGAGGTACAATATGCACAAGGAGAACCAGGTCCAAATTTTGCACAGGGACCAATAGGACTCTAGTTATGCCACTTCTTACTAATATATCCTATTATGATAATCTGATTCTTTCTCCACTTATTAGCCATTTCCACCTCTTCTGCTTCTTGTACGCATCATTTACTATCAACAAGAGTAAATGATGAGCAAATAAGATGAACTGCCAGCTCACTGAAGTATCAGAATATAGCACCGTATTGAGTAGGGGAAAAGAGAGGCGAGCAAGTAGAGGAACAAACAAAGAAAATTACACTAAAAACTGCAGTACAATCCCTATAAGTGATTTATCTCACATACAGTAATTGTCAGCTATTCAGTACTGCTGTATAATATCTTCCAAGCTGCTACTTCTGTCTGTGTGCAACAAAGAGAAAGAAGAACAAGGATTGGCCTCTCTTCTCTCTCTGAATGTCCAGTGTATGGGAGACATAATGCAGCTAGTCTCCCCCCACTAGCTCAGAGACTACTGGAAATTGAAAATAAAGCCTGTAGAGAAAAATAAATTTGAAAAATGCAGGATACAAGCCACATAATGTCCAGAAATAGCATAGATCCCCATGTACACACACAAATTAGTGTTTATTCTGAAAATATATCTCAAACAACAGGTATACTTTCAGCATTTTTGATATAGTGATGAATCTATATTTTAAAACATTTAACAATCTTAAAATAAAAATTTTGGATTTTTTTTTACTTCTTCCAGTCCTAATTTAGCTATTATTCAACACAAATTAATGATTCAGCAGTCTGTTTTGTCTTTTTAGCTGATAAATATTTTTGACATTGTGAATGAGCCATTTGTACCTTTACAAACTTCACTCCCTCTGAATTGAGTGAACACCTGTGTCCTATTTTAATGGTTCAGGGCAGTATCAGAATATTGAGAACACTCCTTTTCCGCCGCTGGAGGAACAATGGCGTTATATTATGAATTAGTAATGTTTCTGTTATTCTAGGGCTGCGGACTGGACTCCCATGTTTACTTACCCTTATACCTAGGTGTCGGCTTTATTAAACAGTAATATTTACCCAGTGGTAGCATTTACCTATAAATCATGCAGTCCTTACAAGAAGGTGATAGAGGTGGTGGCCTGTACCTATAATGATATATAGGCTGCACGACACAGTGCTGTGTTCATAGAAGCAGCAAATACAGCGATGTTGGTGCCCTCCAGTAGTGATTTCCACAATCACATTATAAGAATATACCAATTAAAGGAGTAGGGAGAAAGTTATTTTCACTTCTTCATGCTTGGACTCTGTAGCGTATGATAGGCATTAGACTTTGCATGATTGGAACATGTTAACTGATGAATTTTCAGGTCTGATGCACAGGAATTGTGGAAGGAAATCATTCTTTTTACACATTAATGAATCTCTTTCCATCATACAATCAGTATTTATATACAGTATAAGCTAAAAAACGTTTGGTAACCAGGATAAAAAGTGGATTTTAATCTGCGCCGCTGTGAAAAGATGAACATTCAGATGCCCTGAGGGATAGTGTCTTATTTTGACGCTTTTCAAAGTGAACCTTGCTTCTTCTTCAGGAGATGCCACCTGGCATTTTTGGTGCAAGGTTCGCTAAGAAACGTATTGAAATAAACCACCCTAATTTACTACAGTACATCAGGACCTTCATCTTTCACAGCAGTGCAGATTTAAATCCACTTTTTATTCTGATTCCTGTACCTTTGCTTCTACCTTTTTTGGATTATGCAGCAGTTGTGTTACACTGTTCCACTGGTTGTGTGTTATGGTGGTTTACACACACCAATCATTGTATCCAATATCTGAACCAATCTCTGGTTGCAGTGAAATCATGGACACATAGTTCCATTTTGTGGCTGTGTACAACATGGAGCAATCTGTCCATGATTTCACTGCAACCAGAGATTGGTTCAGATATTGGATACAATGATTGGTGTGTGTAAACCCACCATTACACAACCCTACAAGGTGAACATATTAGCTCCATATGTCTGTTTACATTTTATCTGGGTAAGACCTCATTGGGCTATTTTAGCCACAGCTACTAAAAAATAGAACAGAATGATTTGTGTACAGGGTACAATTTTTTTTTCCATTTTCTTGAGTCTTTGTATTTTGTATTTTTTACTTAAATTTTATAACAAAAAATGGAAAAATATATTTTCTTTACTGATTATTGATTTTAGTAACTAAGGTATACTTACCTTAATTACTTTACCTTAGTAAGTATGTAAGGCTTAAGGGCCCGTTACATGCTTCAATGTCCGAGTGATCTGACCAGCGATCCGACCTGGCTGAGATCGTTGAAACATCGTTTATTGACCGATAGTGAGGTGTCACACGTACAGATATCATGAACGATGCAGCAACAACTGCGCGACAAGCAAACAACATTAGCAGTCGTTTGGATGCCTATGTTCTTCAGTTCTGAATAGGCGAAGTCGTAAATGACATGGTTATCAAGGTGTCACTCACGCCGATGCTACTGGTTGAACGGACGACCAACAACTGATTTATGGTCCTGTTCATAAACCTGCGATCAACGATCAGCCGACTTATCGTTGGTCGTATCTACGTGTCACACGCAACGACGTTGTTACGACATCGCTGCACCGCCCAAAAGCCATGACGTACCAATGATATCGTTAACGATATCAAGAGTGTGAAATGGGCCCTTAAGGTTGCATAATGACAATTGTTCTGATTCAATGCAAATAGAAACCTCAACACGGAAATGATGATAGAGAGCAGATCTTGATGCAATAAGTGAATATTTTATTTTGTTCTAGCACGCAGAGTCATATTTGGCCTTCATGCTGCCCTAGGCACTTTAAGTGGTCACTCCCCTTACTGACAAGTCACACTATGAGTATGTGCACAAGACATCTATTTAAGGCAGATCCACTCTGTAACACACTTGAAAAAGTACTAATTAAACACTAAAAGAATGAACAGCTGCACTTGTCTTTTGAGTTTATTTTAACAGCTTCAGGTCTTCAAAGACACCAAGCAGCTAAAATACATAACCAAACCATTTTTTAGGCTGCTACCACTAGGAAGTTGCTGACTAGTACTTAATACAACTTAAATTAAAAAAAAAAATAGCAGCCAAAAGGAAGCAAGAAAGAAGAAAGCCACTTTAGGGCAATAAAATAAAAATACACCACTGCGTCTTCTTAAACTGTTCTCCGCCTGATAAACTGAAAGAATTTGCAGATGTCAAAAAAGACTTTGCATACACATACCCTAACAGTTCAGGCTGGTTTCACATTACGATTTTTTCCTGTCCGTGGGGATCCTGTTTTTGCAGGACCCATGGACAGGAAAGGATCGGATCTGATGTGTCCTCCGGATGCCATTTCTGTGCCCGGGTCCGAGATTTTACATTGCGGGAGTGAAGCAAGGGTTAAAAATAAAAAAAATAAATAAATCCTCACCTCTCCGGCGTGTGTCCCGCAATGCGCGCCTTCTATCCCGAGCTTAAGGACCTGGCGGGGCTACCTAATCAGCTGATCAATCGCATGACCGCTTCAGCTGAGAGGTTTAAAGCTCCCGCCCTCCGATCAGTTTTGATGGGTGGGAGATTTAAACCGCTCAGTTGATGCGGTCATGTGACCGATCAGCTGATCGGGTAGCCCTGCCCCACCAGGTCCTTAAGCTCGGGATAGAAGGCACGCATCGCGGGACACACGCCGGAGAGGTGAGGATTTTTTTCAAATTATTTTTAACACTTGCTTTAGTGAAATTAAACTGGAACAGAGCAGTTTTAGTGTAGTGAGCATGCGCAGTTCACTAAAATCGGGTCCGAGAAACGATCCTTTGTTTTCTCGGACCCGTGCTCCATAGGCCCCCATGTTAATGGCTGTGGATAGTGTCGGATTCGATTGTGACCATTTTGTCCTTTATGCCCAAAATTGGAGCAGTCTCCGATTTTGGGTACAGCAAAAAATCGGACAGAATCGGATCTGTCACAAATCGATGCCATTAAGGACAAATCCATGCAGATCCATTGCCCATAGGCATACATGAGTGCCAAATCTGATCCGTGGCTGTCCGTTTAACAACGGACAGCCATGGATTGCAAAAAATCGCAATGTGAAACCAGCCTCACATACCCATTAGATAGTTAACAATGGGAAAGACGAGTAGGCCAGTGTTCCTTGGACCCGTGCTGCTCATAGCGGAGACGGTCAAACAGTGGTAGATATCAAAATGGCTTTTATTGCATCCGATGCGTTTCGGAGTCTAATCCCAACTCCTTCCTCACGGAGCTAACAATATTCCATAAATGTATAAAGACAGCTGTCAGTCACTGATAGGACCGCCCACTGGACCAAAAACCTTATAAAGAGCAGAAGTTTAAATGATGAAAGCACAGATTATACTGAATCTTCTTTCAGATTAGAATGCACTTTCATGGTGACAGGTTGCCTTTAACTACTAATGTAAAAGTGGTTGGTATGAATTAGCGATCCACACCCAGACCTTCCCTTATCAGGATTTAAGATATGCTAAAAATGAATATTTATAACCCAATATGAATGCTTAAGAATAATGTCACAGTCTTTTATCTTTTTCCTCTAACACTTTTTTCTATTTGACATGAATTTACTTTTTTTGTATTTAATATACATTTTGTGGAATTTCATTATAAAATATTTGCTTTCAATATACATATGAAATTAATATTGCACAGAAATATAAGAATTAGCTATATTTAATGACAGACCTCCGCACGCCATTAGAATTGTGGACTGTCCTTTTAACATGCGACATATAGCTCCAAACTGCTTGTGAGTGATGTGACAGATTGCCTTTAATTGATGGAAAAAGATCTACACAATTGTGGCCACTACTTTATTTACTGTCCTTGGAAAATCTCCCAGTGTTTTGTGGGGAACCCCTGATTCTCCTAAAGGATGTTAGAGGTGAGACCTGCACTTATCAGATATTTATAGGACCATCATGTCTATAGGTAGGAGAATACCCCTTTCAATAATTAAGACTCTGTGCCCTAGAAAAAGTAGAGGTCTACAATTATCAGAAGATATGACAATAAACTTTCTTCCAGTCTACATATCCATTACTGTTGGAGGAACATTGTAAAATGTGATATTGATCTGAGTAACATTTTTGTGAACTTGGCACATGCCACATACAAATGGTGCTGACGAAAACCTGAAGTGAGTCCCATTGTTTCAGCAACTCAATAAAACTCAAGAAAGGAAGCAAGGAAAAGCCATTGGGAAGAAAACAATAAAAGGCTTCCAAAATCCCACATAATTGTAATCAAAACACTGAAATATTTGTAAGCCGCTACACGTACACAGCAGATGTTTCCACTCCACTTTCTGCTCTGTAGGTAATGTGCACTATGTGGCACCAGGACTGGTTAGGTTTTAATTAATAGCATTTCCAGTTATTGTCTGATCCTAAATTCCAGTACTATAAATTGAGCATATATTCCCATGGAGTATAAAATATTGTAATTGTCAGTCCAGGGGCAAATGATAACATTTGCAGTTATTTGCAGATTTTTCTGGTCCTGATACATGAAAGACTCCAAAAGTTCCATCTGCTTCTTATGAGAGCTCTATAAAAGACATGTGATAATTGAATGCTTTGTTACAGATATCATATTGGGGCCCAGGGGTGTAACTACCATAGGTGCAGGGGTTGCAATTGCACCCAGGCCCTGAAGCCTAGGGGGCCCCAAAAGTTGCCTTTGGCCTATATATAACGACTAATGCTATTAAAGATTTGTGATAATTGGGGGTCCCATTGGAGCTTTTGCATCGGGGCCCATGAACTTCAAGTTATACCACTGTTGGGACCTATGAAATTTAAGTTACTTTTCTGTGTAGATGTAAAGATTTGGGTTCTAATATCAGTCTTGTATTCTCTATGTTACCAGATGAAATACAATGAAGGATTGCAATTCATGCATTTTATATAAAGTAGTACCTCCAAAACCAGGGGTACTATGTATTTTAATATACACGAATGCCAGGTAACTACCTATAGTCCACCTGAGTGTTCCCAGCTCCAGTCCTCAGGAGCCTCCAACAGTGCTTGTTTTCAGGATTTCTTTAGTATTGCACAGGTGATAATTTAATTACCTGCACAGAGATGGTTCCAACCTCTGCACAAATTCTAAAGGGGGTGTTCACACGCGTCAATGTCGTCAGTGAGATGATTGCTGACGACATTGACGGCTGATCGCTGGTGAGCTGTCACACAGGCAGACTCACCAGCGATCAATGGACCAGAGACATCGTGGAAACGATTTAAATATCGTTTCCACGATGTCTTGCTCTCGCTGCCAGCCTGCTGGAAGCGGGAGCAGGCTGGTCTCCAAGGTAAACTGCGGGTATCTAGGCAGCGCGCGCTGCCTAGATACCCGATGTGTACCTTAGTTACCAGCCTCCTCCGCTCACCGGCTGGTATCTAAGGTACACAGCGGGTAACTAGGGACCCTAGTTACCCGCTGTGTACCTTAGATACCAGCCGGTGAGCGGAGGAGGCTGGTAACTAAGGTACACGTCGGGTATCTAGGCAGCGCGCGCTGCCTAGATACCCGGAGTTTACCTTGGATACCAGCTCCCAGCGCTTGTGAGAGGTGCTGGGAGCTGGAATATCGCTACTCCCGGTGTCACACGCAGCGATGCTGCGTGTACACCGGGCGACCATCGCCAGGTTTTAGGACAGATTCTAAAACCTGGCGATCATCAACCAGCGATTTATCGCTGGTTGATTCAGTATGTCACACGCATCAATATCGCTGCAACGTCACGTGCAGCCGAGATCGTGCAGGCGATATTGACGCGTGTGACATACCCTTAAGGAAATCCTGAAAACACACACTAATGGTGGCTCCTGAGGACTGGAGTTGGGGAACAATAGTCTGCTAACTTCTTACTTCTTCTAAACCCTTGAGGTAGGTCTCTATCACTGGAAAGTGGTGTTACCCAAGTTGTTGCTGAGATATGCCAGGAAGGCCACTTCTTAGGAGTGATCATAAACTCATTTCTTACTCATTTCTGATTCAGTAATATCACTGAATCCAAACTTAGATTTTTTTTCATCTTAATTAGGGATGAGCGAGTCTACTCGCTAGGACTCGTTACTTGGCGATTCTTAAGGGACTCGCTGGACTCGGTAATCGGCGAGTCTTTTAGCGAATACTCGCTCAGTAACGAGTCCAATGCAAGTCAATGGCAATCTTAGTTTTGTCAGAGTTTACTTTATCTCACTCGCTAGACTCGCTAGACTCGCTCTATCACATCGCTATATAGCTTGAATCTCCCCAAACAGCAGCGAGTCTGAGCGAGTCTACGAGTCCGAATCCTAGCGAGTCTGCGATTCCGAGTCCTGTATTCTCTATTCGGGACTCGCGAATCCAGAATCTTTTATGTTACTAGTCAGCATTGCGTGTTAGGTCAGAAAACTTGTGAAGAAGGACAAGCATCTTAGCCAATCATAGTCAGTAATGCCATAGCAGCTTTGGTTGTGTCAGGACTATGATTGGCTGCTGTCCATCGTGATGCCTATGTCATCTATGACAGGCAAGGCAGTATATAAGGCTTGCCCCCGCCATTTTGGGCACATTCCTGAGAAGAGCTGACCTAGTGCAGGGAGACTTGGAGCAGATCTAGGGACAGTTAGGCAGTGTAGGAGTCACATATAACCCAAAAGTTCTTTTCAGAACTAACAGGACGGAGTGTAGGAGTCAAGATTCCTCACACATAACCCAAAAGTTCTTTTCAGAACTACCAGGACGGAGGATTGCTGTACAGGACTGTAAGGAAGGGGAGATAGGAGCAGCCTTACAGTGAATCCAGCCCCATCCTCAGAGCTTAGTTCACCCAGCTTTCCGCAGAGCTGTAATCCTAAGCTTTTTCTTATTTTTGGCACTAGTCTACCAAATAATTTTGGTGCCATTTTTCCACAAAACATTTCCTGTGCCAGTGCATTGCTGTACGGTGTCCTGCCTGCAGCTCGCACGGTACTTGTAAACTTGCACGCAGCCAGCACCGCAGCCTAACAGTGCCTGGTTCTGCGTACTAAACAATTTTTTCCTGTGCCAGTGCGTTGCTGTACGGTGTCCTGCCTGCAGCTCGCACGGTACTTGTAAACTTGCACGCAGCCAGCACCGCAGCCTAAGGCTACCTTCACATTTGCGTTTGTGTCTGCATGCTGATGGCATGCAGACACAAACGCTGTCAAAAGCATGGTCTTTTGATGTGTCCGCAGCGGATAATGTCCGCCTGCGGACACATCACTAGGGAGCCCGGCCAGCCAATCGGCTTTGTCCGGGGGCGGTCCGGGGCGGAGATCAGCGCCGGAGATCTCCGCCCCCCGGCCGCCGGTAAGCTCCGGGACTGTCGGCGGGGAGAACAGCTGATTTGACAGCTGTTTGAATCTTCCCCGCCGACACCGAGAGGAGATGTCGGCGCGGGAAGATTCAAACAGCTGTCAAATCAGCTGTTCTCCCCGCCGACATCGCTAGGAGATTACCGCCGGCGGGGAAGAAGACAAGAAGAAGGGAAGAAGAAGAGAAGAAGCAGAGGCTGAGCTGATCTCCCGGTGGCCGTCGGTGAGCTCCTGTGACATCACCGGCGGCCACCGGGAGATTTTTCAATGGGTCCGCAGCGTTCTCCTGCGCTGTCAAGCGCAGAACACTGCGGACCCATTGAAGACAATGCAGGTTTTGTGCGCTTGGGGACGCTTGCTGATCTTCCAAGGTCCCCGAGCGCCCAAAAAATGCAACATGCTGCGTCCCGGGTGCGGACGCTGGACCCTGAAGAGAGCAGATATCGTCCGCATCCGCACCCGAACGCAGCAAACGCTGCCAAACGCAGGCACTATGCGTTCCTATGTTAAACATAGGAACGCAGTGAGCATGCGTTTGGATGCGTATGGGAACGCAGCATACGCTGCGTTACCATACGCAAATGTGAAGGAGCCCTAACAGTGCCTGGTTCTGCGTACTAAACAATTTTTTCCTGTGCCAGTGCGTTGCTGTACGGTGTCCTGCCTGCAGCTCGGCTCCAAATAAGAGAAAAACCTGCGAGTTTGGACTCGCACACTTTCAGAGACACATCAGCGATTTGGAAATAGCATTATTCGTTATTACTCGGTTCCCTATTCATTAACATTGGACTCGCTAGACTCGCAACGAGTAGCGAGTCCTGGGCTCGGACTCGTGCGGGTCTAGCGATTCCGAGTAATTTAGGACTCGCTCATCCCTAATCTTAATATGAACATCAGTAAAAAAATGTAAAATAATGATAGATTTAAAAAATAAAGGAAATGTTAAGGCTAAGTTTACTCAGCAACTTTGGCGATAGGATCTCAATATTGCAGTCTTAAAAAATTCTAATTAATGTTAGTTAAAGAGGTTGTTATGAAATCGAGTAGGTTTTCACTCATGTTGAGGTTACAATGAGACCACATTCACTATTAGTTAGGTGCAACCAAAGCTGCTGTCTAGCCCTAACCTTATTGAGAAGGTTTGTAATAATGTAGATACCACATTTTTTCATGGCATGCTTTTCAGACGTCTGAGTGACATGTTCATCCCCTAACATAACTATACTATTTACATACTGTTATTTAGTTCTTAGGACACTGGGAGATGTAAAAGTTCTTGTTTTTATATTTTTATGGTACTTACTTATATAGCGCTATTAAGTGCACAGTGCTTTACAGATGTGATCATCATTGCTGCCATCAGGTCTCACAATCAAAATTCCCTATGAGGATGTCCTTATATGGTGGGAGGAAACCAGAGAAACCAGAGGAAACCCACACAAAGAGAGGAAGAACATACAAACCCCTTGCAGATGTTGTCCTTGGTGGGATTCTTCAGACCTCTTTGTAATAAGTATAATGGATAGCTCAGGAATCCTTTTGCGTGAGGCAAGACACAACTGAAACAAAGTTTATCGGTGAAAAAGGTCTGTATTGTAATACACAGTGATTAATCAAACAAAATATTAAATTAAGCCTTTTAGGAAAATGTCTCTTGAAAACCACACAGAATTAAACATATCAGGGCAGTGTTTTAAACTCTGTACCACTAGGAGATGCTATAAAAGATGCCAATCGTTACTCAGATGCCTCTGCTCTGTGTCAGTCACTGCACTGGCTGCCCGTATACTACAGGATCAAATTCAAATTGCTTGTTCTCACCCACAAAGCTCTTCACAGTGCAGCTCCCCCCTACCTCTCCTCCCTCATCTCTGTCTATCACCCCACCCGCTCTCTACGTTCCTCAAATGACCTTCAACTAACATCTGCACTAATCCGATCCTCCCACTCCCGGCTCCAAGACTTTTCCAGAGCTGCACCAAACCTCTGGAATGCTTTACCCAAAGAAATCAGGACTATCCACAACTTGCATGGCTTCAGACGATCCCTAAAGACGCATCTTTTTAAGGCGGCCTATCATACTCCCTAACATGTCCATTGTACTGTAGACAGTGAATGGGCTATCCTCTGGACATTATTCTTCTACAAACTCCACCAAACCATAAAGGTCTACACAGACTGATGACCATTCATGTAAGCTTAGCCCTATACCCCATTTCCTCAAGATGCCTGGACCACCAGTGCAATAAGCCCCGGCACCTTGTACAACCCCTATCCCGTTGTAGATTGTAAGCTCTTTTGAGCAGGGTCACCTTCATTTCTTGCTTTATTTATTGTATTTTTTTTTTTCACATTGATTCTATGCCTATTGTTTTTGTATCCAATGATTGTACTTTATTTGTTCTCTATTGTAATTACTTACTGTATATTTTCTGTACGCTAACCCTACATTGTAAAGCGCTGCGGAATATGTTGGCGCTATATAAATAAAGCTTTATTATTATTATTATTATAAAAGGAAAGTTAATGGCAAAGTTCACTCAGAGAGGTGCTGTAGCAAAGTCAATAACTCTGTGACACCAAGGAGGCCAGTCACAATACTCCGCAAGCAACCTCACCGCCAGTTTTCGTACGGAAGGAACCCCAGCACATATCCATTACCCACATACCACAACATAATACAGCATTAAGGACAAATACAAGGTAAAACTTTGCAACCCTAACAAATAACTAATGGGTTTGTACAAAAAGGGAGAAATATAGAATTAACAATGGATTTTTACGTTTATTAACAGTAAGATAAGTCACAAGAAACATTTCCCAATAAGAAAGAGAAGCCACCTAACATCTGGCAACCCTGAAAGGTACAAACCCTAGAAAGCCCATCTTAGAATAGCAGATAAATCAGTAAATACATAGTTATATCCGTTTTTTCGCAGGCCACAACTAACCAGGTCAACAAGAGCATCAGAAGCCTTATGAAATATAAAGAAAAATTATTAGAGGTAATAAGACACTATAGAAGCTGATATTACAAGCATCTCCAACAAGTGGTATATAGTACCTATTCTCTAAACAAGCATATTTTATATTCTTTCAGGTCATCATAGTAAAACATACCGCAGAACAAGTCTATCATCAAAAGGAGGATTTCCTTCTGCATTAATCCCAACAATTTCACTGTCTTTTATTTTGATTAATTAATTTAATCTTAATTTTTGTATAGTTTTTACTATAATTTTATCTGTAATTTTAAGAAATAAACATCCTGTTAAGACAGGGGTTAACAACTATAATTAGTACTCTCTTGATACATACAGTTCTATATAGTTACATACAGTTCTAAAAGGGGATAAGGGTAGCGCTGGGTCTTATTACACAAATTGGAGCCATGAAACTTGTTAGAGCCTTTGTGCTTCTAGTAAAGTGGAAACCCCTATATTTCCATTAAGAGTTGATGGACCTGAGTGAGAACTTCTTTGCTGTGAGATGAGTTGAAGTTTTATAGATCTCAGTATTTATGGGGTCTTACAGCTAGTTGTGGTGTAGGCACTGGACTTTGTTATGTCATGAGTTACTCTCAGGATTCTGAGTTTTCAATGGATCTTTCTATGTCTCTTTGCTTTCATCAAAAATGGCATCTGCTGCTTCACTATGATCTTGAACTTACTGTCTGTCTGCCTATCTTACTCCCAGTACTGTATCCGTACCCTGCTTGAGTATTTCGTGCTATCTGGATTCTAGTCATTCCTGACTTTGGCTCCTTTGATCATTCTACTACTACTCTTAAGTTCTGCTATTCAGACCTTCTTTCAGCTGCTCAGCTCCTCCTGAAAATCTGGGTCATTTCTAGCTATATCAGAGCTGCCACTAATCTCCCTGCTGTGCTTCATCTATGTCCTGGCTGATTCTGCCATACAGCGCACCATCACTATGATGACAGACTACAACACGAAGACACTTGATCCCTTGTTGTAGTCTCTGGGGTCACAATAATGGTGCACTGTATGGCAATAATCTGCCATACAGTGCACCATGACTGTGACCCCAGAGACTACAACAAGGGATCAAGTGTCCTCTTGTTGTAGTCTCTGGAGTTACACAGGTGGTGCACAGTATGGCAGATCATTGCCATACAGTGCACCATCACCATGACAACAGACTACAACAAAGGATCAAGTGTCCTCTTGTTTTAGTCTGTTGTCATAGTGATGATGCGCTGTATGGCAGATCATTGCCATACAGTGCACCTTCACTGTGGCAAACCCAAGTCTCAGAGATCACATGATCTCTGAGGCTTGGGTTAGGTGACCCGACGGTGCCATGACAACATTGGGTTACCATGGTGATCAGCTCATCATAATTACATTATGATAATCCGATCACCGCGGGAAGAGGTAAGTGACAGTGCGCTTAACAGATCGCTGTGCCCGGCTGTCAGATCGCTCCTCTGCAGCCTGATCTCTATGCACGGAGATCACTCCCCATCAGTGTAAAGGGGGCAATTCCCGCCCCTCCAGTACTCCATCCTATGGAAGGGGCTATGTCAGCCCCTTCCATAGCTGGAGTGAGAGGATTGCTGTGGGGGCAGGGTGGAGAATACACCCCCCTTGACATCAAACCCTGGTGTTTTGTGGTAACGGTCCCGCGGTAACCACTATGACATTGTACAACGTGAAAGGTCTGGAAAGGGTTATTTACAGTGGTGCTTAAGACTGCTGAGACCTAGAACTCAATTCACCTGATCAACAGTCTCAGCAATATATACACAAAACGTAAAGGGACTCTGTCAGGTCATTTTTCAGCAGGATTATCCTTTTTCTCGTTGAGCTCAGTGAGGTTAATTTAGGTGAACTCACTGAACTCAATGCCAAATTAATGTCTTAGGCTAT
The DNA here is from genome assembly GCA_033576535.1 of Allobates femoralis. Lineage (NCBI taxonomy): Eukaryota > Metazoa > Chordata > Amphibia > Anura > Aromobatidae > Allobates > Allobates femoralis. Next base: position 101,267,311 of record JARQOC010000005.1, on the reverse strand, counting down.
ATACGCATGTTGAGTATGTAGAAATTTCTGCACCATAGCTGCATCTCCTAGCAGAAAAATGCACCAAAATGCAACACATTTTTTGACATGCGTTTTTCGTGCATTTGAGGTGTACATGTGCTGCAAAAATGCAGCAAGAATTGACATGCTGTAGATTTAGTTCTGCAGCAAAATTGACAAAGCTGTACTAAAAACGCATCAAAAACGCTTTGCTCTTTTGGTGCATTTTTCTGACAAGAGATGCACAATGGAGCAGAATTTTCTCATTGAACTCAGTGAACTCATGACAGGTGAACTAATTGAATTCAATCACGGATTACCAAAATGCGTGCACATTCCAGTAATCCGTCAGAGTTCAATGGTGCATTATTATTATTATTATGATTATTATTACTATTATTATTAATAATAATTGTGATGGATAAACAGGTAATTTGGCACCATTGAAGTCAATCATCTAGTAATCCGGCACCATAGAACTTAATAGAATGGAATTAAGTTCAATGAATTCAATGAATTTGATCAATCATGTTTTCTATTGTGACCGAGCACTTCGACCTCAGGGTTTAGCAGAGCTGGAATCTTCAAGAGATGTCATGTCTGTGGATTATGTCATACTTGCAGGTGTGGTGGTTAATAAATTGGAGGAAGAGGGTTTTTTTTAAATAAAGGATTTTCTCTTTGTTTCGTGTTTTCTTTTTACTTACACGATTTATAGAGGGGGGTCTCATAGATATCTCTCCCTTTACTAATCCAGGGCTTCATAGCAGCTGTTATTTTTTAACAAATCACAGCTGAACACCTTATGTATATTACACTAATTGCCACTGCACCAGGAAAATGGGAATGAGCTGGGTAAAACGCCACGATTTTCAGAATCTAATGGTCCCTTTACACGTGGCCACAGGAATGTAGAAACTGGCAGGCATCGGACACAATTGTGCCTGTTGCCTTGAAAAGACCACGATGTGGCGGTGTGTAATTCAGGACTTTCCTTCCTGTGTCTTCCCTGAAGGAAGGAAAGTCCTGAATTACACGCCGCCACATCGTGGTCTTTTCAAGGCAACAGGCACAACTGTGTCCGATGCCTGACGGTTTTACCTTCCTGTGGCCGCGTGTAAAGGGACCATAATGATGCGCCAATTCTGGTGCAGTATACGGCTGCTATTTTTAGCCTGGGGAAGGCCCATTAACCATGATACTTCCCAGGCTGAACTTACCCCAGCTGTCTGCTTTATCTTGGCTGGGTATCAAAATGTAAATTATCATGAAAAACCTATGTGAGGTCCACTGTATTTGATGCCCAGCCAAGATAAAGCACACAGCCTCCGGCTGTGTGCTTTATCTGCGCTTGGTTTCATATACAGGGGACTTCCTACCACTTTTTTCAATTATTTCTTTATTTTTACACTCCACTTTGGGACCCAGACAGCTGATTTGTTAAAAAATAACAGCTCCTATGAAGCCCTGGATTAGTAAAGGGAGAGATATCTATGAGACCCCCCTCTATAAATCGTCTAAGTAAAAAGAAAACACGAAACAAAGAGAAAATCCTTTACATTCCAGTGAGGAGTGATGATCATAATCCATTGAAAGGTTTAGAGATAAGAAGACACCATGTTCCTATGGAGAGGGGAGACCATGCAGAGCTGAATCGATTAATGTAATGATTTGACTCTGTTCGTATCCTCACAATAAAAGTACATATTATGCATCATCATACAGCAGGGGATCACAGCATGTATTTGTATCTGCTTGGTGACATGATTGCTATTTGAAACCTGGATTCCCCCCTCTGTCACATCGAATGGTATATCAGGGACAGGATTTTATGTGTGAGCGTGGGGCTGGTGGACACGCCCCCTGCCACACCCCATCCCTATACAGAAATGAGAGGGGGCGTGAATATAGGCTGATCCTGAAGCTCCCAGCATCCACGCCCCTGACACACCCCCTGCTTTCTGCTCCAACATGAAGCTGACATGCAGAGATTTAGGTTCCATGAGGTCGGAGCCAGAGCAGAGGAGCAGGTATGATTTTATTAATTTATAAGAGATCTATAGATCCTAGAACTGCAGTGTACAGCTCTGCTTCATCATGTAGCAGGGCAGGAACCATAATAAACAGTTATCACTCACTGGAGTTCCCATTTAAAGGGGTTCCCTTATTTTTTCTCCGCGCCCTGCATATGTTTTCTCAATATATGACAGCTTGGGCTGTGGTCAGGTCCGATCCGGGGCTGTCAGGGGTGACAGCCCTGGACCGGATTTTGGTCCCATAGTATCCTATAGTATCCCATAGTATCCAGCTACCTGCCATCCAGCTTCCACCGCTCCGAAGAATCCGGGAGAAGCCGGATTGTTCTCCCGGACACAAAAACATTGCTTGCAACGTTTTTGTGTCCGGGGAGAACAATCTCCCCAAAACTGGCATCTCCCGGATCCTCCCGGATTCCCCCGGATGCTCCCGGGGCAATCCGACGCTCCCTTAACATGGGAGTCTATGGGATCGGATTGCCCCGATCCGGGAGGATCTGGAACGGACACCTGTGGCTGCATGCCGCTGTTATTTCAGGACCACGGCTAGCTCCTGCGAGCCGCGGTCCTGAATCATGAGCAGCGGCAGCTGCATCAGGCTGCACACCGGACCGGAGGGCATATTAGCCCTCCGGTTCTGTATGCTGATCCGGTCTGGGGCTGTCAGGTTCACCCCTGACAGGCTCGGATCGGACCTGACCGCAGTGTGAAGGCACCCTTACTTAGATTATGTTTGTGTAGAATTATGCTTTAGATTAAATCAGACCATATTTATTAGCATTCACTACAGAATGTAGATGGTTCCAAAAGGTTCACCTACTTCTTTTTGCTATTTTATATAAAGTTTACATATAAACTTTAAAATACACAAGTTAGTAAAAAATACAGCAACATAACTTTTTTGTGAGCTAAACGTACCCTAAATACAGGGACACCTATGACTTTTTCCGTATGTCTGTGTGATGTATTTTAGAATTTATGGTTGCCAGAAGATTTGAGAAGATAAAGCTTAGACTAATTAAAAAGCCTTCATTCTTTAAGGTCAAAAGAAGGCTGCTTTTATCACCAATAACACAGATGATTGAACTTGATACTTAAAAAAGAGGGATTACAAGAAAGGTTGACTTGTGGAGCATTAGCCTGTCAGCTAAAAGCCTGGGAATATACCTACAGTTTGTATATTGATAGAAAAAAGGCTAAAATATATTATGGTAAAAGTGTAAAATACCAAATAAAAAAAGATCGTTTTATAAATGTTCATTTAAAGAGAGATTAAAGGGACTATGCCAGCCCAAATTTCCAGTACAAACTAAGTACATTGTTGAGGATATAGCCCCTATAATATCACACTTTTAGGGCTCACTCACTTGAGTGTATAGTATACATCAGCAAGTGCAATCCATTGTTTTATCAGCCCTTGGACTAATGATATTCAATGTGGCAATACTGAGCACTGTTTTTTCTCATGCCAATGAGATGTGCTGTGTTTTCCTGCACAAATTACCGTATATACTAGTGTATAAGCCGAGTTTTTCAGCCCAAAATTTGGGCTGAAAAGTCTCCCCCTCGGCTTATACACGAGTCAATACGGGGGGGGCTGTGTCCGGGGCTGTGGAGGCTTCAGGAGGCGGGGGGGGGAGGCTGCTGTATGAGCGGCCCCGTCACGTGGGGCCGCTCATTAAATATGCACTGCTTTCCCCTGTCAATCAGCGGCAGGGGGAAGCAGTGCATAACTAAATAAATCCCCCCCAAGTGCTGGCACCTGCCCCCCCTTGTAAGGATCCCCCCCCCCCGATGGTTATATTACCATTCCGGACTTCTGATCCGCGGCGCTCCTCGCTGCTCTTCTCGCCGTCTCGCTGCTCTTCTCTTCTCGCTGCTCTGCTCGCCGTCTTCTACATCCCGGATCTCCGGCCGTCGCAGGCATGTGACGTCATCGCGCGGCCGGGGATCCCGGATGTAGAAGACGGACGGACGGAGCAGCGAGACGGCGAGAAGAGCAGCGAGGAGCGCCGCGGATCAGAAGTCCGGAATGGTAAGAGAAGCGGGGGGGGGGCCCTTGCAAGGGGGGGCGAGTGCCAGCATTTGGGGGCCGCTGTGTACCCCCAGGGGCTGCTGGGGACCCCCAGGGGGCTGCTGGGTACCCCCTGGGGGCTGCTGGGGTACCTGCTGGGGACCCCCTGGGGGCTGTTGGTACCCCTAGGGGGCTGTTGGTACCCCCTGGGGGCTGTTGGTACCCCCTGGGGGCTGTTGGTACCCCCAGGGGGCTGCTGGTACCCCCTGGGGGCTATTGGTACCCCCCGAGGGCTGTTGGTACCCCCTGGGGGCTGTTGGTACCCCCTGGGGGCTGTTGGTACCCCCAGGGGGCTGTTGGTACCCCCAGGGGGCTGCTGGTACCCCCAGGGGGCTGTTGGTACCCCCAGGGGGCTGTTGGTACCCCCAGGGGGCTGCTGGTACCCCCAGGGGGCTGTTGGTACCCCCAGGGGGCTATTGGTACCCCCCAGAGGGCTGTTGGTACCCCCTGGGGGCTGTTGGTACCCCCAGGGGGCTGTTGGTACCCCCAGGGGGCTGCTGGTACCCCCAGGGGGCTGTTGGTACCCCCAGGGGGCTGCTGGGTACCCCCAGGGGGCTGCTGGGTACCCCCTGGGGGCTGCTATATGTACCCCTGGGGGCCTGCTGTATACCACTGGGGCTGCTGTATACTACCACTGGGGCTGCTGGGGCTCCTGTATACTACCACTGGGGCTCCTGTATACTACCACTGGGGCTGCTGGGGCTCCTGTATACTACCACTGGGGCTGCTGGGGCTCCTGTATACTACCACTGGAGCTGCTGTATACTACCACTGGGGCTGCTGGGGCTCCTGTACACTACCACTGGGCTGCTGGGGCTCCTATTACATGGGGCTCGGGATCTGTATACTACCACTGGCGCTGGGATCTGTATCTACATGGGGAATCTGTATACTACCACTGGGGCTGCTGGGGCTCCTGTATACTACCACTGGTGGGGCTCCTGTATACTACCACTGGGGCTGCTGGGGCTCCTGTATACTACCACTGGGCTGCTGGGGCTCCTGTATACTACCACTGGGGCTGCTGGGGCTCCTGTATACTACCACTGGGGCTCTGTTGGGTCTGTATACTACCACTGGGGCTGCTGGGGCTCCTGTATACTACCACTGGGGCTGCTGGGGCTCTTGTATACTACCACTGGGGCTGCTGGGGCTCCTGTATACTACCACTGGGGCTGCTGGGGAATCTGTATACTACCACTGGGGCTGCTGGGGTCCCGTATACTACCATGGCTGGGGCTCCTGTATACTACCACTGGGGCTGCTGGGGCTCCTGTATACTACCACTGGGGCTGCTGGGGCTCCTGTATACTACCACTGGGGCTGCTGGGGCTCCTGTATACTACCACTGGGGCTGCTGGGGCTCCTGTATACTACCACTGGGGCTGCTGGGGCTCTGTATACTACCACTGGGGCTGCTGGGTGTATACTACACTGGGGCTCTGGGGATGTAACTACCACTGGGCTGTGGGGATCTGTATACACCATGGGCGTGTATACTACCACTGGGGAGGCCTGTATACCACACTGCTGGGGTCTGTATACCTGTGCTGGGGTCCACCCTCGGCTTATACACGAGTCAATAGGTTTTTCCAGATTTTTGGGGCAAAAGTAGGGGGGTCGGCTTATACACGGGTCGGCTTATACACGAGTATATACGGTAGATGGCACACACCCCATTCAAGTCTATGGACACATGGAAATCATTGGACTGCACTCAGATTATAATAATAATAATAAAGCTTTATTTATATAGCGCCAACATATTCCGCAGCGCCATGATTTCCACAGATTTGCAGAATGGAGAACATGGAGAAGTTTTGTTCTCCATCTTCTCTTTACAGTCTGCTCAAATTCTCTTATTCGGGGTGAATCGGATTACAGTAAACTCATAGTCTGATATGTGTTTGATCAGAGTTGTTTCCATATAATTAATCCAATTCTCATGAAAAAACACACATGCACATGTGAGCCCGGCCTTAATGTTCTAATCACTGCCTTCATTCTGTAGAAAACTAAATTCAATCAAGAGGATCAGAGCCTGTTTATACAGGTCAATGAATACTGATGGGAGCAGAATGATCATGAGTACAATCATTATGTCATGTTATTGTCAGCACATCCTATGTTTACATGTCATGGTGTGCTGCCGAGAACGATGATATTTATGGTGGCGTAAATGATTCAGTCAAGATTTACACATGCTAATAAATGGGAATGAGCATTCGTACTAATGATTGTTCAGCGATTGTCAGCTCATCTAAATGCACCGTAAGAGCAAATTCAGACATCCATGTAGCCCGGTCCGTGTACAGACTATGAGCCATGCGCTGACCGTGAGTCTCCGCTGGCCTGAAGAGTCAGTGCTTCATGTTTTCATACAGACCGCCTGAATTCAGCATTAGTGTAAATCCACATATGCTGCACATAAACATGCAGTATGGATCACCTCTACGTGCTTCATCCACTTAAAGGGTTTTTTCCAGGGAATAAAGTTCATTTTAATTAACAGATCTTGGAATAATAATCATTTCCACAATTAGATGTGTTTAAAAAAAATGTTCCTGTGCTGAGATAATCTTATATATGTGTCCCTACTATGTAAAGTTTCATTTTTATATCTGACCAGGCACAGAACACAATCTCATCATACCACATCTCCTGGGCAGGAGAGGAAGGAGAAAGAATATATAGACATTATAGCACGGGATCACAGCTGATTCTTTTTATGAGGGAAAACATTTCTCTGCCTGTTTCTAGAAAATGTTTTACCTCAAAGAAAAAAGTATTTGTGATCCTGTGCTGTAATGTCTGTATACTTTATTTCATCCTTCCCTGCCCAGGACCAAACCAATGCTTCATGCACGGTCAGAAACAAAAATGGAACTGTACATAGTAGGAGCACATTTATAAGATTATCTCAGCATAGGAACATTTTTTTTTAACACATCCAATTGTGGAAATTATTATTATTCCAAAATCTATTGATTAAAATGAACCTTTAAATTAATTTTATTTGTGGGCAAACCCTTTAATGGTTAGTTGACACATCAGGAGGCTTGATATATTCCTAAGAATATTCCTTATGGCCACTTTACACGCGGCTACATTTCTAGCTTATCCACAGGTAACTTACTGGCTGCAGTGAAATCATGGAGACATGGTTCTATCTTGTTGCTGTGTACAAATGGAATAATGTCTCCATGATTTCACTGCAGCCAGTAAGTTACCTGTGGATAAGCTAGAAATGTAGCCGCGTGTAAAGTGGCCATTAGTGTATTCCACTTTAGGGATAATTATTTGAAACATATAAACAAATGCACATGTATTTAACAGCAGAGTGGCCGGAAGGAGATAGCAGCATAAAATACTGTATACATGTTTTTGACATTGGTATTAGATAACTTTAGCAAGCAATCAATTAATAAATAATTATGAGCAAAGTTAGTAGACAATATAAGGTTGGATATAGAGAACTAGATATACACTGGTAAACAAAACTAGAGAACAACACACAATTTCCTTAATGTTAAGGTCATTGTGTTGTCCTATGTGAAAATATCCTACCATTAGTAAATTAGCAGTATTTTAAACTTATTCGATAAATTGAATATATTCTAAAACTCAGAATAAAAATGGAAATGAGATAAATCAAAAAGAACACTGATCAAAATTAGAGAAGACTTTCCGATACCTGCAAGTTATTGGTGTTAATCTGGTACCTGGTGCTAATTTCCTTAATTATCTGACAAACCCTATTTAAGTACAATATAGAAAGAGAAGATAGCGGCTAAAAGCGGGCATTTATAGAGTAGCAGACAAATATTAAAGGTAGAAATGTAACTTCATTTACTTTGGTCAGACTCCTTACAAAGCATTTCAGCGGTATACTCCACCTTCATCAGGTGTAGACCAATACATTAGACAATGAGGTATTTAAGAGGAACTTAATTGATGACCTCACTAAAACAACGGATAGCATATCCACATCAGGTTAGTGTAATCTGCCCTCAAGCTCCTCCACTTGACCACTGGGTATCATTCCCTCCTCTTTCTCTTTGTTTTGTCTCAAACCTTTTTTTAACTAAGACAAGAAACCTTATTTAACTGGCAGCCTAACTTTCCAGTTTGCACTCCCTATGCAAAAATGGTGTGTCATACCAAAGTGACTGGAACACTGGAGCAGCAGGTTGTCCAGATGAAGGCCAAAGGGGTCACCCTATCAGCCGTAGCAAGAGAAGTTGGTCATTCCAAGTCTGTGATTTCTAGAAAATGGCAGTAGATGTGCTGAAGTCATTCAAAGCAAAGGCCTGTACAAACCAAAGGCCTGTACACTTCCTACTGATTGGTGACTCTTGTAGCCTTCACAACATTTACTTTTAATTTTTCTCTGTGCCAGTCATTGCTGTTCTCTAATTATGATCATCACATTATCTGTAAAATATAAGTTTTAAGTTGATAAACTTTAGATATTTTGGTTAAACACTGTCCTAGTGGCATAGTGTACCCCTTGCACAAAAACTGCCAAATGTTGATCGACGTAGATTACATTCTTAATAAGTGACAACCACTATGGAGTTTCTGTTTCAATGAAAATTACACCTTCATTAAACATATAAAAGTACAAAAATTAAACAATGAATAAATAGTAGTACAGGGACACAAACTGAGTGCATTGGTGTAGGACTACAGGAGCATATCATGGGTGAATGGAGAATGGGAAGATGGATGTTCCCCACTGCATACTGATAAACCATGGATGCCTGATTTCTTTGTGGACGTAGATAAGGGATATACCTGGATCTTTCTCTAATGTGCTGTTAGTGTTACAATCTGGGAGTGGATACTACTTGGATCTCCAACTATTTATTCATTGTCTAATTATTGTACCGTGTTTTGTGCTTTTATATGTTTAATGAAGGTGTAATTTTTATTGAAACTGAAACTCCATAGTGGTTGCCCCTTATTATAGATATGTTAAAAAGGAGTGTTTCATGATGATGGGTCAATATATCCACACCTGGATGGTATACTACTAGTGACCATGAAAATGAGGAAATCACTGTGGTGTGTTTGATTGTGAACTATTTGGTAGATTACATCCTGCCTGAAAAAATCAAGTGATTCTACATTGTTCTCTAATTTTGATCACCAGGGTATGCAAAGTTATAATAATGGCAATGAGAGCTATAAAAGGAAAGAGAGCGCAATAGGGTCTTATCTCAAATGAGGATAGAAAAGTGCAAATGATCACGGCTCACCTGGGCAGGTTGTGTAGCATACAACCGGCATGCATGCATTATAGCTGCTGCAGGGTCCACACACTGACGGGTAACTGTGGTATAGGAAGCAGATATAGGACTGTGTTCACTGGATCCGCGCTGCTGACAGAAGGAACGCCAAAGAGTTGTTGATAGATGTGACTTTTTATTACATCCGACTGCTTCGGAGTCAGACACGACTCCTTCCTCAGGGAGTCACAATTGTGGAAGGAGTCTGGTCTGACTCCGAAACGCGTTGGATATAATAAAAAGCCACATGCTTTCAACAACTCTTTGGCCGTTCCTTCTGTCAGCAAGCGCGGATCCGGTGAACACAGTCCTATATCTGCTTCGTATACCAAAGTTATAATGCAGGAATATACAAGAGTAATTATGTTTTCCAACTTTCTTCCATGACGTGATCCTATGAGAAGGTCCTAACATGGATAAATGAAATAGATTTGTATAAAGACTGATATAGCAACTCATTATTTAACTGTGATTAGACGCCACATGTTGGCAGTGATCATCCGGCAACACTTCACATCCTTTTATAGAAATGCCTCTGCTTTCAGCCAGCTTACTTAATCTTCTTTAGACTTCTTTTTTTTTTCCAGAAATATGCTCAGAAAAGAATGGCAATATGCCATAAAATTAATTGCAAATGAATAAATTCATCATTTATGCTAAGTCACAGATATTACCATAAATCCTTTTCTCTTCACTGGTTTTATTCCCTTTAAATAACTTTCTAATTATTTAATTATTTATTCTAATATTCTATTTATATCATATCATCTATTTTTAAATTACTAGATAAATATCCGCTGCACACCAACATCAGAAATTCTAACAAGAAAAAGCTAATGGCTGACATGTATTACTGCACAGTGTGAACTAGAGCAAAAGGCACAGTAGAAAACTACTCAAAGCTTATATAAGAATAACATGAGAACTTAGCTGATGTGATGGCCATGACATCGAGCCCGGTAACCGCTGCAAGGTCTCTCATTCTACCGGGTCCTACTCTAGTAGCCTTATGTCTGCAGTGTGAACTTGCGTGTATGTGTATATGCCACTAAATGCAATTAAAACCTGCCTATGAAGGGCGTATCCAGGACCAAAGCTACAAATAAAATGCAGTGTCTCATTGCGGCTACAGGGCGGGGGGGGAGGGTGCACAGTCCAAAAAATAACTATATGTAATGTTAAAGATGGCTGGCACACCTCTATGTTGGGTGCTAGCTGGAAAAATACATAAATTACTAAATAAATATCCGCTGCACACCAACATCAGAAATTCTAACAAGTAAAAGCTAATGGCTTTTGTTAGCTTTTTTCTTGTTAGAATTTCTGATGTTGGTGTGCAGCGGATATTTATCTAGTAACATTATGTATTTTTCCAGCTAGCACCCAACATAGAGGTGTGCCAGCCATCTTTAATATTATCTATTTTTAAATTGATTGTTTATATTTACAGCAGGTTTTATCCTGCAACAGGTTAGTTTTAGTTTTACTCTAGATTTACAGGTGCATCTCAATGAATTAGAATATCATTAAAAAGTAAAATTTATTTCAGTAATTCAATACAAAAAGTGAAACGCATATATTATATACAGTCGTTACAAACAGTGTGATCGATTTCAAGTGTTTATTCTGTTAATGTTGATGATTACGGCTTACAGCCAATTAAACACAAAGGTCATTATTTAAGAAAATTAAAGTAGGGAGGATGAAGGATCTGAGAGATAAAATATGACCTAAATAGGTATCAGAGGCTTCACCTTGTAAGGTTGTGAGAGTCACAACCACTATAAAAGCAGATCACGGCTGCTGCAGTCCTGGTGCATATAGAGTAGGGAGGATGAAGGGTTAAAAACCACGCTGCCGTATTCAACGTGACATCAAAGGGTGAATATAATATTGATTTATTAGTCAACATGTTTCAGGTCTCCCTGTCCCCTTCCTCAGGACAAATCAATATCATATTACCATGATTCAGGGCATTTAAGGGAGCCCTGAAACATGTTGACTAATAAATCAATATTATATTCACCCTTTGATGTCTCGTGGAATATGGCAGCCCAATTTCTAACCTTTCATCCTCCCTACTTTAATTTCCTGAGATAATTACCTTTTGGTTTTCATAGGCTGTAAGACATAATCATCAACATTAAAGAGGACCTGTCACCAAACCAGGCATGGTGATCTAATTACAGCACTGGATGCAGCATGTCTGCAGCATGCAGACAAGGGGTCCCCCAGCACTTGAGCAGCCCTGTACCCCGAGATAATACACTTATAAAACTTACATGCTCCAGCCATTAAGGAGGTGGCTAGGGGCTGCAGCAAAAGGCAGATTCACACCGCCTGCATGTGTAATCTGCCCACCGCTGCCAATCATTCTCTCCCTCTTAAGCAGCATTTAAACAGAGTTTTGTTTTTTTTTCCAGAATTTGCCGTTTGGCCCCGCCCTTCAGGGGCGGGGCTAAACAGACAATTCTGGGAGAGAAAAAAAACTTCTGTTTAATGCTGGAGAAGAGGGAGACAATTATTGGCAGCGGTGGGCAGATTACACATGCAGGGGGTGTGAATCTGCCCTTTGGCTGCAGCCCCTAGCCACCTCCTTAATGGCTGGAGCATGTAAGTTTTCTAAGTGTATTATCTCGGGGTACAGGGGGCTCAAGTGCTGGGTGACCCCTTGCCTGGATGCTGCAGACATGCTGCATCCAGTGCTGTAATTAGATCACCATGTCTGGTTTGGTTACAGGTCCTCTTTAACAGAAATAAACACTTGAAATAGATCACTCTGTAAAGACTCCATATAATATATGCATTTCACTTTTTGTATTGAATTACTGAAATTAATTAACTTTTTGATGATAATCTAATTCATTGAGATGCACCTGTAAGTACATTTTATTTTCTACATACTGTTAGAAGCCTATCAACTACCCCCCATAGGAAACGCGGTAGTTCTCAACTATATAAATAAGTATTTGTAGTTGGACTATGCACAGGTCCAATCTTCTACCTGCAGCTCCACAATTGTTTACCAGTGAAGCGCCGATGTCTCTGCTCATTTTTGTAAGATTACATAAATAATTAGAATTACTGTATTTATCAATTCTTTAATAATAATGTCATTGTCTCATTGATTTTCCAGGGGAACCCCTTTAAGAAACATAGATCTGGTATTACAATGTAGTATTTTTTGTAGAGTCCGGATATCTTCCATCTCTGGCTCGGTGGGTGAAACTGTACCTTTGGACATGATGGAGAAAACAGCCTACTGAATTAGAAACAAACTCCAAACAATATTAATACACATTTTTGGGAATCTTTAATTCCCAAACAGTACCTGGACTACAATATTCGGTGGTCGCGATACCTACAATTTAACCATACAAAACTTCAGCGACACAACTCATGAATAGTATTGATTTCATATTTATTAAAGTGCAGTATAAAGTGCAATGTGCTATACAGACATGGTGACAGGGTATTTGGACTATATACATAATATGGCAGGGGTCACTGATATTGTATACATCAAAATATTATGGAACATTATTAAAGACATTATTACTATCCATAACTACATTCTCCTTGAGTGTAAATGATACATCAACACGCTCAAGGATATCAGGTGTAAGTGACATGCTCACTCATATGACAGACCAGACCTTCCCATACTTCGTGTTATACACTATGGGTGATGTTTCCCCCCTCTCAATATGGCCAAAGTATACTCTTTACATTAATATAGTGAAGCATCAACTGCATGGGTATAGCTATAAACTATATGTATAGAATTGCAATATATAAAAAACAGTGGGTAGGTCTTTGAATGTATAAAGTACCAAGTACCCAGCTTGGATGGTAATTATCTATTTATTGCCACATACAACCTAATGTTATAACCTGGTAGCATTAATCAAATTATATAGTTTGTAGCTTATACCTCCATGCTGCACAATGTGCACTGTTGTGCCTATGCAATCCATTGCCTCATGACACTGAACATTATAATTCAAGAGCAATCAACAAGGGTGTAACTTGTAGCTTACACCACCGTTCTGCTCAGTATACACAGCTATACCCATGCAGTCCATTAATAGCTTCACATTCACTATAAGATGTTGTGTGTATCAATTAGTAAGATATACCTTAAGTATGGCAGGGGAGAGTCTGGTGTGGCGTCCTATAACCCTGGTCCTTGCGCCCCAATGCGCATGTCGGTCCTCCTTCGTCAGGGGGCGTGTGAATGTATCATTGAAAACTCAACTGTTGGCGGAGAGAAAAGACGTTAAGATAAATTACGTTTAATTGTTTTAAACAGGACTGGACTTTATTAAAACATATCATACATCTTTAAAGTGTCTTTATTTGCCAGCAATCAGGTATGGGAGCTAATGCCAAGTGTCTGGGATCACTTAAAGGGATCATGTCACCCCCAAAATGCCTCCTAAGCTATCAAAACATGTCCCTGCAGCATTCCATCATTAGTCCCACACTCCTTTTGGCTCAGAAAAGCATCCTGTAAAAGTGTAGAAAAACGTTTTATAACTTACTCATTAGTGATGATAATGAGCTGTGGCTATATTCTTTAGCCCTAAGGCGGGCCATCTTTGTCCTAATATCACGCCTTAATAGGTGTGATCTTCAATGCATATTGTAATCAGCGTCTCCCAGCTCTCGTAGGCGCTGCCTGGGCTGCAATGGGGCTGTAATGACGCGGATCGCGTCATTTCCGGCATTGGGTGACATCAGTACACCCACGCCGCATGCGCAGTGCAGGGCTTGAAGCCTGCAGAGCGGCGCGGGTGTACTGACATCACCCAATGCCGGAAATGACGCGATTCGCGTCATTACAGTCCCATTGCAGCCCAGGCAGCGCCCAGGAGAGCTGGGAGGCACTGATTACAATTTGCATAGAAGATCACGCCTATTAAGGCGTGATATTAGGACGAAGATGGCCCGCCTTAGGGGCTGAAGAATATAGCCACAGCTCATTCTCATCACTAATGAGTAAGTTATAAAACGTTTTTCTACACTTTTACAGGATGCTTTTCTGAGCCAAAAGGAGTGTGGGACTAGTGATAGGATGCTGCAGGGACATGTTTTGATAGCTTAGGAGGTGTTTTGGGGGTGACAGGATCCCTTTAAACTACAGAACATTCCAAATTCTCATTGTATCAGCTCAGGTTAGAATATTTCTCATCCATCAAATGAAATAAGTGTTCATGATGCAGATTTGGTTGCAAAAAAATCTGCAGCACTTCTACATCTCTTGGCAGGAAAAATGCACATTTTTGCTGCGTGTTTGGTGCACTTTTGGCTGCGTTTTTCATAATGACATCAATGGATGAAAGGGGTGAAGGATGCAGGCAAAAATACAGAAAGAATTGACATGCTGCAGGAAAAAAACCCTGAATATGAGCACTACACTTTAGAATTCTCATTGACTTTGCTGCCCTCAGGATTTGCTTGTGTAGCTCCCCAGGGCATAGGGTACTCGGGTATCAGGCGGCAGTGAGGGAGTTAACTTTGTCAAGGGGAATGGCGGCCGCACCTGATCCCGTGTCCTGGAGGCAATGCTCTTGAAAAAAGGGTATTTACAGGGATTACGTACAAATTAGTTGTGACGCCACCTGCAGAACCTGGTGAGAGATCACCAGCGCTGCTACAGTCCTCCGGAGGTTGGTGGGATTGCGGCAGTGATGGTATAGTCCTCCACAGGCAGGACTCTGACCTCCGGGGCAGCGTAGTAAGAGTGAGCAGGTTGTAGTGGAGCTGAGTCGGTGAGGGAGAGTAGGAACAGCCTATAGAAGGGCACGATGAGTGTGAGAAAAAGATGCACACACACAGAGGAAGTCTTTTTTATCTTTTTACTGATGTTGATCAGGTAAAATGGTCCAGGGCACTCACGGGTGACCAGGATGCACAGTGGGCTCCTACAGCAAGTGGGTATAAGGCCTCCTTTCCTTGTGTAGCTGCTGAAGCACAGTCCGCTATAGCCTGACTTGCCTCCACTATCTTCCCTTTTGCCTGTCACTTTCTCCTCCTGTGCAGTCTCTGGGATAACCTTCTCTGGACACTGCAGGAACCTATGGTTCCTGGCGCCCTCTCCTTTGACCCTATTAGGAGACCGGGTAGCTGAAGCTTCCACGGTGCAACAGGGTTTTCTGTGGGCCTGTAGTTTCCCCACCGATGCGGATCCCCAATATCCGGCTTTCCTTGGAACAAACTCTCGACTTGAGCTACTTGTTCCTTGCTTCTATTCTCTCTTTGGGCTCCCTGCCTTCAGTCCCACTTAGGCTGGTGGGACGCTGAAGTGCCACTCCGGGTCACTGGCTCGGGCCTATACGCAGCCCGAACACCAGGACTTCCCTGCAGCTCTTCTAGCGTCTGCACACGCTCTCACTAGCTCCTCCCTAGCAGAAGTATATATAGGGGATCTTGCCTAAGGGCAGCAAGTTGAGCTCCCCCTACTGTGCCGGGGTGGAAGGTGTTGTTCGTAGTAGGTACCTGCTGTGGAAACCCAGCTGTGCAGTAGAGAGATCTGTGGTTACCTGCGTGAGCAGGGCGCCACACTTGCAGTTTTGTGACAAATCTGCATGGAAAAAAGCAGCAAAAACGCAACATGTGCACACAGCATTAATTGGAACCTGACAGATAATAAATGCTACCTAATGCTTGGTCTGCTTGTATCAGGAATAGACTGTATGATATCATCCACGTATGTTTGCCTTTGAAATGCTGCGATGCTTCAGAATAAAACATACTTTAAAAGCCGCCATGGACTGAAACGTGCTGGAGACTAGTCAGACCGGAGGATCTTCAACAGCTTCTCCCTGCTCACTGCCCTTGAGTGACAGTCAAACATACCTGCCTCAGATCATTAAGCCAGGACCTGATACATGTTGACTGTGGATCAGGCAGCATGTAGTCGCTGGCAGTTTCCTTTTAACTCGTCAATGTAAGGCCGGGTTCACACCATGGCACAATTTGATCCGGGGCTGTCCGATGTGAATCAAACAGCCCTGGACTGGATTTCAGCTCCATAGT
Source organism: Allobates femoralis (assembly GCA_033576535.1). Lineage (NCBI taxonomy): Eukaryota > Metazoa > Chordata > Amphibia > Anura > Aromobatidae > Allobates > Allobates femoralis. The sequence goes on along the minus strand of JARQOC010000005.1, from coordinate 101,250,869 downwards.
ATGCTATGGGGCTGGATGGAGCCGGAAGGCAGCTATCTGCAATTCGATTTCCATCTGTCTAGGAGGATCCGTGTTTATTCAGATTTTTCTCCCGGACACAAAAATGCATTTTTAGGCGCTCTCTAACATGGGAGTCTTTGGGGCCGGATTGCCTTAATCCGGGAGGGTCCGGGAGCCAGACACCGGCTGCTGAAGTTCAGCATGAGCTACGCTGAACTTCAGCACCAGGGAGCTGTCCCCTGTGATGTGGTTCAGCAACATTTCGCAGAGGACAGCTGAGCTCGGCTGCATCCGGCTACAAACAGGACCAGAGGGCATATTAGCCCTCGGGTTCTGTTTGCAAATCCGGCCCAGGGCTGTCAGGTTCACCCCTGACAGCCCTGGATTGGACTTAACCGTGGTGTGAACCTGGGCTTAGAAACATTTTTTTACATAATAGTTATTTAGCATCAACAAATGAAGGCTGATGTAAAAGGTTTAACAAGTCACAAGAAGGTCAAGTCAAAAAGAGAATGTGTAGGAATGAATGTGAAGTCAATACAGAGCATTCCTAGCTGAATGGCTGCCAGCTTCCCTCGAGCAGCCAGCCAAAAAAAGGAGACTGATGTGTCATTAAAGCCTTAAGGGGACTCACCTGGACTAAATAATTCATACTATAACTTTTATCTCCATCATTATTGAGTTACAGTAAAGTGCCCGATTTACTGTTTAACTCTGTAACATCAATTCACTTAGTGTTTCAGGTTCCTATGATCATTTTTTTAAGTATTACATTAAATGAGACTTGGCTTTAGCATCCAGGCACCCGGTAACTGTAACATGTTCCAGCAGATTAAATAGAGTCAATAGAGAACAACCTAAAGTAATGCATTTTAATATATATTATACTAGCTGGGTGCCCGATGCACATGCATCGGGATTCTAGAAGAGCGAGTCTCTGACTCGCAATGGCCGCTTCGCGGCCAATGCTTTGCGCTGCTAAGGCGACTCGCCATGCCCGCTACGCGGGCATAGCGAGTCGCCTTAGAACTGCTCGCAATGGCCGCTGCGCGGCCAATGCTTCGGGCGTATCCACATGACCACGCTGACTCGCAGTGCGAGCGGACTCAGAAGGGGCAAAAAACCCATTCGCAATTATATAATAGATTAATTTAAAGGAAACTGTTACAAAAAAAAAAATCTTTTTACCTGCAGGCATAATGATGATTCTATAGTAGAGATGAGCGAACATGTTTGCCAATTTCAACTTAGGCACAAATATTGCAGATTCTGTTCGGGATTGGAAACCCGAGCTATTTACCCAAAATATTAATGAACGTGGCTTTGTTTGGGAAAAAAAGTTTGAAATTTAAAATGGCCGTAAAACTTTCCCTGATTGTTTGGTGCCAAATTGCTCACCGGAAGACCTGCTGGGTGGGAACAAGACCATATGGTTAGGAGTGCTCCCAGCCATCAGATCTATTGTTTTCTTTCAGTTTATAGAATTTTTTGTAACTTTAAAAATATTTTTTTATAAGGTTCATGGAGTTTGCAGGTGTTTTTCACACCTACAGGGTGTGAATTTTGGAAACAGTGCCAGATGTGGCAACAACTATGAAGTCCAGGAAGCTTACAATATTCTTAAAACATCTGTTTAGTATAGCTTAATATTTATTTTTGTTGTAATTTTTTTTTATTATTATCGTTTTTTTATTATTGTTTTTTTTTTTGGAGAGCAAACTTTTATTATTGCAGAGGGTAAGGAGCATGCAAGGTCATCTTTTCTACAGTTATGTGATAGGAATTCATATAAAAATAGCATATGGCCATTATATCTTTCACATACATGGTTTTATGGGTCTGTTCACACTCATGAAGCACCAAACTATAGATATTGCTTCTTGAAAATGTGCAATCGCTTTATTTCATTTAATTCCATAAGTTTAGAATACAGATTTTTTGCATGTGCACAAGTGTTTAATATGTATCATTAAAGGGAACCTGACCCTAAGAACCACCCCCTAGCCTTTCAATACCTGTCCCTGCACCTTAATTACCCTATTCTACCTACCCCTTTTTGTCAAAATTGTGTTTTTAGAAACTTTAAAAAAGTGCTTTTGTTACCTCTTCATCTGCGGCTTCTGTGCTCTTGAGAAGTCACACAGGACTTTCCCTGTGGCTTCTTCCCGCCGCCTTTGGTGCAATTATTCATGCCCCGATGGACGTGATAATCCTTTAGGATGTTCCTCGCCAACGTCCATCGGCGGATTAGCCAGTATGACACTAATTGCGTCATATCCGGCTATCATGACGTCAGTACACCCATTGGCTTGTGTTACTTGTGGCGTGGGGAATGTGATTTGTAATGTAAATCAGGAGCCTTCTGCAGCGCACCCCATGGAGGAGTTAATGAGGAGCTAGGCAACAAGATTGGGCAAACAATAATATCCTGTAAGTGATTGTGTCCTGGCACTGGAAGAGGCGGTCCTCTAGGCAAAGCAAAGAGGTGTCACTACAGAGTCTGGCGCCATCTTGGCAATGCAGTACAACTCAGCTACACTGTGCTACAAATTGCTACCATTTGCCTGCAGTACGTAGTGATATTAATGATGGATCCACCACAAGATATCCCAGCTCTGGAAGGTGTCATCTTGCTCACCATCCAAGGGAAGCAAGTGCTTCAGCACCAGAAACAGAGCAGCCCTCACAGGACACACATGTCACCTGTAGCTCCACGGGCTTTATATGCAGCAAGGTCAGGACCCATAGCTGGGCTTGGATGCCAGAGGAGGTCACAGTCAGGAGGTGAGCCGTACCCATTGCCAGCCAAGAGCAATGGTGGCCAATTAAAGTGGACTTACATAAAAAAGGCATGTTGTTGGGTTGCTGACTCATCCCTTAATTGCCATTTTGTCTGGTGAAGGATTTTTCGTTTTAGTTCTAAGAGTGTTTTTTGTTCCGTAATACTCGTTATAAGCCGACCGTGTATAAGCCGACCCCTACTTTTGCCCCCAAACCTGGAAACTATTGACTCGCGAAACCGAGGTGACACAGCACAGGTATACAGCCCCCAAATTGTGTACAGAGGCAGTGTACAGCAGCCCCAGCACAGGTATACAGCCCCAGAAGGTGTATACAGCAGCCCCCAGCAGTGTGATATACAGGGCCCCTCAGCAGTGGTATACAGGGCCCCTCAGCAGCGGTATACATGGTCCCCGATGGCCCCCGGCAGTGGTATACAGCCCCCCGGCCTAGTACCGGGCCCCCATGCTGCGGCACAGCATACAGTAGCTCATACATTACCATCTCCTGCAGCGCGCGCTTCCTCCATCTCCCGCCCGGCTTGTTGCTGTAGTGTCATGTGACGAGCCAGTCACATGACACTACAGGAAGATGCCGGCTGGGACATGGAGGAGCCGCGCGCTGCAGGGAGAGATGGTAGTGTATGAACTACTGTATGCTGTGCCGCAGCATGGGGGCCCGGTACTAGGCGGGGGGGGCTGTATACCACTGCCGGGGGCCGCCAGGGGCTGTGTCCGGCAATATGCACTGCATCCCCTTGCCGGGGATGGACAGGGGGATGCGTGCATATCAATGAGGCGGGCCCACGTGACCGCGCGGTGTCACTGCAGCCCCCTCCTGCCTCCTCCTGCCCCCAGTCAGAGCCCCCGTCCCCGTCACACTCAGCACACACTATGTATATACTCGTGTATAAGCCGAGGGGGGACTTTTCAGCCCAATTTTTGGGCTGAAAAAGTCGGCTTATACACGAGTATATACGGTAATTTTATTTAACCCCTTCCACACACACCCACCCACACTAGTTTAGCTCCAGTTGTGCTTCCCCCTGCTGGATTAGTGGGACTGCAGCCTTTAGGCTACACCTCAAAGCCCTTAATGGACTTTGCACCATTGTAATAGAGTGCTGATCTCTGTTAGACTTTCCTTATATATACTGTGTATATTAATATATGTGTCTTTGAGACTTATTATAGTCTGTGCTACAGTAAAATTTTTATAGTTCACTCCTTGTCTGTTAGACTGTTTCTGCAAAGAGATGCTTAGATACTGCCCTTCAGACCTGAGGACTGTAGTTGGCCACCGTTGCCCAAGAAATCTCTGTGGAGGTAGCCATGGGCAAGAGGAATACGCTAGCCCTTTCACCTCAACTGCAGCTCTCTGTGGACCCTCTAAGGCCCTGTGGCCACGATGCATTGTTTAATGCTTTTTTTTTCCGCAGATTTTCAGAATATGCATCAAAAACTGCAAGTCTATCCTGAGGTCAGCAAAATCTATGACAAGTCAGAAGTGCTATGCCCATGTTGATTTTTTTCTGACACGTGGTTCAGATTAATTTTTTCTCACCCAATTTCTGCACCAAGTCTGCAAGGAATAAACACTTAGGCACAGCATTTCTGAACTCTCATAGACTTTGCTGGCTTTGGATAGACATCAGATTTTGATGCAAATTCTCAAAATCTGCTTCAAAAGAAGCATCAAACAATATACCGTGGGCATGGGGCCTTACAACAATATACAACCCCTGGCAAAAATTATGGAATCACCATGCTCGGAGGATCTTCATTCAGTTATTTAATGTTGTAGAAAAAAGCTGATCACAGAAATGGCACAAAACTAAAGTCATTTCAAATGGCAACTTCATGGCTTTAAGAAACATCAAGGGTATGTGCACATCAGTCGTTTTTGCATCTTTGCAGACCGGCCGGGAACCGGTGGAGAATGGCAGAAACTGAGTTTTCTGAACTCGGCAGTGTCCCTCGTTTTGTTAGCGTTTTGCTAATGATTTGCGATTGGTTTATTAGCGTTTGTACAGCGTGTTCTTGGCGATTTCCCCGGCGTTTTTCTTAGCGATTTCCAGACTGGTTTTTGGTTCACTTGTAAGCTAGATCCGCTGGAAAAACGCTCAAAAGAAGTCACTTGCTCTATCTTTGAAAACCGGTGGAAAAAGTAGAAAGGAGAAGAAAAAAAACGTTGTAATGTACACAGCGTTTTCTAAAAGCCATTGACTAGCATGTTAATCCAACCGGTGGCTAGGATTAACATAAATTAACATAAAACTCAGCGGAAACCGCCGACGGAAAACGCTAAAAAACAGCCCACAAAACGACTGATGTGCACATACCCTTAAAGAGATCAAGATAAAAAATGTGGTAGTCAGTAAGGGTACCTTTTATCAGACCAAGCAGAGGGAAAAAATTATGGAATCACTCAATTCTGTGGAAAAAAAATAATGGAATCATGAAAAACAAACACACAAAAGAACACTCCAATACATTACTAGTATTTTGTTGCACCACCTCTGGCTTTAAAGAGGACCTGTCACCAAACCAGGCATGGTGATCTAATGGTGATATGTTAACCATAGAGCAGGGCGGGTATATGCGGTGACGTCATCGCAGGGGGTGGGGCTAAGCGGCCATTACTAAAATAAGCTCTGTGTTATGCTGCAGACGAGGGAGACAATGATTGGCATCAGGGAGGCAGCGGTGGGCAGATTAAACATGCAGGGGGTGTGAATCTGCCCTTTGGCTCCAGCCACAAGCCACCTCCTATTTGGCTCCTCAATGTAAGTTTTCTAAGTGTATTATCTCGGGGTACAGGGCGGCTCAAGGGCTGGGTGACCCCTTGTCTGGATGCTGCAGACATGCTGCATCCAGTGCTGTAATTAGATCACCATGCCTGGTTTGGTGACAGGTCCTCTTTAATAACAGCTTGCAGTCTCTGAGCCATGGACTTTTGTGTGTTTGTTTTTCATGATTCCATAATTTTTCCCTCTCCTTGGTCTGAAAAAAGGTACCCTCACTGACTACCACATTTTTTGTCTTGATTTCTTTTAGTGTTTCTTAAAGCCATAAAGTTGCCATTGGAAATGACTTTAGTTTTGTGCCATGTCTGTGATCTGCTTTTTTTCTACAACATTAAACAACTGAATGAACATCCTCCTAGCCAGGTGATTCCATAATTTTTGCCAATGGTTGTAGTGGCGTAACGTTCACAGAAAGCATCCCCCATATGCTGTGAAAGGTAGGCACAAGTGAGAGTGTTACAAGCTGTGTCAACACAAACATTAATGCATTTCAGACACGAGGGGTCACAGAGGGTAGCCCGCAAGTTTAAACTGCACTGCAATCCCTGACGTCACAGCTCCTCACATGCGTTGTCTCACGATACTGGCGAGATATATCCGCTACATCTTGCGTGTTATCGCAACTCTGATGAGAAAGCTAGAGTTACAAGGGCTAACGTCACTGGGATTATCTCAGGTCAAACAGGATTCCCTGCTTCGTGATACCTGGTGTGTAACCTGAGACAACCTCAGGGAAGTCACGGCTTGTCACACTGCCAGGAGCTTTGTAGTGCCTGTTGTACCACCATATGGGGTATGCAGTCATTGATCTTTCCACCTATATGCTGGGACTACTTCAGCATTTATATGGGTTTCATTATTTGTAGGGTTGTTTTTTCTAATTGTTTGGGGGAATGGTAATGTGACGCCACCTGTGGTACCTGGTAACGTAGATACCAGCGCTGCAGCCGGCCGCTGAGGTGATGGAGGTGAAGCTCAGAGTAGTACAGCTCCCCACAGGTGGAGCTTTACCTTCGGGCAGCGGGGATGGATGAGGGGAGTTGTTGTCCTCACCTCTTTGATGCTATGGGAGCCCTCAGGGCGACGGAGGAAAGGAGCACAGACACCACTTCAACTCAAACGTTTCTTTACTGGTACCGGGCAGATGTTGAAGTACACAGTACAGTCTGGTTTAGCAGGAACGTAGCCACAGACTTTGAGGTAACTTGGCAGAGTCTGTCGGTGGTACCTTTTTAATAGCTTTTTGGGTCTGGGTTCCTCTTTAACCACACTGAAGAGCCCTGTCACCAGTCCCCTGGTCTGTTACTGTTAGGTACAGTCGGTTCCTTACCGGTACGGACGAGAGCGACAACAAGCTAATCCTCCCGCCACTGGAATTCGGTCCTTTCCCTAAAGTGTCCTGGACCCAATTTGGGACAGAGGTAGGGATTCTGTCCGTGGCGCTATGGCTTCCTTATGTCGGTCCCACAGCTTGTCGGTTTGCAGTCAGGGATAGACCAACTGACTGCTTCGGCTCTGGTATGCGGTGATGACCCCGGACTCCCCAGCTGGACTTCCCCGATCCTGGATTGTCTCCTTTGGTGTCTGGGTCACCCCTCTCCAAAAAGGTGCCCTCTTGTCACAGACGCAGTCTCCTCAGGACTGTCCTCCTGCTGTCTCACTTGCTGACTGGCTCTAACTGTCACTCACTGTCACTCAAGTCTCTCACTCTACTCTAGGCTCCACCCCCTGGGACCTACTGAATATAGGGTCCCCTATCGTAAGGTGGCCTTGTGTACGTGTGCTTATCACAGACTCTGAAGAACCCCATATCCATGACTACGGAGGCACTACACCTTCTGTTTGGGGTGCAGTACCTCCCTGTGGTGCCTTCCTATAGGGGCACCACACTCACCATCCCCAGATTTTGTCAATAGAGGTTTAGAGTACAAGATGCAGGAGTTCATTTATTCTCAGAGTGTCTGAGATTCCCTCCATTAAATTGTTCATTGGAGAGGATACAGACCCGAGGAGAGATCCCGAATCCCTGCTTGATCGGTGAATGCCCATTATTTAGTCAGGCCTTCCATTTAAGGTGTTCTGGGAAATTTGTTGGGTCCAGTGGCCCGCTTAGCAGAGGGTGTACTGTCATGAAGTCCCCAATCACTGTGCGTTCTAGGAACCAGGACGGTGGAGTCAGTGAGCCAAACATCTGACTCCAACTTCTCAATTTCCCTGAATCCAACTCTGACTTTAAGTCCACCAAAATAGACACTGACTCTCGACTTCACAACCGTGGCTGTGAAGTCAGAAAGCCAAACATCTGACCCCGACTCAAATTCCACCAAAATGGACACTGACTCTGACTCCACAGCTCTACTACGGACCCAGTGAGAGATAGCTCAGCCACTTAATAGATTTCAGGGGTGACTAAGCCAACTTTCTCTAGGTGTCACCTTTCAGGGGAATTACCTGGCTATTTAGCTGGGTGGGAATGGTCAGACCATTGTCAGTTGTAGCTTTGCTCTGTGGAGAGTGTGCCTAATAATTTTCTGCTCTTATCTCTTGCTGATGTACCTTGTAGCTTAGCTTTGACAATTTTTTTTCCTAGCCCCTTTGTTTCTATCCATACTGTTTGGATCTGACCACAGACTGTGACCTGTTTACTCTTTTGTCTTGCCCTTCTGCCTTTGATGCACACTCTCAGTGCACTCTCTGTCTCACAGTTTGCTGTGACAAGTGACGATAGGCAGCTTTACAGGTATCACTGGTTTGATCACAATTCCTCCAACTCTTTTGGGAATTTAGGCGATGTATAGTTTTATAAGGGTGAAAGATTACAGGTGTTGTTACCAGGTTTTGGTCATTATCGCCATCTTCTTTCTGTGATGTGTTACCGCCAGACTGTATAGTTTTGGAGGGGGCAATTGTGGTATCCATCCTAATAGGGTGCACTTACATAGTGCTGGTCAGGCCATCTAATCTAATGGGCTTCCACAATAGGCTGTAAACCAGCCTACTGCCCTACACAAATCTGTGTGACCTTTATACAAAATGTATCTGTGTGCATGTATAATACTAAAGAACGAGCCCCTCTATGTGTAGTAGGTTTGTGAGTGATTGTTCATCCGAATTTTGCACCTGTGATACTTTTATTCTATATCACTCGGGCTGCTGCACCCTGCAGTCTATTCATATTGTTGCCAAGTATTGATCATTATGGCTTTTTTTTTTTAAATAAATTTAATTACAGAAGATGGACAAATATAAATTTAAACCCCAAACAGTATATATCAACTGCTGCTTTCTCCTGATTCTTCTTCGCTCTCTGCACCAATGCCCCAGCACTGGACTATGGAGCGAGGAGTTGTGTGCATTCCCACATTATCAATAGGATTCAATTTAGGACTGCAGATACAGTAAATATTCCAGTATGACATCCCCTTGAGGAAGCCGGCTGCCACCACGCAGAGCCGGCGAAACGCCGTGTCAGGACCACCACTTTCTCTGGCGACCATAGGACTGGGGCCTTTACCCACTGGCTTTAGAATATGTATGAATAACTTATGATGAAATGATGGAACTATTAAGTGGTATATGTCATTTGATTGTATACGGCCAATAGGCAGTGAATTATGATGATATGCACATGCACTTTTATTGTAACTGACGTTATCATTTGTCCCTTTGTAAATGATTTGTGTACATCTTATATGTTCCTTGATTATATTGAAATATGTGTTATAGTGGCACATACTAATCAATTGTAGTTGACCGAAAGGTCTTTGTGACTTGGAAACTAATTATTTGCCGCCAATCATCTATTTGGGGCAGTATTGGCTCCATTTACGGTTATTTGGAATATATATGAGACTTTTCATGTTGTAACCACAGACTATCATTCATGCTCATTGTATGTATATGGATTAATGAGGTTCAAGTGGTTGCCTTTCTTGATTGTCAGCATTTTTTGAACCAATGTTACATTTTAACAAACATTTCCATGAATAAATTTTTAATTTTGCACGATACGCAATTTCTCCTGATTTATGATGAATAACTGAGTATGTTCTTGCAGCTAGGAGACCCCTCAATTGATTGGAAATGGGGGGGGTAGGCTCTAGTACGCTGGAGCACTAGTCCAGACTATGTTATTGACCAGTAGATATTCGCTGTGTCTCTAATAAACCAACTGTTGTGATATGAAGTGATCACTATCAGCATTCACTATTGTGAATACTTATCACTCCAATTAAATGTATTGTGAAAACTATTTCACTAAGCAATTAATATTACACCAATGTGTTATACCTCGATTAGAAGAGTAACTATAACGGGTGCAGGGGCTGAAGTTGCACTCCAGCATTGAGGCCAATGAGGGCACAAAAGGTCCGTGTCACAGTTAAGGGACTTATTGGAAATTTTGCATTGGAGCTTATGAGCTTCAGGTTATTCCACTAACGTTATTGCATCAGGCAATCTATTTGGACGTTATTATTTACTCTACTATTGCATTGAGAGGTTCTAGTTGATGGACGAAAATCTTTTTGTTTATTCTGAACATGTTATTACACAAATCTATACATACATATACAACATATGCTTTTAGTACTTCAGAATAACTCCATATTACACTGATAAAGCCATTATGAGAGAAGGGCTTTTGTCCTCTACACATTACAATCCTTCAATATTTGATGCTTTCCCACTGAATATGGACATTTACACATTATTTGTTATAATGGAAAAAAAAACTTTGTTTCTGCAACTTTGGTGGGATGAGTGGTGTCTGCACATATTGTGTTCCCGTCCAACATCTCTGGATCTCTCCCAGCTCCTAATTGAGGTTTCATTGAGACTGTGCACTGTGCGTAACAGCACCTTCCATCAATGGGCCTGTTGTGTTCAGAATTTGGATCAAATGAGCATTCACTTTCTGTGCCATAAGAAGAGCTGAATTTTCCAGTGTTCTGGCTGATAAATGCACACATCTTGACTCCATTACTGTGATTCCATTAGGTGTCTGTACAATTCCTCTTCTCACAGATCACTTCCAGGTGAAATGGATATTTTCTTTATCTATCTTGTTAACAGCTGTGAATTTCCTGTAATAGAGTATAGACAATGTCACCTATACTCACCGTTTCTAAATGAATTGCTCTCTTATTTCACTCCTATCGCTAACTACGATCATGAGATGTTTAGAAACATTAAAAAAATCCCCAAAATGAATGACCACAGTTTAGGTTTAATGGCTACAAAGCTTAAGGGGTTATTTTCTCCCCCCCTCCCACCCAAAAAAAATACCCCATCTGTTGGATAGGCCATAACTTGCTGATCACTGGATGTCCAAATGCTAAGACACCCAGTGATCATGAGACTTAGGGCCACGTCAGACGCTTCAATCTTGTGAACGATATCGCTTAAGCGATCTGCTTTTTTCATTTGTGCGTCGCTGCGTGTAACCAATTGACATTTTTATAAAAAATCGTGTTCTCGCTCATCGTAGATTTGTGATCTTGACCTCAAATAACATCGTTCTTCGTTGAAAGCACCAGCGTTCAATGTGGAGCATCATTTTGTGTGACATTGCGATAACTATTTTTTTTTTTTTCCACTGAAAATTGTGTCCCGTAGGTGTGCCCTTGCATTTGTTTTTCCACGCCCCGTCTGCGGTGATAGGTTCGTGCAATTGCGTTCCGATTGGCTGTTTTGTTTGTGTCGGCAAGGTGCCATATTGTTGTTTGCGTTGTTCAGTGTGACTCCTTTGTGTCTAATTTTGTTTGTCATTCAAACATGTGTTTACCGATGTACAGTCCTTGAAGTGTAATTTAACATCTATCTTCATGAATGCTTTACCTATGTACAGTACGTGCGCATGGAAATGCCTGTGTGTCGACCAAAAATATGTTATCTGCTTTATGTTAGTTAAATCTGTCTTTGACACCACATTACCTACTTTTTAATAGTAACGTCACATAAACGTGTTGACACATATGTCAAGTTACATATATGAAAATGAAGTTATGGCCACCAATTGGAGTAGCAGGGGTGCGCCAAGTCACAATCAGGAACGCCCATGTCCGAGCAGATTTCACATTACTATGCCCACATTTAACACCCAACTCAATGAAGATGTTGTGGTGTGACGGCCTCAGAACGAGCGCTACATTGTTTGCTGGATCGCTCACGCCATGTCAAAATCGATAAATCGCTCAAGCGTCTTGGACGATATCTACATGTCTGACATCTCACGAACGATGTGGACAGATTGACTGAGCGATGTCGACCACGGGAGATCTCTCGGGCAATCGTTCACTAAATTGAAGCGTATGACGTGGCCCTAAGGACCTGTATCTCCAGTCAGAATGAAGCGGAGGTGCAAATGCGCTGAATCCACCCTACTCCTTGTCAATGACAGTGTTCCCCAACTCCAGTCCTCAATGCCCAAACAACAGAGCATGTTTTCAGGATTTCTTTAGTATTACATGGGTGATGGAATTATTTATTACCTTACTTTGGACACATCATACGAAGAGAAAATCACTGGAGGACATTATGGTCATAAGAAGGTACAAGGCGAAGAGGAAGACCAGCAACTCAATCGCTTCATACTGTCAAGATAATGGTGGAGAAGACCCTGGTGGACCTATCTAGGTTGTCACAAGATCGATCTTCCTATGGAGCATTCATCCATCAAGGCACCATGGCTAGAGATTGAACTGGAGGACAATAAATTACAATACATTTCATCACTATTTGTTTGCCAAAACCAGGAATGTCTCCAAAACACAGAACAGGTGTCAGTCTTATTTTTTCTTTGTAATTTGTGCGTACTTTGTATGTTTCCTGGCTTGGTCATAGAAACACTGTAGGATAAATACTGATGCGTGAATGAGGCCTAAAAGATATGGTTCCTTTAATATGGCAACACATAAAAACATACTTTAAAAAAAAAAAATTGGACTTTATTGTAAAGAATAAAAAGTAAGAAAATGTAAATAAGCAATACATATCTGGTGCCCACAACGACACTGTGGTGAAATCGGCCACCGAACCTGGCAGCTCCACAGCACCTCCTGTTAAACCCAGGTCAGTCAGAGAACTGCCTGAGGATAAAGAAGGGCCGCAGCTGCCCTGCCTGTGCTGGTTTATTAAGGCACCTCTCAGTGAGTGTGGTATATGCCTTTTAGCCCGCAGCCAGAAGCATATAATCTCCTCCACCCCGTCACTGCCAGAGGCCCTGAATAACCCCAAGCACAAATGCTGCTACCAGCTTCTCGTTTAATACAAGTCCAGTCCGTGGCCAGGCTTATTTTGGGTCAGAAACCAACCTAGGTAGCGTTAAATGAGCACACGGACGTGGGAATCGTGATCAAGATAAAAAGAGCAACTCGAGATTAAATTTATATATTTAATCACGCTAATGGTACACTAGATATTAATATTTACAGTTATTATTAAGACGTTATAAATAGTACAGTCATATATGCCAATAAAAGGGTAAATGGAATACACTGAATTACACACACATGTGAGCAGTTACCTTAGTGCTGATGGCACCAAAAGGGCGACGTGGCACCAATCTGTTCCTTGGGTAATCTCTGGCTTTGGTGGAAAAATGCCTCTTCAGAAGAAATACAATATGGAGATGGAGCAGATGATTTTTATACATTATGGGCTGACCCCTGTCTCCACCCATCTCACACTTCTGGGCTGTCTCACAATTCCCACCCCTCTGAGGGGAGATATAGACACCCAAATTCTATAATCTGCCCTAGTCTTGTCTGTGGGCATCACAGACGGAAGACAATACTTTCATATTTTTAGTTATGATTTTATCATCGTCTGGATATGAAACATGGCTACTCTGAGAGCACCCTACTAGCCAATATCACGTTTAGATGGCTTACAGTCATCCTACATTCATATAAATATAGCCCTATTACCGTCTAGATATGTAGAGTTCATATTTACATTCAATATTATCACAGGGTGGACGGCTTATGAGATATTAAACGTTATAACTCGTCTCCTCTCAGTCTAGCTGTCTGAATGGGTTTCCTCTTCCACTGGCATTAAGGGGATTTGGAAGTGTCACCTAATTTCCATCTCCTAGAAGCTCCCTAGCTAATTACCATATCAAAGTTGAGGAAGAGTCCTTTTGTGTGGCCTGTGGGCTTCCATTTTCATGCTAATTAATTTGCTACTGGCCAGAGATGAAATGCCTCTGGCCAGAAAAAGGTGGGGGCTTATCTCGTTATGAGTGAGATGTGCCTTATCAAATTGCTTTCTGGGAGGAATGGAATCTGGGGAATATGGCAATATTCCTTACCAATACTGCTTATTCATCACAGACACAAATTACCAGTAAACACAATTTTAAAAAAAGACAGATATTGCTATTTTTATGTCAGATTATCAAACAACAGATAACAATAGAAATAAAAAAAACTGCAAACATAGTAAAAAGTTAAACTATATAAGTTTGTTCTCTTTAATGATATTGGGCCACATAGAAGAACAATGAACCTGAAATGAGGAAAGTATAGGAAATATTGACATTTTCCTTTTTTTCATTCATTTCTTAAAGATATATTTTGGCACAAAACAGACGCTAAAACTCTAGATAAATGCTGGAATAAGTATAGTATTTACAAAAACCAGAGTTCACTTCTGAGGTGGAGGTGTCTCTATACTACAATACTACTCTACAATAGTGAGAGGAAATCATTCCAAAAACTGTTAGGGCCGCTTTACACACACCAATTTCTGTGTCCAACTTCTGAACAGATCTCTGGTTGCAGTGAAATCATGGACACATTGTTCCATTTTGTGGCTGTGTACAAATGGAACAATATGTCCATAATTTCACTGCAACCAGAGATCTGTTCAGAAGTTGGACACAGAAGTTGGTGTGTGTAAAGCGGCCCTTACAAATGGCGTGCCCAAATAGTAGAGTACAACCATATACAGTGGAACCTTGGATTAGGAGGATAAATCGTTCCGGGAATGTGCTTGTAATCTAAATTCCTTGTATATCAAAGCAAATTTTCCCATAAATAATTGAAATGCAGATGATTCGTTCCACAACCCAAAAATATTTCCTGGATTTATATAAAATTATTACAGTTCTGCAATTAATTGCAGTTCTATAGTATATACAGTATACATAAGTACAGAAAGTTAATCAGTTACAGTACTTTAAATTGGTTTAGTAGCCGCGTCACAAATGTACATTATCAAGTATGGAGGCTCCATGTTTAGAGCGCAGTGAACACACAAAGCCGGAACCCGAATGTGAGGGAAAGACCGTGATTGACTTATGCGCATGCGCTAGAAGAGGTGAGCATTACTAGTACTGTTCTGTATCTGTACAGGGAGGGAGATACTGTATTGCAGAGGGGTGGGGAGAACTCACATGATGCTCTTATTCCAAAATCTTGATTTTATACAGAGCTATATGTATTATAAATGTTAGCTTGTCTTGCAAAACGCTCGCAGACCAAGTTACTTGTGATCCAAGGTTCCACTGTATATAGAAAATCATGTATCATTTACTTTACACTTCACAAATACTTGCTACTTTGTGTTGGTATATCACAAAAATCCCAATAAAACATTCAAGTTTGTGGATGAAATGTGAAAAAATGTTGAAAAGTTGATGGGGAATGGATTCTTTTTCTTTGAATGCTGCAGCATTACAGAGACACATTCACCTGACTGCAGTCACACAGCCATGTTATGATACATGGTGGCTGCAGGTTGGGCAACATTGATCAGGTGACCGATTCCCTTCAGATAATTTAGCTTTTATTAGCACATGCCAAAAATGTGAAAATTGTACTGTCTTCCAGAGGCGCATAAAGTTGGGTCACCCCTGGCAGCGAATAGATTAAGGAGGTTGTACAAGCCCTGTAAACAAGTACCAGTGGGAATCACCAGAAAGGTGGAGCTTTGGTGGATCGCAATGCTTAGACTGGGGTCACATGGTTGGTATATGCAGGCCTTGATTTTTTTTTTATATTATGCCATTGCTTATATTTATCCCAACTTTTTTAAACATATAAAATCCTGGGTAAGTATTACATTCATGGCCAAGTTTAGAATGCCAAAAAGCGGGGGGTAGAGCTAATTTAGACGTTATTCCCCAGCAATAAAATAGGCGATAACTTCCCAATCTCTGGGGTCCAACTACGGTCACCCCTACTAATCCTGAGAATGGGCCCCCGCTCAGGATCGATGGGGGTCCCAATAATCAGATTTTCAGTGATCAGGAAGTTATCCCCTACCTTACTGATAGAGGATAACTTCCACAAACCTTTTAAGAAACTTCTTGTTTCTAGGTAAATTTATTTTTGCCATTTAATAACTAAAGTGGAATTTTTTTGTATTATTTTATCCATTTTTTAAAATGGGGGAAACTTCAAGTAATTTTCAGCCATAGGAGAACTCAGACTGCACTATGGCTAATACTGTGAAGCGTGTCTGCCATCTGCCGGTCATATGTATTACTGCAACCACCATGTAGTAAATAACACTAAAAATGATTTGTGGTAGAAATTCATCTAACCCCTTAACAACCGATAATATGCAGTGAAACGGCGCTCATTAAAGGGTCTTCTTCTTTACTGTTATTTGAGGTAAGGGAAAAGTGAATAGTGCCCTTACCACCCCAATCCCAACAGGCAGTGGCATAACTTGAAGCTCCTGGGCCCAGATGCAAAAGCTCCAATATGGCTAGCCATGATTAAGACCTGAGCATCGAAACGTGTTGACCCTTGTATCATGCGCACTGCCTCGCCTGTTTTTGAAGCTTTTTTTACAATAAAAATGCCGCAATTCATCCACGTAGATCGGTTTGCTGGATTTCTTTCCTCCAAAGAATAAATTGGTCTTATTACTTTTATCACAAGGTGAACTACACAAATAAAAAAATAAATGAAATACAATTAGTGAATTGCTGTTTTTTGTTAATTCTTCATCTGAAAAATCAAACTAAAAAGTGATCAAACAAATGTTATATACCGCAAAATGGTACAAAAAAACACTCAAACTCGTCACGCAAAAAAAAAGAGTCAGAGTAGAGCTCTTGTGTCGCCCCGGGGTATGGGGTACTCGGGTATCAGGCGGCAGAAGGAGTTAACTTTGTCACGGGGAATGGCGGCTGCACCTGATCCTGTATCCCGGGGGACAGTTCTCTTTAAAAAGGGGGATTATGTACAAGGGACTATTTACAAAGTTAGCTTGTCATGACGCCACCTGCAGTACCTGGTGAGATATCACCAGCACCGCCACAGTCCTCCGGAGGTCAGTGGTATTGCGGTTGAGATGGTGTAGTCCTCCGCAGACAGGACTGGGACCTCCGGGGCAGCGATTCCTGTGAAGGAAATGAGTTCATGGAAATAAGATGCAGCAGAGTCAAAGTCACTTCACCCGGGTACTTTACTGGAACTTTTGGCAGCGTTACTACAGTCCTCAGTGCAGTTAGATGTTAAATGACAAGTGGCTATGAGTGGCTGCAAGCGGATCTCTGGTAGCTGGACAGATCCCCAGCGTGTGCCTTTCTTGTTCCAACTCTTCCCTGCTTCCCAGTAGCTGGTGTGAAGTCTGACCTCATAGAGTAGATCTGACCTCCTGCTGTCTCTCTATCTCCTTCTCTTGCTCCCATCAGGTAACTTTCTGTTGAACACTGCGGCTTTGCCTGGCTGTGTCTGGGTCCCCTCTATTGGTCGCTCGAGAATCAGGGCCATATATATATATATACCCCTGTGCATCGGATTTTCTGCATGCCTTGAAGGTTCCTACAGGTGTGGGCTCCGGTACCCGATTTCTCTCCTAGGGCGAACTCTCCAGTTCCTCTATCCCCCTCTCGCTCTCTGTATCTGGGATCTTTCCTGGTCATTCCTGGGTCCCTCAGTCGGGAGACGCTCCTTGCTCCCTCAGGCCATCTGCCTGACTCCTTAACTCTCCGCCTCTTCTCTCCTTTGAGGCAGAGACCTGAAGCCTAGACAGGCTCTGGTCAAAGACCTCCTTTCTCCCCCTGGAGGTGGTTTTGTACTCCCTTCCAGTTTCCCTCCCACTGGTGACCTAGTGTGGGGTGTGGGTTTAGGGTTCCACCTATCATCCCGAAATCCACTTGCAGCTGGGGCGACTACACCTCTTTTACGGGTGCAGTACCCCTCTGTGGCACCTACATAGTGGGGCGCCACTCTCTCACAACATGGCAATGTAAAAAATACTGTTTCCTAGCTATTCTTATTGTCCCCTTGACTTAAGTTTACTCAGATTTTTTTGTTGAATCATCTCAATGTCAAAGGAGATAATTGCTGAAAGTCTCAGAATACAGTTACGACTAAGGCTGTCGTCGAAACTAATCAACTTGTTACTCATCCTCCTGATGCAATTTTTTTAATACAGTACTTTAAATAAAGCAAGAAAGAATTTTAATTTGAAGATCCAGCTGATTCAATTTCAAGATCCAGAGATCTCAGTCAACCCAGCTGATGGGTAACTAGGATCTTAAAACACATGCAGCAGACAGGTCAGGTCGACAAGAGTTACCACCACCCCATCGAAGGAGCTCACCGATAGATTCTTTGTTAAATCATTCTGCAGCCAAAAGTGTCTACCGAAACAAAGATCTAGTAAATACAGAACAAAGCAAAATTTTTAATTAAACCAAAATTTAAAAATTATTAGCACAAAATACATGCAATTGAATTTAAAGAAATTGATCCCAAGATTGTCCATATCTGTTAAATACAGCTATAAAGTGAACCATCTTTAAGCCATTTCATTACACAATGCTTTTAATGAGGACAATAGTAATAGATAACAATGGACAGAAAACGGAATTAGACTTACCAGTAATTCTCTTTCGGGGAATCCACCACGACAGCACAACAGGAGGTTGCCTCTTGACCCTAATAGGTGCAGGAAACACAAAGAGGTTAAATAGCCCCTCCCACCTCCTATCACCAGTGTTTACCAAGGACCAACGGAATGAAGATCAAATAACCACTTACTCAAGGAGGAAGGAGGCAAAAAGAAAAAGTCATACAGAAAACACGGAGGGAATTACTCGTGCTGTCGTGGTGGATTCCCCGAAAGAGAATTACCGGTAAGTCTAATTCCGTTTTCTCCTCCCATCCACCACGACAGCACAACAGGAGTAATACCAAAGAAACATTTCTAGGGAGGGACCACAGCTGGATGGAATTCCTTCCAAAGGCAAGAGCTGAATGATAAAAGGACATCTAGTCTGGAATGGCGGCGAAGGCAAGAACTACAGAACCAGTGGCAGCCGTGCAGATATGCTCTAGGGAAGCGTCCACCAGCCCAAGACATGGCTGGAGGTGAATGCACCTCCAAAGAACGCAGGAGAGATACATTGTTAAGGACAAACCACCGAGACGGCATGCTTGACCCATGGAGCAATCATACTGCTGGACGCTGCCATCCCGTCATGAAGACCACCAACTGGACGAAGAAATTGTTATCCATTTTCCCTAAGCGTGGCTGTTTGAGAATAAAACCAATATTGGACTATTAACATCCATCATATGAAATTTACCGTCTCACGAATTTTTGGATCCTGAAAAAAACAGTATTAGTTCTCGTGGGAACTATGAAAGCCTGATGAAACTATTGGAAGAAAAGATGGTGTCCAATAGAAAATGAAGATATCCATCAACATGTTTAACACATTATCTACCAATGTCCTTTTTTTGGGACGCCTAATCTTTTGCTTCTAGCAACCAAGATTTTATATTAGGTCCAATTTTTTGTGTTGTGTTTGTAAAATGAATGTTTTCAAAACAGGAAATCATGTCATTGTAATTTTTTATTGAATATTCTTCCACCCAGAGAGCTTTCATACACCAATTTTTGAAAAGGAAAATTGCTAATTTGGCAAGTAATGGGTTAAGGAACGGTCTGACGTCACATCCATCGAGAGGGAGGGAGAAAGGCCGAGGAGCTGCTGGAGGACCCCGGCCTGGCTGCACCACTCAGCATTGCCATCAGGTGCAGGAGAGCGGTGCGGTCCTGCTCCACCTGGAGCATGAGCGGCCAGGGAGGAAGGAGCACAGGCCCGGTCGACCCGCCGCCCGGCTTCATGGTGAGAGACTGTGCTGCCGGCCCACAGCCTCAGGAGAAACTCCTCGTGCCCCATAGGGACAGGAAACACTGGTGATAGGAGGTGGCAGGGGCTATTTAACCTCTTTCTGTTTCCTGCCCCTATTAGGGCCAAGAGGCAACCTCCTGTAGTGCTGTCATGGTGGATGGGAGGAAAAAAATCAGAGGGAGAGTTATTTGGACTAAACAGATTGTGTATGAATACGTCTTAACTTACGCTGATATATTACATTACATAGTTACATTTTTTCATGTTTTCCTTTAGGGACTAAACTTTTGCATTATCTAGGCCGATAAAGAATGTGCATATCAGGAGGCAGCCTGTCTGTTATTAATGCCAAAAGACAAATATATCTGTCATCATGTCACCAATATAACATCACTTCATATTACGTCTGTTTATTCAGACATGTCCAAAATGTGAAATTTTAAGACAGAAATTATAAAAGAATGTAGATAAAAAGTAATTTGTCTGAAACAAAGGGCCAATAAAACCTACTAAAGAGGAATAGCCAAACAGGTGTATATCATACAATTTATGATAACTCCCTCTCCTAGGTCACTCAGGACATATAAAATGGAAAAAAGACCCCAGTTATTAAACAAAAAAAGAATCTGGAGAAAGATAAAATCAAGAAATTGTTTTTAGCGTGTTTTAAGAGTGTTTTAAAGAGTGGTTTTTAGTGTGTGATGAGATTAATTTATAATAATAAAACCATTGTGATAAAAAAAATACACTATTTAAGTGAATATCATTCGGTTGAGAACCATATATATGATTTAGCCTATCATAGATATACATACAATTTGTTAGGGATGTAGTAGGAGGCTGCAGGGACAGGTAGTGATAGGTCTGGGGCCATACACTAGGTGACAGGAATTTTCTTCAGGTTAATGGTAACCTGCTTGTACCAGTAATACACAGTTAAAAAAGTAAAAAATCCAGCGTTCAAATTCAATAACATGAATATAATTTATTCCATGTGTATTAAAATTGTCACAGAATAAGAAAAATATCAAAAAGCTTTTCAGATTTAAAATCAAGAACATATGCATTCAAAAGATCAAGTAAACATGTTTCAGAAAAATTCCTTGTTCACCGCTGAGTTACGATGCGGTCCTTGGCATCTTTTGTCATATCCTCAGTACTATATTAATAAAATAAGATACCATAAATAACCTATACATTGTGTACTAGGTATTTTGATGTATATTCAATCAAATTAATTGCCCAGAAAATAGAAATCTAGAAAAAAACTTGAATATTTAGAAAAACACGTAATTACTTACTGGTAATGTGATTTTTCAGAGTCCATGACTGCACCCAAATCGAGAGAGGGATCCATACTCCAAGGACAGGAAAACATCAGGCTTTAAAAGGGGCGGTTTCTCTCCGCATGTCAGTTGGTTGTGTAGCGCCCCTGTGACTAGGCGCCACAGAATGGTATTGCATTTATTATTTATGTGTAATATTATTGTAAGTTGCTAGTTTAGGATTTCAATCTTATGGAGTCTATTTTTAGCACTCACTTAGGACCGCACCACTTAGAGTAGGGGGAACTGGTAATATAGTAGGTTCCACAGGTGGGGGCGGAGCTTAGGACTGAGTAAGAGTGACAGTTGACAGTTTTACCTCAGTCGGTGCTGGGAAGGCAGACAGGGTGGTCAGGCCTGGCAGCCCAGCTGAGTGGAGGGTACCCCATCTTTATGTGGGGGCCCAGGACGGAAGGCAACGGGCCAGGGCTGGTAGGAGCCAGCTGGTCATGTTGAGGGGACACCGGTGACACGGACAACCGAGGCAGCCAGGAGTTCAGCCCTGACTGAAAAACCGACAAGCTGTAGGCCCAACAGAAACGGGTTGCTGACAGCGCCACAAAGGTACCTCTCTCCTCAGGACTGAAAACCGGTTCAGGACACTAGAAGAAACTAAAAGGGACAGACATTTACTGCGGAGCTGGAAAGGAGCCTCTTTGCTATTTGTCCGGGTTGCCTTATCCAGACCGAGTAGTGGACACACCTTATCTTCTAGACACAGACCGTAGGACTGGTGGGGGAGCTCTTTAAAGGTGGTAAAGACTGAAAGATCTAGAGAAAGAAAGTAATAGACCCTGAAAGACTAAGAGAGGACATCTAGAGACTCCATAAGAGAAACCCTGAGTTGGCAGCAACACCCTAAAACCAAACTGTACCGTGTCTTGTTATGCCATCAGTCGGTACCAAGTAAAGCAGAGTTAAACTGGAACTGTTTCTGTTATTCTTCCTGCCGCAGCCCGGAGGGCTTAACATCATCAACATCATCAGCAGATGGGGTAAGAACTGCACCACCATTACCATCACTGTCCTCCCTCACCGTCTCACCACCACAGCTGCCCTGAGGTAAAGCTCCACCTGTGGGGAGCTGTACCACACTCTGCTGCCCCCTCCATCACCTCAGTGGCCGGCTGGCAGCGCCGGTACCATCTTACCGGACTCTACAGGTGGCGTCACGTTCCCCTGTAAATAACCCCTTTAACCCCCGCCGTTTACCATCAACATCTGGTATAGTTGATCGTCAGGGCACGGCACCGGGGTCCCGACCATCCGTGACTCCCCACACAGTAGCCCCGGTGTCCGAGTCCCTCATCCACCCTAGCTCTGGTTGAATCAAATTGGCGTCACAAACAGGATGAACCAGCCTGGTATCTACCAGGTGAAATGTGCCTAAGGACTTTATTACTGACTAACTGTGTGGATTACAAAAACTGAGCCGAGCCGCCATTACACTGCCTCACAAATTTAAACTGCGTCACTTCAGCAGGAGAAAGAGCGGGAAGATAAGCCCCGCCCCCACCGCTCTGCCGAAGAGTGATGAAGGTAGTGGCGGACTCCGGAAAAGCCCGAAAGACTTGCCCATAGGAACTTTGTGGTGGGCGGGCTTAAAAGTGCATAAAGAACTATGTGCCGGCCCAGGGGCGTGCCTTGGCCCCTCAGCATACATGGGCCATTCAAGAGGTGTCAAAAAGTCTCCCCGTCCCCATTGCTCTCAATCAACCAAGGGGGCGGGTCGAGCACTGTAACGGAGGACCCAGCGAGCATGGAGCCCCGAAGAGGAAAGACCGCCGAACCGGAAAGCCTGATCCGGTTCTCCGAAGAGCCCGACATGACAGGGGAGGAGGACCGAGAGGAAGGAACAGCCGGCGGCACAGAGGAGGCCGGGCCCCGCGAGTTATGTAGGGTCGCGGTACCAGCACCAACAGCAGCGGCTGGAGAGTGGAGAGTGTCTTTTGTTGCAGTTTCCCAGGCCACCCGGACCAGGACCTGTATCGTGGGAACATGATCACCTATGAACGCCACGCAGGTCCCCGTGGGTGGTTTGCAATCCGGGTTAGTAAAGTCAAGCAATAGACGTTAACCCGGTATTGCACTGTTAAGAGTGTGAATTCCACTTGTTCTTTTCACTGTTTTAATTCTTGCAGTACATGAATATAAAAGTATGTGAAGATTTTTTCTTGTGTTAAATCTTGATGATATTAATCAGAGACATGTTACCTGGTCCCTGTTGGACCGACAAGGACTAGACTATAGTCAAAGTTAAATGCAATGTTATAAGTAGTGAGCCTCCCGCAAGGGAAGAAAAGAAGCAATCTTATTGTTGATACCTGTTAAAAGTTAAATACGTTATAAATAGTTCTGAACTAAGGGTGGAGGAACTGGACTAGCCCCCATGTATATTAAGTTAGGAAAAGAAAGTTCCTGGGGGTGGTTTAAGTAGAGCCAGGCCTCCTAAGCAGATACGCCCAAAATGTTCATTGTTATATGTAAAATGTATTTTTATTCCAGGTTTGGTTTAACACCCGCGGACGGGTGTGTTTCACCAAGGGGGATTGTAGCGCCCCTGTGACTAGGCGCCACAGAATGGTATTGCATTGATTATTTATGTGTAATATTAGTGTAAGTTGCTAGTTTAGGATTTCAATCTTATGGAGTCTATTTTTAGCACTCACTTAGGGCCGCACCACTTAGAGTAGGGGAAACTGGTAATATAGTAGGTTCCACAGGTGGGGGCGGAGCTTAGGACTGAGTAAGAGT
The DNA here is from genome assembly GCA_033576535.1 of Allobates femoralis. Classification (NCBI taxonomy): domain Eukaryota; kingdom Metazoa; phylum Chordata; class Amphibia; order Anura; family Aromobatidae; genus Allobates; species Allobates femoralis. The sequence continues at coordinate 101,227,096 of JARQOC010000005.1, read as the reverse complement.
GGCAGTTGACAGTTTTACCTCAGTCGGAGCTGGGAAGGCAGACAGAGTGGTCAGGCCTGGCAGCCCAGCTGAGTGGAGGGTACCCTATCTTTATGTGGGGGCCCAGGACGGAAGGCAACGGGCCAGGGTTGGTAGGAGCCAGCTGGTCATGTTGAGGGGACACCGGTGACACGGACAACCGAGGCAGCCAGGAGTTCAGCTCTGACTGAAAAACCGACGAGCTGTAGGCCCAACAGAAACGGGTTGCTGACAGCGCCACAAAGGTACCTCTCCCCTCAGGACTGAAAACGCCTTATCCAGACCGAGTAGTGGACAGACCTTATCTTCTAGACACAGACCGTAGGACTGGCGGGGGAGCTCTTCAAAGGTGGTAAAGACTGAAAGATCTAGAGAAAGAAAGTAATAGACCCTGAAAGACTAAGAGAGGACATCTAGAGACTCCATAAGAGGAACCCTGAGTTGGCAGCAACACCCTAAAACCAAACTGTACCGTGTCTTGTTATGCCATCAGTCGGTACCAAGTAAAGCAGAGTTAAACTGGAACTGTTTCTGTTATTCTTCCTGCCGCAGCCCGGAGGGCTTAACATCATCAACATCATCAGCAGATGGGGTAAGAACTGCACCACCATTACCATCACTGTCCTCCCTCACCGTCTCACCACCACAGCTGCCCTGAGGTAAAGCTCCACCTGTGGGGAGCTGTACCACACTCTGCTGCCCCCTCCATCACCTCAGTGGCCGGCTGGCAGCGCCGGTACCATCTTACCGGACTCTACAGGTGGCGTCACGTTCCCCTGTAAATAACCCCTTTAACCCCGCCGTTTACCATCAACATCTGGTATAGTTGATCGTCAGGGCACGGCACCGGGGTCCCGACCATCCGTGACACCCCAAACAGTAGCGCCGGTGTCAGAGTCCCTCATCAACCCTAGCTCTGGTTGAATCAAATTGAATCAGTTGCATAGTCCGAAAAATAGACCTCCAGAACATCGTTCGTTCATCACAACCCTGAACACCATATGTAAAAACAAAACACCAAGGGGAGAAGAAGAAGAAGTGACAAACCCTCAACAATGGGAGGGAATATGTGGGTGCTGTCATGGACTCTGAAAAAAACACATTACCGCTAAATAATTATGTGTTTATCGGTCATCCATGACAGCACCCTGAACGAGAGAATTACAGAGAAATGTAGATTTACGGAGGGACCACAGCCTGTAGAACTCTACTCCCAAAAGTGATATCATCACCAGAAAGATCTTATCTATAGTGCTTATAGGAAGTCAATGGCGAAGACCATGTCGCTGCTCTGCAGATGTGATTGATAGATACGCCTGACCTTTCAGCCCAGGTAGTAGCCACGGCCCTTGATGAATGAGCTCTGAGTTTCGTCTCCACTTCGTTGCCACTTGCAGAGTAGGCGAATCTAATAGCGTCCTTAACCCAGCAAGCTAATGTGGCTTTGGAGGCCCCTCGACCTTTCATCTGTCCCTGAAAACAAACAAAAGGGACCTATCCTTCCTCCAAGTATGTTTGACTTCTAGGTACAGTGCCTTACAAAAGTATTTGGCCCCCTTGAACTTTTCAACCTTTTGCCACATTTCAGGCTTCAAACAAAGATATAAATTCTAATTTTTTTGTGAAGAATCAACAACAAATGGGACACAATTGTGAAGTGGAACGAAATATTTTGGATATTTTAAACTTTTTTAACAAATTCAAAACTAAAAAGTGACGCGTGCAATATTTTCAGCCCCTTTACTTTCAGTGCAGCAAACTCACTCCAGAAGTTCAGTGAGGATCTCTGAATGATCCAAAGTTGTCCTAAATGACTGGTAATGATAAAAAAGAATACACCTGTGTGTAATCATCAAGTCTTCGTATAAATGCACCTGCTCTGTGATAGTCTCAGGATTCTATTTCAAGTGCAGAGAGCATCATGAAGACCAAGGAACACACCAGGCAGGTCCAAGATACTGTTGTGAGGTTTAAAGCCGTATTTGGATACAAAAAGATTTCCCAAGTTTCAAACCTCTGAAGGTGCACTATGCAAGTGATCATATTGAAATGGAAGGAGTATCAGACCACTGCAAATCTACCAAGACCCGGCCGTCCCTCTAAACTTTCATCTCGAACAAGGAGAAGACTGATCAGAGATGCAGCCAAAAGGCCCATGATCACTCTGGATGAACTGCAGAGATCTACAGCTGAGGTGGGAGAGCCTGTCCATAGGACAACAATCAGTCGTACACTGCACAAATCTGGCCTTTATGGAAGAGTGGCAAAAAGAAAGCCAATTCTCATAGATATCCATAAAAAGTCTCGTTTGAAGTTTGCCACAAGCCAATTGGGAGACACCAAACATGTGGAATGAGGTGCTCTGGTCAGATTAAACCAAAATCAAACTTTTTGGCCACAATGCAAAATAATATGTTGGTGTCAAAGCAACACAGCTCATCACCCTCAAAACACCATCCCCACTGTCAAACATGGTGGTGGCAGCATCATGGTTTGGGCCTGCTTTTCTTCAACAGGGACAGGGAAGATGGTTAAAATTGATGGGAAGATGGACGGAGACAAATACAGGACCAATTTGGAAAAAAACCTGTTGGAGTCTGCAAAAGACCTGAGACTAAGACGGAGATTTATCTTCCAACAAGACAATGATCCCAAACATAAAGCAAAATCTACAATAGAATTATATTTTAACCAAAGTATCCAGGTGTTAGAATGGCCAAGTCACAGTCCAGACTTGAATCCAATCGAGAATCTGTGGAAAGAGCTGAAAACTGCTGTTCACAAACGCTCTCCATCCAACCTCACTGAGCTCCAGCTGTTTTGCAAGGAAGAATGGGCAAGAATTTCAGTCTCTCGATGTGCAAAACTGATAGAGGCATACCCCAAGCGACTTGCAGCTGTAATCGCAGCAAAAGGTGGCGCTACAAAGTATTAACTCAAGGGGACCGAGTAATATTGCACGCCCCACTTTTCAGTTTTTTATTTGTTAAAAAAGTGTAAAATATCCAATAAATTTAGTTCGACTTCATGATTGTGTCCCACTTGCTGTTGATTCTTCCAAAAAAATTAGAATTTATATCTTCATGTTTGAAGTCTGAAATGTGGCAAATGGTTGAAAAGTCCAAGGGGGCCAAATACTTTCGCAAGGCACTGTATCTGTCTAACAGCATTTGACATCTAAAGAATGTAATTTTAGCTCTTTATTGTTTGTAGGGCTACCACAAAAAGTAGGTAAAACAATCTCTTGTGACCAGTGGAATGTAGAGACTACCTTGGGGAGGTAGCTGGGTCAGGTTTTAAGATCACTCTATTATCACGGAATAAGGTAAAAGGAGGGAATGCTGAGAGTGCCTGAATGTCCCCTATTTGGCGAGTGGAAGTCAAAGCTACCAAGAGAATTGTCTGAAGGGAAAGGACTTTTATATGGACATCCTGCAGAGGTTCAAATGGAGGTTCTGTCAATGCAGTGAGCACTAGGTTAACGTCCCAGGGAGCTGAGCTAATGGGCTTAACAGGTGCAGATCTAGTGCATGCTTTAATAAAATGTGAAACTCAAGGGTCCCCAGATAGGTTGAAAATATAGAGTGCTCCAAGGGTCGAAACTTGGACTTTAAGCCTACTCACTGAGAGTCCCATCTCCACTCCCTTCTGCAGAAATGCTAGAATCAAATTGATAGGAACTTCCCCTTCTGGATCATCCCCTGTTACTGACAGGAATTTTACCCAGGTCCTATGATAAATTTGGGAAGTCACAGGTTTTCTAGACTTATGGAGAGTTTCTGATACGGCAGCAGGGAACCCCTATTACTCAAAACTTGCCACTCAAGTTCCTGGCAGTCAGGAGTAACCTGTCTGCCTGAGGGTGATGAACCGGCCACTGGGAGAGGAGGTCTGGAAGTCCTGGAAGGACCCAAGGATCTGAGACCGATATCTGCCGGAGACAGAAGAACCATGGTCTTCTTGGCCTGAAGGGGGCTATCAAGATCACCAGAGCCTGATCTTCCCAAATTCTGCACAGGACTGTCGGAATCAGAATTAGTAGGGGAAAGGCATACACCAGTATGACGTCCCAGTTGAGCAGGAGCACATCCACTGCAAGCTGATGATTCCTGGGATCCAGAGAGCAAAACCGATTCACTTGCCAGTTGGACTGGGTTGCGAACAAATCTATGTTGTCCTTCCCCCTTATATGAACTGCCAAAATGGAAGCTAGGGGTGATTCTGCCAGTAAGAGTTTACGTTCCGCTACCCCATCAGTACTTTGGACCGTGTCCTCCCTTCGTGGTTTATATAGGCGATCGACACCTTATTGTTGGACAGGACATTGACGTGATGGCCCTTTATTGCTGGTAGAAAACCCTCTAAGGCTTGTTCTACGGCTACCAACTCTCTTATGTTGGAGGAACTGTGCTTCAGAGCATCTGACCAATCCCCTGAAGAATATTCTGATCTAAATAGGCTCCCCACCCTAAGGGACTGGCATCGGTTGTAACCACCCTTTCAGCGGGGGACCACCAGGGGACTCCTGTGGACAGTATTGAATCGTCCAACCACCAGAAGAGATTGTAGAGTAGCTGGTTGTAGTCAGTTTGCCCTCTAGATTCTGACCCAGGGCTTCCTGATGTTTGAGAATATCCCACTGTAGAGTCCTAGTATGGGCCTTGGCCCAACATTCTCCTGGGATGCAAGCTGTGAGAAGCCTAATAGTGACATGGCCCATCTAAGAGTCATGGTCAGAGAGTCTATGGTGCTTAAGACAAGCTTCTGGATGTTCTTTATCTTGTCTAGTGGAAAATGACACTCCAGTATGGTGGAGTCCAATAGACCTGGTAAAATTTGGGACATTGATGGAGTTAATTTAGATTTGTTCATGTTGATGAGCCAACCCAGCTTTCTCAACATTTTGAAGACCTGATGGACCTGGTCTGCACAATGCTGGGCTGGTTTCCCAATTATCAGAAAATCATCCAAGTATGGCCCAATGAGGACATTTTGCTCCCTGAGGTGAGCTGACACTTCTGAGATTACTTTGGTGAAAACATGAGTAGCAATTGCTAAACCGAACGGAAATGTTGGACTTGGGAGTGCACCTGAAATGCCACCCGAAGGTACTGTTGAGACTGGACATATATGGGAACATGATAATAACCGCCTTTCAAATCCAGAACTGCCATGTGGCAGCCTGGAAAGATCATTTTGACTGCAGACTCAATCGACTCCATCTTGAAAGTTGGCACCTCCAGATAATTGTTCAGGCTTTTTAAATTTAAAATAGTCCTGAAAGATCCGTCCGTTTTTTTTTTACCAGAAAGAGGGGAGAGTAGCACCCTGTCCCCTCCTCCTCAATCTCAACCCAAACTAGAACAGCCTTGTTCAAGAGATTGAAAATCTCATTCTCGAGTGCTCATCGTTCGACCTGAGATGCTCTGGGAGGAGTGACAAGGAATCTAGACAGAGGAAGATGTGGAAATCAGAGTTTCAGACCCAACATTATGAGGTCCTAATCCAAGGACTTGATGAAATTGGAGCCCAGGCTGGGAGGGAGAGAGCCGACCTTCCACCTGGGGAAGAGCATCACTTGGAGGACTTGGAGTCATGGGAGGACCACTTGAACATAAATCCCATTCCACCCTTCCTCTGGTCAGACCAACTGGACTGATCTTTTTTTGGGGAATATTTTCTTGAATATCATCTGCTCCGAAACGGCCGTTTAAAGGAAGAAAAAGACAGATCTGGAAACTTTTTCTTCTTATCCCCTGCCTTCTACAAGATGTCATCTAGGGCTGTTCCAAACAGATATTCACCCTCGCAGGGAAGAAGACTCAACTTAGACTTTGTCTGCAAATCACCCGGCCAGTTCTTCAACCACAATACCCTCCTAGCTGCATTGGAGGAGGCTGTGCTTCTTGATGTCAAAATGGTGGAATCAGCCGCTGCATTTGTCAGGTAAGCTGCGGCCCCTTGCATGACGGGAATTGAGGCCACAACCTCCACCCTAGAAACCCTATTTCGTAGTTGGGAAACTAGTTGGTCTAGCCAGACCATCAAGGATCTGGCAGTACAGATGGACGCCAGGCCTGGTCTCAGCCTACCCGATGATGACTCCGATGTGTTCTTAAGGAACTGGACAGCCTTCTTGTCTAGTGATCTTTTAAATTGCCCATATCTTCAAAAGGCAAAGAATACTTCTTAGAAGCTTTCGCTACAGATACATCTAATTTGGGTGCTTTATCCCAAGATGAACACAAAGCCTCTTCAAAGGGATACTTGCACTTTAGAAAAGTAGGAGCACCCTTCCTATCTGGTTTCTTCCATTCTCTGGAAACCAAATCCTGGAGCCGTTCATCAAGAGGAAAGTACAACGTTTCTTTTGTCCCAACCCCTCAAACATTAAGTCCAACTTAGATGGCTGTGATTTTTCCTCCTCAATCCTCATCATGGATTGGTTATCCTTAACTAATCAGCCCACGTCCTCTACTGAAAAACAATGGCGTCTATTAGATTCGTCATCCGATGAGGACGGTAAAGATGCTGCTAAGGACTCACACTCTCCTTCTGATCCATCAGACTCAATTATAGGCTGAGGCTGTACATTAGAGGCAGAAGATCGCTGTTGTCCCGGAGAAAAGGACCTAAATGCATTTTCCACCTGGGCCGTAATTAAGGATTGCAAGAAAAACTCGGTGTTTCTTTCGTGATGGTCTGTTCTATACAATCCCTGCATAATTTTTAGCCCAGGCAACAGAAGGGCACACTCACAGAGCCTACATTGCAAGTGCTTAGTTTTAGTTGTCGCCTTCCCGGATTTCTGCTGAGTCTAACAAGAACAGAGGAACATTCAGTAAAATGACATTCTCGAGTTCTCTCACCCATCAATGTGAAGAGGTATCGGAGCCGGGGAAGGACCCTTGTTCCGTGACAATTCTCCTTTGGCGGTCTTCATTGGAAGAATGACTGCTGCGGTGCGACTTTCTTTTCAGGCTCTGTCTCTGGAGGAGCCTCTGTGCCACTGATCTTGGTGCTGTGAACCACTACTGCTGTAAGGGCAATGCTGCAGGCAGAAAGCGAATGGAGCACTGAGGCACTGCTCCATTCAAACTTCCTGCCTTTTATGGCCCATATTCACCGTGCCCTGTTGCCGCCTCCCGGCCTGAACCCGGACGTCCGGGTGTGTCACATGACTGGAACGCATCATGCCGGGCACGGCGGCCGCCAATCAGCGGGCACCACCATGCGTGACATCTAGCGCCCACCCCTGGAAGTCTGCGCACTCAGCACCCAGCTCACCTTTCCAGTTGGCTGGGCACATGCGCAGTTCCGAATACCCAGTGAACGCCAATCCCAACATGGTGCCACCGGGCCAGAAGGCACCGTTGCACATGCTGGTGCCTCCTCTCCAGGAGCCGCAACCCTGGTGTCCAGAGCTCACGGGCCCCAACCCGGTCTACCCCGTGCCCGTACCCTCCATACAGCCCTAAGGTATGACCCCTTAGGGTCCTGGTCTTTGGGAACTGCCATTCCTGAGGCTCTCGTTCAAGGACAGGGAAACAAATGACATGGGGAGAGGAACCGCCTCTTTTAAAGCCTGATGGTTCTCTGTCCCTGGAGGGCGGATCCCTCTCTCGTTCTGGGTGCTGTCATGGATGACCGATAAATAAATATTTTATATTATTCATATTTCTAAACTAAGAAAAAAAGATATAAAAAAATATATAAATATATTATTTTCCTGCAACTTTATCATTTATATTATATGAACTCTTCCATAGACTAATTTCAATAGAAATAATCTTAGATTTTATTTACAAATTCGGTCTTATTATCCTCTGAGAAACATGGTTGTTCAAAGTAGTTAAAAGATTCAGTGACCAATGATACACAGTGAGGTTCAGAAATATTTGGACAGTGACAGAGTCCTCCTTATGTCACTATTTTTTATTTAAAATGAAACAACAGAGATGCAATTAAATTGACTTTAAGATGCAATTAAAGGGGTTAAACAAAAATGAACGTTTAGGAATAACAGCCATTTTTCAATTCAGGAGCTCAAAGGTAAGTGGACAAATTTTCCTTAACATAAATAAAAGTGTTTATCTGAATACTTTGTGGAGAATCCATTTGCAGGCAATGACTGCCTAAAGTCTTGAAAGGGAAGTCACCAAATGCTGGGTTTTCTCCTGTGTGGTGCTTTGGCGGCCTTTACTGCAGCTGAATTTCAGTTGTTGCTTGTTTGTGCTTCTTTCTGTCCTAAGTTTTGTCTTAAGCATGTGAAATGCAGCTTCTTGGGGATAGGATCTTGTGATTGATTCGATCATTGCAGAATAGTCCATTTCTTTGCCTTAAACTCCTATGTTGCTTTCGTAGTATGTTTTGGATCATTGTCCATCTGTCCTGTGAAGCGCTGTCCAATCAGTCTTGCTGTATTTGATTGAATCTGAGCAGTTTCACCCTGTCCACTTAAGAATTCATCCGGCTGCTTGTTTTAAGTCACATCATTAATAAACACTAGTGACCCAGAGCCACTGGAAGCCATGTAAGCCTGGCCATCACACTGCCTCCACCATGTTTTAAAGAGGATGTGGTGAGCTTTGGTTCATGAGCCGTTATAAGCCTTCTCCATACTTTTTTCTTCCCGTCATTGATAGTACAGATTGATCCTACAGTCATCTGCCAAAAAATGCTTTTAGAGAACTGGGCTGGCTTCTTTCGATTTTTTTGGCAAAGTCTAATGTGGCCTTTAGATTTTTAAGGCCTGTGGTGAATCCGTTGTATTTGCACTCATCAAGTCTTCCCTTCTCTTTATGGTAGACTTCGATACCGGAACACCTACTTCCTGAAGGGTGTTCTTCATTTGCGTAGATATTGCAAAGGGATTTTTCTTCACCGTGGAAAGAATTTTGCAATCATCCACCACTGTTGTCTTTTGAACATCCAGGCATTATTTTTGCAGAATGGGCAAAACTGTTGATTTGACCACTCCCAATATTTCTGCTATCTCTCTGATGGATTTTTTCAGCCTATTGTCCGTTTCCCTTCCATTAAGAGCTCCTTCGACTATATGCTGCGGGATCAGAGCAACAGCTTTCAAATGCAAATGCCACACCTGGAATCAGCTCCAGACCTTTAAAGAGCTGTAATTCCTATAACCTTTCTCCATATAGGATGAGAATACCCACAAAATAAGGCTGAGAATGTGTACTTTAAACTCAAATTGATTATATAACTGCAGCGTTAAATGTTTGGAAAATAGCTAAAATGTGAAAATTTGTATCACTGTCTACTGTTTCTGGACCTAAATGTATATTCCAGTTTTATTATATATACACACACATATACACACTACCATTCAAAAGCTTGGGATCGCCCAGACAATTGTGTTTTCTATGAAAACCCATACTTTTATTTATCAAATGAAGTTGCAAAATGTAATAGAAAATATAGTCCAGACATTGACAAGTTTAGAAATAATGATTTTTATTTGAAATATTAATTTTCTCCTTCAGACTTTGCTTTCGTCAAAGAATGCTCCCATTTGCAGCAATTACAGCGATTTCAGATCTTTGGCATTATAGCTGTTAATTTGCTGAGGTAATCTTGAGAAATGTCACCCCATGCTTCCTGAAGCCCCTCCCACAAGTTGGATTGGCTTGATGGGCACTTTTTGCTTACCATACAGTCAAGCTGCTCCCATAACAGCTCAATGGGGTTGAGATCTAGTGACTGCGCTGGCCACTCAATTACAGATAGAATACCAGCTGCCTGCTTCTTCCTAGTTCATGCATAATTTGGAGGTGTGCTTTGTTTGGTCATTGTCCTGTTGTAGGATGAAATTGGCTCCAATCAAGCGCTGTCCACAGGGTATGGCATGGCGTTGCAAAATGGAGTGATAGCCTTCTTATTCAAAATCCCATTTACCTTGCACAAATCTCCTTGTACAGCACCAAAGCAACCCCAGACCATCACATTACCTCCACCATGCTTGACAGATGGCATCAGTCACTCTTCCAGCATCTTTTCAGTTGTTCTGCGTCTCACAAATGTTCTGTGTGATCCAAACACCTCAAACTTTGATTTGTTTGTCCATAAAACTTTTTTTCCAATCTTCCACTGTCCAATGTCTGTGTTCTTTTGCCCATATTAATCTTTTCCTTTTATTAGCCAGTCTCAGATGTGGCTTTTTCCTTTGCCACCCTGCCCTGAAGGCCAGCATCCCGGAGTCACCTCTTCACTGTAGACGTTGACACTGGCGTTTTGCAGGTACTATTCAAATGAAGCTGCCAGTTGAGGAGCTGTGAGGCGTCGATTTCTCAAACTAGACTCTAATGTACTTGTCTTGTTGCTCAGTTGTGCAACGGGGCCTCCCACTACTCTTTCTAATCTGGTTAGATCCGTTTGTGTTCTCCTCTGAAGGGAGTAGGACACACCGTTGTAGGAAATCTTGCATGTAATAGTCTATTCTTGTTCTTAGAAATGAAGGCTATCGAGTTTCACATGAAAGTTCCTTTTTCTGGCCATTTTGAGAGTTTCATAGAACAAACAAATGTAATGCTCCAGATTCTCAACTAGTTCAAAGGAAGGTCTATTTTATAGCGTTCACTAATCAGTCAAACTGTTTTCAGCTGTGCACAAGGGCTTTCTAGGGTTTTCTAAACATCCATTAGCCTTCTTACACAATTAGGAAACACAATGTACCATTAAAACACTGGAGTGGTGGTTGTTGGAAATGGGCCTCTACACACCTGTGTCGATAATGCATTAAAAACCAGACGCTCCCAGCTAGAATAGTCATTTACCACATTAACAATGTATAGAGTGTGTTTCTGATTCATTTAATGTTAGCTTCATGAAAAAAATTGTGCTTTCCTTTTAAAAATAAGGAAAATTTCTAAATGACCCCACACTTTTGAATGGTAGTATATTTATATATATATATATATATATATATATATATATAATATATATATATATATCAAAGCATGAATGATCATTTTATAGGATCGAACATACAACCATGTTATGATGTATGGACACTCACGATCGAGAAGTATCTTCTGTTTAATCCTATGGAATTTTTGTAAATGCCTGCCTTAGCTGGGTGATACATTTCATATTCAATATTTTTTTTTACCAGTTGATTTTTGCCCTTAGGGATGTAATTGTAATTATCCTCATGGTGCTATGACCCAGATTGTATGTAGCCTTACTACCCACCATTATAGTGGAGTGCTTTCAGTACAAATTTTATATTGTGTTTAACCTTAGTACCTTTAGGTGCCTTATTTTTTGCTGGTACTATGGTTCTTGAGCCTTGGATGTGTGGCATATTGCATTGAATAAAATTCTCCTAGTATGGACATTACATATCACCTCTGTTTAAGCACCGAGCTATGGAATAGAGTGATAAAGAGGTCCTAGAGGAAAATTGTTATTTTACAACAGAGATAATTAATCCCACGTGGTATGGTAGTACTATGCCAGGTATTCTGTTCCTAAGAGTCTAAAAAAATATTAATAATTATGCCAATGCAAATAAATATTCCCACATAATCTGATAATATTTAGCTTGATATAGTGTTCATGTAGATCCATAATTCTGACGCATTTCCCCACCCGCTTACTTCATGAGGTGATTCCTTAGTCATAGATGGAGCAGTGCTACAACGAGCACTCAAAGCTGAAGTGTCAGTGCAAGATTCGTAGGGCACAGTATTACGCTGTATAAGCACAAGAAGTGTGCATAGCAGCATATAGTGCCAGGTTGGATCACTTTTCCTGGCAAAACCAGAACTTGCAAGAAGACAATCCAGCATGGCCATGTGATCATCCCACTCAACATCATCTGAAGCGACATTGGTGATCGTTCAGGAGTAAATGTAGTTCAGTGTTTAGTAGACACCAGGCACCCCAGAATAATGTCTCCAAATGTGACATCGGTGTATGATGGAACGCTAGTTACACAAGAAAGAGAAGGGTGTCAAAGGATCAATATCAAGCGTTAGCAAGGTACTCAGTACATCAGTTAGGGGCATGTAAAAGCCCTAAGATGTAAAAACACGTAATTACTTACCGGTAAGGTGTTTTCTCGGAGTCCATGAAAGAACCCATAATGAGAGAGGGATCCCGCCCTCCAAGGACAGGGAACCATCAGGCTTTAAATGGGGCGGTTCCCCTCCCCATGTCAGTTGGTTACAGAGTCTGAAAAACGGAACTCCAGAACATCGTTAGTCCACCATAACCCAAGCACCACGTGTATCACAAAACACCAAGAGGAGAAGAAACAGAAAGGTGACGAACCCTCAACAATGGGAGGGAATAAGTGGGTGCTGTCATGGACTCCGAGAAGACACATTACCGGTAAGCAATTTCGTGTTTATCAGTTGTCCATGACAGCACCCATAACGAGAGAATTACAGAGAAATGTAATCTAGGGAGGGACCACAGCCTGTAGTACCCTACTACCAAAAGTGATATCTGTCACACTTCCGGGGGAAGGCGCCCTAGAGTGGACCCACTGGGCCGTGGTACCGAACTCCCCTGGGTGAGCTGATCCTTGTTTACCCAACCCCTATACCACAGCAGCTAGTACCAGGGGGGCGGCTCGTATGGTTAGCCTATACTAAGGAACAGAGAAGTATTCCAGGTAACAGGGTACAAGGCTAGGAGACCAGGAATGGTGCTACCGGGAAGAGCACAGCAAGGGTTCCAGGACACAGAGCACAAGGAAGACCTGACCAACAGTCAGCAAGGCAGAAGCAAACTGACTTAATAATCAGGAACCTCCCATCAGAGGCGGTGACCTGACATATCATGGGAAGAGCAGCTATTGGTCAAGGGGAGTGTCAGGTTGGACCATGCCGGCCCCTAGAGTCACAGTGAAGGAGTGCACCTAGCGCGCCGCTGATTGGTCACATGAATATGACCATAGTAATGTGCTCACGTGTGAACCCGGTGGTCAGCTGACAGGAAGGGAACATGGCGATGGCTCCAAGACACAGCACGCCTGGATGCCGGACACCCGGTCGGCAGAGGAGCAGGAGATGCCGACCCGGTAGAGGTGAGCTGGGAAGCGGTGCCAGGGGCCTAACAATATCAGCACCAGTGAGATCTAATCTATAGTGCTGGTAGAAGGTAGAAGGAGATGACCAAGTCGCTGTCCTACAGATCTGCTCAATAGAGACAACTGACCTTTCAGCCCAGGAAGCAGCTACCACCCTCGTGGAGTGAGCCTTCAGGGTCTTCTCTACTGCCTTCCCACTTGCAGCGTAGGCCATGGTAATAGCGTCCCTAACACAATGAGCCAAGGTGGCTTTGGAGGCTCTGAGACCCTTCATCTGGCCCTGAAAATAAACAAATAAAGACCTATCCTGCCTCCAAGGACTTGTGACTGCTAAGTAGCGTTCCAAACACCGCTTGACATCTAGAGAGTGCAACGTTTGTTCTTTGACATTTTTGGGATTACTGCAAAAGGTAGTTAATACAATCTCCTGAGAACGGTGAAAAGTGGTAACCACTTTAGGCAGGTAGGCAGGGTCAGGCCATAAAACCACTGTATCATCACAAAACACGGTAAAAGGAGGGTCCACTGAGAGGGCCTGAATGTCCCCTATCCATCGGGCTGACGTCAGTGCTACCAACAGGACTGTTTTAAGGGAAAGGACTTTAAGAGATATATCTGATAGGGGCTCAAATGGAGGGGCTGTCAATGCAGTGAATACAAGGTTGAGATCCCAAAGAGCAGAGCTAATGGACCTAACCGGGGCTGACCTGGTGCAGGCTTTGATGAACTGAGATACCCAAGGGTCCCCTGCTAGGTTGAAATTATACAAAGCCCCCAGGGCCAAAATCTGGACTTTAAGAGTGCTCACGGAGAGTCACATCTCCACCCCGTTTTGTAGAAAAGATAAAACTAAAGGAATAGGAGCCGCCCCTTCTGGATCCGCCCCCGTAACTGATAAGAATTTTGCCCAAGTTCTATGGTAAATACGGGAAGTCACCGGATTCCTAGATTTAAGCAGAGTGTCAGAAACTGCAGCCGTAAACCCTTTATTACCCAAAATCTACCTTTCAAGTTCCAGGCAGTCAGGTGTAACTGGTCTGCTCATGAGTGATGAACCGTACCCTGGGAGAGGAGATCTGAAAGATCCAGAAGGACCCAAGGATCGGACACCGACAGCTGGCGGAGCCAGAAAAAACACGGCCTCCTAGGCCAGAAGGGGGCTATCAAGATGACGCGGGCCTGACCCTCTCGAATTTTGCAGAGGACAATCGTCAGCAAGATCAGAGGAGGAAAGGCATAGGCCAACCCGAAATCCCAGGAATCAGAAGAGCATCTACAGCCACTGGATGATCCCTGGGATCCAGGGAGTAAAACCGATCCACCTGCCGGTTGTCTTGAGTCTCAAACAAATCTATGGTGGGAATACCCCACATGTCCGTGATCTTGCGAAAGACAGATGGATTCAGAACCCATTCGCCCTGGCAAAGGTGTACCCGGCTGAGGAAATCCGACTTGTCGTTTTCTTTTCCCCGGATATGGACAGCCGATATGGAGGCTAGATGTGATTCCGCCAGCCCGAGGATCTGGTCCGCCACCCCCATCAGAGCTTCCGACTTTGTCCCCCTTTGGTGGTTGACATATGCAACCGCCACTTCATTGTCGGACAAGACTTTCACATGATGACCCTGCAAGGCCGGTAGGAAGCCCGTTAAGGCCCGTTCCACTGCAACCAACTCTCTTATGTTGGAGGAACAACCTGCCATAGTTACTGGCCAATCCCCTTGATGGACCTCGTGATCCATATGGGCACCCCACCTCGAGGGACTGGCATCGGTCGTGACCACTCTGGTGGCAGGGGAGCACCAGGGAACCCCTATGGACAACACTGCCTCATTCAACCACCACTGAAGAGACTGGAGGGGTAGCTGGTTGCAAAGTCAGACTGGCTTCTAGATTCGGACCCAGGACTTCCTGATGTTTGAGTATGTCCCACTGCAGAGTCCTGGTCTGAGCCTGGGCCCAACGTACTCCCGGAATACACACCATGAGAGAGCCCAGTAGGGCATTGCCCGCCGTAGAGTAATGGTTGGAGAATTGAGTGCCTGCAGAACCAGGCCCTGAATGTGCACAACCTTGTCTGGCGGGAGACAACACTCTTGTATGGTGGAGTCCAACAGGATACCTAGGAAAATCTGTGACATGGATGAAGTCAATTTGGATTTGTCCATGTTGATGAGCCACCCCAGATTGGTCAACCTGCAGAGCACCCGATGGACTTGGTCCGCACACTGTTGAGCTGATGACCCTATGATCAAAAAATCGTCCAGGTACAGTACAATCAGGACATTCTGCTCCCCGAGATGGGCCGAGACTTCTGAGACAATTTTGGTAAACACCCGAGGAGCGATCGTTAAGCCGAACGGCAGGGCACAGTACTGAAAGTGAAGGACCTTGGAATTCATCTGAACTGCCACCCTGAGGTACTGTTGGGATTGAAGACAGATAGGAACATGATAATATGCGTCCTTCAGATCTAGGACTGCCATGTAGCAACCTGGAAAGAGCAGTCTGACTGCCTATCCTATCGACTCCATCTTGAAAGTAGGTACCTCCAGGAAACCGTTCAGATTTTTCAAATTGAGAATAGATCGAAAAGAACCGTGGGGTTTGGATACCAGGAAGAGGGGAAAGTAATACCCCCTCCCCTCCTCCTGGGTCGGCACCCGAACCAGGACCGACCTGTCTACCAGACAAATGATCTCGCTTTCCAATGCCCACTGCTCGACCTGCGATGACCTGAGAGGCATGACCAGGAATCTGGATGGGGGCAGATGCGGAAACCAGAGTCTTAGCACCGACCGTATGATGTCCAGAATCCCTGTGCTGGATGAGATTTGAGCCCAGGATGGAAGGAAAAAAGAGAGACGTCCTCCCACCTGGGGAAGGGCGTCACTTGGAGGATTTTTTGAATCACGGGAGGAGCCCTTGAACATGAAACCCTTTCCCTCTTTCCTCCGGCCAGGCCTACCAGACTGGTCTTTCTTCGGGGAGTATTTCCGGGAGTAACGTCTACTCCGAAAGGAACGTTTGAAGGAGGAAAAGGACACCTCCGGAAATTTCTTCTTGTGCTCCCCGACTTTCTCCAAGAGGTCATCTAGGGCTGAACTAAACAAATATCCACCCTCGCAGGGAAGAAGACTCAATTTCGTTTTTGTCTGGAGATTCCCTGGCCAATTTTTTAACCACAATGCCCTCCTGGCCGCATTGGAGGAAGCTGTGGATCTGGCTGCATCAGCAAGAAAAGCTGCCACCCCCTGCAAATCGGGAATGGTGGCCAGAATTTCTTCCCTGGACACCCTATCTTTTAGTTGAGAAGCCAGTCGGTCCAGCCACACCATCAGGGATCTAGAAGCACAGATAGCTGCGAGGCATGGTCACAGAGTCCCGGCTGAAGACTCCCAGGTATTTTTAAGGAACTGGTAGGCCTTTTTATCTAGGGGATCTTTCAGGGTACCCATATCCTCAAATGGCAAGGCATACTTTTTCGAAGCTTTAGCTACCGCCACATCCAATTTGGGTGCTTTATCCCATGACGAGCAAGATGCCTCCTCAAAAGGATATTTGCATTTAAGAAAAGCAGTAGGGGCTCCCTTTTTGTCTGGCTTCTTCCATTCTCTAGAAACTAGAGCCTGGAGCCGTTCATCCAGGGGGAAAGAACTACGTTTCTTCTGTCCTAACCCACTGAAGTCCAATGGAGATGGCTGAGATTTTTCCTCCGCAATTCCCATGGTTGCTCTGATAGCCTTAACCAGACCACCCACATCTTCCATAGAAAAACAATGGCGTCTTCCGGATTCATCATTTGAGGATGCCGAAGATCCCTTTGAGGACTCACACTCCCCTTCGGACCTATCAGAATCAACCATGGCCTGGGTGGGCACATTAGGTGTCAATGATAGCTGCTGTCCCTGAGTAAAGGATTTAAAGGCGTTCTCCACCTGAGCAGAAATTAAAGTCTGTAAACTGGAGAAAAACGCGGTGTCTCCTCCGTAATAGTCTGTTCATTACAAGCCCTACACAGCTTCTTTGCCCAGGCCACCGGGAGTGTTCACTCGCAAAGCCTACACTGCAAGTGTTTGGATTTTGTAGATGACTTCCTGGACTTCTGCTGAGTCTAATACAAGAACACACAGAACAAAAAGACATTCAGTAACTGACATTCTCGGAGTTCTCTCACCCATCAGATGTGAAGAGTTACCGGAGCCGGGGAAGGACCCTTGTCCTGCGACAAATCTCCTCTGGTGGCCTCATGGGAAGAGTAACTGCTGCTGCGGTGGGATTTCTTCTTCTCAGGCTCTGGTAGAAGAACCTCTGTGCCACTCATCCTGCTTGCCGGTGACTCCAAGGACCAGGAAGTGAAGGGAGCACTGGAGGCACCGCTCCCAATTCAAACTTCCCGCTCTTAACCAAGTCCTGATGCCAGCCATGTCACCGCCACCACCGCCCCAGCTCAACCCGGAAGTCCGGGTCTGTCACATGACCAGCCGTGTCACAGGATCTGCCCATTGATGTCAGCGCCGGGCGCGGTGGCCGCCAATCCGCGGGCGCTGCCGCGTGTGACGTCACAGGCCCGCCCCCGGAAGTCCAGCGCAGTCAGTACCCGGCCCGCCCTGGGTCCATGCGCAGTCCCAGAGACCCGGCAGCACTGCCACCGCAAGGACTTAAGGCCCCAGCCACCGCCAGAGCCCCCTTCCAGGAGCAGCAGTCATGGTGCTCTGACCAACGGGGCCCGAACTAGCCACCCGCGCCTCACCACCACATGTCAGATAAGACCCTCCAAGGCCCCCTGGACTTCCAGCCGCACGGTCCTCCATGCAGCCGCTTTTGCCTGAGGCTCCCCGTGCAAGGACAAGGAATCAACTGACATGGGGAGGGGAACCGTCCCTTTTAAAGCCTGATGGTTCCCTGTCCTTGGAGGGCGGATCCCTCTCTCGTTATGGGTGCAGTCATGGACCACCGATAAAGGGGAAGGGTTGCTAGTCCTGGTTGACCTCTCTTATGCCATACAGTTAGGGCCAGAAATATTTGGACAGTGACACAATTTTCGTGAGTTGGGCTCTGCATGCCACCACATTGGATTTGAAATGAAACCTCTACAACAGAATTCAAGTGCAGATTGTAACGTTTAATTTGAAGGGTTGAACAAAAATATCTGATAGAAAATGTAGGAATTGTACACATTTCTTTACAAACACTCCACATTTTAGGAGGTCAAAAGTAATTGGACAAATAAACATAACCCAAACAAAATATTATTATTTTCAATATTTTGTTGCGAATCCTTTGGAGGCAATCACTGCCTTAAGTCTGGAACCCATGGACATCACCAAACGCTGGGTTTCCTCCTTCTTAATGCTTTGCCAGGCCTTTACAGCCGCAGCCTTCAGGTCTTGCTTGTTTGTGGGTCTTTCCGTCTTAAGTCTGGATTTGAGCAAGTGAAATGCATGCTCAATTGGGTTAAGATCTGGTGATTGACTTGGCCATTGCAGAATGTTCCACTTTTTTGCACTCATGAACTCCTGGGTAGCTTTGGCTGTATGCTTGGGGTCATTGTCCATCTGTACTATGAAGCGCCGTCCAATCAACTTTGCAGCATTTGGCTGAATCTGGGCTGAAAGTATATCCCGGTACACTTCAGAATTCATCCGGCTACTCTTGTCTGCTGTTATGTCATCAATAAACACAAGTGACCCAGTGCCATTGAAAGCCATGCATGCCCATGCCATCACGTTGCCTCCACCATGTTTTACAGAGGATGTGGTGTGCCTTGGATTATGTGCCGTTCCCTTTCTTCTCCAAACTTTTTTCTTCCCATCATTCTGGTACAGGTTGATCTTTGTCTCATCTGTCCATAGAATACTTTTCCAGAACTGAGCTGGCTTCTTGAGGTGTTTTTCAGCAAATTTAACTCTGGCCTGTCTATTTTTAGAATTGATGAATGGTTTGCATCTAGATGTGAACCCTTTGTATTTACTGTCATGGAGTCTTCTCTTTACTGTTGACTTAGAGACAGATACACCTACTTCACTGAGAGTGTTCTGGACTTCAGTTGATGTTGTGAACGGGTTCTTCTTCACCAAATAAAGTATGCGGCGATCATCCACCACTGTTGTCATCCGTGGACGCCCAGGCCTTTTAGAGTTCCCAAGCTCACCAGTCAATTCCTTCTTTCTCAGAATGTACCCAACTGTTGATTTTGCTACTCCAAGCATGTCTGCTATCTCTCTGATGGATTTTTTCTTTTTTTTCAGCCTCAGGATGTTCTGCTTCACCTCAATTAAGAGTTCCTTTGACCGCATGTTGTCTGGTCACAGCAACAGCTTCCAAATGCAAAACCACACACCTGGAATCCACCCCTGACCTTTTAACTACTTCATTGATTACAGGTTAACGAGGGAGACGCCTTCAGAGTTAATTGCAGCCCTTAGAGTCCATTGTCCAATTACTTTTGGTCCCTTGAAAAAGAGGAGGCTATGCATTACAGAGCTATAATTCCTAAACCCTTTCTCCGATTTGGATGTGGAAACTCTCATATTGCAGCTGGGAGTGTGCACTTTCAGCCCATATTATATATATAATT
The DNA here is from genome assembly GCA_033576535.1 of Allobates femoralis. Classification (NCBI taxonomy): domain Eukaryota; kingdom Metazoa; phylum Chordata; class Amphibia; order Anura; family Aromobatidae; genus Allobates; species Allobates femoralis. The sequence continues at coordinate 101,207,441 of JARQOC010000005.1, read as the reverse complement.
GTATTTCTGAACATGTTTTTGTAAACAGCTAAAATAACAAAACTTGTGTCACTGTCCAAATATTTCTGGCCCTAACTGTATATGCTGCGTATTTAGCGAGTACTTTACGCTGATAACATGGGGCTCTGCTGTATTTTTGGTTACCAGCAGACACAGCAAGCAGTAGGGGGTTCCACCCACCCCTAGCTACCTATTTTTAACATGCTGGTAATCAACATACATAAGAGCCAGGTACAGCTAGGCAACTGGGTGCTGGAAACCTCAGTGTGGGGAGGTCCAAGCATTATGGGCACCCCTACTTTACGCTGATAACATGGGGCTCTGCTGTATTTTTGGTTACCAGCAAACACAGCAAGCAGTAGGGGGTGCCACCCACCCCCAGCTACCTAGTTTTAACATGCTGGTAATCAACATACATAAGAGCCAGGTACAGCTAGGCAACTGGGGGCTGGAAACCTCAGTGTGGGGAGGTCCAAGCATTATGGGCACCCCATGCTGCGAATTGCAGCCCACAGCCGCCCTGGAAAATGCACTCATCAAAACACCATTTTCTGACGCTGTAGCAAACACTTCCAATTGCCCTTGTGCTGGTGGCAATCTGGGTAAAAAAAAAAGGGTTAATGCCAGCTGAATATTGTCAGCTGGCACTAAAAGCCAGAGGTTCATAGTTTCAGGTCCCACTGTGACATGGGGACCTTCACATGAAGTCAGAGCTGAGCAGCGTCACTCTAGCTGAAGTCAGGTGACCCAGATTGGGATGTCACCCCGTTCACAGCAAGACCTTAAAACCACTCAGTTTCTGGTCCTACCATGAACGGACATCACAGAGTTCAAGGAGGGTTTAGGTGGGAGTAATAAAGATGGAAACGAGGTGTGTGTAAAGTGATTTGTCTTTGTGGTGCGTTGTTTACTATTACAATTCATTATTATTTACTTAGAGGTTTCTAATGGCTGGGTTTAACATTGGCTCAACTTCTATTAATGCACCATTTTCTGGGGTGGCTGTGGGCTTCAATACTGAGGATTCCAGCCCACAGCTGCCTAGTTGTACCTGATTGGCACCCAAAAAACAAGACGAAACCCCAGTTTTTTTTCCATTACTTCAAGGGATCCTGTCACCTCCAAAATGCCTTCTAAGCTACCAAAACATGTCCCTGCAGCATATTATCACTAATCTCACACTCCTTTTGTTTCCTAAAAGCATCCTGTGAAAGTGCATAAAAACTATTTTATACTTACTCATTAGTGATTATAATTAGCAGGGGCTATATTCTCTAGCCCTTAGGGCGTATTGTTTTGCAGTCTGAATGATCCACCCTCTCTCTGTCTGTGCTGCTGTGATGTGGAGCTGAAGGCAGGACTAATGATTTGCATTCTGTGAGTGACAGAGGGGGAGGGCAATGCCTGCACAAGCAGAGCAACACAGACATAGAGGGTGGATCCTGGAGCCTGCAAAACAACACGCCCTAAGGGCTAAAGAATATAGCCCTGCTAACTATAATCACTAATGAGTAAGTATTAAAACGTTTTTATGCACTTTCACAGGATGCTTTTAGGAGACAAAAGGAGTGTGAGATTAGTGATAATATGCTGCAGGGACATGTTTTGGTAGCTTAGAAGGCATTTTGGAGGCGACAGGATCCCTTTCAAGAAATACTTTTTAAAAAGGGCTACACTGTATCTTCGACTACCAGCCAGGTAAAGCTAGGCAGCTGGTGGTTTGTGGCAGCCCATACCTGCCTGCTGTACCTGGGTTGGTGACCAAAAATACAGCAGTCCCACATCACATTAGGGACATCTTGAAACCCTTTTTCCCAGCCTTTAACCTAGCTTTGCTCAGTCACAACAGTGAACAATTGCTTAAAAAAAATGCAGCAAAATCTGCATGAAAAAAACTGCAGCAAAAATACACCATTGACACAAAGATGTCATGGGTGTGTATTTTTGACAGAAGGTGCAGATTTGTAACATTGAAATCTGCATTACAAACTTGTAATCAGCACCTTGTAATCAGCACCTACAGTCACAAATGTTTTTTTGTTTTCCCACGTAGTTCATGGGGCAGGTGCAGCTAGACTAGTCCTAATGTTTTACAGTTGGCAAATTATCTAATATTTTAGATGCTAACGGTCACTGCACTCCTGAACATCCAGCAGAATCTACTAGAGCCACACCTATGGGTGCCAGCAAATCTGCGTACCAGCTATGAGCCTATCTAACTTGGAATGGTAAAATGACTGTAGACTAGATGGTCACATAGACTTACCTTTCCTAAAGGTTACAGATGGTATACTAGGGATAATGTTGCATATATCAACATCTGTTCTCAAATACCGCAATACTTTCTGGAGAGAAGGAAAAGGCCAGGCTTCGTTATATCCGCGCAGACCAGTAGGAGTCAGTCCAGTAAAACATGAAACACTTTATTTGCTGACGCATTTTGTAGCAGGACCTGCTACTTCCTCAGGGCTACCAACTGGCATGCAGTTACCCATTCATTTTTCATGTGAGTGGGCTCACATGCATGCTGGTGGGCTGGGAAACAATGATTAACACTGTAATTGCCGTCTTTGCTTCCAGCCGCATATCACAAGCCCTTTTTTTTTATATAACAAGTGATCTAGTTATTTTCTTTTTCTCCATCCTCACTGGCTCTTATCCATTCATTATTAATATGAGTGGTGATGCTTCGCCAGTGTTTTGGGAAACAATGAACAGTGCTGCAATTGCCGGCATTCTTTTAAGCCTGACATTCACAAGTTGGTATGATAGGTCCGAAATACTTGGATATAATAAGTGATCTAATTTAAATAGTCTCCCTCCTTCTTGATCCCCAAAGTCATTCAGTTATTCATTTCTCATGTATAGGGATAGTGGTGCATGCCGGCGGGCTGGGAAACAATGAATAAACCGCACATTGCTGTTCCTTCTGCCCAGCTGTTGGTTTGCATCACTTTGATAACATTCCCAAACTTTTTCTGGTGCAAAATCATAAAATATCTAACTACTGGAGAAGCTTATAATGGCACTCATAAGTTTTAAATATTGCTTGAGTCATTGTTTTCATAGCCCACTAGCTGTAGTACCCGGCTACGCCCGGGTTAATAAATAACTGATGTTAGCTATAACAAAATAGAATTTGAATATGTCATATTAATGACCTGTAGGAAAATAGAAGCTGAGCTGTGATTGGTTGCTATAGGCAGCCTAATAAATCTCCAGCCAACAGTAAACCCTCCCCCTGGCCGGGCAATATATGTTACCTCACACATACACATAATAGACAGCTCATGTGACTGACATCTGCCTTAATTCCCTATACTGTAAAAAGAAAAATAGGGAGGGGGACAAGAGGCGAAATAGTGCCCCATCACTGGTGACACTTATGTAAGGTGGTGGTGCTATGAAGCTGCTCACCTGGTCCAGTTGTGATCCCCACAACTGGTTTGAAGGCGTTTTGGAATCAGTGTTCCAGCTGCTGCAGGACCTCCACCGACCACTGGATAGTGGTTTGAATCCAAGATTATGATGGGAGTGCTGGTGTGTCACGGTCCGCGCTGCTGTGGTATGAATAAACTCACCAAAGAGACAGCAGTAATTCCATCCTTTTATTTCCTCCTCTTTCCTACGCGTTTCAGCGCCACACCCGGCGCCTTCAGATATCCCTGAGGAAGGCGCCGGGTGTGGCGCTGAAACGCGTAGGAAAGAGGAGGAAATAAAAGGATGGAATTACTGCTGTCTCTTTGGTGAGTTTATTCATACCACAGCAGCGCGGACCGTGACACACCAGCACTCCCATCATAATCTTTAATTCCCTATACGGCACATGTGTTGCACATTGGCTGTTTTTAATCAGATGTTTATTTTTGGAAATTAAAGATAGCACACGTATGAGGCGAGTTGTGTGAGGTGATTTGTGCACATCTGTGTCTGTGTGTGTGTCCCTGTTGGGTGAGTGCATGTGTCCCTATAGGGTGTGTATGTCCCTGTGGGGTGGTCTGTGTGTCTCTTTGTGGTGTGTCCCTGTGGGGTGAGTGCATGTGTCCCTAATAGTGTGTATGTGTGTGTGTCCCTGTGGGGGGAGGGTCTGTGTGTGTCTGTGTTGTGTGTCTTTGTGGTATGTGTGTCCCTGTGGGGTGAGTGCATGTGTCCATGGGGTGTGTGTGTCTCTATGTGGTGTGTGTTCGGGTGCGTTGTGAATATCCAATGTTGGGGCTGTACCTTAGCGACTATACACTTGCTGTTACTCTTTGTGTGTGTGTGGTGTGTATACATGTCCCTGTGCTAGGTGAACATTCCATGTCAGGGCCCCACCTTAGTGACTATATGCTGGTATATGCTGTTAGTCTTTGGCGCTGTCATTAAGCCCCTCTCATTCACAACTGTCAACTGATAACTGTCACTTTTTCCCCATTATGTAGATAGGGGCAAAATTGTTTGGTGAACAGGATTAAAATTTCGCCTCAAAACATAGTTTATGACGGTCTCGTGATCCAGACGTGTGACTGTGCAAAATTTTGTGGCAGTAGTTTCGACGGTGTAGATGCCAATCCCAGACATACACACACACACATACAGCTTTATATATTAGATTGATGATAATTATCATGGTCTGGTATTCTTTGTTGGGTTTCTTTTCCAAATCCTTAGAGACTGTGGCTTGGAAGTATGGAACAGAAGATCAACAGACATGCTTTTTATATGGCAGGTTCAGTACCGCACTTAATAAAAATAACTATATAAATGTTTAAAGGTGGAATTATAGGATTGTCTATAGTTTTAAATGTTGCCTAAACGTCTATTTTTGAAAAATCATGGACTTATGGGTGTTTCCACCGGAACCACCTTCATGATGGGTAGGACATATGTCATTAACATTGTGTATGTAACATCTTTTTGAACTGATGTTAACTCGGTAGCCCTGAGGATTTTATTAAATAACTAGTAAAAAGGCCCGATGCAATTGCATCGGGAGCGCGGTGAAATGAATTGTGTGTATAGAGGCGGGTCAATGGGTAGCAGAGTATACAGGGGGCTCTGTGGGTAGCAGAGTATACAGGCGGGTCTGTGGGTAGCAGAGTATACAAACGGCTCTGAGGGTAGCAGAGTATACAGGCGGGTCAGTGGGTAGCAGAGTATACGGGGGCTCTGTGGGTAGCAGAGTATACGGGCGGCTCTGTGGGTAGCAGAGTATACGGGCGGCTCTGTGGGTAGCAGAGTATACGGGCGGCTCTGAGGGTAGCAGAGTATACGGGCGGCTCTGAGGGTAGCAGAGTATGCGGGCGGCTCTGAGGGTAGCAGAGTATGCGGGCGGCTCTGTGGGTAGCAGAGTATGCGGGCGGCTCTGTGGGTAGCAGAGTATGCGGGCGGCTCTGTGGGTAGCAGAGTATGCGGGCGGCTCTGTGGGTAGCAGAGTATGCGGCGGCTCTGAGGGTAGCAGAGTATGCGGCGGCTCTGTGGGTAGCAGAGTATGCAGGCGGCTCTGTGGGTAGCAGAGTATGCAGGCGGCTCTGTGGGTAGCAGAGTATGCAGGCGGCTCTGGTGGGTAGCAGAGTATGCAGGCGGCTCTGTGGGTAGCAGAGTATGCAGGCGGCTCTGTGGGTAGCAGAGTATGCAGGCGGCTCTGTGGGTAGCAGAGTATGCAGGCGGCTCTGTGGGTAGCAGAGTATGCAGGCGGCTCTGTGGGTAGCAGAGTATGCAGGCGGCTCTGTGGGTAGCAGAGTATGCAGGCGGCTCTGTGGGTAGCAGAGTATGCAGGCGGCTCTGTGGGTAGCAGAGTATGCAGGCGGCTCTGTGGGTAGCAGAGTATGCAGGCGGCTCTGTGGGTAGCAGAGTATGCAGGCGGCTCTGTGGGTAGCAGAGTATACAGGCGGCTCTGTGGGTAGCAGAGTATACAGGCGGCTCTGTGGGTAGCAGAGTATACAGGCGGCTCTGTGGGTAGCAGAGTATACAGGCGGCTCTGTGGGTAGCAGAGTATACAGGCGGCTCTGTGGGTAGCAGAGTATACAGGCGGCTCAGTGGGTAGCAGAGTATAGAGGGGCCTCTGTAGATAGCAGAGTATGATGTGGCGGGAGGCTGGAGGGGTGAGGAGAGATGCGGCTGGAGCGGCGACATCACCGCTCGGCGGAAGGACGTGGCTGCATGCTGGGGCTGATCACTGCCCCAGTCACACGCCATTGTCTTCTGCGGCGGGGTGGGGGCTGCAGAAAGGGATCAGTCCCTCCCCTCAGATCAGACATGTGACCTGAGGGGAAGGAGTGGATTGGGCGCTCTGTGGTAAAGACAGGACGGCCATCCGATTGGTCCAGGACGGCGAGTGCGAAATAGGCTTGATGCTATTGCATCGGGAGTGCGGTGAAATGAACAGGTGCCGTAGAAATAGCCACTGAATAGTACAGTCCTCTCTCCAGAAAGTACACTGTTGTTGCGGGATAAATATGGTGTATATGGTGGCTCAGTGGTTAGCACTGTATACTGGTCAGTGGTTAGCACTGTATGGTGGTTGAGTGTTTAGCACTTTATACAGTGGCTTTGTGGTTAGCAGAGTATATGATGGCTCAGTGGTTAGCACTGTATACAGTGGCTCAGTAGTTAGCAGAGTTATATGGTGGCTGAGTGGTTAGCACTGAATATAGTTGCTCAGTGGTTAGCAGTATATGGTGGGTCAGTGGTTAGGGCAGCATATGGTGGTCAGTGGTTAGGCAGCATATGGTGGGGCAGTGGTTAGGGCAGCATATGGTGGGGCAGTGGTTAGGGCAGCATATGGTGGGGCAGTGGATAGTGTAGCATATGGTGGGTCAGTGGTTAGAACAGCATATGGTGGGGCAGTGGTTAGCACAGCATATGGTGGGGCAGTGGTTAGCACAGTATACAGTGGCTCAGTGGTTAGCAGTGTAAATGGTCGGTTAGTGGTTAGCACAGTATACGGTGGCTCAATGGTTAGCAGAGTATATGGTGAGTCAATGGTTAGCAGAGTATATGGTGCGTCAGTGGTTAGCACAGTATACGTTGGCTCAGTGGTTAGCACAGTATATGGTGGGTCAGTGGTTAGCACAGGATATGATAGCTCTGTGGTTAGCACTGTATATGCTGTCTTAGTGGTTAGCACTGTATATGCTGGCTCAGTGGTTAGCACAGTATATGGTGGATCAGTGGTTAGCAGAGTATATTGTGGGTCAGTGATTAGCAGAGTATATGGTGGTCAGTGATTAGCAGAGTATATGGTGGGTCAGTGGTTAGCCCAGTATACGCTGGCTCAGTGGTTAGCAGACTATACGGTTGGTCAGTGGTTAGCACAGCATATGGTGGGCGAGTGGTTAGCACAGTATATGGTGGGTCAGTGGTTAGCAGAGTATATGTGGAATGGGGCAGAGCGGAGGCAGAATGGAGTGGGGCATAGTGGAGTGAGGGAGATGAGGGGTAGAATGTAGTGGAGCAGAGCATGAGCAGAATGGAGTGGGGGCAGAGCGGAGTGAGGCAGATCAGGGGTAGAATGTAGTGGAGCAGAGCAGGGGCAGAATGGAGTGGGGACAGATTAGGGGCAGAATGTAGTGGGGGCAGATTAGGGTGGCAGAATGTAGTGGGGACAGATTAGGGGGCAGAATGTAGTGGGGGCAGAATGTAGTGGGGGCAGAATGTAATGGGGACAGATTATGGGCAGAATGTAGTGGGGGCAGAAATGGAGTGGGGGTAGAGTGGAGTGAGCCAGAATAGACTGAAGCAGATCAGGGGCAGAATGTAGTGGGGGCAGAGCAGGGGTAGAATGTAGTGGGGAGAGATTAGGGGCAGAATGTAGTGGGGGCAGAGCAGGGGTAGAAAGTAGTAGGGACAGATTAGGGGCAGAGCAGGGGTAGAAATGGAGTGGGGCAGATTAGGGGCAGAATGTAGTGGGGCAGAGCAGGGGTAGAAATGGAGTGGGGGCAGAGTGGAGTGAGGCAGAATCGACAAGCAGATCAGGGGTAGAATGTAGTGGGGACAGATTAGGGGCAGACTGGAGTGGGGGCAGAGGAGGGGTAGAATGTAGTGGGGACAGAATGCCCTCCCCCCCCACACCCCCCGGTGTTTCCCCTGGGCTGTATTTGCCCCTGCACTGTGTTTGCAGGCCCTGCCCCCTCTGTGGCTTCTTACCCTTGTTGGCAGCAGTGTTCGATGAATCCAGGGCCTGCAGTGATGTCTGAGTCATGTGAATGATCACATGACTGACATCACCAAAGGTCCTTTTGCCTTAGGAAATTGAAGATGTTCGGAGTCAGCAGGAGAGGGGTGGGGGGGTCTATGGGTGATAGGAGAGCTGCGGGGGCAGCAGGAGAGGTGGTGGTGGGGGGGGGTCTATGGGTGATAGGAGAGCTGCGGGGGCAGCAGGAGAGGTGGGGGTGTATGGGCTTTGTATTAGCTCCGCCCCCCGCTGTCATGGAATATCGGGGTGAGTAGCGGTGGAGCGGAAGGATGTGGCGGCGGAGCGTGTGAGCGTCAGAGCGGAAGTGGAGGCAGCGGCGGGCGTGCGTGGAGCGGGGCGGCAGCATGTTTGCGCTTCCGGGCAGTGTCGGCGGCTCGCGTTGGCGCATGCGCGCCATCGCTCGCAGCGCGTGAAAAGCGGCACAGTGGCCGGAAGCGCAAAACTGCTGATTATGTATATATAGATATAAATTTAAAAAAAACAAAAAACATTGATAGCCCTGAGGAAGGACCAGGTCCTGCTACCAAACACGTCAGCAAATTGTTTGTTTTACTAGACCGACTACTACTGGTCTGCGTGGATATAACAAAGCCTGGCCTTTTCCTTCTCTCTTCATCGTATCAGCGAGGCATCTGCAGCGACCGTTTCTTATGCTCATTGAGTTGGTTGTGACTAGCACAAGCTAAAAAGGTGGGTCAAACCAATATGGGGCATTATTCCTTGTTTTAAAAGATAATACCCTATGTACGCTCCCCTCCGTTTCTACAATACCGTCTGAAAATACTCATAACTCTTCTATCTGATCATCGTAGGTACCAATTTTGCATGTGATGGGGTCAGTCTTAGCTTTGGACAAGTAATGTAGGCCTCTCATTATTGCAAAACGGTAAGCGTAATCCATTATATCAAGATGGTATCCCCTTTTAGAATTCTCCTTTTCCTGTGTCTTGAAATCGCTAAGGTCACACAATCAGTATTTGTAGCCAAAATCAGGAGTGGAATAATCAGAGGAAAAGTATAATAGAAACGTGCTCCACAGCAACATTTTTTTTACCCACTGCTGGTTTTGGCTGCAAATACTAATGTAAAATACTGGCCAAATATCGATTGTATGACTGTGGCTGAAGCATGAAGTAATATTGACAATCTAAAAAACTGACCCTTCTGAATGCACTTTTGCAAATTAGCGGGGCGATAGTTGCTGATGGTTTCCCAAAGAAGTCCTACAAGACCCATTATGTCTTTGGAGATAGGTGAGGGTAGACTCCTTGTTGATTTGTCTAAGTGCAATAATTGGGTTGACTGGGCAATGAAGGTGAAAAGGACATGCCATTCCTGCCCATAAGAAGAGGATAGTCTATATACCGACCTCAATACCTGGGGATACCATATGCCATCATTCCGAAAGACAAGTGTCTTTGCGCTAGCCCAGGAGCAGATTAGCATACATTAGAGCTCAGGGGTTTCCATTTACAGTGCCCCTGAGCTGATGGTAGCATTTGCCATTGAAAATAAAATAATTGTGCAAAGGGCAAATTTGAGGAGCTTGAACTGAAATTTATTGTGGGATCCAACATGTTTCTCTAGTGTTAAGGTGATATTTTGCAGCAGACAGACCTGCTTTCACATCAATTGATATGAAGAAAGTACAGCTATCTACTGTGATATTTTCAACTTTGGTCAAAAGACCTGAAGTGTCTCTCCACTAGGATGTTAGTGACGTAACAAAGCTGTGTAGTAGCTGATCAAGGGAGGTGCTGGAATTGTAGCACAGGGCATCAAAACCCGAGACTATTGGGCGTCCGCTCACTGGAGTACTTTTATGAAGCTTGGGGAAGGCATAAATGGTGGCAATCAGGATGTCTTGCGAGGAAGAAGTCAAGCTTGTTTTTCAAAATTGGGCCCATCTGAGTTGCTTCTGTCAGTATGTTCAAAAGAGTGGTCAAATACTCTGCAGTCGGGTCCTTGCAGAGAACCTCGTAGATGCTTGTGTCGGCCAGGATAAGGTAGTACAGATTAAAAATACCTATTTTCCATTATTACTATATAAAAGGCCCCTTTTACATCAGCGTTTTTCGCCGATTGTGGCAGATTCGGCAGATTTACCTCATCTGCCACCTAACGTCCGCACTTGCTGCCGACCGCATGCATTGCTATGGGTCTTGCGGCCGTGCAAAATAACCACAGCTGACCGCAACTGCCGGATGAGGGCAATACCACACTTGCCACAAGTCCCATAAGACAATGTATGGGGCTCGCCGCAAGTGTGACCATTAGGCGGCAGATGTGGTAAATATGCCGCGATCAGCGAAAACCGCTGATGTGAAAGGGACCTAACCCCCTTTTATCAGAGGGTTTTATAGTGATGTTTTGATTGCTCAAGATTTGAGAGCAGCACAAAGGCAATTATTTCACAACATTAGAGGACCTGTCAGCCCCCTGGTGCATGGCAAACTAAATGCACCACTGAATGCAGCATGTCTGCTGCATTCAGGGAAGGGCTCCCCCATGTCTCTAACTCCCCTGTAAGCTTTAAAAACGACATTAGAAACCTTACAGTTAAAAGGTGGCCTGGGTGGGATCTTATTAAGAGGTCCTCGCTGCTGGCACAGTCCTCCCTGCCTTCTCCTTGTGTGTTCCGCCCCCTCTATGTGTCTGCCGCTGCCTCCTCTTCTGCTCCTGACATCACACAGAGCAGAAGAAGAGGAGGGCAGACCCAGAAGAAGAGGTGGCTGAAAACACAGAGGGGAAGGAACACACAAGGAGTAGGCAGGGAGGATTGTGCCAGCAGCCAGGATCTCTTAATAAGATCCCACTCAGGCGACCTCTTAACTGTAAGGTTTCTAGTCTTTTTTAAAGCTTACAGGGGGGGGCTAGTGACATGGAGGACCCCTTCCCTGAATGCAACATACATGCTGCATTCAGTTTGCTATGGACCAGGTGGGAGGTCCTCTTTAAAGTAGGGAGGATGAAGGGTTAAAAAACCATGCTGCCGTATTCCAAGAGACATCAAAAGGTGAACATAATATTGATTTATTAGTCAATGCGTTTCAGGGCTCCCTGAAGCACAGCAATGTGGTATGGATTAGTTTTGAGGAAGCAGCCAAACTAATAAATCAGTATTATATTCACTTGTTGATCTCTTGTGGAATACGGCATTGCAGTTTTTAACCCTTCATCCTCCCTACTTTAATTTTCTGAGATAATGACCTTTGGGTTTTCAATGGCTGTAAGCCATTATTTATCAACATTACCAGAAATAAATACTTGAAATAGATCACTCTTTGTAATAACTCTATACAATATATGCATTTCACTTTATGCATTGAATTACTGAAATAAATTAACATTTTCATGATATTATTCATGGAGATGCACCTGTAGTTATCTTACTCTACCACCAAACTCTCTTTTACATTCGCCTCCCAACCTGTGGATTGCTGGAGCCATTGGAGACACAGTGACAGGATTAAGCTCTGATTTCTCAGGCCCGGCCTTCCTGCTGGAGGTTACGGCACTACCACCTTTCTATATGGGCCGTAACATATTTTAACCAAGTATTCACAGGTGTAAATGTAGAATTTTGAAATCAGGGGAGATTTACAAGGTCCCGTAAATGAAATAACCAGCAGCTCTGAAGGTAAAAATATAACAGACCAGGCAGGTTTTGTAAATGGATCTTTATTAGTAATTGACCAGAGTGGGATGGCACCATGGGAAACCTAAAAAGACAAATAAGAAAATAAATTATTGAAACACAAAAAAAAAAAAAGAACCCACACCAGTACATCAAGTCTACACTGCAAATTTATCAACAGTAGTAACATGTACCTAGGTGCAATGTGAAAACAGTGGTCCTGTGCGATGCCTGGAGCCCCACTGCCTCCTGGGACCACTGCTTGGTTGCTGGTATTCCAGTCTCAAACTGGTTTTGTGAATAGCACTTTAATCCGGGCCATAAAATGTTATACGCAGATATATTACAACAGCGTGTGGACAACATACCGTATGTGTTTGACTGTAAGGCGCACTTTTTCCCAAAACAATTTTGGGAAAAAGTAGGGGATGTGTCTTATAGTGGCAGCCTGTGGGGGGGCAGCAGCGAGTCACCGGAGGCAGTAGCAGGCTGTAGAGTCTGCCAGTGACCACATCTGCTTACTAATTAAGGCAATTTAATATTCACTGCATCCCCCCTTCCCAATGTCCATCTCCTCTCAGCACTCAGGTCAGCACTGAGAACTGGACGGCGCATATTAAATGACCTCAACTAGCCATCTCACGTGATCATGTGTCCAGTGTGTGGCTATTCACTGCTTCCAGTGTATTGGCGTGGGAAGCAGTGAATATCCCGCCGGCCGATTGTCCCCCCCTGCAGCATCGCAATGTTCTTCTCATGCAGACAGCTGACTGTGTATGGAGCAGGGCACATAACTGACATCACCGTTGTGTGCTCACGCTCTGATCAGCCGCCAACATGAAAACACACAGAAGAACATTGCGGTGGGAGGGGAGCTGTAATGGGGGTCAATATACCAGGTTGAGGGCCAGATACTATGATGGGGCGATCATATACACCAGGATAGGTAGGGGGAGGGTCGGGTAGATCACATACATCAGGACGGGGCCACATATACCAGGATGAAGATATACCAAAATTTTGGGGGGCGGGGGGAGGGGATCGTATACAGGATGGATGAGGGGGGTCATGTATACCAGACAAGTTGATCATATATACTTATTGTAAGCCAGACAATGACATTATAAGACAGACACCATTTAACATTAAACATTTTTTTTCTCTTTTCCTTCTGTAAATTTGGGGTGAGTCTTGAAAATACGGTACTTGGTGTAAGGGGAATGATCTTAAATATTTCTGTTATACCACACTAATTCAGGTGTTATTGCCATAGAGCAGGGGTCTTCAACCCGTAGCTCGGGAGCCACATGTGGCTTGTGGGCCCATGATGTATGGCTCATAAATGTCTTCCAACATAAGCACAAGGTCTAAAGGCCGCTTTACACACACCAACTTCTGTGCCCAACGTGTGAACAAATCTCTGGTTGCAGTGAAATCATGGACACATTGTTCCATTTGTACACAGCCACAAAATGGAACAATGTGTCCATGATTTCACTGCAACCAGAGAGCTGTTCAGAAGTTGGTGTGTGTAAAGCGGCCCTAACAGTGATGAAGAGCTTCACTCCTAACTTTCAGACCAATGAGTTAATCAGCAGGAATGAGCAGCAGCCGCAGAGTGAATAACTCAATGATCCGAAGGTGTGGAGAGAAGTCGGCAGTGATTGGACGCCGGTCTCGAATAACGTCACTACGTAATTACTGGACATTGCTGGAACTGCGCCAGTACGGGGAATACAATATTTCTGCATCTTTTTAATGATACATGGAGCAACATTTATTTTTTTCTTACTATTTTGTTGCCAATACTTAAGAACATAAAAAGAAACTGTCTCTATGACAGTTATTTTTAATTTCGAATGTCACAAAAGCACATGTAAAAATGTGTTCCCCTCTCCGTAACAATTTTAATTTTCATTGGACACTCCCCCACCCCCATGGGTGCAGGTATCGAAACAGCTAGTTGGATCGGCAGGGTTTATGTACTTATTATTTCCCACAATGTGTCCATCCCCTCCTCCCCCCATCAAAAGACTTTTAAGGGGGGCTTTACAGCATTTAAATACCTTTTTCCTTTTCATCTTATGGTACCTGTAGCTAGGACTGGTATATTAGCCCCAAATACAGCAAAGATTCAGCCTCCTTAAGTGTCCTAGGACGCAGCAGCTCCTGCTCCCTCCCTAAATCCAGCGATCTCTAAAGCTGCATCCTAAGAAGAGCCGGAAGAGCCAAGAGCCTCCCGTTAGTCTTGGTTTGCCTATGAATACAGCCTTTGCTTTCTCCATAGGGAGCCCAGTTCAATCTATCAGCTTCTGCAGGATAGTGCACTTGCTTCGCAGTAATTATTTAGAAAATTGCTTCTGAATATTAGTTAATCTCCTGCACATTTATAGCCTATGGGTTGCTTTGGAAGAAGTTAAAGGGACTGTCAGTACAGTGATTGCTCCAACCAAAAACAGGCACTCAGGGCATCATGGCGAGGCCAAACATTTAGGTGCACCTTCTCACCTGTGTGCTGCTTTCCTTCTACCTCTACCCCCCTTTTTGATTGACAGCTATAGCTTTATGGAGCTGTAGAAAGGCAGAGATGAATGGAAAACAAGCAGGTGCTGACAATAACTAGTACTGCAGCAATGTGGAGTTGCAGTTACAGATAGTGTGTGAGCAGTGTTGAGGTAAAGCAGTACATATCATGGCTGCAGGAACAATGAAGTCAAACTGCTGTTCTGTCCATAATGCAACTTATGCACTAAGTATTGTAGAACTAAAGAGAATACTGCCCCCTACTAAGAATATAGCATCTGCAAGCTCCCCACCATAGGCTGATGATTCACTTAAATAGCGCCATTAATTCCACAGCACTTTACATACATCAAAAGCGAGTGAAATACCCTATCCCCTATTCCCCTTAACTTTCTGGACCCATTCTCTCCTTACCCTGACCAACTTAGTTCAGTCCCTACTTTCCCCTCTAATATCTCTATCTTTTTTCTTTACGTATACTCTATGTTACTCAATAGTCTTAGTTTTGAGTATTAATTTTTTTCCAGTTTATCCTTTTATGCGGTTCCAGTAAAGCTGACGGGAGCAATGTACCTGTTATATTGAGGAACCCCACTAAAGGAGAGCCTACTCCAGATGGACCGGATTTTACGTAGGTCCTACGAGGCTAAATTTTCACTGGTACACTAAAGTCAATAAAGAGTTAATAAGTATTACTCTAAAATAGATACCCGCTTGTTTTTGACCAAACTGACAAAGGGGAGTTTGATACTATATTATTCCTAAAGGGATTCCCAATCCCCTTATTTGCGGTAATCCCCTTGACTAAGACAGAGGTTTCTTATCCCCCTGTCTGTGGTATATGACCACAGGAACAGACCGCCTTACATCTGGAGAGGTTACATGAATCTGAGAATGTATATTGAATAATACTTTGTACTGATGTTCCTAATGTGAATTTCTTAGCTGTACTTACTGATTTATATATTTCCTCATATAACTTGTAATGTTTCTTTTTCAAAATCAATAAAAAAAGAGATTAACCATAAAAGCGGAGTGAAAGATATGTGCAAGTGTCAGCTGTTTCATAATGCCACAACAGCGCCCACGTGAGACCAATGTACACGGCATCATACATTTTCACTTAAGAGGTTAAAAGCGGTCTGCTAGGCCACGTCCACATGTTCAGTATTTGGGGTGTTTTTTTTACCTCAGTATTTGTAACCAAAACCAGGAGTGGGTGATAAATACACTGTGCTGCAAATTATTATGCAAATGTTATTTTTCTCGGATTTTTTCTAAATGGTTGGTGCAAACGACAGTCAGTGTAATAAAAGTCATCACCCGTTAGAATATACATCGAATTTTATTGACGAAATCTCCCTATGATAACAGTATAATTTTCAAAATTAAAAAAAAAAAAAAAACACTCTAAATTGCTGTTCTAAATTATTAGGCACAGTAGAGTTTGTAAACATTTGATATGTTTGAAAAAACTGAAAATGCTCATTTGTTGAATTTGCAGCATTAGGAGGTCACATTCACGGAAATAAAAAGCTATTTAACTCCAAAACATCCTAACAGTCCAAGTTACATGTTAACATAGGAACCCTTCTTTGATATCACCTTCACAATTCTTGCATCCATTGATATTGTGTTTCTGCTTGTAGTTCTTTGCATGATGTCAGAATAGCCCCCAGAGCTGCTGTTTTGATGTGAACTGCCTCCCACCATCATAGATCTTTTGCTTGATAATATTCCTAAGGTTCTCTATAGGGTTGAGGTCAGGGGAACATGGTGGCTACACCATGAGTTTATCTCTTTTTATGCCCATAGCGGCCAATGACAGAGGTATTCTTTGTAGCATGAGATGGTGCATTGTCATGCATGAGGATGATTTTGCTCCTGAAGGTACGTTTTTGCTTTTGGTACCATGGAAGAAAGTTCTCAGTTGGAAACTCTATATACTTTGCAGAGGTCTTTTTCACACCTTCAGGAACCTTAAAGGGGCCTACCAGCAGTTTCCCAATGATCCAGACCAAAACATGACTCCTCCACCTCCTTGCTGACGTCGCAGCCTTGTTGGGATATGGTGGCCATCCAGCAACCATCTACTACTCTATTCATCTGGACCATCCAGGGTTGCTCAGCACTGATCAGTAAACAAGACTGTTTGAAAATTAGTCTTCATGTATATCTGGACCCACTGCAACTGTTTCTGCTTGTGAGGACTGTTTAGGGGTGGCCGAACAGTAGGTTTATGCACCACAGAAAGCCTTTGAAGGATCCTACACCTTGAGGTTTGAGGGACTCCAGAGGCACCAGCAGCTTCAAATATCTGTTTGCTGGTTTGTAAGGCCTTTTTAGCAGCTGCTCTCTTAATCTGATGAACTGCCTGGCAGAAACCTTCCTCATTCTGCCTTTATCTGCACGACCATGTCTGTGCTCAAAATCAGCCACAAATCTCTTCACAGTACGATGATCACGGTTACGTTTTCGTGCAATATCAAATTGTTTCATCCCTTGTCCAAGGCAGTGCACTATTTGTTGCTTTTCGGCAGCAGAGACATCCTTTTTCTGTCCCATGTTACTTAAAAACTGTGGCCTGAGTAATATTGTGGAACACCCCATTTTCCTTTTATTGGGCTCACCTGCCAAACTAATTATCACAGATATCTGAGATTGATTTCAATGATCCAAAGAACCCAGAGACACAATACCATCAATGGGTTTCACTGAAAAAAATAAAAAATAAAACCCTTTGACACTTAAAACCAATTTGCATAATAATTTGGAACACAGTGTACAGAAGTGGTGCAGGTGTTTCTATTATACTTTTCCTCTTATTGTTCCACTCCTGGTTTTCACTTACAAATACTGAGGTAAAAAAATAAAAAAATCACCAAATACTCAACATGGGCATGTGGCCTTTATAAGTCCAGACTGGTAACCTGCTCTCATTACAGATGACTCTCTCCATGTATTACCTAGACCAGTGATGGCGAACCTATGGCACGCGTGCCACAGAGGGCACACAGCGCCTTCTCTGGTGGCACATGGCCTCACCACTGCACTGCTGCTTTGAACTGCTGGCGCTATCACGCCAGCAGTTCAAAGATGTGTCGGAGCGGAGGAGACATTTCTCCTCGCTCCGACAGTCTCCTAGCCCCGTCCGCCCAGCGTCATGTGACCGCAGCCATGTGCCGTGCTCAGCGTCACGTGACTGCGCTCAGCGTGAAAAGAACAGCCGCAGCTATGAGAGGAGTGGGAGCCGATGCTGGAAACAGGACTAGGAAGGCAAGTAGGAGTTTGTTTGTTTTTTATAAAAGCTATACCTACAGCTAGAAAATTAGAAGGGGACATTACAAGGATTGGTTCTAAAATAAAAGAAGGGACAAGGATGGGGGCATTTACTACAAGGATGGGGGCATTACACGGAGGGGAGCATTAAAAAGATGGGGCATTTACTACAAGGATGGGGGCATTACACGGAGAGGAGCATTAAAAAGATGGTGGCATTTACTACAATGGTGGGGGCATTTGCTACAAGGATGGGGGCATTTGCTACAAGGATGGGGGCATTTGCTACAAGGATGGGGGCATGATGGGGCATTTCTGCAAGGAGGGGGCATAATGGGGCATTTCTGCAAGGAGGGGGCATGATGGGGCATTTCTGCAAGGAGGGGGCATGATGGGGCATTTCTGCAAGGAGGGGGCATGATGGGGCATTTCTGCAAGGAGGGGGCATGATGGGGCATTTCTGCAAGGAGGGGGCATGATGGGGCATTTCTGCAAGGAGGGGGCATGATGGGGCATTTCTGCAAGGAGGGGGCATGATGGGGCATTTCTGCAAGGAGGGGGCATGATGGGGCATTTCTGCAAGGAGGGGGCATGATGGGGCATTTCTGCAAGGAGGGGCATGATGGGGCATTTCTGCAAGGAGGGGGCATGATGGGGCATTTCTGCAAGGAGGGGGCATGATGGGGCATTTCTGCAAGGAGGGGGCATGATGGGGCATTTCTGCAAGGAGGGGGCATGATGGGGCATTTCTGCAAGGAGGGGGCATGATGGGGCATTTCTGCAAGGAGGGGGCATGATGGGGCATTACTGCAAGGAGGGGGCATGAAGGGTCATTTATGCAAAGAGGGGGCATGATGTGGCATTTCTGCAAGGATGGGGCATGATGGGGTTTTACTACAACGAGGAGGCATGATGGGGCATTACTACAAGGAGGGGGCATGATGGGCCATTACTGAATGTGGACAAGGATGGGGATATTACTACAATAAAGGGGGCAGAAAGGAGACATTACCGACAGGAGAGGGTCAGGATGGAGCCCATAGCTACAAGGAAAGGTCAGGATGGAGCCCATAGCTACAAGGAGAGGGTCAGGATGGAGACAATGGTACAAGATAGGGACTAGGAGATTAGACTGTGGAAAATCTGTCTCTCTCTAATATTCTTCTATTTTTTTCCTTCATAGAGATCAATCCACCTGCTGTGTCTGGAAAGTGCAGTGGGAGCAGCTCAGTTTTAATGTGAAGTTCACATGAGCTGGATGACCACTGCTGAAGAGAAGACTGCAAAGGGAAGTTTAAAATCAATTCATTGTTAAAATAATAGAACTTATCAGGGTGTCAGGACTACAAGCTCTGTACAGGCAAGAGAGTTGTCAGCTGCTGGCTCACCCCCTGTGTAGCTCTTGTGACGGCCACTGCTGTCATTTAGGGTAAATTGCCTTATTGGCACTTCGCTATAAAGAATTAGGTTTTGGGTTGGAGATTGGGCACTCGGTCTCATAAAGGTTCGCCATCACTGACCTAGACTGACAAACAACAGAGTCCTCTGGCTGGGGAGAATAGCTGCAGCAGCACCACTCTATTCTGACAGGGGCTCTCTGAGGAATTTACTTGCAGCATTTTCTATAAGGAACAGCACTGAGCCCCATGTATAACGTGTGAACCCGGCCACCTGCTTGTCTTAACAGTAAAGTCTCAACCAAAAGCTTTTTTTTTCCAACCATTATCCTTCACATTTAGGTCAGACAGGGATGCTTAGGGATGTAGTAGGAAGCTGCAGGGACAGGTAGTGATAGATTCCCTTTAAGAAGCAATCTATGCTGGATCAATGCTTTCACATGAGCTAGTACATTCTGAGAGATGTTAGTCCATATGAAGGGTTGTCCAGTACCCTATAATGTAAGCAGTTGTAGTACAGCCAGCATGAGATCCAGTCACTGACTGCCCAATTGATAACCGTCTGTACATCTCTTACTGCCCCTGTAGGGTAACTGGTCAGGACCAGACAGTCCACCACCTTCATGTGTGAATGACGAGACGGTGACGTCAGACACCAATGAGTTTACAAAACCCTATTCTAAAGTAAGTGTCTTCTGCATTCTTCATAGGTCTCAGGTATACAGAAAATTACAAAAGCAGATGCAGCAGAATTATTTCCATCATATAAATATAGGTCTTATTATTATTATAGCGCCAATAATCCATGGAGCTTTACATGTAGAAAGACCATATCATACGCAACGCGGTTTTTAACCTTTTTTTTTATATATTCTTCAATAAAGTATAAAGTCATGTACATAGTTATGGGTTAAAAAAATTAAGTTGACTTCCGGTTCCTGCGCTGATCCCGATGGCCGCGTGTTGAGGCCGCTCCCAAGACCCGGCCGACTATCCGCTTCAATCCACCCGACGGCCGGGCCATCTGCCCCCCGGACACACTGGCGGCGACCCCCCGAGGCACCAGGACCCTGGACCGCTATCTACTCCGGAGCTCCGGGCAGGAGAACTCCGGGATGGAACGGGCCGGACAGGCGGCAGGCGCCAGTAAGATGGCGGAGACTGGCGAGACCCACAGAGGAGGCTCTGAGGCGGAGGACTCGCATCTTGGTGGAGACAGACAGACCCGTAGCAGAAGCAGCTCCCGGCATCGGAGCCAAGCTCTGGAGGGGGCGAATCGCGAGGCAGACAAACAGATGCCCCAGAGCATACAGGTGGGGAGCGATCCTGTTATAATGGAGGTATGTGACAGCCGCGATATAACTATGGAAGGAGATGCAGAAGGGATGAAGAGACCCCATGTGGCGGGAAACCCACCTATACAGACCGCCATAGATGTGAGAGCTCTGGCCAGAGAGGTTGCCCCATACATTACTGCAGACCTGAAGAGTATCATAAAAGAGGCTATTGGGGAGGCGATCCTGGGCCTGCAACATGTAACATCTCAGCAGGGTGAGAGGCTGCTGGAGACAGAAAAGAGGCTGATGGAAGCGGAGGACAGGATTTTGGTGCTAGAGAGACATGTGGCCACCCTACAGAAACAAACTGCCTACAACGACGAGAAGGTTGATGATCTTGAAAATCGTTCAAGACGCAATAATCTACGTATGGTCGGTCTCCCTGAAACTTTCACAGGGGGACAACTAGATACTGTATGGGAAGAGACGCTTCCTAAGGCATTGGGATTCCGTAACCCCTGCAGAGTGGAACGGGCACACAGAGTAGGCCCCCCCAGGGAGGCGTCAGCCAGTCCTCGGCAGGTCATTGCACGCTTTCTTGACTAATAAGATAAGGTGATGCTGCTACGAGAGTATAAGATGAGCCGCCAACCGCTCACCATACAGGGCCATAAGGTGCGCATTTATGAGGACTATTCTGCTGCAGTGGCGCGAAAGCGTAAACTGTTTAGCCCGGTGTGCTCCTTGTTGTTTAAGCAGAACATAAGATTTCAACTGGCTTTCCCTGCTACCTTGCGGTTCCGGGACTCTAAAGGCAACATGCAATCCTTTATCAATAGCAAGGAGGCGCTTAGGTTCCTGCAACAGGGCTCTAACTCTTCGGATCATACACGAGAGACACCGCCGAATAGGGGTTCCCCATCCCCGTACCTTCCACAACCTGCTGCGAAACGGCCGACATATGCCGATAAAGTGGCGATCCTGATGGATGGTCAAGGGGAGGAGGAGGAAGAATCGAGTGGAGCTGGTTCTGGCTCCAACTGGTCGCTTTCCCAACGTAACAGGCGGAACCGAACGGACAAATATGGTGCGTCTGGACGGCATAACTCGTCTCATACTGCTACCAGGGGAAGAGACACAGAGACTAGACTAGACCGCTCCTTGCTTTTTATTTTTGGACTCCTTATCCTAGTGGATCACGAGAGGGTGACGGGAATCTAAAGTCTGAACTCTACCTTTAAGCTTGATGATAGATGATACCTTGTCTTTGTCTTTTTCTCGTACTCTCCTCCTCTTCTTTTGCTCTTTCCTCTCTCTCCCCCTTCCCCCCCCCCCCTCTTTTACTTCTGTTCGCTCTCCCTCCTTTTTGACCGCTTTAGGTGGACCGGGAGGCGGAATGTGGCATAGGAGGCTTGTGGATGTTGCTGCTTGCCGAACTTCACCTGAAGGGCTAAAAGGTGACATGTTTGATTGAGGCTGCAGTCTACGCAGCACTTGGGTAGGGGGGGGGGGGGGGGGGGGGGGGCGGGGGAGAGGCCTTGCGATTCTGGCTGATAGATCGCCACTCACATGAGATGTCTCAAATGTATCGGCTGTGATGGCATGGGAGATGAGGGATGGGTTACAGACTTTAGTTAGTGGCTCATAACTGTGCGGGGGACACCATGGCCCGGCTCGGGGTCTAAGTTGCTACATTTCTACGCATCACATAGGCCTGGGTAGGGAGATTTAGATTTGGGAGAAGAAAAAAGGAAGTCTGTACCTGGCTGGGATAGATGGAGGTGGAAGAAGATAAGACATTCACCCTCAAGAGAGGGATCGGGGGGATGTTGTTTTTGGGGTTTATGATGTTTTCTGTTGTATTGTATGTTTTTGCCATTGCCATATCTTTCCTAAACTGCCCGCGTCTGTCTAGTCCAACTCTGCTGTCTACAGGGATGGTGACCCCCTTTGATAAGGAATTGATTCAATGGAAAATTGTGGGGAGGAAGATGCCCATCACGTCTTTTACACATACATTTAAGACACAATGGTACGAATTGTGACATGGAATACCAAGGGCTTACGATCACCGCATAAGAGATATATGGTTCTTCGGCACCTGAAGAGGCTGAAAACTGATATTGCACTCTTACAGGAGACGCATTTGAGGAATGATGAAGTGACATGTATGCAGAAGCTGTGGGTGGGAGAGGCCTGGGCTTCGGGTGCACGAGCCGGGAAAGCAGGGTAATGATTCTCCTCAACAAACACCTTGCACATACTTTGGTGTCTGTAACTAGGGATCAGGATGGAAGGCAATTACACGTGGTACTCCAATTGGGGGATCGGCGGATCAGTATATATAACATCTACGCTCCCAACACCACTCGTACCGCCTTTTTTCATGGCTTGCGAGACGTCATCCTACAGGACAGGGAACGGCTTGTCATGGTGGGGGGAGACTTTAACGAGGTGGTCTCAGATGTCATTGACAGCGGATGACAGCTGGGGAACAAACACAGGGGCTGACGCACCGGGGACAGGGATCGTTGTCAGATATGCTAACTACTACGCATATGGCAGATGTGTGGAGGATCTTACATCCCCAGGACACTGAATTTACCCATTTTTCACACCCTCACTCCTCATGGTCGCGGATTGACTTGTTCCTGGTAAGCAGCGACCTACTGCGACTGATTGAGGAGGCTGAAATTGGTGATCTGGTAATCTCTGATCACAGTCCTGTTAGTGTGGATATCTTAGACGCTTTCCCACGTGGCACAGATACAATATGGAGGTTCCCCTCACATCTGTCATCTATGGGAGGGTTTAAGACCCAACTGAAGGAGTGGTGGCAGGGCTATGCCCTCGACAACGAGGTACATAAAAGTGACCATTGTCTGTTCTGGGAAGCCGGGAAATCAGTTATAAGAGGACGTTTGATAGCATACACTCGGACGCAATCGAGACAGCTCAAAGAGAATTATACAAGGGCAAGCGCACTTGTTTCCGAGACGTACCAAGCGTTTAAGAGCTCGCGGACTCTGGAAGACAAGACAGAGTGGCTTACAGCGAAAAGGGATTTCGACACGTGGGCTGACCTGAGGGAAAAACTGATCCGGGGACAACTAGACGTGGACCTTCACAGACACGGTGACAAGACGGGGCGACTACTTGCTAATCTCGCTAGGGGCAGACGAAAACCCACGACCTTTACGGCACTTACCACAAGGGAGGGGGTGCGTACCACTGATCCCAAAGCTATTAACGATATACTGGGGGACATTTATAGACTGTTATACCATTCAAACGACGTCCCGTCCCAGGAAGGGATGACATGGTTGGATGAGGTGCCTCTCACTCCTATCTCAGAGGCTGACTTAGAGCTCCTCAATGCTCCAATCTCTGAGACGGAGGTAGACGCGGTCATCAGGCATTTAGGGAACGGGAAGTCTCCGGGCCCGGATGGGTTTACAGGGGAGTTCTATAAGATACTCCGGTCTGAGGTGACTCCAATACTGACGAGATTATTTAATAATATTTTATCTCAACGGAAGCTACCTGAAACCATGGATATGGCCTATATTAAACTGCTGCCCAAGGGAATCACGGGAGGGGAGGACCCTACAAATTATAGGCCGATCTCCCTTATTAATGTTGATCTTAAAATTCTGTCAAAAATTATGGCGGATAGGTTGGCGGAGATTCTCCCGACGCTCATAGACAATCATCAGACAGGTTTCGTTAAAGGCCGGTCAGCGGTCACAAATGTCCGCAAGGCCCTTCTGGTCCTGGACGCAGTGAAGGATGTGTCGCTCCTTGTGGGGAAAAACCCAGCCATGGTCACCCTAGACGCGGAAAAAGCCTTTGATAATGTTAGGTGGCCATGGCTGGGTCAGGTGCTGGACAGGATAGGGCTTCAGGGCCGTTTCAGAAATTATTTACAGGCATTATATACCACTCCTAAAGCGAGGTTACACACTCCCGGTTTCCTCTCCCCGGTGTTCCCTCTTTCAAAAGGGACTAGGCAAGGATGTCCCTTGTCCCCGCTATTATTTAATTTAGCCTTGGAACCATTGGCCAGGTATATTAACAGGCACAGTTCCTTTGAGGGGGTGAACATTGGACGAGTGGAAACAAAGTCAGCATTGTTTGCTGATGACATTGTGTTGTTTATGGGAGACCCTGAGCGGGATTTACCCCCTCTGCTGGGAGATATAGAGAGATTTGGAGAATTCGCGGGATTCCGGCTTAATCGGAAAAAATGTGAGATCCTATACCTTAAGCCAGGAACGCGTCTGGAGAGTCTCTGCTAACGTTGGGCATCCCGAGGGCAACAACCCATATTAAATATTTGGGTCTGCTGTTGGGACGGACATCGAACCAAGTATACTCGTTAAACTATACTCCCCTATTTGACAGAATAGAAAAAGAGCTAAAACGTTGGGTGGGATTACCTCTGTCACTACTGGGCCGCTGCCACCTTATCAAGATGGTCAGCTTTGCACGGCTTTTATATCCACTACAGACGCTACCCTTACTCCTGAAACACACTGACATTAATAGATTAAACAGGGCGTTTGCGGACTTTATATGGAGAGGCAGGAGACCGAGGCTAAGGCTGGGGACCCTGATGCTCCCGAAGGACAAAGGGGGCGTTAACTTGCCCGACATTAGAGGATACAATTTGGCGTGTATGATGAGGCATGCGATAGAATGGGTTAAGGGAACCAATACATTTTCTGATGGCGTGTTGGAGGCAGCGTTCTGCGAGCCCTGGGATCGCTGCTCTCTCCTACATACGGGATGGGCGTCGCTACCGATGCAGGTCCGATCGTCTATAATCTTTAAAGACACGATAGGGGCATGGAAAGCAGTGAGGAAAAAATGTAGTCTCCCCTGGAAAGTGTCGAAACACCTGAACCCCTGGGCATACCCGGAGTTTCCGATGGGTCGAACCAATATATTATTTAAAGAATGGGCCAGAAAGGGTATTAAAAACATGGGAGACCTCATGGCGATGTCTGAACGTCGCTGGATGTTGGGACAGGAAATCATGAACAAGTATGGTCTCGGGGAAACCCAGTGCCTCCAATACTTACAGCTGAAGCATCATGTCATAGATAATCTCTTGGATGCATCAAAAGAAACTCTTACAAATGCGTGTGATAGACTGGTGGGCCTTGACGTTTCTCAATTAGGGATATCTAGCATATATGGGGAACTCAGGACATACCTACTTCCTGGTGGCACCCAGAAACTTTTCTCGAAATGGTGTGCGTATATAGACAAAGAGTCGGTACCCGATGATATATTAGACGGTTGGGGTAAGATAAGGCGCTATATTTTGGATGAGAGGGACTCACATTTTCGAGTTATTCACGGCACAGTATATGGCTTCAATATACCACCATCGGCATCTAACCCCGAGAGATTGTTACACTGTCCGAAATGCAATCTTGAAAGAACGGATATGGTACATGGATTATGGAGCTGTACGAGAGTACAATCCTTCTGGGGTATGATATCTGACCTGGTGAGATTTTGTGACCATACGTTTGAGCTAGACCCGGGGGTCTGGATTTTTCAGAATGTGAATCTATCCAAGGGAGGGGTTGCTAGCACTCGTTTCTTACATGTCCTTATACTACTGGCTAAACGTCTTCTCCTAACATTTTGGTTACGAGCGGACTTACCCACTGAAACAGACGTCATAACGGGGTTAAGGTTGGCAATGGATCTAGACAGACGCGGAGCTCTGAGGGACAAGGATGTTCTGATTGTCTCTTTCATGAAAAAATGGAGACGTTTTATAGAGCTACAATTGACTGATGATGACATTGTCAACGTAATGACACCTTTTCATGGTACTCCCTGGTACCTGCTACAATCTTTGAGCCACT
This sequence comes from Allobates femoralis, assembly GCA_033576535.1. NCBI lineage: Eukaryota > Metazoa > Chordata > Amphibia > Anura > Aromobatidae > Allobates > Allobates femoralis. Next base: position 101,181,267 of record JARQOC010000005.1, on the reverse strand, counting down.
CACTAGGGCGCCTGGGGCTGACTGTGACCCTTGCTGGGACGTGCCCGGCGACAGTGGGGATATTAGGGGAAGGACTGTATCACACTACATAGGTATTTTTAGTGTTTCTACTGTGAAATAATTGAACCCCCGCTTCATTTGGGATGGGGAGAGAGAGGAATATGATGGACTGAGAGGGACGATCAGGATGCCGTGGGAGAGGTTAGGTGCGGCAGCTGCGAGGAATTTTATATATGGCATACGGTACTATTGTATTATGTTTTGTTTTTGTTTTGCTTCTGTGTGTGTTTTTTTATTTACATCCCAATGACATGATGTTAATTGATGTCAGTGTCAGTGTTCTAGTACTATGTACAATGTCTTGGCATACAATTGTGTGCTATTTTTCTTTCTGTTATATTGCAAATGGTGAATAAAAATGATTATTCAAAAAAAAAAAAAAAAAAAAAAATTAAGTTATTTTAATAAACATCCCGGACAAACACGGGTTAAACTTTTAAGTAGTGGTTTCTTTACAAACATGTGAAGGGGACTGTGTAGAGCTGGGTCTTAATCCACTAATATCATATAAACTTAGTTACCTTAGTTCATCCTCTTGATCAATCTGTTGATCTGGTCTTCTCTGTTTCCTGCATCACCACCTTCCACAAAGTGTGTGGTTTTCTTCTTCATACCCCCCCTGGGGGATGACAGCTTGAAGGGCCAGAGGAAGTTGTTTGCGTATTTGAATTTTTTGCCAACTGTGTAAATCTCATGGATCAGATCTTCAACACAGATGATGCCATGTTTGCCTGAAAAGAAGCAAAATGTTCAGTATGGCTGTAAGAATTGTCACAGCAGATGAATACAGTAAGTCAGGTCCCACAAACCACAGAGTAGATATAAGCGTGGGAACGGAGTTAAATTCAGGATTGATGTAATTTTCCACAGCATTTCTGTGTGCATTACATGAAGATTTTGCTGTGCATTATACCTTCTGCACTACAAAGTGGTGAATCTGCAGCAAAAAAAAGCCTCATCACCTTATCTAGTACTGTATCCACTGCAGATTGTACACACACAGAGCAGCTCAAAACCAGCACCATCAGGACGGGACAGAGTACTAGACAGGTTTGCCCAAGATCTTCCACCATAATTTCGTATACAATTGTACTAATGTAAATTCATCAGACACACAACATACCAAGGTGCCGCTCAATGTAAGAGTTCTGAGTCAGAGGGATACGCTGCTTCTTAATCTTCAGGTAACCGCGCTTGTAGATCAACGTCTTCACTGACTTCAGATTGGGATAACTGCAATAGAAAACAAGAATGTCACATCCTTCCTGGGCCTCACTGAAACATGGCTGACACCCTCCGATACTGCCTCCCCTGCTAGGCTGTGCTATGGCGGCCTTCAATTCACCCACACACCTCGCACTGGCAACAAACATGGTGGAGGAGTCGGTCTTCTTTCTAGCAACTGCACCTTCAACCCAATTCTTCCTCCACCCTTTCTCATCCTCTCATCTTTTAAAGCGCACTCTGTTCATATCTACTCTCCTTCCAAACTTCAAGTGGCTGTCATTTATCAACTCCCGGGCCCAACCACTGCTTTCATAGACCAATTCTCCAGCTGGCTTCTATACCTTCCCTCTGCTGACATTCCCACCACAATGGGTGACTTCAACATCCTCATTGACACCCACCAGTTCGCAGTCTCCAAACGCCTGTCACTTGTTTCATCCTTTGGCCTCACTCACTGGTCCTCCACAGCCACCCACACAGATGGACATAAACTAGACCTCATTTCACCCGCCTCTGTTCCCTAATTACCCTCACAATCAGGGTTGTGGAGCTGGTAAGTCAAACCAACGACTGCAACTCCTCAATTTCCCGGACTCTGACTCCTTCATACATGACTCATGCTTAAGTGATAAATTTATTGTAGTGCATGGTAACATCAGGCATTAATCATTATTATAATACAATAATCAAGATATTTAGATAGAACATAATTAACTTCTCAAATTCAAGTCAGCACTCACCACCACTAAACTGGCGTACTTATAAGGCCACAGTCACACGATCAGTATTTGGTCAGTATTTCACATCAGTATTTGTAAGCCAAAATCAGGAGTGGAACAATGAGAGGAAATGAATAATAGAAACATGTGCTCCACTGTATTTTTCAGCCACTTCTGGTTTTGGCTTACAAATACTGAAGTGAAATACTGACTGATCGTGTGACCGTGGCCTTACCCCAAAATCCCCTTTTCCCACAACCCGAGGCAGTTATTCAAACACATTTAACTCACTCCTCTGCCCACCACTGCCTCCTCCGACCTCCTGCGTCTTTGCAGAAGACTTTGCAATACACTTCAACAACAAGATCGATCACATCAAGTCCTTGCTGCCCAACCATCACTCCCCTCCCCCACTAACCCACCTCCCCTCCATCACTGAAGGAGAACTTGCACACCTTCTCTCCAAATAGCACCTCACCACTTCTACACTTGACCCCATCCCATCCCACATACTCCCCACCACTTAATCCCAGTCCTAACCCACTTCTTCAACTTATTAACTTCCGGTACCTTTCCCTCCGCTTTCAAGTACCGTATTTTTCGCTTTATAAGACGCACCTGATTATAAGACGCACCCCCAAATTTGGTGAAGGAAAAGAGAGAAAAAATAATTTTTAATGTTAAATGGGGTCCATCTTATAATGCCATTGTCCGTCTTACAATCAGTTTATATGTCCCCCATCCTGGTATATGTGTCCACCTCCTGATATATGGTCCCCCTCCTGGTATCCATGCTCCAATCCTGGTTTATGTTCCTCCTCCTCATATATGTTGTAATATGGGGGACATGCATCCTGCTACATAGCCCCCCAACTCTTACCGAGGGAGGTTTGGGGTGGTGCTCTGGGACCATGAAGGTTGGGTTTTAAGCAGGAGCTGCGGGGGTGCCACAGATGTTGGGGGCGAAGGCAGGAGCTGCAAGGGTGCCACGGAGGTTGGAAGCCAAGGCAGGAGCAGTGGGGTGTTGCGCCGATCTCCGGTGGGCGCTGCCATTATTATTTCCCTGCATGCATTTCCGGTCTGGCAATGCATGCTCGTGTCCAGAATTGTCCGCGAATCGCACATGCGCCGCGGCCATTTTATTGAAGACTGGAGAACATAGTACTGGAGTACATAGAGATGGCCGCGGCGCATGCGCAGACCCCCTTCTGTGGCCATTTACAAGAGCATGCATTGCCAGACCGGCAATGCATGCTGGTAAATAATAATGGCGGTGCCCACCGGAGACCGGCGCAACACCCCACAGCTTGTGCCGCTTGGCCCCCAACCTCCTTGGCCCCGTGACAACCGCATCAGGCACCTCCGATCCACCCCCCACATCCCCTAGTATATTTTTTTATAACATTTTTTTTTAATTCTCTTTTTAAGATGCACCCCCGTTTTGGGGGAACAAAAGTGCGTATTAAAAAGCGAAAAATACGGTATGCTACAATTACACCTATCTTAAAGAAACCATCCCTCGACCCCACATCTACATCCAGCTACCGCCCATATCTCGGCTCCTTGCAAAACGGTGATAAAAATCCAGCACTCAGTCACTCTTCAAGCTTGATATATTTATTTTCAGTGAAATACCATCACATCAGGTGGCCACGACTAAGACCTCAGTGTCGCAACGCGTCGCTGTTTGTGCACACTGGTGTGCCCCTGATGTGATGTATTTCACTGAAAATAAATATTTAAACTTGAAGAGTGACTGAGTGCTGGATTTTTATCACAGTTTTGCACGTTGAAGTCTGGCCCAGGGCCGAACCCCTGCATTGTCAATCTTAGCCAGGAGCGGTGTTAATTGAATCGGGTGAAACAACTTCCACTGTCCCCTTACCTGTTTTGTACATATCCCTGCTCCTTTTTTGCAACCAAACTTCTCGAAAAGAATGTCCACACTGTACTTTCCTCCCACCTCTCATCAAACTCTGTCCTTGACAACCTTCAATCCAGCTTCCGCCCCCACCATTCCACCGAAACTGCCTTAACCAAAATTACTACCGACCTAGTTAACGCCAAAGTTAACAGATACTTCTCCATCCTCCTCCTTCTAGACCTGTCCTCTGCCTTCAACACAGTCCCTCCTACTACAGATCCTCTCTAGCATTGGCATCAGTGACCTTGCCCTCTCCTGGATCTCCTCATACCTTTCTGACCGCCCATTCAGTGTCTTCCACTCCCACCCTACCTTCTCACCTCATCCCCTCTCTGTTGGGGGTCCCTCAAGGCTCTGTCCTGGGACCTCTACTCTTTTCCCTCTTTTGGCCAGGGAAAACTCAAAGTCCCAAGGCTTTTAGTACCACCTGTACGCTGATGACACTCGGATCTATATTTCTGGCTCAGATGTCACCTCTCTGCTGTCCAGAATTCCGAAGTGTATCAGCCATATCCTCCTTCACCTCTCGCTTCCTAAAACTAAACGTACACAAAACCGAAGTCATCAGCTTTCCCTCATCTCGCACACCTCTTTACCTGATCCATCTATCACACTAAACAGAACAACACTTTGCCCTGTACCTGAAGTCCGCTACCTCGGAGTAACCCTTGACTCTACCTTGTCCTTCAAAACGCACATCCAAACTCTGACCACCTCCTGCCGCCTCCAACTCCAAAATATTTAAAGAAGCCATCCTTTCCTCAACCCCCCTCAATCTAATAAAATACTAGTGCACGCCCTCATCTTCCACCTCGACTACTGCAAAATTCTCTGTGGCCTCGCTAACACTCTTGCAACTCTCCAATCTGTCCTTAACTCTGCTGCCCAACTAATTCACCTCTCTCCTTGCTGCTTCTCCACTTCTCCCCTCTGCAAATCCCTTCATTGGCTCCCAATTCCCCAGCGTATCAGATTCAAACTACAATCATTGACTTACAAATCTGTCTCCCCCATATATCTCTGAACTAATCTCCCAATAGTCAACCAACTCAATCTTCGATCCTCCCAAGACCTCCTTCTTTCATCCACACTTGTACGTTCCTCATCCAACCGCCTGCAAGACTTTGCCCGAGCATCCCCCATCCTCTGCAATTCTGCACTCCCAACAAGTCCGACTATCCCGTACCTCAGAACTTTCAAATGGAACCTGAAAACCCATCTCTTCAGAACAGCCTACAGCCTGCAACGATCCCACCACCACCTGACCTGTGCCCCACCACCATCGGAGCTGCCCCAACCCACTGTCTCCTCTCCATCATCCTATAGCATGTAAGCCCACGAGGGCAGGGACCTCTCCCCTCTGGATCAGTTTGTCACTTTAGTTTGTTTATTGTATTTTTAACTTGCTTATATGTAACCCTTTCTTATGTACAGCCCTATGGAATCAATGGTGCTTATAAATTGATGATGATTATGATGATGAAAAGCCCAAAATAGAAGTTCCCCCTCCCAGTGTATCGTATCTTTTTTCCAATCTGCCATGAACATCTACATTGATAAACCACAGCCCATCAGTCACCGGTGAGAGGGGCAGCATTCCCCTATAGAGAATTCCTACCTTCAGAGTTCGCGTGTTGATTGGTAGCTTCTATTAACCAAGTACCCTCACAGTATAGAAAGCTGACCCGACATGAACTGTCATTATGGCATAGTCAGGTCACAAAATGTATACCCGGGACTTACAAAAACAAACAAAAAATATAGTGCCTAAGCAGTAACAGGGAGGTAGTTGCTAGCTACAGCACCTGCCTGTTGTGCTCGGCACCGATCTTAACCGACAGGGAGTGGTCACAGACTGCACCTACCAGCGATTCTGCTGCTTCCACGTCGTCACAACAGAGCGAAGGCTTCTCATCCACTCTGCTTTGTCGATGGATGTCATAGTCAACGTCATGCTGATTGACAATTGGCTCCCATAGTTAGGCAGTGGGGAGCCGGCTGTCAATCACTATGAAGTTTAATGTCTCGCCCCATCTGCAGAGCAGAAAAGCCTCCGATTTGCTCACAAAGCCATTGTATCACTGGTAGGAGCAGTGTGTAGCCATTGTGCCAGCAGTGAATGGCACCAAGCACAACAGGCAGGAAGGTAGCACTTCCCTGCCTGTCATTGCTTAGGGCACATTTTATTTGAAAGTCCTGGAACTACCTTTTAATGATTTCATGCTGAAAGACCACTTGAGGAACGGGAAAGGTATTTTTTGTCAAAGCCAGCAGCACAATACTCACCCCCAAGCAATATAGGGCTCTACCAATCTGAGCATATTGATAGAAGTCTTGTTGAGCTTCACAAAGGTGCCGTTGAAAATTTGACGCAGACGGAGGAGTTGTAATACTTTACGGACCTTTGGGCTGACACCATTGATACTGGAGAGAGAGAAAAAAAAGATGTTAATTGAGACATGAACTTTTACATCATGATCTGGATTGTCAAAGAAGTGCAAATTATGACAATGAGAACATTAATAAAGACTTCTAATACATGGCGTGTAACATCAAGTAACTCCCCTTTATTCCTTACATTTGCAAAGACCTCTGCGGAATATGAGTAGTATATATGCAATGTAGAACAATAAATTATAATACCTCTGTCATACAAAGCAAAAATCACATCAGGATAAATATCCGGGGTAACAACTGGGGGACGAGCTCATAGGACCTATATAGCTGGACTTACAGTTGTGTGAATTATCTTACATCACCACTGAAGTGACATTTACTGCCAGGACGGGCACCTGAGGCAGTTCAGGCTCAGTGTGCTGTCCATTTAAATGAATGGAAAACCTCTTTAGCTCTGCACTGTGTAGGGGAAACTTAAAAGGGGACACAAGGAATACCAAAGTGGTATGATCACTCCTCCCCAAATTTGTGCAATATCCGGAGTAAATTAGCAGCAAAATGGATCATACAGGAAGCAGATTATATATCCATCGCCTATGTGTGTATACAGGGAGCAGCCACCCGCTGTTTTGCAGATATTAAACCCATTGGGGTGCATAATGTACACTGAAGTCCAGAGCAGATCATGTGCAAATTGCAGTAAAGTCCATGTTGAAGAATATGTGAACTGTACTTTTAGGCTGTGGCAACAGTGAGTTAATTATGTGGTTTTTGTCACCTTTATCACAAAATTGCATGTCTATCCTTCCCCAGCAAAGTCTATGAGAATTCTTAAGTCTTGTGCCAATGATTTTTTTTTTTTCCTTGCCGTTTTAGTGCAGTTTGTGTTCAGGACAAAAGTATGAGCATGACAATTGTTTGGTGCATTTTTCAGTCCTCACAGGCATTGACAATAGTGGAAAAAAAAACTGCATGACCAAAAAACCTACCACAAACCCATGTGTTTTGTTGTGCGTTTTCCTACAACTGGGTGCAGTTTGGCAGTGTTTTTGATGCACTAAATTGTTGAACCAAATACTCGGCTTCGGCACATAGTATCAGTGTGAGGACACATCCACATGATCGTACAAGATTCTTACCCGCGAATTCTGATGACAAAAGCCAATTTGGGCTCAGCGGGGACATAGTAGTTTCCAGCTTTACGGGCCATTCGCGCCATACGCAGCTCCTTTCTGTACATCTGCCTGTACTCCTTGTAGTAGGTCTCTGCCCTCTTGTAGATTAGCTTCCTTTTTTCCTTACGAACCTGGCAATCAGACAATTATACTGTAAAACACATTCACAAACCACACCTCCATCTAGGCTTGCCCATCCCCCAACAGCAGCCATCTGCCCCTCACCTTTCTATCCTTCAGGGCCTTCTTGATCCTTTTGGCCTTGGCGACCGCAAAGGCCTTGCGTTTCTTCACAAGGCTTTCTGGAACGGATGGCAACTTCTTTCCTCTGTAATGGAATATTAGGCTTGTTACCTTCAGATTGTTACATAAAATAATAAAAACATTCAAATAACCAACACCCATTGCTTCTCATGAGCTATCTATTTGTGAGGTGCTAAGAAACTGAACCACCTCCAAGAAGAACAACAAATTACAATCCCGGGAAGTGTTGGCAATGCCTTGCCAAAAGATCTTGTAATCTAAATATGATTATGTCTGTAAAGAGCTGTGCAATTAATAATGCTATCAAGTAAAATAACTAAAATACATTGGTCTAAGCACAGATGCTAGTAGACTGATTTAAGGACACACAAACACTTTACAGAATGCATTTGCTGCTGCGCTCTAGGACAGGCCTCAGCCTCTTGATACGAACGACCAGTAAGGTATCAGCACTACATAACTTAGCTCCTCTGTAATAACAAGACTCGAGCAGTTGCTAATAAGAGACAGTGGAGCTAAAAACATAAGCAGGACCCTACGAAGTCTGTGGTGCTGGACCAAAGACTAACTGGTGGGATCTCCAATGCCATTTCTGATAAATAGGTTCAGCACGACGCCTCATTGTGGTGACACATGAAGGATGTATACTATTCAGAAATAGCACCAGGGATCCCAGGACATAGGAGGTTTGCTGAGCTCTGGATCAGAGGCCACAGATATATCTGCTCAACTGATGTTGTGTCAAGGTTTCTGCTCAACTCCAATGTTTTAGAGACTATTTCTATAGTGGTATGTGATGGATCATGGCTAGAAAACTCAACCCAGGTGATCAATGTAGGACCACCCCAGCACCAGTCCAGACACAGAAGGCACCACAGTCACATATACACAGACACACCCCCCAGTCACCCATCACAGGACGGTTCAATAAAGCAAGGAGGATTACAGCTCCTGGAAAAGTCATTCTCAGGCCTGGTGGTCCTCCAGATTGGATCCTCACTCAGGACACATCTGAGCCTTTACTAAAATGGGAATAACCCTTTAACTGCTGAAACTCCATACCTCAGCACTAAACTGAGCACACAGGTCTATGTGTATACAGGGAGCAGCAGAGTATATATATATATATATATATATATATATATATATATATATATATATATATATATATATATAGAGCCTATGAGTATATACATACATATTGCCTATGTGTATACAAAGAGAAGTAGAGTATATACATATATATGGCCTGTGTGTATACAGGGAGCAGCAGAGTATATACATATATATGGCCTATGTGTATATACAGGGAGCAGCAGACTATATACACATATATGGCCTATGTGTATATACAGGGAGCAGCAGACTATATACACCTTTATGGCCTATGTGTATATACAGGGAGCAGCAGAGTATATACATATATATGGCCTATGTGTATATACAGGGAGCAGCAGAGTATATACATATATATGGCCTATGTGTATATACAGGGAGCAGCAGAGTATATACATATATATGGCCTATGTGTATATACAGGGAGCAGCAGAGTATATACATATATATGGCCTATGTGTATATACAGGGAGCAGTAGAGTACATACATATATATGGCCTATGAGTACACCAGCAGCAGAGTATATATATATGGCCTATGAGTACACCAGCAGCAGAGTACCCAGGGGCTATGTGTATACAGGGAGCAGCAGAGTATATACATATATATGGCCTATGAGTATATACAGGTAGCAGCAGAGTACATACATATATATGGCATATGAGTACACCAGCAGCAGAGTATATATATATGGCCTATGACTACACCAGCAGCAGAGTACCCAGGGGCTATGTGTATACAGGGAGCAGCAGAGTATATACATATATATGGCCTATGTTTATATACAGGGAGCAGCAGAGTATATACATATATATGGCCTATGTTTATATACAGGGAGCAGCAGAGTATATACATATATATGGCCTATGACTACACCTGCAGCAGAGTATATACATATATATGGCCTATGACTACACCTGCAGCAGAGTATATACATATATATTGCCTATGACTACACCTGCAGCAGAGTATATACATATATATTGCCTATGACTACACCTGCAGCAGAGTATATACATATATATGGCCTATGACTACACCTGCAGCAGAGTATATACATATATATTGCCTATGACTACACCTGCAGCAGAGTACCCAGGGGCTATGTGTATATACAGGGAGCAGCAGACTATATACATACATATGGCCTATGAGTACACCTGCAGCAGAGTACAGGGGCTATGTGTATATACACAGGGAGAGTGCCCGGATATACGGGGTCTCCCGGAGCTCGGTGTAGGACACAGCGGGGCTCGCACTGCTCCAGGCCGTGGCACAGGCCGGCGGGGCCGGGCTCAGCCATCAGCGATAATCCGGCCTGAACCGTCTGAAGTCGGCCAATACTGAGCACAGTGCAATCTGCCCCGTGTCCGCCATCTATGAGGAGCAGCGGCCTGCGCCGTACAGCCGAATAACCGCAGGATTACAACGGATGAACCAGAGCCCATGATTTACTCACTCTGTCCCCGCCATCTTCACCACCGGAAAAGAGGGTAACACGCATGCGCGACGGAGAATTAACCACGCTGCGATGTGACGTCACTTCCTTGCGCGGTGGGCGCGCGGTTCGATGACGTGCGCGGCGTGTGCATGGCCCCGGGTGACCGGCCTCCCTGCGTGCACATGGCGGGCTGGTTGTGTACTGTAGCTGTGACGGTGCTGGGCCGCTGTGAATGTTGTGCTGGGGGTCACTGTCCCGTGATGTGAGTTCTTCATCACTGAGCTGATACCAGTGTGAGGTCTCTGCTGTGCACTGAGCTCAGAGGTCCCCCCACATATAGCTGATCTGTCTCCTGTATCAGGGTGCAGCTATGGTCAGTGACCCAGACACAGCTGACTGCCGAGCTCAGGGGGAGACATGATGGTCTCAGCCTCTGACCTCCAAAATACCTATTTAATGGGACCCAACCCGCAGGATTTGTGGCTGTGAAGTGAAGCCTTACAGGCTTTGGGATGCTGAGTGCAATCAGACCTTTAGTTGAATGATTGCAGAGAAGTGTTATAAAACTCATGGCAAACAGGGCAGCAGACAAATCAGGTGTGTAGCATTGCATCACGATGCTGAAGTTGGTTTCTTATTCGTTCAGTTTCTTATTCGGGCTGAAGTTGGTTTCTTATTCAGCAGTTTCTTATTCGGCTATTTTTTATTTTCTGCTTTTTTCAGCTTTTTCAATAAAAATTAACCATCCTAAGTATATAATAATATGCAGTCATGTGCCCTTTTATGAATACAGTTAAAAACAGATAAAAAAAATAGAAGGCTGGCATCAAAATGGGCATCAAAGTGGGCACTGAGGTATGGTATTGAAGGGGTTAAATGCCTTTGTGCCACTAATCTGACACCTGATTTACATACTTTGTGATGCCACACATCAAGTTCATGTCAATCCAGCCTGGCACAAATTGGTTCTGGGCATCAAAACTGGCATCAAAGTGGGCAGAGAACCAATTTTCACACATGTGAATAAGTAACAGCTATTTTTAAGGGGTTAAATGCCTTTGTGCCACTCATGTAACACCTGATTTACATACCCACTGATGCCCCACATGAAATCCCTCTCAATCCAGCCTGGCACAAAAGGGTTCTGGGCATCAAAACTGGCATCAAAGTGGGCAAATCGCCCATTTTCACTGATTTGAATAAGTAACAGCTATTTTTAAGGGGTTAAATGCCTTTGTGCCACTCATCTAACACCTGATTTACATACCCACTGATGACCCACATGAAATCCATGTCAATCTAGCCTGGCACAAAAGGGTTCTGGGCATCAAAACTGGCATCAAAGTGGGCAAATTGCCCATTTTCACAGATTTGAATAAGTAACAGCTATTTTTAAGGGGTTTAAATGGCTTTGTGCCACTCATCTGACACCTGATTTACATACCCACTGATGCCCCACATGAAATCCATGTCTCTCCAGCCTGGCACAAAAGGGTTCTGGGCATCAAAACTGGCATCAAAGTGGGCAAATCACCCATTTTCACAGATTTGAATAAGTAACAGCTATTTTTAAGGGGTTAAATGCCTTTGTGCCACTCATCTAACACCTCATTTACATACCCACTGATGCCCCACATGAAATCCATGTCAATCCAGCCTGGCACAAAAGGGTTCTGGGCATCAAAACTGGCATCAAAGTGGGCAAATCACCCATTTTCACAGATTTGAATAAGTAACAGCTATTTTTAAGGGGTTAAATGCCTTTGTGCCACTCATCTAACACCTGATTTACATACCTACTGATGCCCCACATGAAATCCATGTGTCTCCAGCCTGGCACAAATGGGTTCTGGGCATCAAAACTGGCATCAAAGTGGGCAAATTGCCCATTTTCACAGATTTGAATAAGTAACAGCTATTTTTAAGGGGTTAAATGCCTTTGTGCCACTCATCTGACACCTGATTTACATACCTACTGATGCCCCACATGAAATCCATGTCAATCCAGCCTGGCACAAATGGGTTCTGGGCATCAAAACTGGCATCAAAGTGGGCAAATTGCCCATTTTCACAGATTTGAATAAGTAACAGCTATTTTTAAGGGGTTAAATGCCTTTGTGCCACTCATCTAACACCTGATTTACATACCTACTGATGCCCCACATGAAATCCCTCTCAATCCAGCCTGGCACAAATGGGTTCTGGGCATCAAAACTGGCATCAAAGTGGGCAAATAGCCCATTTTCACTGATTTGAATAAGTAACAGCTATTTTTAAGGGGTTTAAATGGCTTTGTGCCACTCATCTGACACCTGATTTACATACCCACTGATGCCCCACATGAAATCCATGTCTCTCCAGCCTGGCACAAAAGGGTTCTGGGCATCAAAACTGGCATCAAAGTGGGCGAAGCGCCCATTTTCACAGATTTGAATAAGTAACAGCTATTTTTAAGGGGTTAAATGGCTTTGTGCCACTCATCTGACACCTGATTTACATACCTACTGATGCCCCACATGAAATCCATGTCAATCCAGCCTGGCACAAATGGGTTCTGGGTATCAGAACTGGCATCAAAGTGGGCAAATCACCCATTTTCACAGATTTGAATAAGTAACAGCAATTTTTAAGGGGTTAAATGCCTTTGTGCCACTCATCTAACACCTGATTTACATACCTACTGATGCCCCACATGAAATCCATGTGTCTCCAGTCTGGCATCCGATTGCAGGGACCAGTTTGGATCCAATGCTGTCCGATTTATATCGGACAGCTTCGGATTTAAAAAAATCGTAGTGTGAAACCAACCTAAGTATCATCACTGAGGGATTATTTTATTTTTATTATCACCATGTGGGTGTGGGGGGGGGCGGCGGGGAGCAGAGGAGGGGCAGGAGCAGCGGAGGGGTGAAGGAGGAGCACTTCCATCATGTCCCCCGTATCCATCCTGCCCCCCCCGCCACCATCCTGCCCCGCCGACTACATCCTGCCCCACCACCACCATCCTGATCCCCCCGCCACCATCCTGCCCCACCGGCTCCATCCTGCCCCCCCCGCATCTATCTGACTCACCGTAGCCGTGGTGCGCACGTCTCAGGCTGTCGCTGCTCCCTGTCACGGTACCGCACCCAAGGCTGTGTGGGCCCGGTGGTCCACATCAAAAACGTTGGCTGAACAGATAAGGGGTTAAATCTTGTCGTGATGCCACCTGTGAGAATTCCGGTGAGTTCACCGGCGCTGCTTGGGCCTCCGGGGGATGGGATGCAGCAAGATGGGACGCTCCCCACAGGATGAGCGGGAGTCCCCGGAGCCAGGAGCTGCACAAGATGTTGTGAGGCAGCTCAGTTACTCTCTGCATGCGGAGATGAACAGTCTTGGAAAAGGCACGGACACTGATAGTCTGTGCAATGGGTATTTTACTGTATCCAGCAGATGATACATGGCATACAGGTAACGGGTAACGGACTGTGTTGACTTAGCAATGACCAGTGTTTCTCAGAGCTCCGCGGTGTTCCTCCATTCTAAGCTTGTTCTAAGTGAGTTGCCGATGTCGCCTTTGAGTGCCAAGGTTGGGTACAAGGGGTTACTTAAATTTCCCTGCCGGTGTGTACGTTCCGGTGTGAGGGCTAACCTGGGTCCTTTTGTTGGGTACTCTGCTGGCAAGACGGGTCTGTTTGTGGCGGCGGTGGATTACTCCTGTAGAGAGGGCCCTCCACTCCTGGTTTGCATAGCAGTGATAAACGACTACCAGCTTCGGAACCAGTGATCCGGTTGTAGATGGGCACGGGTGTATTTTGACCCGTGGAAGCAACGGGGTAATGGCGCCCAACCGGTGGTGGCCTAGGGGCTGCACGTAACTGTGCAGGGCACCCTCTCCTACGTTCCTCCCCGCCACCTCTTCTCCTTCCTCCTTCTCCTACATTCTGCAAACTAACTTCTCCTCTAACACACACTACTCCTACACTCCGCCAACCAGGACCTTATTGGCCATCTATTCTGATGTGCATGTAGGGTATGGAGCTCTGATGTTAACCATGTCATTGCTTAGTCAGAGAAAATTGCAGCTGCAGTCTGGGATGCAATGCACTCCTGTGACGCACTCGTTGCGGGGCGCCACACATCCTGCATCCATGTACCGCCATATACCATAGCGCTGCTATACATGTACTGTAATGTACCGCCATATACCATAGCGCTGCTATGCATGTAATGTAATGCAACGCCATAAACCATAGCGCAGCTATACATGTAATGTAATGTACCACCATATTCTATAGTGCTGCTATACATGTGCTGTAATGTACCACCATATAACATAGCGCTGCTATATCTATTATATAATTGCCGTAGCTGACTTCCGTCAGACCGGCGCTACTTCCTGTGGCTTTGTTCGCGTAGCTCGGAACTTTCTCCAGGACTCTGTCCGTGGCCGCGGCCACGCGACTCGCGAAGCAATGCCCGCAAGGCGGGCATTGCGAGTCGTTGCCCCGTAAACAAAGCCACAGCATGGGGCTGTAGTGTACACCGCTATGGTATACTACAGCCCCATGCCCATACGCCTGTCCACCCATAAGCTACGGCTCCTGTCGCTACCCCCACCCCCTAACCCCCGCCGCCCCTACCCTCTAAGCCCCGCTGCCTCCTAAGCCCCTACCCGCTAAGCCCCGCCACATCCTAAGCCCTAACCCCCGCCGCCCCTAAGCCCCTACCCTCTAAGCCCCGCCGCCTCCTAAGCCCCTACCCCCTAAGCCCCGCTAAGCCCCGCCGCATCCTAAGCCCCCGCCGATACCCCCTAAGCCCCGCCGCCTCCTAACCCCCCGCCGCTGTCTCGCTACCCCCTAAGGCGCTACACCCTAAGCCCCCGCCGTCCCCACCCCCTAACCCCCGCCGCCCCTAAGCCCCTACCCTCTAAGCCCCGCCGCCTCCTAAGCCCCTACCCCCTAAGCCCCGCCGCATCCTAAGCCCCACCGATACCCCCTAAGCCCTGCCGCCTCCTAACCCCCCGCCGCTGTCTCGCTACCCCCTAAGGTGCTACACCCTAAGCCCTCGCCGTCCCCACCCCCTAATCCCCGCCGCCCCTAAGCCCCTACCCTCTAAGCCCCGCCGCCTCCTAAGCCCCTACCCCCTAAGCCCCGCCGCATCCTAAGCCCCCGCTGATACCCCCTAAGCCCCGCCGCCTCCTAACCCCCCGCTGCTGTCTCGCTACCCCCCTAAGGCGCTACACCCTAAGCCCCCGCCGTCCCCACCCCCTAACCCCCGCCGCCCCTAAGCCCCTACCCTCTAAGCCCCGCCGCCTCCTAAGCCCCTACCCCCTAAGCCCCGCTAAGCCCCGCCGCATCCTAAGCCCCGCCGATACCCCCTAAGCCCCACCACCTCCTAACCCCCCGCCGCTGTCGTTACTCCCTAAGGCCCGCCGCATCCTAAGCCCCTAAGCCCCGCCGCCTCCTAAGCTCTCGCCACTGTCGCCCGCCGCTGTCGCTACCCCCTACGGCGCTACACCCTAAGCCCCCGCCGTCCCCTAACCCACCGAGGCCGTCGATCACTTACATGTCTTCTTCTTCATCTCATCGTCCGTCCGCTCCAGGAGTCCTCCGTCCGGCCAGGCGTCCTCTTCGTCCAGTCCCGGGGGTCTTCTCTCTTCTTTCCGCCATCGCCGGCTCCGACGTCCTCTTCACTTCTCATTCCGATAGAATGGACGAAAAATCCTCAATTCTATGTCTATGAGCAGTGAGGCGCTCTTCTGATTGGTCGCTGTGTGCTGACGGCGACCAATCAGAATCGCGCCTCACTTTTTGCGGTAAATTCGAAACTCAAAAATCGCCCATTCTAAGTCTATGGGAAGTGAGGCGCTCTTCTGATTGGTCGCTGTGTGCTGACGGCAACCAATCAGAATACCGCCTCACTTCCATAGACATACATAGCGGTGTGTCGCCGATTTTATGGCCGGGACCCTGGTTCAACTTTCGGCCAGGGGACTCGGCTCTGATCCGTCGTTCCACGGGGCCGCAAACTCGCAATCAGCGCTTCGCAGACATTGCTCGCGCTTTACCAACGACTCGCAATCATTGCGAGTCGTTGCTGATACGCTACCTATCGCCGCGAATCGCTCATTGCCGAGTCCCCTGCCCGAAAATAGAACCAAGGGCCCGGCCATAAAATCGCCGACACACCGCTATGTATGTCTATGGGAAGTGAGGCGCTCTTCTGATTGGTCGCTGTGTGCTGACGGCGACCAATCAGAAGAGCGCCTCACTTCCCATAGACATACATTAGCGGTGTCTCGCGAAATATATGGCCGGCCTTCTGGTTCTATTTTCGGCCACGGGGCTCGGCTATTTCCGGTCCGAAAAAAACATTTTCTCTATTTATCTATCTTTATTTTTATCTATTTTCCTATCTATATTCTTATCTATCTATCTTTCTATCTATCCATCTAAGAATATACACAGAAAAATTTCACACTACGATTTTTTTAAATCCGAAGCTGTCCGATATGAATCGGACAGGATTGGATCCAAACTGGTCCCTGCAATCGGATGCCAGGCTGGAGACACATGGATTTCATGTGGGGCATCAGTAGGTATGTAAATCAGGTGTTAGATGAGTGGCACAAAGGCATTTAACCCTTAAAAATAGCTGTTACTTATTCAAATCTGTGAAAATGGTCAATTTGCCCACTTTGATGCCAGTTTTGATGCCCAGAACCCTTTTGTGCCAGGCTGGATTGACATGGATTTCATGTGGGGCATCAGTAGGTATGTAAATCAGGTGTCAGATGAGTGGCACAAAGGCATTTAACCCCTTAAAAATAGCTGTTACTTATTCAAATCTGTGAAAATGGGTGATTTGCCCACTTTGATGCCAGTTCTGATGCCCAGAACCCTTTTGTGCCAGGCTGGAGAGACATGGATTTCATGTGGGGCATCAGTAGGTATGTAAATCAGGTGTCAGATGAGTGGCACAAAGCCATTTAACCCTTAAAAATAGCTGTTACTTATTCAAATCTGTGAAAATGGTCAATTTGCCCACTTTGATGCCAGTTTTGATGCCCAGAACCCTTTTGTGCCAGGCTGGAGAGACATGGATTTCATGTGGGGCATCAGTGGGTATGTAAATCAGGTGTCAGATGAGTGGCACAAAGGCATTTAACCCCTTAAAAATAGCTGTTACTTATTCAAATCTGTGAAAATGTGAAATATGCCCATTTTGATGCCAGTTTGGATGCCCAGAACCCTTTTGTGCCAGGCTGGATTGGCATGGATTTCATGTGGGGCATCAGTAGGTATGTAAATCAGGTGTTAGATGAGTGGCACAAAGGCATTTAACCCCTTAAAAATTGCTGTTACTTATTCAAATCTGTGAAAATGGTCAATTTGCCCACTTTGATGCCAGTTTTGATGCCCAGAACCCATTTGTGCCAGGCTGGATTGACATGGATTTCATGTGGGGCATCAGTGGGTATGTAAATCAGGTGTTAGATGAGTGGCACAAAGCCATTTAACCCCTTAAAAATTGCTGTTACTTATTCAAATCTGTGAAAATGGTCAATTTGCCCACTTTGATGCCAGTTTTGATGCCCAGAACCCATTTGTGCCAGGCTGGATTGACATGGATTTCATGTGGGTCATCAGTGGGTATGTAAATCAGGTGTCAGATGAGTGGCACAAAGGCATTTAACCCCTTAAAAATAGCTGTTACTTATTCAAATCTGTGAAAATGGGCAATTTGCCCACTTTGATGCCAGTTCTGATACCCAGAACCCTTTTGTGCCAGGCTGGATTGACATGGATTTCATGTGGGGCATCAGTAGGTATGTAAATCAGGTGTCAGATGAGTGGCACAAAGCCATTTAACCCTTAAAAATAGCTGTTACTTATTCAAATCTGTGAAAATGGTCAATTTGCCCACTTTGATGCCAGTTTTGATGCCCAGAACCCTTTTGTGCCAGGCTGGAGAGACATGGATTTCATGTGGGGCATCAGTGGGTATGTAAATCAGGTGTCAGATGAGTGGCACAAAGGCATTTAACCCCTTAAAAATAGCTGTTACTTATTCAAATCTGTGAAAATGTGAAATATGCCCATTTTGATGCCAGTTTGGATGCCCAGAACCCTTTTGTGCCAGGCTAGATTGACATGGATTTCATGTGGGCATCAGTAGGTATGTAAATCAGGTGTTAGATGAGTGGCACAAAGGCATTTAACCCCTTAAAAATTGCTGTTACTTATTCAAATCTGTGAAAATGGTCAATTTGCCCACTTTGATGCCAGTTTTGATGCCCAGAACCCTTTTGTGCCAGGCTGGATTGGCATGGATTTCATGTGGGGCATCAGTGGGTATGTAAATCAGGTGTTACATGAGTGGCACAAAGGCATTTAACCCCTTAAAAATAGCTGTTACTTATTCACATGTGTGAAAATTGGTTCTCTGCCCACTTTGATGCCAGTTTTGATGCCCAGAACCAATTTGTGCCAGGCTGGATTGACATGAACTTGATGTGTGGCATCACAAAGTATGTAAATCAGGTGTCAGATTAGTGGCACAAAGGCATTTAACCCCTTCAATACCATACCTCAGTGCCCACTTTGATGCCCATTTTTGTGCCAGCCTTCTATTTTTTTAATCTGTTTTTAAGTGTATTCACAAAAGGGCACATGACTGCATATTATTATATACTTAGGATGGTTAATTTTTATTGAAAAAGCTGAAAAAAGCAGAAAATAAAAAATAGCCGAATAAGAAACTGTTGAATAAGAAACCAACTTCAGCCCGAATAAGAAACTGAACGAATAAGAAACCAACTTCAGCATCGTCATTGCATCACTGTGGGGTTGTGTTTATCTTGTTGCTTCCCTGAGGGCAAGCCTTTCGGCTCTAACCTAAACCCTCTCTGTCACTATTTACCAGCCACAGGGTGCTTGACATCACATACTCGGGCGCTATGCCAGGCGTCCTATTCTTGCCTGAGCTCCTCACTCCCTTGCCTGCTTCTCCTGTATCTGATCACACATGGTCACAAGCAGAAGGCGGCCCCCGCACCCCCTTTCCCGTTTGCACGCCATCGAGCTGTCTACTCACAGACCATGGGAAAATACAGGAGAGGAGACCATATCCAGTCACAGAAGCCAGAGAGGAGACCGGGGCAGATCACCGCTATTATCATCACAACACCACAGGTTAAAACAAAAACCTGCAATTCCAGGCAATGCCACTGTACCACCAACGATTATATACCTATATACTGCCACTGGTCCACCAAGGATGTATTATTATTTATATAGCACATTAATTCCATGGTGCTGTACATGAGAAGCGGTTACATACAAAATTATAGATATAGTTTACAGTAAACAAATTAACAACGACAGACTAGTACAGAGGGGAGAGGACTCTGCCCTTTCCTAAAGGCCACTTCACACGCTAGGATCTCGTTAACGATATCGTTGAACTGTCACGGATTTGTGAACGTTCTAACGATATTGTTAGTGCATCGTTGCTTGTAAGCGAATGATGTAGGAAGGAAAAATCGTTGGAACGTTCGTCCAAAAAATGAGATCCGGACTTCAAATCTATCATTCGTCGTTCAATTAACGTCCTGGAAAGCAGCAACATCGTTCAGTGTGACACCTTTTTGAACGATGTCGTTATATTTCTCCTATTCCTGTCGCTTTATAACATCATTCACACATTCTTCTCCAAATAGCTGGAGCGTTGCCAAAGTTAAGATCGAGAAACGATATCCTTGCGTGTGACAATGCACTAACGATGTCAAAAGGATCACGGTCACATGACATAGCTAACAATATCGTTCACCTATATCCTAGCGTGTGAAGTGGCCTTTACATTCTACAGGATATTGGGGAGGAGACAGTAGGTCAGGGGTGCGGCAACTTCGGTGGCAGTGATGCGGCAGCTCAGTCATTGCAGGGTGTCAGCTTTCCTGAAGAGATGGGTTTTTAGGTTCCATCTGAAGGATCTGAGCGTGGTGGATAATCGGACATGTTGGGGCGCAGAATTCCAGAGGATGGATATTTGGGAGAGAAACTTGAAGGCGATTGTGTGAGGAACAGATAAGGCTGCTTTCACATAGCGATTTTCTTACATCCATGGCTGTCCGATGTAAATCACACAGCCATGGATACAATTTAGCCCCCATGTTATCCTATGGGAGTTGGATTGGAATTGGCCTAATTGCCATCCAATTTTGTGGGATCCGATTCGTGTCCGATTTTTTTTGCTGTACCCAAAATCGGCGACAAGTCCTATTTTGGGCACAGAAAAAAAATCGGATACCACAAAATCAGATGGCAATTAGGCCAAATCCGATCCTCGCCCTTTAACATGGGGGCCTATGAGCGCAGGTCCGAGGAAACAGCTGATCGTTCCTCAGACCCCATTTTAGTGTACTGAGCATACATTGCAGAAGTGAAATTAAGTAAAAGAGTTAAAAATAAAAAATCTATATGCTCACCTGTCCGCGATCCACCGCTGCCTCCCAGCAAGGTCCGGGTGCTTATAGGACTTGCCGTGATTTCACAACCCGGCAGCGTCATCGGGTCACATGACTGTAGTTACCTTGGTAACTGTGGTCATGTGACCCAGTCAGCTGATCGGGTTGTGAAGTCACCGCAGGTCCTATAAGCACCCGGACCTTGCTGGGAGGCAGCGGTGGATCCCGGATAGGTGAGCGTGCAGATTTTTTATTTTTAACTCTTTCTTTTTACTAAATTTCACTTCCACAATGTATATTATACATTGCGGAAGTGAAAGTGCCCCGCTGTGTCCGGATCCGTGACAATCATGGATCCGGACCCAGAATAGGTCACCCCTGTGGTGTCCTTTCCTGTCCATGGACAGGAAAAAAAACGTGAAAGCAGCCCAAGGGTATGTGCCCACAGGAAGGTTTTGCTGCGTTTGAGATCAGGTTTTGCCTTGGTTTTACGTAAATCTATGCTAATCTAATCCTGAGTTTTTGGTTTCCAGCAAAACCTATGTTATTAGGAAAAAGCTTTCACACACATTACACTGTCTCCAGAGAACAAAAAACAAATACCACAGGATTTGCTGCATTTTTGTTTTCCAGCAAAATCTATGGATTCTAGGATTAGCTGTCCCAACGCATTGGTTTTTGTTTGGTGAAGAAGGTGGAAACACCTCAGGTTTTGTTGTGTTTTAGAAAGAATGAGCATGTCAATTCTTTGCTGAATGTTTGCTAAAGTGGAAACACCTGTGGTATTTCCATTTTCTGTAGAGAAAAGAAAAGTGTGTGAAAGCTTTTCCCTGATCACATAGGTTTTGATGGAATCCAAAAACTCAGGATTAGATTAGCATAGATTTACATAAAACCAAGGCAAAACCTGATCTCAAATGCAGCAAAACCTGCCTGTGGGCACATACCCTAAGTGTGGAGGAGAGGAGGAGGTCTTGAGAGAATCGAAGATTACGTGAGGGAAGATAGTGGGAGATTAGTTCAAAGATATAGGGAGGAGACAGGTTATGGATGGCTTTATAGGTCAGTGTTAGTAGCTTGAACTGGATTCGTTGGGGAATTGGGAGGCAGTGAAGAGATTTGCAGATAGGAGAAACGGGAATAGCGGGAAGAGAGGTGGATTAGTCGGGCAACAAAGTTGTGGACAGACTGGAGGGATGCAAGAGTGTTAGCAAGGAGGCCACAGAGGAGGAGGTTGCAGTAGTCGAGGCGGGAGATGATGTGGGCATGTACAAGGATTTTGGTAGATTGAGGGTTGAGAAAAGGATGGATTCTGGAAATATTCTTGAGTTGGAGGCGACAGGACGTGGTGAGAGTTTGGATGTGTCTTTTGAAGGACAGGGCAGAGTCTAGAGTTACTCCGAGGCAGCGAATTTGAGGGGTGGGAGACAGCATGATGTCATTTACCATAATAGATAGATCAGGTAGTGAAGATGAAAGAGGGGATGGAGGAAAGATGATGAGTTCCGTTTTGTCTACATTGAGTTTTAGGAAGCGAGAGGAGAAGGAGGATATGGCTGACAGACACTCCGGGATTCTGGACAGCAGAGAGTTGACATCTGGGCCTGAGAGATAGATCTGAGTGTCATCAGCGTGCAGGTGGTACTGGAATCCATGGGACTTTGAGTTGTCCTAGGCCAAGGGTATAGATGTAGAAAAGTAGGGACCCCAGGACAGAGCCTTGTGGGACTCCCAACAGAGCGAGGGCGGGATGATGAGGTTGTGTGGGAAACGCTAAAAGTGTGGTTGGAAAGTTATGAGGCAACCCAGGACAGGGCAAGGTCTATGATTCCAAGGGAAGAAAGAATCTGTAGTAGGAGTGGTCGACTGTTAAAGGCAGAGGACAGGTCTAGAAGGAGGAGGATTGAGAATTGTCTGTTAGCTTTGGCTGTAAGTCATTAGTAATTTTGGTTAGGGCAGATAGATTGAATAGATGGGTTAGGGCTGGGATGAGCATGTTAGTGAGGTTAGTGAGGAATTTACATACAGAAAAGCTAAACATAAGCCATCATTGACACCTAAACAGAAAAAAACAAGGTTACAATGGGCTAAGGAAAAGCCATCGTGGACTGTGGATGACTGGATGAAAGTCATATTCAGTGATGAATCGCAAATCTGCATTGGGCAAGGTGATGCTGTAACTTTTGTTTCGTGTTGTTCCAATGAGATTTATAAAGATGACTGCCTGAAGAGAACATGCAAATTTCCAGTCATTGATATGGGACTGCATGTCAGGTAAAGTCACTGGGGTAATGGCTGTCATTACATCTTTAATAAATGCCCAAGTTTACATTGATATTTTGGACAGTTTTCTTATCCCATCAAT
Source organism: Allobates femoralis (assembly GCA_033576535.1). NCBI lineage: Eukaryota > Metazoa > Chordata > Amphibia > Anura > Aromobatidae > Allobates > Allobates femoralis. Next base: position 101,158,128 of record JARQOC010000005.1, on the reverse strand, counting down.
TGAAAGGATGTTTGGGGATGATGAAATCATTTTTCAAGATAATGCATCCTGTCATAGAGCAAAAACCATGAAAACATTCCTTGCAAGAAGATGCATAAGGTCAATGTGATGGCCTGCAAATAGTCCGGATCTAAATTCAATGAAAATCTTTGGTGGAAGTTGAAGAAAATGGTCGATGACAAGGCTCCAACCTGCAAAACTGATCTGGCAACAGCAATCAGAGAAAGTTGGAGCCAGATTGATGAAAAATACTGCGTCACTCATTAAAGTCCATGCCTCAGGAACTGCAAGCTGTTATTAAAGCCAGAGGTGGTGCAACAAATTGCTAGTGATGTATTGGAGTGTTCTTTTGTGTGCTTGCTTTTCATGATTCCATAATTTTTTCCTCAGAATTGAGTGATTCCATAATTTGTTTCCTCTTCTTGGCCATTACAAAGTAGATAGCAGGGACACATATATAAGATTATCTCAGCACAGGAAATCTGGTATGAACAGATCACGTCTCTGTGCGGTCAGACACGGCCATTACAAAGTAAATAGCAGGGACACATATATAAGATTATCTCAGCCATGAGCGGTTTTTCTAACACTTCCAATTGTGAAGCTTATTATTCCAAAATCTCTTAATTAAAACATACTTTATTTGTGGGAAAACCCCTTCAAGGTTGCCATATCTTTTTGAAGTTTGTTTGGCTGACTGTACTGTAATTCCTCCCAACCTTCCATATATATGTTCTTAATTGGGAGAGAGGAATAAGCTAGATGTCTTCGGTTGCAAATTGCCTCCTGTGAAAACAAAAGTATTGTTCATGTTGACAAACTACCGGAGTTAGCTCAAAATGGACTGTTGGATTACAGTTAAAACCCCTATACATACACAATCAGCATGCTGACAGAATTCATTTATGTACTGTACTGCTTCTGAGTATATGTGCTGCGGCTTCTTTTAGATGACTGCATGAACACATCATGGCAACATAGAACCCAATAACAATATGTACACTAAAACTAACTAAATAAGTAAGGCACTCAGACGTGTGTGGAACTAATGGCCATGTAACTTTATTAAGGGTTACTTAAAATATACCAAAGCTTTGAACACCAACTATTAAATCTTCATTAATAAATAAATAAAATATCTCCATTCATTTATTAACCCGTTAAGCAAATCCACTCATGAAAAGAGCAATCTTGCCCAAACGGGCAAGCATTAAAAATGGCTGCCCACCCCCAAATCTCTGAGCCATCGTTCCACAGCCGTCTGAAGTCCCAAATTAAAGATGTCTAATCCTACCTCCCCTAAATGAACCCCATCCCTCCTATAGAACCCCTGCAGAAAACCTTCTAAGTCGACGTGGGCATGGGAAAAGAAACCTGGGCTATTCATGAACCTTTCCTTCCTCCTGTTCACCCTCTTCCTAATCCCATTCACAAAGCCAAAATGACCCAAACTCCAAATAAAACGAGGAACAACCTAAGAGAAAACCAAAAACACCCCAGGAAACATGGAGCATAAAAGGTTAATGTCCCTCTGCATCATCAACTGGAGATCCCAAGTTTGGTTCTTGCCAAGGTCCTTTCCCGCAAGATGTATTATAATGAGATAAGGAAGAGGGCAAGAAGATGAAAGCTTTTTAACATACTGACACAACTGTTCCGACTGCATGTCTCTAAACCCATGCCAGAAGATAAGGACTCTAGCGCAGTCAACGTGAGATTTTCAGAGTAAGAACGTAACGCTGCTCTATTCCGGGCCCAATGTACATACGAATGCCCCATTATCTATACGATCCTTGGCCCTGAAAATAAAGTGTCAAACATTAAAAAAAAGATACAGCCTAATGTAAAACTCCATTCTTATAGACTCCCACCAACCCAATTTTTTTTATTTCTTCACTCGACAGACCAAAGTGCGCCGCCTCGGTGGCAGCGCCGATCTTAAATGAATGAGGAGGCAATTTTAAGTGATCTAAACCTAAGACCGTTAAACACTTTTTCAATAAAACGCTAAAATGGAATTTAATAGCAGGTTCTAAGGAACTGTGTAAAAACAAAGGACCAGGGACAGGGGGCCGAATAGACAGCCAATGTAGTAAGTTAGCCCAAGGGCAGAGAGTAGAGTCCGGAATAGCACCCAATGTAACTGAAACCCCGTTTCCCACTTTATTGTTTTTTGACCTACGTATGCGAATGACAATGTGCGACTCGCACACTAACACATCCACCCGAATACCCGAATGAATAAGCCCCAAAAAATGTGCATACAAAACAAGTTTGAAACAAACAAGCTTTGAATTTATTAAAACACACCTTTGGGAGCGTCTCCCATGACTTATATAGCAAGTCAATGGAAACTGTCCGCCAGTCATCTGGCCGAAACTGCATCTTCCTCAGTCCCTTCGTGAATTGTCGCACAGGAAAAAGGCCAGTCAGATACCGCCAACCATATAATTGTATAAAAAAGGTTATGCCTGCCAACAATTTGTTGAGGCTAGAAACTCCAAAACTGGAAAGGACCTTCTCTTGTAAAATGTCCAAAGGTAACGCAGCATCACACACCAGGAAATGTAGACATCGATCTGAACAAATTCTCTTCCAATCATCCCATGCAGCCACGTAAGAGGCCCAGATAGTCAGCGCCAAAGAATATCTAATCATTGACAGGATGAAATACCCATCAATCCCCACAGCTCCAGCAGGCACGGGATACCTTCCTAATCAATTTCCGGATCAAGATGACTGAGCTCTCCCCAACGCTGCTGTGAAATTAAATCGCCAGCAATATTATAATGCTCCATACATAAAGATGCCGTCAGCCATATATTATAAGGTAAACAAATGAAAACCAATTCCCGTAATACCTCAGCCATGAAACTACATTTTGTGCACAAGGTATTGATTGCAAAAACTGCCCCTTTATGTTCCATATGCCAACGAATATGCTTAGCGAATGGCATATGGCCACTACAACGGAGAATACCTTGAGAAGAGCCGTTCGGAATACCAGGCCGTTACCTACCCACGAATCAGGCTAAGAATCTGTTGACCAAGCAGAATGAAAACAAACTGCATAACCCGTGTGGGAATGGATCCAACCAACAGATTTAAAACGTCAGAACCGACAAATTCATCCTGGATGACACTGATCCCATTGAAGGACAATAAAAATCGCTGCCAGACGAAAAGATCTGACTTCATAGGTAACGTTATCTAGATGTGATCCCCAGCAGAACAAACACCCTTAATACTGTTGTATAGCCGCCGAGAAAAATATCGCGGGACACTCGGCGGAGAGGTGAGGATTTTTTTTATGTTCAATACTTGCTTTGTTTTATTTCACTTCCGCAATGTATGTACAGTGCCTACAAATAGTCTTCAACCCCCTGCAGATTTAGGTGGTTTGATAAGATGCAAATAAGTTAGAGCCTTCAAACTGCAAACGAGAGTAGGATTTATTAACAGAAGCATAAATCTTACAAACCAAAAAGTTATGTTGCTCAGTTGAATTTTAATAAATTTTAAACATAAAAGTGTGGGTCAATTTTTATTCAACCCCTAGGTTTAATATTTTGTGGAATAACCCTTGTTTGCAATTACAGCTAATAATCGTCTTTTATAAGACCTGATCAGGCCGGCACAGGTCTCTGGAGTTATCTTGGCCCACTCCTCCATGCAGATCTTCTCCAAGTTATCTAGGTTCTTTGGGTGTCTCATGTGGACTTTAATCTTGAGCTCCTTCCACAAGTTTTCAATTGGGTTAAGGTCAGGAGACTGACTAGGCCACTCCATCACCTTGATTTTTTCCCTCTTGAACCAGGCCTTGGTTTTCTTGGCTGTGTGCTTTGGGTCGTTGTCCTGTTGGAAGATGAAATTACGACCCATCTTAAGATCCTTGATGGAGGAGCGGAGGTTCTTGGCCAAAATCTCCAGGTAGGCCGTGCTATCCATCTTCCCATGGATGCGGACCAGATGGCCAGGCCCCTTGGCTGAGAAACAGCCCCACAGCATGATGCTGCCACCACCATGCTTGACTGTAGGGATGGTATTCTTGGGATCGTATGCAGTGCCATCCAGTCTCCAAACGTCACGTGTGTGGTTGGCACCAAAGACCTCGATCTTGGTCTCATCAGACCATAGAACCTTGAACCAGTCTGTCTCAGAGTCCTCCAAGTGATCATGAGCAAACTGTAGACGAGCCTTGACATAACGCTTTGAAAGTAAAGGTACCTTACGGGCTCGTCTGGAACGGAGACCATTGCAGTGGAGTACGTTACTTATGGTATTGACTGAAACCAATGTCCCCACTGCCATGAGATCTTCCCGGAGCTCCTTCCTTGTTGTCCTTGGGTTAGCCTTGACTCTTCGGACAAGCCTGGCCTCGGCACGGGAGGAAACTTTCAAAGGCTGTCCAGGCCGTGGAAGGCTAACAGTAGTTCCATAAGCCTTCCACTTCCGGATGATGCTCCCAACAGTGGAGACAGGTAGGCCCAACTCCTTGGAAAGGGTTTTGTACCCCTTGCCAGCCTTGTGACCCTCCACGATCTTGTCTCTGATGGCCTTGGAATGCTCCTTTGTCTTTCCCATGTTGACCATGTATGAGTGCTGTTCACAAGTTTGGGGAGGGTCTTAAATAGTCGAAAAGGCTAGCAAAAGAGATAATTAATCCACACATGTGAAGCTCATTGTTCTTTGTGCCTGAACTACTTCTTAATACTTTAGGGGGACCAAACAGAATGCTGGTGGTTTGAGGGGTTGAATAATAAATGACCCTCTGAATTAACTTTTAATGCTTTAAAAAAAAAAAATGTAAACAATCTTTTTGGCTGCAGTGCATTTCCCACTTCCAGGCTGATCTACAGTCCAAATGTCACAATGCCAAGTTAATTCCGCATGTGTCAACCAGCTAAATCTGCAGGGGGTTGAAGACTACTTGTAGGCACTGTATATACATTGCGAAAGTGAAAGTGCCCCGCATGCCTGCGCTATGCAGGCTCAGGCTCCTCCCAGCTCTTTCTGTAAAAATCACAGATCCAGAAACAGAAATGGCATCCAGAGGCCACATCTGATCCTGTCCGTGGGGTCCTACAAAAAACAGGATCCCACGGACAGGAAAAGATTGTGATGGGAAAGTAGCCTAAAAGCCCTGTCACACATAAAGAGATCGCTAACGAGATCGCTGTTGCGTCACGAATTTCACTAAGCCCCCCATGTCCAAGGTGGTGGTTTTGGATTCTTAACTATTTAAGACAGAGATTATGACAATATTATCTGATTCAGCCTCATACCACCCCTTGTCCGAGGACCCTACTATTTCCACAAACAATTGTCTGATTTACTAGATGAAGGTATTGCAAGGGGTGTGTTCGACCAGAAAACGAAGGAATTTTTGCTGGTGGAAAAACCCGTGTGTCCTGTCTTTCATGCCCTCCCCAAGACACACAAGGGGACATTCCCCCCACCCTTGAGGCCGATCGTAGTAGGGATTGGATCCCTGTTCGAGAGGCTTTCTGAGTGGTTGGACGTCAGGTTGCAGGTCTTGGTGGAGGGCATGATGGGTAGAATAAAAGACACCAAACATTTGGTGCATAGTTTACAACGTATGAAATGAGATGAACATTCAATACGGTTGACATGTGATGTGGATAGACTATATTCTTCCATTCCTCATGATAAGGCAATTTCAGTAGTCTCCCACATCCTGTCAAATACTGAGGTTTTTGATGAAGCTGAAAAAGAATTTCTTCTGATGTGTCTGGAGCATCTTCTTTAGAGGAATTTCTTTAAATTTGATGGCAAATTTTTCATTCAGATATGTGGCTGGCCTATGGTGGCGAAATTTTCGCCGTCACTGGCAAATCTTTATATGTGTCGATGGGAGGAGGAATTTATTTTTGATCCGGACGGTCCCCATGTGGAGCAGATTCGATGGTACGGGAGATACATTGACGATATGGTCCTGATTTGGACTGTATCGCTAGATGTATCTCCCGTGGCTCCTCAAGCCCTTTTGAATTGGTTTCAACAAAATACCTACAATATATCATTCACTTTAGAGGTGCATGGTGATAATGCACCCTTTTTGGATCTAATGTTGATGGGTGACAAAAAAACAGGACAGGTGGAATGCAAGTTGTATAGAAAGCCCATTAGCGGAAATTCGGTCCCCAGGGCAGATAGCTGTCACCCTGTACATGTTACTAAAAATCTTCCATTGGGAGAATTTGTGAGAGCCAAAAGGAATTGTTCCAGGGTAGCGGACTATCAGACTGAGGTAAAAGTTACGGAAAAAAGATTATCCTCTAGAGGATATAAACCATGGATGCTCCATAGAGCTAAAAAAAATTGTTAACAAGAGAAGCAGAAAATCACTGCTGGAAAATAGTGATTTTTCTGCAATTGATTGCACCCTTGAGAATAATCAGCACAAAAAAAGCAGTGAAACTTGGACGAGGAAAAACAAAAAGCCACATCAGAATTTACCTACGTTTGTTACATCTTATAGTTCCGACTTTGGAGAGATTAAGAAATTATTAGAAAAAAAACATACTGATTTTATACCAAGATGACCATCTCTATAAAATTCTCTCCATGGGGATGGAGGACAATTGCAAAAAAATCGCCTGATATAGCCAGCATCATATCCCCAAGTACATATACTAGTGAGCCTGAAAAGATTCCAACTTGGCTTAATTATAAGGGTTCGGTCAGATGCGGCGGTAACAGGTGTAACTTGTGTCAGTACGTGGAATCTACACTGTGTTCCAAATTATAATGCAAATGTTCTTTTTTTCTGATTTTCCTAAATGGTCGGTGCAAATGACGATCAGTGTAATAAAAGTCATCACCTGTTAGAGAATACATCAAATGTTATTGAAGAAACCTCACAATGATAGCAGTATAATCTTCAAAATAAAAAAAAAACTCTAAATGCACTGTTCCAAATTATTACGCACAGTAGAGTTTCTAAACATTTGATGTGTTTGAAAGAACTGAAAATGCTCATTTGTTGAATTTGCAGCATTAACAGGTCACATTCACTGAAATAAAAAGCTATTTAACTCCAAAACATCCTAACAGGCCAAGTTACATGTTACCATAGGAACCCTACTTTGATATCACCTTCACAATTCTAGCATCCATTGATATTGTGAGTTTCTGGAGAGTTTCTGCTTGTATTTCTTTGCATGATGTCAGAATAGCCTCCCAGAGCTGTTGTTTTGATGTGAACTGCCTCCCACCCTCATAGATTATTTGCTTGATTATACTCCTAAGGTTCTCTATAGGTTGAGGTCAGGGAAAGATGGTGGCCGCACCATGAGTTTATCTCCTTTTATGCCCATAGCAGCCAATGGCACAGAGGTATTCTTTGTAGCATGAGATGGTACATTGGCATGCATGAGGATGATTTTGCTCCTAAAGGCACGTTTTTGCTTTTTGTACCATGGAAGAAAGTTCTCAGTTGGAAACTCTATATACGTTGCAGAGGTCATTTTCACACCTTCAGGAACCTTAACCCCTTCAGGACCCAGCCTATTTTGACCCTAAAGACCTTAGCATTTTTTGCAATTCTGACCAGTGTCCCTTTATGAGGTTATAACTCTGGAACGCTTAAACTGATCCTAGCGATTCTGAGATTGTTTTTTCGTGACATATTGGGCTTCATGCTAGTATTAAATTTAGGTCAATAATTCTTGCGTTTATTTGTGAAAATCAAAAATATGGCAAAAATTTTGAACATTTTGCAATTTTCAAATTTTGAACTTTTTCTCTGCTAAACCAGAGAGTTATGTGATACAAAATAGTTATTAAATAATATTTCCCACATGTCTACTTCACATCAGCACAATTTTGGAAAAAAATATTTTTGTTAGGAAGTTATAAGGGTTCAAAGTTCATGAGCAATTTTTCATTTTTCAACCAAAATTTACAAAACCATTTTTTTTAGTGACCACATCACATTTGAAGTCTCTTTGAGGGGTGTACATGACAGAAAACACCCAAAAGTGACACCATTCCAAAAACTGCACCCCTCAAGCTACTCAAAACTACATTCAAGAAGATTATTAACCCTTCAGGTGCTTCTCAGGAACTAAGCAGAGTGGAAACAAAAAAATGGATATTTTAATTTTTTTATCAAAAATTTTCTTTTAGCCTTAATTCTTTCATTTTCACATAGGCAACAGGATAAAATGGATCTTAAAATGTGTTGTGCAATTTCTCCCGAGTATATCGATACCTCATATGTGGTCATAAACCACTGTTTGGGCGCACAGCAGGGCCCAGAAGGGAAGGAGCGCAATTTGAATTTTGGAGCTAATTTTAAATTCAAAAAGTGAAATGAGCCCTGCCGTGCGCCCAAACAGTGGTTTATGACCGCATATGAGGTATCGATGTACTCAGGAGAAATTGCACAACACATTTTAAGATCCATTTTATCCTGTTGCCCATGTGAAAATGAAAGAATTAAGGCTAAAAGAACATTTTTGATAAAAAAATTAAAATATCCATTTTTTTGTTTGCACTTTGCTTAGTTCCTGAGAAGCACCTGAAGGAGAAATTTCCCAACAAATTTTAGGATGAATTTATCCTGTTGCCCATGTGAAAACGAAAAAATGTAGGCTAAAAGAAAATTTTTGTGAAAAAAAAATACTTTTTCATTTTCACAGATCAATTTTGGGGGTTCAATATGCTCACTACCCATCTAGATACGTTCCCTGGGGGGTCTAGTTTCCAAAATGGGGTCACTTGTAGGGGAGCTCCAATGTTTAGGCACACAGGAGCTCACCAAACGCGACATGGTGTCAGCTAACAATTTGAGCTGATTTCCATTCAAATTGTTAGCGAACACCATTTCACGTTTGGAGAGCCCCTGTGTGCCTAAACATTGGAGCTCCCCCATAAGTGACCCCATTTTGGAAACTAGATCCCCAGGGAACATATCTAGATGCATAGTGAGCACTTTGAACCCCCAGGTGCTTCCCAAATTGATCCGCAAAAAAAAATTTTTTTGTGGAAAAAAAGTACTTTTTCATTTTTCTACGGATCAATTTGTAAAGCACTTGGGGGTTCAAAGTGCTCACTATGCATCTAGATAACTTCCTTGGGGGGGGTCTAGTTTCCAAAATGGGGTCACTTATGGGGAGCTCCAATGTTTAGGCACACAGGGGCTCTCCAAACGTGACATGGTGTCCGCTAACAATTTGAATGGAAAATCAGCTCAAATTGTTAGCGGACACCATGTCGTGTTTGGAAAGCCCCTGTGTGCCTAAACATTGGAGCTCCCCCACAAGTGACCCCATTTTGGAAACTAGACCCCCCCAGGGAACGTATCTAGATGTATAGTGAGCACTTTGAACACCCAGGTGCTTCACAAATTGATCCGTAAAAATGAAAAAGTACTTTTTTTCCACAAAATTTTATTTTTTTCAATAATTTGTGAAGCACCTGGGGGTTCAATATGCTCACTTCCCATCTAGATACGTTCCCTGGGGGGTCTAGTTTCCAAAATGGGGTCACTTGTAGGGGAGCTCCAATGTTTAGGCACACAGGAGCTCACCAAACGCGACATGGTGTCAGCTAAGAATTTGAGCTGATTTCCATTCAAATTGTTAGCGGACACCATGTCGCGTTTGGAGAGCCCCTGTGTGCCTAAACATTAGAGCTCCCCCACAAGTGACCCCATTTTGGAAACTAGACCCTCCCAGGGAACTTATTTAGATGGGTGGTGAGCATTTTGAACGTCCCAGTGCTTCACAAATTAATCTGTAAAAATGAAAAAAGAAAATTTGGGGGGAAATAAAAGTACTTTTTCATTTATACGGATGAATTTGTGAAGCACCTGGGGGTTCAAAATTCTCACCACCCATCTAGATAAGTTCCGTGGGGGCTCTAGTTTCCAAAATGGCGTCACTTGTGGGGGAGCTCTAATGTTTAGGCACACAGGGGCTCTCCAAACGCGACATGGTGTCCGCTAACAATTTGAGCTGATTTTCCATTCAAATTGTTAGCGGACACCATGTCGCGTTTGGAGAGCCCCTGTGTGCCTAAACATTAGAGCTCCCCCACAAGTGACCCCATTTTGGAAACTAGACCCCCCAAGGAATGTATCTAGATGCATAGTATGCACTTTGAACCCCCATTTGCTTCACAAATTGATCCGTAAAAATGAAAAAGTACTTTTTTTCCACAAAATTTATTTTTTTTCATTAATTTGTGAAGCACCTGGGGGTTCAATATGCTCACTACCCATCTATATAAGTTCCCTGGGGGGTCTAGTTTCCAAAATGGGGTCACTTGTGAGAGAACTTCAATGTTTAGGCACACAGGGGCTTTCCATACGCGACATGGGGTCACCTAATAATTGGAGCTAATTTTCCATTCAACTTGTTAGCGGACACCATGTCGCGTATGGAGTGCTCCTGTGTGCCACCAGCATTGCCACCAGCACAAGGGCAACTGGAAGAGTTGGGGTACAGCACCAGAGAATGGCGCCTCTAATGTGCTATTTTCTGGGGTGGCTGTGGGTTGCAATTTGCAGCGTCAGGGGCCACAACATTTGGGTCTCTCCACAATGAGGATTGCAGCCCCAAACAGCCAAGTTGTTCCTGGCTGGCAACCAAAAATAAGGCAAAGCTCCTTGTCATTTTATTGGTAGAATAAAAAAAAAATTATGTGGGGCTTCACCATATTTTTGGTCCAGCCAGGTACAACTTGGCAGCTACGGACTGCCAGCAACCCCCAGCTGCCTCATTGTACCTGGCTGGCAATCAAAAATACAGCGAAGCCCTTTTTTTTTTTTTCTAGGACTAATTCTAGAAAAAAAATGGCGTGGGACTCCGCCATATTTTTGGTCCAGCCAGGTACAACTTGGCAGCTACGGATTGCCAACAACCCCCAGCTGCCTTGTTGTACCTGGCTGGCAATCAAAAATACAGCGAAGCCCTTTTTTTTTTTCTAGGACTAATTCTAGAAAAAAAATGGTGTGGGGCTCTGCCATATTTTTGGTCCAGCCAGGTACAACTTGGCAGCTGGGGGCTGGAATCCGCAGCATGGAGAGGCCCAAGTGTTCTTGGCCCCCCATGCTGCGAATTGCAGCCTGCAGTCACCCCAGAAAATGGCGCATTCATTGAAGCGCCATTTTCTGGCGCTGTACCCAGACTCTTCCAGTTGCCCTGATGTCGGTGGCAAACTGGGTAATAAAGGGGTTAATGCCAGCTTTTTATTGGCAGCTGGCACTAAGCCCGAGATTCATAATATAGGGCCAATGTTAGACCCGTCACTAGGAATCTCTGGTAAATAGTCAGAAAATACACACAGAGATTAATGTTTTTATTTGAAAAAAAATAAATAAATAAAATTCGGACTCCATCTTTATTATAAAGATCCGACGTAGTCCACAACGAAGGTCCCACGATGCTCGATTGCCTCTGCTACATCCAGAGACTGCAGCAAGGGATCAAGTGTCCTCTTGTTGTAGTCTCTGGGGTCAGAGTCAGGGTGCACGGTACGGCAGATCATTGCCATACAGTGCACCACGACTGACCCCAGTGACTACAACAAGAGGACACTTGATCCCTTGTTGTAGTCTCTGGGGTCACAGTCATGAAGCACTGTATGGCAATGCTCTGCCGTACCGTGCACCATGACTCTGACCCCAGAGACTACAACAAGAGGACACTTGATCCCTTGTTGTAGTCTTTGGGGTCACAGTCATGAAGCACGGTACAGCAGATAATTGCCATACAGTACTTCATGACTGTGATCCCAGAGACTACAACAAGGGATCAAGTGTCCTCTTGTTGTAGTCACTGGGGTCAGTCATGGTGCACTGTATGGCAATGCTCTGCCGTACCGTGCACCATGACTCTGACCCCAGAGACTACAACAAGAGGACACTTGATCCCTTGTTGCACCCATGCGCCCATCCATCCACCCATGCACCCATCCATCCACGCATCCATGCACGCACTCATGCGCCCATCCATCCGCGCACCCATGCGCCCATCTATGCACCCATACGCCCATCCATCCACCCATGCACCTATCCATCCACGCACCCATCCATCCACGCACCCATCCATCCATGCACCCATCCATCTTCGCACCCATGCGCCCATGCACGCACCCATGGACGCACCCATGAGCCCATGCATGCACCCATGCGCCCATGCACGCACCCATGCACACGTACACACACACATACATACATACTTACCTCTCTCTCAAGATCCTCTGGTGAGGAGGAGGAGCCTGGGAGAAAAGGAGGAGCGCCACACCGAGGAGCAGCGGCACCACGGAGGACGACGGAGGAGGGGTGAGAGGGGACATGGAGGGGGGTGGGGGAGTAGATTGTGGATGGAGGGGGGATCCGGGGCAGGAAGAGGGGCACTAGGCACTAGACTGCGCCAGTGCCAGCGCCTGCGCCAGCATGCGGGAGGGGGCACAGAGGAGATCAGTGGTGGGCACTGGGTGGATTGCAGCCAGGAAAGGGACGGGGGTTTAACTTGGAGTGGGGGGGCTGAGGAGGGGGAGGGCACCCGCGCACCCACCCCTCCAAACCTGATTGGAGAAATCAGCAAAACAGCAGTAAAAATGCACCACAACCTGCTTTTTGGAAGCTATAAACTGCCAAGAGAGCTGATAAAAAGCAGCAAAAAAGCAATGTGTGAACCTAAGAAAGCTAAACCTAACAGAAGTTGGGAAGAAAAAGGAAATTTGCAAATGAATAAAGACATAAGCGGTAATTAAGCCATTTTAAGGTCTAAATTGGGGGTAGACAGATCTTATGTGTTAATCCAATAGATGTGGGCTGGTCAGACACAGCCTTTATAATCGGGGACTGCATGATGAAATATAATAGCTTCTATTAGATTATCAGTTTACTGGGGAAGGGGACTGATGTAAATCTCAGTACAACACTACAGAATAGTCTACCGCTATATAAGTAACATGGTAACATAAATAATAGATCAGACTGTTTTGAATGAAAAACTAACCAGATTCTATAATGTTAAAATAAATGTAAAGGAAAGAGAGGAAGGCACAAAGAAGTGGCACATAACAATATCTTCAATGAATGTATGGACTTAATCTGCAGTTATTGTTTTTCTGCCACTAGATGGCGCCCAGCAGCCACATGTGTGAAAGGCGTCCGCTTACTGTGTGCATAGGGCGTGCTATACCCAGAGGCGGATTAATCGGTTTTATGAATCCCCCCTCTAAAAAAAGACTTAAAAAAATATTCCAGAGGTAATAAAGGTGCAGCCTGCTCAGATAATTACCAACCATTTAAAAAAAGATGAAATCGTGCATTTACCATTGCGTATGTCAAATTAATAATAGATTCAAACTTCTCAGCAGAAAATTGCCCTGCGATCAGCATCATTACTGATGGAAATTGGCTAAATAAGGCAACTGGACTCCATCATACAAACACCATACAAACAATCTCTTTTTATTAATAACCATATCATATACATACTGATATAGTAACATCAAAAATAATCGAGCAGAACACACTGTCTAGTTAGAAATCTAACCGTAATTCAATGTTTCTAACATCACAGTTGAGAATACAAAGCAAAAAGCAACCAGCATTAAACAATACATAAACCCAGAGAGGTCTCGGAAGTGTGGGCAGAAGGTTTCAAGATGGCTCTCGTTGCTGTAACGCTTTCTGCGCAATTCGCTTCCGGGAACACATATGGTGTTCCAACATTAATCCCCCAAAATGGAGGGAACAACCAGAATAAGAAGATTATGCCTCCCGCATTTAGTGAAAAAGAAAGAAGAAGAATCCAGAGTATAAGGAAGAAAGGAAAGAGTGAAGTAGGTGTGAGGTAAGACTACGGATAAGTATTGAAGGGAAAGATAGCAGCGTGAAGAACCGATAAACAAAAGGGACAGTAGCTGGGGAAAGGGAGGGGTGAGAGGGCACTCAGCCTCCCCACGCCGTTGTAAATCTCGTCTCATCGGCTACCCAGGGATTACTCTTTCTCACAGAAAGATATCTTGAAAATTCGGGGCATATTTAAAAAGGATCCATTCAATCCAGATCCTGAGAAACTTCTCGAGGGAGTTTGAAGCTTCAGCGGTCAAATCTTCTATTCTGAAGATTTTCGTCATTTCCTTTACCACTCCAGCATGGTGGGAACTTGGGCAGAATCTTGGAATGACAGATAAAAACGGAGGATATCCACCAGTCTGCCTGTGATCAAAGTGTAGTTAGCAAACACCCTTGACCAAAAGTTCTGGACCCCAAGGCAACTCCACCAAATGTGAAGCATCGTGCATTTGGCAGCACCGCACCTCCAACACGTCTCGGAAGCAGAGGGGAAGATAGCATACAAGTTTGCAGGGCAAAGATACCACCTCATCAAGATTTTATCTTTTTTTTCTTGGGCTGCGCAAGTGCTGGCCGACCTATGACTTTAATGCGTAAAATACAAGTTGTGCTGAATCTTTTGCAACAAAACATTATAATGCTGCTCAGGTTCTCTCTAAACAATCATGCCCACAGATCTAAACGCTCTCTATCTTTACACATGTACAATGCTAATCTATCTATCTATCTATCTATCGATCAATCTAGTCTGTAAAAGCTTATATTTTTTCCCCCATAAAGTTACTAAAAATATTGATGTGAAAGGAATTACACTACAACAAATAGTATATAGTAAATATATACTAATATGTAGTATAAAATTGTGTATAAATATATATATTATCCTATTTGGAGTATCACCTTTACCTATATGTAGCAATGTGTGCCAGGTATCCCCCATTTCTCTTTCCTGTTTTTTATGTAGTCTCACGTTTTCAGTACTGTTTATATATGTCAATAAACATTTATTTTATATGCTTACATTTTCCTTTTTTTTTTGCATTTTTGCCAATATGATTAGTTATGCAGAGTCTTGTCACGTCACTGCATTGTTACTGTTTTGCTCCTAAAACTGTAAATTTGTATTAATTTGTTAGAAGTTTGTAAATCCACCTTTTGGATTTCTGCACTTTCTGAATCCTTCTGAGCAGCTATCAGATTCAAGCATGTCTCGACTGAAATCTTATCCTAGGTCTCTTCTAGATATTCACAATGTTGGTGTGTACTGGTTGACTCTCTTGGCTATATACACAGTTTTTTCTTCAACTCTACCCACAAGTGCTCTATTGAGTTGAGGTCTGGGGGCTGTGGAGACCAATCCAGCACCTCTACTTTGTCATTGAACTATTTCTTCACCAATCTCGACATACGTTTTGGGTCATTGTCCTCCTGGAACACAATGTCATCCTTCACATACCCATAGTACTCTAGTCTATGAAGTAACTTATCTGGTAAGATACTCACCTATAGCTAAGAATTGAGACCACTATTGATCCCAGTCAAGTATCCAACACCTTTGACTGTCAAATAATCCCATGTCATCAGGTTTCCTCTACCGAACATGACAGATCCTTCAATTTCTTGATCCATTAGCCCCTTTTTCCTTTGTGTCTTCCAGACCCACTTGCAGCTATTAGAGCTTAGTCTATTCACTTTCCTCAAGCTGCTCCAAATCACCCATTTCCAATCTTCTACTGTCCACTTTTCGCACATTTTTGCAAACTAGAGCCGACGCTTTTTATGACAATATTGTAGTCGATGCATCTTCACATTCTTTCAGGCCCCCTATCCAGACTTGTGTAAATTGCATCTCATGGTGCTTGCATAGATGTCTGTGATCTCACTCTTACGACACATATGAGCCATCTCCACTGCCGTATTTGTCGAGCCAGAACTGATAGACCTTGTGATGAGCCCACGTGACTGAAATTCAATATTTTGCCTGGACAACCACCTCTTGGGTTTTGATTGGATAATGGACTTAACTTCATATACTTCCATCTCCCATGATGCCATTTGGCAATTTTTTTGGCCAAGAGACCGCTATCAATGACCTGGATGATGCTGTGTCTTGGGAAATCTCCATGGCTGCTCCTTGATTTGAACTAGTGACATTTCGCTTTGCAATCAACCTATTAATACACTGAGTTATTAGGGAATGTGATAACAAGTTGAAATTTGTAGTATACAGGAAAAAAAGATTTTTAAACAGTAGGATCAAAATAGTAACAATGCAGTGGTATGACAAGAATCTGCATAACCAATCATATGCTACATAGCTGCAAGTCAAATTTATGTATGAGATAGCCAAGATGATTGTCTATAATGGTACCTTTACACGCCGCGACGGCAGGCTGGATACATCCCGCTACAGGCTACAAATGTAGCTTGTAGCGCCAATGTAGCCCGTCGTAGCGGCGTCTGAACACGTGACGCTACAGCCGGCAACAGATACATGTTTCCTAGGTCTGCTCGAAAACTGATGGCTACAACGCCGATGGTAGCGAGCTGTATCGGCGTGTAAAGAGGCAACGGAAGGGAACTCGGGACAGCCTGCGATGTAGCTGCAATGTAGCTAAGGCGTGACCCTGGCTCCGTGTTACCGCGCCCCATGTGCGATCATTGGTGGAAGCTGCTGCATGACGATTGGTAGTCGCTGCATAGGGAGGCATATTTAAGGAGCTGACGAGTCACACTACACAATCGCTCAAGCATGCTGTATTACTCAGCCTCCTGCATTGCCTGCCCAATCAGGATGTTATTGCTTCGTCCTATCAGCGTACGGACGGCTCGTAATCCACAATTGTGGCACGCCTATGTGCTGGCCCTGCTGCACCAGGTCCGCCCATAGTAGCTGGTTATAGCGGTGTGTAAATGAGCTACAGCTGGCTACTTGAGACACCCGGCGATGTAGCTAGCTATAGATGTAGCGTGGCGTAGCGCACCTTGTGGCGGCGTGTAAAGAGGGTGCGTTGACCGTTTGTAACCGTTTGAGCGTGCTCGTGCACGTGAAGTAGCGGGATGTATCCAGCCTGCCGTCGCGGCGTGTAAAGGTACCTTCACAGAGTTTATCCAGGATTTAAAAAAAAAAAAAAGAATTGTGCCTATGCACCAACAGATCGATAACTGCCACCTACCTGTCTGACAAAGAGAAGTGGGTCAAAGGATCTTTGAAAGCTAGACATCATGCCACAATCCAAAAGAAATTCAGGACCAAAGGAGAAACAAAGTAATTGAAATCTATCAGTCTGGAAAAGGTTTAAAGTGATTTCTATAGCTTTGGTACTCCAGCAAACTACTGTAGCTCTTCACATGTGTCCTTGACGTGTGGACAACTCTTCCAATAAGTCTTCACTTCTCTGTTTGAAATCTTGTGGAGAGCACCTGGTCATGGCCAATTTATGGTGAAGTGAAATTCTTTCCTCTTCCCTGTTATGCCGCACTGTGATGACTGGAACCTGCACTAGTATATAAACTCTTCTGTAACCCATGCCATCAGTATTTTTTGCAACAATAAAGTCGCGAAGGTCTTGAGACTGCTCACTGGTTTTACCCGTCATGAAATGTTTCTTGTGTGGCACTATGGTAATGAGACACCTTTTTATAGGCCATCAGTAAAAGTAGCTATTATTTTTCAATAAGTAACAGGATTGATTTCTAATTACTGATAGATTTCAGCTAGTGTTATGACTTTCCATGGATTTTGCATCTCTCTTTCTTCATGTGTTCAATACTTTTTCCCTCTTTCCTCATTATTACACATGATTTAATTCATGGACATCTATGGTTTCATTTTTTTGCCTGTGTGAATTGGTTGGGTTGTTACTGACATCTTGTGAGAAATTTATGTCAATAGC
The DNA here is from genome assembly GCA_033576535.1 of Allobates femoralis. NCBI lineage: Eukaryota > Metazoa > Chordata > Amphibia > Anura > Aromobatidae > Allobates > Allobates femoralis. Next base: position 101,140,389 of record JARQOC010000005.1, on the reverse strand, counting down.
ACCTCAAGCAATTTAGTTATTAGAAAATTGGTGACTTGTTCAATATTTATTTTACCCACTGTGCATGTGTATATATGTGTGCCTAATGTGCTTGTGTATGTGCATAATGCGTGTCTGTATGTGCATGTGAACACAGCAAAATGTCACAGAAGGTCGGGGGGCAAATACAAGTTCTGCACAGGGGCTTTGGATGTCAGTGTGTGCCCCTGGACTGACACATTGGATCTGTACAAACAAGGTATCTATATATTGAAGGACAAGGGCCTACACAGCTTTTTCCATAAAGAAAAATTGGGATAGGGAATAACTTTTTATCTATGAGAGCCCCAGCAATCCCAAGATCTGGGGCTCTGGAGATTGCCAAGTTAATAGATAGGGGATAAGTCTCAGTTGGAAAGTACTTTGGCATACTAGAGCATCTCGATTAATTCGAATACCATGAAATAGTTACATTTATTTCAGTAATTCAATACAAAAAGTGAAATGTATATATTATATAGAGTCATTACACACAGAGTGATCTATTTCAAGTATTTATTTCTGTAAATGTTGATGATTATGGCTTACAGCCATTGAAAACTCAAAGGTCATTATCTCAGAAAATTAAACAGGGAGAATTAAGGGTTAAAAACTGCTGCCGTATTTCACAAGACATCAAAGGGTGAATATAATATTGATTGATTAGTCAACGTGTTTCAGGGCTCCCAGAAACGCCCTGAAACATGGCAATATGACATTGATTTTTTGATGAAATTCTAATTCATTGAGATGCACTAGTATGTTGTTGCAATCGAAATAAAAATTATCATTAAATGGAACCTGACAGCTGATACATGGTGCCTGATCAACAGACAGCAGATATCAGACATGCTATTTGATTTCAGCCATATATGTTTCAATTCTGAAATCCAAGATCAATTCTCATTTCATCAGCTATCCTAGGGACAACTAGGAAGACCCAATGCACATTAGATCATCAACAGATCCCATTGCCTTTAATCTAACGTGTAGGTACACAATGTATTATAGTGTAGGCTTATGCTTATGTATATATGCATCTGTATCTATATATGCATCTATGCATATATGTATCTTTGCTTATGTATATATGTATGTGTCTTCAGAATCTGTGTCATTATCAGCCTGATGAAGGGGCCTTAGTGTCCTGAAAGCTTGCTATGCTTACCATCTTTTCAGTTAGCCATTAAAAGGTATCAACCACTGAGGACTCTCAAGATTCCAATATTTTTATAGTGTAGGCAGCATTTTATGGGTAACTTTTTATATCAAACTTCACAGGATATGGAAGCTGCATTAGTCGTTAGATTCAAGTAGGGGAAAAAACTATTATGGGGTTTTATCTATTTCTTCATTGTCTCTGGTGTGATGAGAAATCCCCAGTTAGTCTTTTCTAGTCCAGCTGCTGGAGCATTACAGAGGCAAATCCCATTACCTGTACTAGCATGTCCATTACTATGTGTTTCACAACCGCTGCTGATCGTCCTCCTCTCTGCATGTCATCAAGAATACGCCAAGCAAATATGACGTGCGGCTCACTGACGTCAGTTGTCACCAGCACGCTACAATTAATGGAAAATTACCAGTGGTACTATTACATCAAATGATTTAATGTTGAAAAACACTACAGGCTATTAGACAAGAAAATAACAATTGTCAGGGTAACGCCAGATGGTGTATCTGTGATGCAGAAAAGGTTAACCGTGCAGTTTGTGACTGTATGACACAAACTTAATAAGCTCAATTTAATGGGTTATTCTCATCTTCACAGATGGGTATCAATTTGCTAAAACAAGCATTTTAAAATGTAATAAAACTTGGAGATTGACCACTGCTTCTGTCTAGCAGAGGTGGCCAAACATGCACAGTGCTTACAGAGTCTTTTCTATTGAGCTTGTAAGCAATGCTCTGAAGCGTACCGGCTTTACTTGAGCGCACTCTGAGCTCTTAATCCTGGCCAGCTTCAGTGCTAAAAACATGGTATAAAACTTTAAATTGCAAAAGTACTTGTTTTTACAATATAATCCCCATCTATGAAGCTGGGACTAACCCTTTAATCAATGTAGAACACCTGCTTCTGCCTTTACCATGAAGGTCTTCTGCATCCTCTTTTCCTTTTTGTTCTGCAACATATTTTCTGAATATGATGTGGTGTTCAGTAGGTTGATCCCAGCAATCAGAAAGTTATTACATGCCATGAATTCATTTAAATAATCTTACGAAAAGTGAAAAATTGTGTAAAATAAAAAAAAAAAGTGGTAGGAACAAAAAGGATGGTTTAATAATGGAAGTGAGGAGGAACAAAATATGACTTGATCCATAGTTGTCAGTAAAGAACTAGTAGTATGGTGTTACACAGCTAATGTGTAGGGCAATGTTCCCGAACTCCAATCCTCAGGAGCCATCAACAGAGTATGTTTTTAGGACTACATTAGTATTACACAGGTGATAATTGAATCACCTGCACTGGTGGTGATTCCAACCCCTGTACAATGCTAAGGATATTCTGAAAACAGGACCTGTTGGTGGCTATTGAGGATTTGAGTTGGGGAACACTGATCTAGGGGATGCCTCTGCTGAAGACTCTTTTAAACCTCCTAGACATCAGCACTTCTAGAAAATGTCTTGTGGGGACACTCATTTGGAGGTGGTGAATGGGTGGAGAGGAAAAGTGTGGCGCCCCGCAATGCAGGTGTCACAGAGGGGTACTGCACCCATAAAAACGGTACAGATACTCCAGCAGTAAGTGGATTTCTGGCTGATGGGTGGAAACTACACGCAAGCTCCCCCACTCTAAATCACATGGTGGGAGATACCTGGGAGGAAATAAAAACCACCTCCCGAGGGAGAAAGGGAGCCCTTGGTCTTTGCCTCAAGGTCTTTGACCGGCAGCCAGGCAGTGAGCCGGAGGGAGCAAGGAGGGTCTCTTGGCTGAGAGACCAGGAAGGTGGACTAGAGAAAGATCCCAGGCGCAGACAGCCAGCCTGTGGGAAGAGAGGGACTTCAGAGAGTCCAACCCTGGTAGCTTACCGGGCACCGGAGCCCGCACCTGTGGGATCCTCCAAGGACCACAGAAAATCCAGCGATCTGAGGGGTATATATATATATATATACTGCCCAGACTCTTAAGTGACCAGAAGAGGTTACCAGGCACCTCTTGATGGTACCTGGTACAGAAGAAGGTAGCCCGACGGGAGTGAGGAGAGTGAGAGACAGCAGGAGGCCAGATCCGCTTTATGGGGTCAGACTTCACACAAACTACTGGGAAGCAGGGAAGAATTGACTGAGAGAAGGCACACACTGAGGGTTCCATCCAACTACCTGTGATCCGCTTGCAGCCACCCGTTAGTTACTTGACATTTAACATCTCCCTGCACTGAGAACTGTGACCATTGCTGCTAAAGTTCCAGTAAAGTACCCGGAGTGAAGTGACTTTGACTCTGCTGCATCTTCTTTCCTATTAAATTCTTCCTTTTACAGGATCGCTGCCCCAGAGGTCCCAGTCCTGCCTGCAGAGGACTACAACATCTCAGCCGCAATATCACCGACCTCTGGCGGACTGTGGCGGTGCTGGTGCTACTTCACCAGAAACTGCAGGTGGCGTGACGACAACTAACTTTGTAAATAATCCCTTGCACATAATCCCCTTTTCAAAAGAACCATCCCCAGGGACACGGGATCAGGCGCGGCCGCCATTCCCCGTGACACAGTTAACCCTTTTGCCGCCTGATACCCGAGTACCCCACACCCTGGGGCGACACAAAAGCAACCATAACAAGGAAGTAAAAATTGCAGTTCTGGGGTCCTGGCATCCAATTCCATCAAGGACAACATCTGCAAGGCGTTTGTATGTTCTTCCTGTGTTTGCGTGGGTTTCCAAACTGACTAAATTTGCTGATGACACAAAGCTAGGAGAATAGCTAATACTAGATAAGAGAGAGGGGATTCAAAAAGATCTATACAAACAAGAACAGTGGGCAGTAACTAACAGAATGGTTTATAACATGGAGAAATACAAAGTCCTACATCTGGGCAAGAAAAATGAAATAAGCTTATACAGAATTGGAAGTATAGGGCTAAGCAAAAGCACGTGCGAAAAAGACTTGGATATACTAATAGATCACAGACTGAAAATAAGTCATCAGTATGATGTAGCAGCAAAAAAGGCAAACACTATTCTGGGATGTATTAACAGACACATATAGTCTATCTAGATCACAGGAAGTTATTATCGCCCTCTACTCCTCTTTGGTTAAACCTCATCCAGAACACTGTGTCCAGTTCTGGGCACCACATTTTACAAAAAAGACATAAAAAAAATTGGAGCAAGTTCAGAGAAGAACGACCAGAATGATGACTGGTCTGCAGACCATGTCCTGTAAGGAACAATTGGGTATGTTTAGCTTGTCAAAAAAGAAGACTGAGAGGAGGCTTATTAGGTGTTTACAAAAATCTTAAGGGCTGTCACACTGTAGAGGGGGGTCAGCTTTACTCTAGGGCTGTCACACTGTAGAGGGATCAGCTTTATTCTAGGGCTGTCACACTGTTGAGGGATTAGTTTTATTCTAGGGCTGTCACAATGTAGAGGGAGTCAGCTATATTCTCATTTGCACAAGGAAAGACTGGAAGAAATGGCATGAATCTGAATGGGAGAAGACACAGATTAGATATTAGAAAACACTTGACACTGAGGGTGATCAATGAGTGGACCAGGCTGCAATGAGAGGTGGTGAGTTCCCCTTCAATGGAAGTCTACAGAGGCTGGATAGACATCTGTCTGGGATGATTTAGTGAATCTTGCTTTGAGCAGAGGGTTGGACTAGGTAATCCAGGAGGTCCCTTCCAACTCTACCATTCTATGATTCTATGAATGGGACCAAGTTTATGAAATAAAATTTCTCTGTGCTAAAATGTTAACATTTTTTCAAGAACAATTTTTTTCCTAGAGAGGAAAAGATCCATCATAAATGATTGAGGTATGAAATCACCATACACATACATCGGAACAATATCATATTGAAATAAATACGCCCAATGAGAATGCAGTTAGGTTTAAACTAATCCAATCTGCTGGTTCAGTAAAATGCTGTAAGTTTTATCAGCAGAAAATCTACACTACAGTTAAAATCTACCTAAAATATGCAATGAATGTACCTAGCCTAAGTGTTGGCAAGTGACAAGGTATAAATATGGATATAGACATTAGGAATGAATTAGATATAGGTATACTGCTACATGTATGAAGCCAATTTGTAGCCATTTCTACACTTAAGGGCCGCTTTACACACACCAACGTCTGTGACCAACTTCTGAACAGATCTCTGGTTGCAGTGAAATCATGGACACATTGTTACATTTGTACACAGCCACAAAATGGAACTATGTGTCCATGATTTCACTGCAACCAGAGATCTGTTCAGAAGTTGGACACAGATATCTGTGTGTGTAACGTGGCCTTAAGGCTCCATTCACATGATGTTTTTTTTACAGTCTGCGTGCTGTCTGTGTGAAAACTGACCATACGCGAACAGCACACAGACCAGTGTTTGTCAATGTGTTTCAACATTTTTCTACAGGAACCAAATGTCTGTGTGGGAAAAAATTGCAGCATGAGCTATTCTCAACCATTTTTTCTCATAAGACTCACCTATATATTTTCATAGGTGTATTAAAAAAATGAGTGCCATAAAAACACCATCCATATTGCACCTGTTTTTTAAATTAACCCAATTCTATTATTAACATAAGAAACTGGATTTGGTGTTTTAGGCTGGTTTAACACTACGATATTTGGATTTCCGATGCTGTCCGATAAAAATCGGACAGCATCGGATCCGAATTTTGCCCCATGCAGCCCTATGGGCATCGGTCCGAATCGGATGTGCACTAAATGCCATCCGATTTGGTCCGATCCGATTCTGTCCGATTTTTTTTATCGGTGCAAAAATCGGAGCCTGCTCCGATTTTTGCACCGAAAATAAAATCTGACAGAATCGGATCGGACCGAATCGGATGGCCTTTAGTGCACATCCGATCCGACCCGATCAATTTAACATGGGGCCCTATGGAGAAGGGTCCAAGGAAACATCTGATGTCTCCTCGGACCCGATTCTACTGTACTGAGCATGCTCAGTACAGTAAAACTTCTCCAAACTGGGAGAGAAGGGGTTAAAAAAAAAAGAAAATTTTATTCTCACCTCTCCCCGAGCCCCCGCCGTCTCCCGCCGTCTCCCGGTGTCCTCACGCTGTCTGCAGAGGTGTTCTACTGCAGTACAGGACCTGTGGTGATGTCACAGTCACGTGACAGCAGGTTACCATGGTGTAACCTGCTGTCACGTGACTGTGACATCACCGCAGGTCCTATACTGCAGTAGAACACCTCTGCAGACAGCGTGAGGACACCGGGAGCCACCGGGAGACGGCGGGGGCTCGGGGAGAGGTGAGAATAAAATGTTTTTTATTTTTTATTCCGCAGGACAGGGGAAAGGAGGGGGAGCACTGGGGGACATGAGGGGGCCACACAGGGGACATGAGGGGGCCACACAGGGGAGAAGAGGGGGGGACACAGGGGACATGAGGGGGCCACACAGGGGACATGAGGGGCCACACAGGGGAGAAGAGGGGGGACACAGGGGACATGAGGGGGCCACACAGGGGAGAAGAGGGGGGACACACACACAGGGGTGAAGAGGGGGACAAAGAGGGGTGATGAGGGGGACACACAGGGGAGATGAGGGGGACACACAAGGGAGAACTGCTCTGACAGCTGACAGCAACTGATCCTGCAGAATGTAGGATCGGATGCCTATGGCATCCGATCTGCAGGGATCAGTTTAGATCCGATGCTGTCCGATTTATATCGGACAGCATCGGATTTTAAAAAATCGTTATGTGAAAGTAGCCTTACCATTTTTTATCTATTAATCTCTACAAACAGATGTCACATGTGGTTTGGACCATAAGAAAATGTGAACAACCCCTTATGGTACCTTTACACGCCGCAACAGGATGGTGGCAACAACCGGGTGTTTCCCGTGCACGAGCACGCACAAACGGTTGCCAACGGTAAACGCACCACCTTTACACGCCGCAACAAGGTGCGCTACGGTAGGTTACATCTATCTCTGGATACACCGCCGGGTGCCACAAGTTACCTTCTGTAGCTTACCTTACCACATTTACACGCCGCAATAACAAGGTAATAAGGGCGGGACAAAGGCAGCAGGGACAACACATAGGCGTGCCACAATTGTGGATTACGAGAATTCCGTACGCTGATAGGACAAAGCAATAACACCATGATTGGGCAGCCAGCGCAGAAGGCTGACTAATACATGACGCTCGAGCAATTGTGTAGTGTGAGTGGTCAGCTCCTTAAATATGCCGCCCTATGCAGCGACTACCAATCGTAACGCAGGAGCTTCCTCCAATGATCGCTGAAGGGGGGTGGTTTCACGGAGGCTGTGTTACGCCCCGGGGAGTTATCTAGGTGACGAATAAGGGTATGTGCACACTGGCCGGCGGGTTGGTCAGCGGCGGCTGGGCGGACCCGCCAGGAAGCTCCGGAGCCGTCCACCGGCTTCCTGGCGGGTATGTGCGGCGGGTGATGGGCGGGTGCCGGGCGGGTGGCCAGCGGGTTAGCGCCGGCGGTGTTGCGGCGGCTGGAAGCAGTACATGATTCTGCTTGCAGCCGCTGCAGAACCGGCCGGATTATAGAACATGCTCATTCGTTGCTAACCCGCTGGGATGAGCATGTGTAAACCGCCGGTGTGTGGACACAAGGTGTCGGTTTACATAGGTTTTAATGTTAATCCAAACGCCGGTTTGGATTAACATAAATTTACATGAAATTTATGTAAACCGACCGGCGGTTTACACACCTAAACCGACCCTAACCCGGTCAGTGTGCACATACCCTAAACCTTAGGGTACCTTTACACGCCGCTACTGGAGGATGGATACATCCAGCTACAGGCTACAAATGTAGCTTGTAGCGGCAAAATACCCCGTAGTAGCGGCGTGTAAAGACGGTAGGAGGCGCCCGGCAACAGATACATCTGTTTCCGAGCACTGCCCGGAAACAGGTGGCTACACAGGCGATTGTAGCGAGCTGTATCGGCGTGTAAAGAAGCAACAGAAGGGATGTGTCGACACCAGGCAATGTACCTGGTATGTAGCTGGGGCGTGACACAGGCTCCGGGATACCGCCCCCTTCAGCGATCATTGGTGGAAGCTCCTGCGTTACGATTGGTAGACGCTGCATAGGGAGGCATATTTAAGGAGCTGACCAGTCACACTACACAATTGCTCGAGCGTCATGTATTAAACAGCCTCCTGCGATGCCTGGCCAATCATGATGCTATTGCTCTGTCCAATCATCGTACGAGCGTCTCGTAATCCACAATTGTGGCACGCCTATGTGCTGTCCCTGCTGCACCAGGTCCGCCCATATTAGCTGGTTGTAGCGGTGTGTAAATGAGGTAAGATGATCTACAGAAGGTGACTTGAGGCACCCGGCGGTGTATCCAGAGATAGATGTCACGTAGCGTAGCGTAGCTTGTGGCGGCGTGTAAAGATGGTGCGTTTACCGTTTGTAACTGTTTGTGCGTGCTCGTGCACGTGAAGTAGCTGGATGTATCCATCCTCCAGTAGCGGCGTGTAAAGGTACCCTTACCCTACCATATTTACACGCCGATACAGCCCGATACAACCCGCAACCATCGCCTAGAAATCCACCTGTTTTAGGGCTCTGCTCTGAAACAGGTGCCTCAAGTGACGGGTGGCAACAACCGTCTTGACACGCCGCAACAGTGGGTTGATTTGGCGGTGCAAGATACATTTCTCTCATGTACCCAGTTGTTGCCACCATCCTGTTGCGGCATGTAAAGGTACCAATAGGGTTTCATGGGTACGATTTCTGTAAAAAAAAAAACAAGGATAGAACACAGATTTGAAAACCTAAGGGCCGCTTTACACACACCAACTTCTGTGTCCAACTTCTGAACAGATCTCTGGTTGCAGTGAAATCATGGACACATTGCTCCATTTTGTGGCTGTGTACAAATGGAACAATGTGTCCATGATTTCACTGCAACCAGTAAGTTGGTCAGAAGTTGGAGAGATAAGTTGGTGTGTGTAAAGTGGCCATAATTAGTTATGTCATTGTAAGGCGGCCGTCACACGGTGAGATATCTTTAGTGATATTGTAAGCGATCACGTGCACGCGCAATCGCTTACAATATCGCTCACATCGCTGGTGAGATGTCACACAGACAGACTCACCAGCGATGTGGAGCAGCGATCTCGCTGGTTACTATGGTACACATCGGGTAACTAGGCGCCGCGCGTCGCTTAGTTACCCGACGTGTACCATAGTTACCATCTCCCAGCATAGGCGCGGTCGCTGGGAGATGGATCATCGTGGTGTCACACACCACGATGATGCAGATCGTTGCATCGTTCATCGCTAGATCTGAGAACCGAACCTCAGATCAGCGATGTCACGATCAAGCGATTTACCATCGTAAATCGCTTGATTACATGCAACGATATCTTGCCCGATATCGCTTAAGCGATCAAAAAGGAGATCGCTTAAACGATATCGGGCAAGATATCGTTCCGTGTGACGGCCCCCTAAGAAAACAAATCTCCATTTTGCACACCTAATGTCTATCCACAATTAACCATTTTATTTGCCATAAATAACAACCTTATATCTACAACTAGTTCTGTCTTGTGTGATCTTGTGGATTTGTGAAAGGCGCAGTTTGTGACCAACTTTAAGGGGTTTTTACCTCCACCTGCCTCTGGCTTATTACATTTCCTCTCTATTTGGGATCTATTTGCTGCTACTTGTTTTTGCAGCCTCCCCCACATCTGGGATACTACAGAGGCTTAGTATCTCCATAGGGTATTACTTGTGCTGTTCACACTGGTCACATTGGTTGTTTTGTGATTGAAATTACTTATTTTCTACACAGGTTTGAGTGTATACAACGGCACGGGAGCGTGCACTTTTTTGGCTGAAATTCAAGATCGCATAGGAGCTGTCACACAGGGAGATATCGGCACACAACACAACTGCGATGTATACGCCCCCTTGTACGCGCGAACCAGGGAACGACCATTTAACATGGGAGTGAATAGGGGAAGTTGCTCTCCAAGTCGGTGTTGTGGTGTCACACAGCACGATCCTGCCAGATCGTCCATCCAATATCAGGCAGTTGGAGAGCCTGCACAGTTCTTCCCCGATATCGTTTTGGTATCGTTCTTGCATCAAATTGGACATTTACACCACACAACGCATGAACGATATCGGCGCCAACGCACGAACCACGTGACTTTTTATCGAAGTTGGGCGACAATATCAGGACGTGTAAAGTGGCCATTACTATTTTAGTTGCTACAATTATTGCTTATACCTGTCCGCTGTCCCGGGTGATTCTGTTAATATATGGTGTTTCATACACTTTTTTTTAATTGTTTTCAACCTTGTATTGTGTTGTTGTTCTTTGCTGACCTTTGAAATTATTTTTTATTTTGTTCAGAGTGATCATCCCTATTTAATTATGTGGCTTTCTTCTTTTTTTGTGCATGTCTTTTTACACATAATTGTGATTGATCCTAATGTACTATTTCAGCGGTGCCCTCAGTAATTTACTCTTACACAGCCATTACACAGTACATTGGAGGGACACACATACCGTATTTTTCGCTTTTTAAGACGCACTTTTGTTTCCCCCAAACTGGGTGGGAAACTGGGGTGTGTCTTAAAAAGAGAATGTAAAAAAAAATTAAAAATTACATATTACTTGGCGGGGGGGAGGGGTGCAGGTACCGAGTAGGGGTGCTGGAGGCAGGTTCCAGAGGGTGAGGGGCACATGTGTAGGACCGTAGATCCGGTACCATCAGCAGCTAGCGCTGGGCACCGCCATGTTTTTTGTGGGCGTCTACATTCAGTACGTGCAGCCGGCTGGTAGAGGTAGAGACTTCAAATTGGCTGCGGGTCTCCTTTATGGCCATGGCCATTTTGTTGAAGTCTCTACCAACTGGCTGCACATAGTGAATGCAGCCGGCCACAAAAAAACATGGCGGCACCCAGCGCTCGTTGCCGCTGGTACAATAAGTATTTTCAAAAACAATCCACACCAACCATCAATTGATTTTAGCATGGTCACTAGTAGTCTACCATAATGGTGCGCAGATAGGATATAAAGTACTAGTAACACTCCATAGACTAATTTTAAACAAGTGGCTGCACATAGTGAATGCAGCCGGCCACAAAAAAACATGGCGGCACCCAGCGCTCGTTGCCGCTGGTACATTTGCACTGCCACCAGCACCCCCACTCAGCAGCCGCAATTCCCCCATAAGAAAGACCATATATAGGGGGTGGGGGCATATACACAGGATGGGGGGACATATTTTCAGGATGGGGCATATATACAGGATTGGGAACATACAGATAATATGGGGGAATGTATATGCCAGGATGGGGGTACATATACAGGATGGAGACATGTATGCCATAATGAGGGATATATATACCAGGATGGGGGGGCATATGTACCAGGATGAGGGATATGTATACCAGGATGAGCGATATTTATATGCCAGGATGGGGGCATATATACAGGATGGGGACGTACATACCAGGGATGAGCGATATATATGCCTGGATGGGGACATGCATGCTAGGATGAGGGATACATATGCGAGGATGAGGGACACATATACCAGAATGGGGGAACATATATACCAGGATACCAGGATGGGGTGGGGGTTATGTACCAGGATGACGGACATATATGCAGATTATAAAACGGACACTGGCATTATAAGACGGACCCCATTTAACATTAAAAATTACTATTTTTTCTCTTTTCCTTCACCAAATTTGGGGGTGCATCTTATAAAGCGAAAAATACAGTATAACATTATCTCAGCACAGGAAAAAAAATGTATTACATTCAATTGTGGAAATTATTATTCCAAGATCTATTGATTAAAATGAAGCTAGTTATTGGGAAAGCCCCTTTAAGGATAATTAGTCGGTGAAAATGCCTGTGAAGGAAAATGTGTCAGGTATCCTAACATGATCCTAAAACTTTAGAACCTCCCAGAATGTTGGAAGCTTCATTAAGCGTCAGCAGGGCAGGGACTGCTGTGTCAATACTCGCTGTTACGTCTGCATCCATAATGTTATTCGTAGCAATGAGGCTTATACACGCACGGATGCCTGAGATTTATGTATCTGTGGTGTGAACATTAATCTGGGTTTGCAGGTCATACACGTGCAGAGCCTGCATACAAAATGAAATATGTTGTAACACTCAGATACACTTAAACAGTTGCAGAAAACCTAAAAGACATCCAATGGTAAACTTCATAAGTTCCAAATATTGACAGCACTCCTGACAAATTGTGGGGGAAATCCTGTTGTTAGGTTCCCTTTAGGCTAAATTTCCACAGTGAGTATTTGGTGCGTTTTTCTTTTGCTGCAGATTTTTATGAGCAAAAAAAAAATGCACAGTCTGATAAGGCCATGTGCACACTTTGACTATTTGGCAAGTGTTTTACCTCAGTATTTGTTGAGTGTTTTACCTCAGTATTTGGCAAGTGTTTTACCTCAGTATTTGTTGAGTGTTTTACCTCAGTATTTGGGGAGTGTTTTCCCTCAGTATTTGGTGAGTGTTTTATCTCAGTATTTGGTGAGTGTTTACCTCATTATTTGGTGACTGTTTTACCTCAATATTTGGCGAGTGTTTTACCTCAGTATCTAGTGAGTGTTTTACCTCAGTATTTGGTGAGTGTTTTATCTCAGTATTTGGGGAGTGTTTTACCTCAGTATTTGGTGAGTGTTTTATCTCAGTATTTGGGGAGTGTTTTACCTCAGTATCTAGTGAGTGTTTTACCTCAGTATTTGGTGAGTGTTTTATCTCAGTATTTGGGGAGTGTTTTACCTCATTATTTGGTGACTGTTTTACCTCAATATTTGGCGAGTGTTTTACCTCAGTATCTAGTGAGTGTTTTACCTCAGTATTTGGTGAATGTTTTACCTCAGTATTTGGGGAGTGTTTTAACTCAGTATTTGGTGAGTGTTTTACCTCAGTATTTGGTGAGTGTTTTTATCTCAGTATTTGGGGAGTGTTTTACCTCATTATTTGGTGACTGTTTTACCTCAGTATTTGGCGAGTGTTTTACCTCAGTATTTGGTGCGTGTTTTACCTCAGTATTTGGGGAGTGTTTTCCCTCAGTATTTGGTGAGTGTTTTACCTCAGTATTTGGTGAATGTTTTACCTCAGTATTTGGGGAGTGTTTTACCTCAGTATTTGGGGAGTGTTTTACCTCAGTATTTGGTGAGTGTTTTACATCAGTATTTGGTGAGTGTTTTATCTCAGTATTTCGGGAGTGTTTTCCCTCAGTATTTGGTGAGTGTTTTACCTCAGTATTTGGTGAGTGTTTTACCTCAGTATTTGGAGAGTGTTTTACATCAGTATTTGGGGAGTGTTTTACCTCAGCATTTGGTGAGTGTTTTACCTCAGTATTTGGTGAGTGTTTTACCTCAGTATTTGGGGAGTGTTTTACCTCAATATTTGGTGACTGTTTTACCTCAGTATTTGGGGAGTGTTTTACCTCCGTATTTGGGGAGTGTTTACCTCAGTATTTGGTGCGTGTTTTACCTCAGTATTTGGGGAGTGTTTACCTCAGTATTTGGGGAGTGTTTTACCTCAGTATTTGGGGAGTGTTTTACATCAGTATTTGGTGAGTGTTTTATCTCAGTATTTGGTGAGTGTTTTATCTCAGTATTTGGGGAGTGTTTTACCTCAGTATTTGGTGAGTGTTTTACCTCAGTATTTGGGGAGTGTTTTCCCTCAGTATTTGGTGAGTGTTTTACCTCAGTATTTGGTGAGTGTTTTATCTCAGTATTTGGTGAGTGTTTTACATCAGTATTTGGTGAGTGTTTTACCTCAGTATTTAGGGAGTGTTTTACCTCCGTATTTGGGGAGTGTTTTACCTCAGTATTTGGGGAGTGTTTTACCTCAGTATTTGGTGAGTGTTTTACCTCAGTGTTTGGTGAGTGTTTTACCTCAGTGTTTGGTGAGTGTTTTACCTCAGTATTTGGGGAGTGTTTTACCTCAGCATTTGGGGAGTGTTTTACATCAGTATTTGGTGAGTGTTTTATCTCAGTATTTCGGGAGTGTTTTACCTCAGTATTTCGGGAGTGTTTTCCCTCAGTATTTGGGGAGTGTTTTACCTCAGTATTTGGGGAGTGTTTTTACCTCAGTATTTGGTGAGTGTTTTACCTCAGTATTTGGGGAGTGTTTTACCTCAGTATTTGGTGCGTGTTTTACCTCAGTATTTGGTGCGTGTTTTACCTCAGTATTTGGTGCGTGTTTTACATCAGTATTTGGGGAGTGTTTTCCCTCATTATTTGGTGAGTGTTTACCTCAGTATTTGGGGAGTGTTTTACCTCAGTATTTGGTGAGTGTTTTACATCAGTATTTGGTGAGTGTTTTATCTCAGTATTTGGGGAGTGTTTTACCTCAGTATTTGGTGAGTGATTTACCTCAGTATTTGGGGAGTGTTTTACCTCAGTATGTGGTGAGTGTTTTAACTCAGTATTTGGCGAGTGTTTTGCCTTAGTATTTGGTGAGTGTTTTATCTCAGTATTTGTTCCACTGCTGGTTTTCACTTACAATCAGAGGAAAAGTATAATAGAAACATGTCACCTCTTCTGTATATTGTACCCACTCCTGGTTTTGGCTACAAATACTAAGGTAAAAAAAACCTCACAAAATACTCAATGTGTGCATGTGGCCTTACAGTTCCAGCAAACTCAATAGGATAAATACAGATCTCATGCCCACTGTGCTTCTGTTATATGATAGAAAAACTGCGCTGAGGTGCAAATTTGAAATCAAGTTCATTTCTTGAGGAAAATATACATTTTATTTGCAAATTTTCCCCATAGGCCACATGTCCACGTTCATTTTTTAGTGAGTTTACCTCAGGATTTGTAGTCAAAATCAGGAGTGGAACAATCGGGGAAAAATATAATAGAAACACGTCACCACTTCTGTATTTATCACCCACTCCTGGTTTTGGCTACAAATACTGATGCAAAAAACTCCCCAAATCCCCAACGTGTGAACGTGGCCATAGACTTGAATGAGGTGAGGAAAATCAGCAGATAAAACACATATGCATCTTTATTACATTTCTGTAGCTGAAACACCCTAAAAATGCTTGTAATCCACACATGACAATATCAACAAACTTTTAGCAAAGTTAAAAAAAAAGGTGAAATCAAAAGCAAAGCAGTTTTATTTGACCCCTTAACCCCTCACCCCCAAGTCTGTTTTCACCTTAATGACCAGGCCATTTTTTCCAATTCTGACCAGTGTCACTTTATGAGGTAATAACTCTGGAACGCTTCAATATATTCCAGTGATTCTGAAATTGTTTTTCATGACATATTGTGATTCGTGATAGTGGTAAATTTAGGACAATATTTTTTGCGTTTATTTGTAAAAATATCTGAAATTTGGCAAACATTTTGCAATTTTTAAACTTTTAATTGCATTGTCTTATAGCAAAGAGTTATGCCACACAAAATAGTTAATAAATAACATTTCCCACATATCTATTTTATATCAGCACCATTTTAAAACAATTTTTTTTTCTGTTAGGAAGTTAGAAGGGTTAAAAGTTTATCAGCAATTTCTCATTTTGCAACAAAATTTACAATACCCTTTTTTTAAGGACCACATCACATTTGAAGTAACTTTGAGGGGTCTATATGACAGAAAATACACAATAGTGACACCATTGTAAAAACTGCACCCCTCAAAGAGATTAAAATCTCATTCAAGAAGTTTATTAAATCTTCAGGGTCTTCACAGAAATGAAAGCAATATGGAAGGAAAAATTGAGAATTTCACATTTTCCCACACAAGTGTTACTTTAGCCCCAGATTTTGCATTTCCACAAGAGTAACAGCAGAGAATGCAAAATATAATTTGTTGTACAGTTTCTCCTGCATACACCATATGTGGTGAAAAACCACTATGGGTGCATATCAGGGTTTAGAAAGGAAAGGGCAACATTCAACTTTTGGAATGCTAAATTATCTGCAATCGTTAGTGGATGGCATGTTTCATTTTGAGGGCCACTGATGTGCCTAAACAGTGGAAACCCCCACAAGTTACCCCATTTCAGAAACTACTCCTCAAGGAATTTATCTAAATTTGTGGTGAGCACCTTGAATTTTCAGTTTTTTTAACATTGAGCCATGAAAATTAAAAATCCCATTTTTCCACAAAAATGTTGCTTTAAGGTACCGTCACACGCTTCAACGTTGAAACGATGTTGGCAACGATCTCAGGTGTGCACAGTCGTTGCCAACATCGTTGATGAGATGTCACACGTATAGATATCGTGGACAACTCTGCAACGATGTTGTGAGCAGGGATCGTTCACAAACACCGCAAATGATCCCTGCTCACAGCTGTGAATGGGTGAAGTCGGCCGTGACATCGCTACTGCGGTGTCACACCGAACGATGCCGCAGGTTGCTTAAGTTGAAGTTGACAGGTTTTCCTGCATGCAGGAAAACCTGTCAACTCCGACTTGAACAACTATCATTGTTGAATCGTGCGTTTACACGCAACGACGCAACAACAATGTTGTTTCAACATCGTTCCTGATGTTACTTTTGTATGATGTTGGAACGATGTTGAAACGTGTAACAGGGCCTTTAGACTCATTTTTTTATTTTTACAAGGCTAACAGAAAAAATGCACCATATATATTTGAAGTGTAATTTATTCTGAGTACAGTGATACCCTCCATATGTGATGGAAAACTACTGTTTGGGTGTACAGAGGGCTCAGAAGGGCAGGCAAGCCACATTTTGACTAGAATAGATTGCAGCTAGCATGTCACATTTTACAGTGATTCCAGATTTATATGGGTTTTTTTTTTTACAAAAAAGTATTTGCTTCACCATATCTTGAGAGTTATATTTTTTCTGTATTTCTGTGCACAGAGTCATGTAAGGACTTGTTTTTTGAGGGTGAGTTGATATTTTTATTGGCTCCATTTAATGGCACATAACATTTTTTTTTACTGTTTTCTATTCTAGTTTTTGGGAGACAATATGTACATTAAAACAGCAATTTCGAAGTAGTTTTTTTGTTTATTATTTTATGCCATTCATCGTGTGGTGAAATTAATAAGACAGATTTATTCTTCAGGTTGGTACGATTACAGCGATACCACATTTATGTTGTTTTTTATGTTTTGCTGCTTTTACACAATAAAAACTATTTTCTGAGAGCTATAGCTTTTCTTTTTTTTTTTATTGGATTTTTAGAACATAACATTGGATAGGATAACATAGCATAGGATATAACATCAACAATGACACTGTAGATTACCAAAAGTACATATACAAATCCTTCTTGTTAGGCAACGTGCACATAGCATTTAAAATAGTATATAGATACATAAATAGATCTCAGTCGATGCCTTGTAACACAAATTTTGGGGAAATAATCAGAGAAAGAAAAGACGGGCTGAATACCTAGAAGGATAATAGTGGAAGGAAGAGAATCTTTTTTACTGTATTTTGCATAGTCAAGCGTGTCGTTCTAAGGTAATACATGTTGTATTTTTTTTCAAACTTCCTTTTTATTCTTTTCAAACAAGACAATTCACAATACAAAAAAAAATAAACATAAAAAGTACCAGGTACATTTCGTACAAGTAACATATAGCTGGTGTATTCTCATTTGGGTGTAACATAATATCCTATCACCATCATATAAGTGTAAACGAGTCCCATGTCTCCATATTATATACTCGTATGTTGTATGGAAACATATTTAATTTCTTATTAGTCATATGACAACCGTTATAACTGCTCAGCATATCACCACAGCGGACCATAATCTGTGCACTCCTACTTTCACACAAAATTACTAGACTTCAGTTTCAGTCTCCCTAAAGCGGCCGTCACACGCTACGATATCTTGAAAGATATCGCTTGAACGCGCCAGATTAAACATCGCTTGAACGATGTCTGTGCGTGTGACGGCAAGATACGACCAACGAGAAATGTTAAAATCGCAAAATCGAGATCTGAGCTCCGAAGCTCAGATCTTGCGATGAACGATTTAACGATCTGCTTCATCGTGGTGTATGACACCACGATGAACGATCTCCCAGCGGCAGAGCCTATGCTGGGAGATGGTAACTATGGTACACGTCGGGTTACTAAGCGCCGCGCGGCGCCTAGTTACCCGATGTGTACCATAGTAACCAGCAATCTCGCTGGTCCACATCGCTGGTGAGTCTGTCTGTGTGACATCTCACCAGCGATGTGAGCGATATTATAAGCGATGGCGCGTGCACGTGATCGCTAACAATATCGCTAGCGATATCGTAGCGTGTGACGGCCGCTTAAGTCATCCCCTAAATCTGTTAGTATATACCATTCCATATGTCTAAACGGGGAAACTATACGTGATATCTCAGATTCGGTTAACTGAGTTTCCATATATTTCCTCCATTTTGTCATAAACTTCGCCATCATCTTATATCAACATGTTAGGCTATGGGTTGAACTAGATGGACTTAAAGTCTTCCTTCAACCTTAAAAACTATGTTACTATGTTACTATGTATTTGTTTCTTTTGACCTCTCTCCTCTCTAACTCCAAGACTAAGTTAAGGCTGTCTACCATGTCTTTTTTTTCTGGCAACCCGGCATCCAGCCAGCGTCTCAGGAGCAAGCGTTTAGCTAGCAGTGCTATCACATCTATCGATGGTAGATCTCTCCTGTCTATTTGTCAGCCAGAAATGTCTTGAAAGATCCAGTAACAAGGGTCAAGAGCTATTCTCTTGCCACATATATCTTGTGTCATTTTCTGTATCAAGGTCCAGAATCTCTGCACCCTAACACATTTCCACAGTCCATGTGTCACGTCTGTCCTTTCCACTTTACATTTCGGGCACTGTGTGATCCTGTCAGGGTGTGCAGCGGTTGGCGGAATATTAAAGCCACCTATCTTCCTGTGCATGACACGAAACTGTGTGTCTCTCCATTGCTCATTTAATATATTTTTTCTCATTTTACCCCAACCTGACAAGATCATCTCTTCAGTATCCTCTCTACATAATAGCGTAGCCCATTTTGTAAACAGTTTCTTTGTTCCCAACGGAATCAGTATCTCTTTAAGTTCTGTATATATGGATGACACTGTCAATTTGCCTATGTCCCGCTCCACTAGGGCATCACAGACATTGGGGCCTACCTCCCTTCAAACCTCCATCAAATGTGACATTACATGATGTTTCATTTGCATGTATTGTATTATCTGAGAACCGTTGAGGTGAAATTTTTCAACGACTTCCTGTCCTGTCAACCATCTTCTCTCTGTCAAATGCATGAGGTCCCCCATGTGTCGTATTCCTTTCCGTACCCAATCTAGGAATAGGGCATTATCCCTCCCCAATGTGAAATCCGTGTGAAACCAAGGGTTGAGGTATTTGGATATCTTCCAGGGTAGTGAACACTTTTTTCTAACCGCCTTCCACGCCATTATAGTATCTCTGAATATAATTGTGTTTTAATTTGTCTGGGAATATTTGTCAGTGACGCATGTGTGGCGCCCCGCAACGAGTGCGTCACAAGGGAGTATTGCAGCCGCAATATTCTCTGACAAAGCAGTGCAATAGTTAACTCTGAGATCCAACCCAACATACAACACCTAGAACAGGGGACCAATCATAGGTCCTAGGGGGTGGAGTGTTAGGGTAGTGAAGAGAACACAGAATAATCTAGACAGTCAGAACAAGTCTGAACACAGTCAGGAATCTAGAGAGAGCCTAGAACACAGAACTTGGAGAGGAGCGGGGGCTCCGCACCCCGTGCGGGCCCCTGGGCCGTCACCGGTCGGGTGTCAGCACCTGAGGCCTTAACCACCGGGAATGGGCATTTCTACACGGGTTCCCAAAAGACTCCCGTGCCCACAACTCACAGCCGGTTCACTGGTACCGAAGCTGGCAGCAGTTCACCTCATGCACGCGAACCAGCCCCGTGGAGGAGCAGCTTTATAGGAGCACCCCACCACCAGCCAGTTTCCAGTCGTCTAACCAGCGGTGTACCCACTGAGGGACCCAAGGCTCCCCAAAGAATCCAGAACGTACATCATGGATAGGGCATTGAAGCAGCCTCCCCGTACCCGACCTGGTATTCCTGGGCGACGCTGGCAAGAGAAGCTAAGGAGGTAGAAAGGAGGTACACTGCGGATCTCTGAGGAGCACTATCACTGCTGAGTCCACCCGGTCTTCTACTCAACCACTGTAAGCCATGTACTGCCTGCTGGTTACAGTAAAGAACCGTTGCAGAGACTATCTGTGTCCGTGTCTCCTTATGAACTGTCCGTCATTAACTAAACGTAACCGCAGCTGCCGCACAACATCTTGAGCAGCTCCAGCCCCCGGGGATCACCGCTCAGCCTGTGGGGAGCGTAACATCTTGCTGCTGTCCATCACCCCGGGAGGTTCCGCAGCGTCGGTAGTCCTTACCGAATCTACTCATAGGTGGCGTCACGAAGAAAACAAATTAAAACCCCTTTAATCTGTTCCCGTAAGACGACCTTAACTTTTGATCTGCACTACACCGGGCCCCACTACCGGCAGGCGCGGTCCACCCGTGACAAGGAAGGAGAAGAATCGCCTGTATAAACCGGGAGTAACCCTGGCCCTTGGTGTGCGTCACATGTAACAGGGATTTTCTGTCCCAAGGGTCTGACATCCAGTCTCTATCTGGATGTCATAATACCTATCTGTGTTTTTTATCCAGTCCAATACATGTCTCCATAGGCACGCCAAGTTGTAGCCCCTAATATTTGGCAGGCCTACCCCCCCAGTCTTTTGTCAGCATTAGCGTAGTCATCCTCAGTCTGGGTGGTTTGCCCCGCCATCTGAACTTAGTGAATGCCTTATTCAGTCTATTAATGTCAGCATGTTTGATCATTAGGGGCAGTGTTTGCATCGGGTAAAGTAAGTGTGAAAAGCTTATCATCTTTAGTAAATGGCATTGCCCAAGTAGAGACAATGGGAGCCCCGCCCAACTTTTAAGCTCTGCTTCTATATTGTTTATGAGGGGTCTGTAGTTCAGTGCATATACTTGTCCTGGTGTTTTACCTAGTCGCACCCCAAGATATTTTATTGAAGTTGCTTGAATCAGTATTATGTTGTATTTTTAACAGACATTATATATCTGGGTTAGTTCCCAAGGCTCCTAACGTCCCGCTCAGATCCTCCAGACAGTACCATTCTGTGTGGAGGAAGGGACTGATCAGTCTCGATATTTCGTGAGGGCTATAGTGAAAACCAATTAATGTTTTCCACAGTTGAAATACTTTCCATGCAGATTTTTCCTTACTCCTTTCCGCCTATATTAATTCAATTCCCAGTAAGTGTTTCATGGGATATTATCATCACCATCGATGGGATGCTTGGTTTAAGCCATTCGCCCAGTAAACAGTGTAGGGCTACAACTAAGAATGTGTGAATGTTTTTAGGGATCTTTGCTTTAACTCCTGTGGGTGAGTCTCTAGGGGTCTTAACTGATGAAAGTGCATGGCTTGTGGTGTTTGTGGGAATTGAATTCCCCAGCATGATCGAACCTGTTCCCCAACCTGTGTCCAGTACTCTTTAACTGCCCTGCATTCCCACATCTCGTGCCAGAGATTGGTTGGTTGAAGGCGTTCCGCACTTAGGGCACGCTGTAATCCTGTCAGGGAATGTAGGAGAGGATGGAATATTGAAATCATATAATGCTGTGTGCATGAGCTTAAAATAGGTCTCCCTCCATCTTTCACAAAGAATGGATTTTTTTACCTGTTCCCACCCCTGTAGAATTGTCTCTGCAATATCTTTATCCCCAGTCCATTTCTCCCAAGTCTTATAAAACTCCCCAGTAAATCCATCTGTGCCTGGTGCTTTCCCATTTTGGAGATGACTTATGGTTTGTCTCACATCTCCTTCTGTTATTTCTGCCTTAATTGCATCTTGTTGTTCTTGTGTTAGTTTTGGAAGAGTGACTTGTTGGAGGAATTTTTTACCTTCTGCCAAATTAGTATGTGAGGGTTTATTTAATTCTTTGTAAAAGTTTTATAGTATTTCATTGATTTTCCTAGGGTCAGGGGTTACAGTTCCCTGGCCGTCTCTTAGCCTACAATTGTATTTGCCTGCAGACGCCCTTTTGCCAGTCTTGCCAGCGCTTGGCCTTTCTCCTGAGATTATGAGTTCTTATGTTTCTTGGCAGCTATGCAAATATGTCGTACTGCAGTACACTGTAGGCACTTGCAGTTATTTATTTATTTTTGTGTGCTTATTTTTTTTGTCCACTAGGTGACAGCAGAGTTATTCCGTGTCTCAGTTCACTATGGCGACCACCAGATGTCACCAGTTTTCCTTTTGAGCTAGCACCAAGAGAAATGACCAGTCGTATGTGCTTAACCCCACTCCTGGGGCTCTGTGTGTCGTTGCTGTAGAGACTGTTTTATCTCTGCTTAGTCTGATCACAGCCCCATTTTTAGAGGGCCCCTTCACAGGCCTCTTTATAAATGTTACCGGGAACCAGAGAGAATTCCTGTAGAATCTGCCCTGACCTCTGATAAGTAGATCCCTCTGTTGTTTCCGTGGGGAAAAGGGAGTGCTATGTGCAGTTTGTAAAATTATACCTTTAGTCGCAGTGGATTTTTGCCGTGTGAATAGCGGCCAGTGCAGGCCTTGGTTGCACCTTGTGGCCAGCAGAACTCAGGAGCGTCTAGGTCTCAGAAATGATCCAGGATTGAAGTGACTGACCTTTATAGATTCTTGTGGTGTGAGAGCTGCTGCTCCGTAGGTGTTATCACATCCCAGCTCAGACAGGAAGCTAAGCTATAGCTTTTTTTTATTTTTCCACGGACAGAGCCGTATTGGGGCTTATTTTTTGAGGGGCAAAATAGTGTTTTTAGCAATAATATTTTTGTTTACAAAAAACAGACGAAAAAAAGGAATAATCAGCACATCAGTCCAGATTGTACATAAAAGAATTTTCTTTTCTTTCTTAATAATCCATTTACCCCTTCACCATCAGGCGATTTTTTGTTTTTCATTTTCGTTTTTTTGCTCCCCTGTTTCCAAGAGCCATAACTTTTTTTATTTTTCAATCAATATGGACATATGATGGCTTGTTTTTTGCGGGATGTGTTGTACTTTCAGACGCAATCATTTATTTTACCATATAGTGTACAGGAAAATGGGAAAAAAATTCCAAGTGCGGTAAAATTACAAAAAAAAGTGCAATTACACGTTTGTTTGGGTTTTTAATCGCCATGTTCACAATATGGTAAAGCTGATGTGACGGGGCCATGCCTCAGGATGGTACGGGTTTGTAGATAACAAACATGTATACCTTTACTGGTATCTAAGTGGTGAAAATATATTCAGAAATTTGAAAGAAAAAAAAAAGAATTGCACATTTTGCGCCATGTTCCTCGACCCATAGCATCCTCATTTTTCGGGATCTGGAGCTGGGTGGTGGCTTATTTTTTGCACCTTGAGCTGACGTTTCTAATGATATCATTTTTGGGTGGATGCACTGTTATGATCGCCCGTTATTGCATTTTATAGCAATGTTTTAATACTATATTTTTTTAATGCTTTTATTATTTTGAATTGGGGAAAATGGGGGCGATTTAAACTTTTGTGTTTTATTTTCATGTTTTTAAAAACTTTATTTTCTAATTCATTATTTTTCACAGCCCCATGGGGCGCCAAAGTGCTGTAGCATCCAATCGATTGTGAAAGGTCCCATTGAGCTGTAGCACATCGGGACCTGTCACAAATGGGCAATGTGAGTGGTTGGCAGCGCTATAATGTGACGGCCAGAGATCTTGTGATATTATCGCGGGATCTCCGGTGCAGGAGGGGTACAGGATGATCCCTGCTGCACAGATTTTGGATCCCACTGGCAGTGAATAACAGCGGGATCCAAGGGGTTAACAGCACCGATCGGATCTGGGATCCAAGGTCAAGTACAGTTTCCTATGTTAATGTGCATGTAAAAATCAGGTGTTCTGCGGTTGATCTGTTTCACCCTATTTGTGCACCCGTGGACTTGCATGAATGAGTCTCTTTCCAATATATGGGGGGAAAAAGGGGATGCTGCAATTTTTTTTCATACAGATATTTAGTCCGCAAATAAAATGTCATCTTAGCTGCCCTAGTGAATAACATTGGTCCGAGTACTGTCAGTTCTTTTCACAGACAGCATTTACCCCGAAAATACTGTTGTGTCACCGTAGTGTAATGGTGCAAGATAGAAAAGGTCAGTAGCTGGCTGTATTATGGGGGGTCTGTGTCTGCTGTATTATGGGGCTCTGTGTCTGCTGTATTATGGGGTCTGTGTCTGCTGTATTATGGGGCTCTGTGTCTGCTGTATTATGGGGCTCTGTGTCTGCTCTATTATGGGGGGGGTCTGTGTCTGCTGTATTATAGGGGCTCTGTGTCTGCTGTATTATGGGGCTCTGTGTCTGCTCTATTATGGGGGGGGTCTGTGTCTGCTGTATTATAGGGGCTCTGTGTCTGCTGTATTATGGGGCTCTGTGTCTGCTGTATTATGGGCTCTGTGTCTGCTGTATTATGGGTCTGTGTCTGCTGTATTATGGGGGTCTGTGTCTGCTGTATTATGGGGTCTGTGTCTGCTGTATTATGGGGTCTGTGTCTGCTGTATTATGGGGGGTCTGTGTCTGGCTGTATTATGGGGTCTGTGTCTGCTGTATTATGGGGTCTGTGTCTGCTGTATTATGGGGTCTGTGTCTGGCTGTATTATGGGGTCTGTGTCTGCTGTATTATGGGCTCTGTGTCTGCTGTATTATGGGGTCTGTGTCTGCTGTATTATGGGGGTCTGTGTCTGCTGTATTATGGGGTCTGTGTCTGCTGTATTATGGGGCTCTGTGTCTGTTGTATTATGGGGTCTGTGTCTGCTGTACTGCTGTATTATGGGGCTCTGTGTCTGCTGTATTATGGGTCTGTGTCTGCTGTATTATGGGGGTCTGTGTCTCTGTATTATGGGTCTGTGTCTGCTGTATTATGGGGTCTGTGTCTGCTGTATTATGGGGTCTGTGTCTGCTGTATTATGGCTCTGTGTCTGCTGTATTATGGGTCTGTGTCTGCTGTATTATGGGGGGTCTGTGTCTGCTGTATTATGGGTCTTGTCTGCTGTATTATGGGGCTCTGTGTCTGCTGTATTATGGGGTCTGTGTCTGCTGTATTATGGGGTCTGTGTCTGCTGTATTATGGGTCTGTGTCTGCTGTATTATGGGTCTGTGTCTGCTGTATTATGGGTCTGTGTCTTCTGTATTATGGGCTCTGTGTCTGCTGTATTATGGGGTCTGTGTCTGCTGTATTATGGGGGTCTGTGTCTGCTGTATATGGGCTCTGTGTCTGCTGTATTATGGGTCTGTGTCTGCTGTATTATGGGCTCTGTGTCTGCTGTATTATGGGCTGTGTGCTGTATTATGGGGCTCTGTGTCTGCTGTATTATGGGTCTGTGTCTGCTGTATTATGGGCTCTGTGTCTGCTGTATTATGGGGTCTGTGTCTGCTGTATTATGGGTCTGTGTCTGCTGTATTATGGGGCTCTGTGTCTGCTGTATTATGGGGCTCTGTGTCTGCTGTATTATGGGTCTGTGTCTGCTTATTATGGGGGGTCTGTGTCTGCTGTATTATGGGGTCTGTGTCTGCTGTATTATGGGGCTCTGTGTCTGCTGTATTATGGGGCTCTGTGTCTGTTGTATTATGGGTCTGTGTCTGTCTGTATTATGGGCTCTGTGTCTGCTGTATTATGGGCTCTGTGTCTGCTGTATTATGGGTCTGTGTCTGCTGTATTATGGGGTCTGTGTCTGCTGTATTATGGGGTCTGTGTCTGCTGTATATGGGGTCTGTGTCTGCTGTATTATGGGGTCTGTGTCTGCTGTATTATGGGCTCTGTGTCTGCTGTATTATGGGGTCTGTGTCTGCTGTATTATGGGGTCTGTGTCTGTGTATTATGGGGGTCTGTGTCTGCTGTATTATGGGGTCTATGTCTGCTGTATTATGGGGGCTCTGTGTCTGCTGTATTATGGGTCTGTGTCTGCTGTATTATGGGTCTGTGTCTGCTGTATTATGGGTCTGTGTCTGCTGTATTATGGGGGGCTCTGTGTCTGCTGTATTATGGGTCTGTTCTCTGTATTATGGGCTCTGTGTCTGCTGTATTATGGGGGCTGTGTCTGCTGTATTATGGGGTCTGTGTCTACTGTATTATGGGCTCTGTGTCTGCTGTATTATGGGGTCTGTGTCTGCTGTATTATGGGGCTCTGTGTTTGCTGTATTATGGGCTCTGTGTCTGCTGTTTATGGGCTCTGTGTCTGCTGTATTATGGGGTCTGTGTCTGCTGTATTATGGGTCTGTGTCTGCTGTATTATGGGGTCTGTGTCTGCTGTATTATGGGGTCTGTGTCTGCTGTATATGGGGTCTGTGTCTGCTGTATTATGGGGTCTGTGTCGCTGTATTATGGGTCTGTGTCTGCTGTATTATGGGGTCTGTGTCTGCTGTATTATGGGCTCTGTGTCTGCTGTATTATGGGCTCTGTGTCTGCTGTATTATGGGGTCTGTGTCTGCTGTATTATGGGTCTGTTCTGTGTATTATGGGCTCTGTGTTGCTGTATTATGGGCTCTGTGTCTGCTGTATTATGGGTCTGTGTCTGTGTATTATGGGTTGTGTCTGCTGTATTATGGTCTGTGTCTGCTGTATTATGGGTCTGTGTTGCTGTATTATGGGTTGTGTCTGCTGTATTATGGGTCTGTGTCTGCTGTATTATGGGGTCTGTGTCTGCTGTATATGGGTCTGTGTCTGCTGTATTATGGGGTCTGTGTCTGCTGTATTATGGGTCTGTGTTGTGTATTATGGGTCTGTGTCTGCTGTATTATGGGGTCTGTGTCTGCTGTATTATGGGCTCTGTGTTGTGTATTATGGGTCTGTGTCTGTGTATTATGGGTCTGTGTCTGCTGTATTATGGGCTCTGTGTCTGCTGTATTATGGTCTGTGTCTGCTGTATTATGGGGTCTGTGTCTGCTGTATTTGGCCTGTGTCTGCTGTATTATGGGGCTCTGTTCTGCTTATTATGGGGGGTCTGTGTCTGCTGTTTATGGGGCTGTGTCTGCTGTATTATGGGGTCTGGTCTGCTGTATTATGGGGTCTGTGTCTGCTGTATTATGGGGTCTGTGTCTGCTGTATTATGGGGTCTGTGTCTGCTGTATTATGGGCTCTGTGTCTGCTGTATTATGGGCTCTGTGTCTGCTGTATTATGGGCTCTGTGTCTGCTGTATTATGGGGTCTGTGTCTGCTTGTATTATGGGCTCTGTGTCTGCTGTATTATGGGCTCTGTGTCTGCTGTATTATGGGGTCTGTGTCTGCTGTATTATGGGGTATGTGTCTGCTGTATTATGGGCTCTGTGTCTGCTGTATTATGGGGTCTGTGTCTGCTGTATTATGGGGCTCTGTGTCTGCTGTATTATGGGGGTCTGTGTCTGCTGTATTATGGGGTCTGTGTCTGCTGTATTATGGGGTCTGTGTCTGCTGTATTATGGGGGTCTGTGTCTGCTGTATTATGGGCTCTGTGTCTGCTGTATTATGGGTCTGTGTCTGCTGTATTATGGGGTCTGTGTCTGCTGTATTATGGGCTCTGTGTCTGCTGTATTATGGGGTCTGTGTCTGCTGTATTATGGGGGCTCTGTGTCTGCTGTATTATGGGGTCTGTGTCTGCTGTATTATGGGCTCTGTGTCTGCTTATTATGGGGGTCTGTGTCTGCTGTATTATGGGGCTCTGTGTCTGCTGTATTATGGGGGTCTGTGTCTGCTGTATTATGGGGTCTGTTCTGCTGTATTATGGGGTCTGTGTCTGCTGTATTATGGGGTCTGTGTCTGCTGTATTATGGGTCTGTGTCTGCTGTATTATGGGGCTCTGTGTCTGCTGTATTATGGGGTCTGTGTCTGCTGTATTATGGGGGTCTGTGCCTGCTGTATTATGGGCTCTGTGTCTGCTGTATTATGGGGTCTGTGTCTGCTGTATTATGGGGCTCTGTGTCTGCTGTATTATGGGTCTGTGTCTGCTGTATTATGGGCTCTGTGTCTGCTGTATTATGGGGCTCTGTGTCTGCTGTATTATGGGGGGTCTGTGTCTGCTGTATTATGGGGGTCTGTGTCTGCTGTTATATGGGCTCTGTGTCTGCTGTATTATGGGTCTGTGTCTGCTGTATTATGGGGCTCTGTGTCTGCTGTATTATGGGGCTCTGTGTCTGCTGTATTATGGGCTTGTGTCTGCTGTATTATGGGGCTCTGTGTCTGCTGTATTATGGGGTCTGTGTCTGCTGTATTATGGGGTCTGTGTCTGCTGTATTATGGGGTCTGTGTCTGCTGTATTATGGGCTCTGTGTCTGCTGTATTATGGGCTTGTGTCTGCTGTATTATGGGCTCTGTGTCTGCTGTATTATGGGGTCTGTGTCTGCTGTATTATGGGCTCTGTGTCTGCTGTATTATGGGGTCTGTGTCTGCTGTATTATGGGGTCTGTGTCTGCTGTATTATGGGGTCTGTGTCTGCTGTTTATGGGGTCTGTGTCTGCTGTATTATGGGGTCTGTGTCTGCTGTATTATGGGGTCTGTGTCTGCTGTATTATGGGCTCTGTGTCTGCTGTATTATGGGGTCTGTGTCTGCTGTATTATGGGGGGTCTGTGTCTGCTGTATTATGGGGTCTGTGTCTGCTGTATTATGGGGTCTGTGTCTGCTGTATTATGGGCTCTGTGTCTGCTGTATTATGGGGTCTGTGTCTGCTGTATTGGGGGGTCCTGTGTCTGCGTATTATGGGGTCTGTGTCTGCTGTATTATGGGGTCTGTGTCTGCTGTGTTATGGGGTCTGTGTCTGCTGTATTATGGGGCTCTGTGTCTGCTGTATTATGGGGTCTGTGTCTGTTGTATTATGGGGTCTGTGTCTTCTGTATTATGGGGTCTGTGTCTGCTGTATTATGGGGTCTGTGTCTGCTGTATTATGGGGTCTGTGTCTGCTGTATTATGGGTCTGTGTCTGCTGTGTTATGGGGGGTCTGTGTCTGCTGTATTATGGGGTCTGTGTCTGCTGTATTATGGGCTCTGTGTCTGCTGTATTATGGGTCTGTGTCTGCTGTATTATGGGCGTCTGTGTCTGCTGTATTATGGGGGGTCTGTGTCTGCGGTATTATGGGGGGTCTGTGTCTGCTGTATTATGGGGTCTGTGTCTGCTGTATTATGGGGCTCTGTGTCTGCTGTATTATGGGGCTCTGTGTCTGCTGTATTATGGGGTCTGTGTCTGTTGTATTATGGGGTCTGTGTCTTCTGTATTATGGGGTCTGTGTCTGCTGTATTATGGGGTCTGTGTCTGCTGTATTATGGGCTCTGTAGTTGTGCAGACAGGCAGATTCCCGCAGTGGCAGCAGGTGTAGTTACATTCCGGGCAGGAAGCAGTTAATGTTGGCCCCGCCCTCTCTACACCATGTGATTATACCACGCCCTGTCCGCCATGTGACTTGCCCCGCCCCCTGTGCTCTCAGTGTGGGGTGCCCCGGGGGGCGGGGTTACCTCCTGGCCGGTGCCCGGGTATATATGGCGCAGCCGGGGCTCACCATGCAGTGTCCGGGCAGCTCTGCAGGCAGTACCCCGGGAGGTGGGCTGACTTCGGGACGGAACCAAGCAACTTATCGAGAGGCCGGCGGGATATGGGCAGGACGGAGTCGGGGACACTCCAGTAACTGCACAGACAGAGCGCGGACCCCGGAGCCCCAGACGCCGGAGCCTCGTCACCTCCCCCCGGACTCTCGGCACCTCGCACTGCCGGACTCCTCTCACAACATGAACATCGTGCTGGAGCTGTTCGTCGTCACCTTTAAGGTCCTCTGGGCCTTCGTGCTGGCGGCGGCCAAGTGGCTGGTGCGTCCCAAGGAGAAGAGCGTGGCCGGGCAGGTGTGCCTGATCACCGGGGCCGGCAGCGGCATGGGCCGGCTCTTCGCCCTGGAGTTCGCCCGGCGCCGGGCACAGCTGGTGCTCTGGGACATCAACACCCAGAGCAACGAGGAGACGGCGGAGATGGTGCGGGAGGTGTACCGGGAGCAGGAGGCGGCCGCCGCCACGAGGGGTGAGTCACAGGGGCAGTGGGGTGCTGGAGGGTGAGTGGCGGCCAGGGTGGGTGGTGGGTGCTGGAGGGTGAGTGGCGGTCAGTGTGGGTGGTCGGTGCTGCGGGGTGAGTGGCGGCCAGGGTGGGTGGTGGGTGCTGGAGGGTGAGTGGCGGTCAGTGTGGGTGGTGGGTGCTGCGGGGTGAGTGGCGGTCAGTGTGGGTGGTGGGTGCTGGGGGTGAGTGGCGGCCAGGGTGGGTGGTGGGTGCTGGAGGGTGAGTGGCGGCCAGGGTGGGTGGTGGGTGCTGGGGGTGAGTGGCGGCCAGGGTGGGTGGTGGGTGCTGGAGGTGAGTGGCGGTCATGTGGGTGGTGGGTGCTGGGGTGAGTGGCGGCCAGGGTGGGTGGTGGGTGCTGGAGGGTGAGTGGCGGTCAATGTGGGTGGTGGGTGCTGGAGGGTGAGTGGCGGCCAGGGTGGGTGGTGGGTGCTGGAGGGTGAGTGGCGGCCAGGGTGGGTGGTGGGTGCTGGAGGGTGAGTGGCGGCCAGGGTGGGTGGTGGGTGCTGAGGTGAGTGCGGCCAGGTGGTGTGGTGCTGGAGGTGAGTGCGGCCAGGGTGGGTGGTGGGTGCTGGAGGGTGAGTGGCGGCCAGGGTGGGTGGTGGGTGCTGGAGGGTGAGTGGCGGCCAGGGTGGGTGGTGGGTGCTGGAGGGTGAGTGGCGGCCAGGGTGGGTGGTGGGTGCTGCGGGGTGAGTGGCGGCCAGGGTGGGTGGTGGGTGCTGCGGGGTGAGTGGCGGCCAGGGTGGGTGGTGGGTGCTGGAGGGTGAGTGGCGGCCAGGGTGGGTGGTGGGTGCTGGAGGGTGAGTGGCGGCCAGGGTGGGTGGTGGGTGCTGGGGGTGAGTGGCGGCCAGGGTGGGTGGTGGGTGCTGCGGGGTGAGTGGCGGCCAGGGTGGTGGTGGGTGCTGGGGGTGAGTGGCGGCCAGGGTGGGTGGTGGGTGCTGGAGGGTGAGTGGCGGCCAGGGTGTGGTGTGCTGGGTGGTGGCGGCCAGGTGGTGGTGGTGCTGCTGGGACTTGTCTGTCAGATATTGAGGTGATTACTCTGCACCACAATTGTAATGCCCATAACTCGCTGGTGTCCTGTATGTAACTTAAATACTCTGCCTCTGTGGTCAGTCTAACCAGAGTATTTTGGCAGTTCTGATTAATTTGGGTGCTCAGTACCCACGACCCTTAGATTGCATGTGAGGAATGAGATGTGATTGACAGCAGTCGTTGGTGCCAATATTTAGTGATCATGGTGTCAGTGTGTGGCCAGGCTTCATGTCCAGGAGGCGGCGATTATCAATGTGTCTGTAGACCTAACCACACGTCCTATGACTGTAATGTATGTACGGACACATTGGGTGTTCTGTGATGTGGTACCAGGACACTGACTTCCTACAGTTCTGTGTATGGAGTCAGACGATCACTTCTTGGGGTGTCTGGCGTTTCTCGATCACCTACCGAATGCCCCTCTCCAGTCTCTTAATATAACAAGCGTTTCCACTATAACAATGGCCGGCCACTTAGCTCCGGAGTGATGACCTGATCTTGTCTGTAGATCTGGTGCTCTCCTTCACGCTGTTATTGATGCTCATCTGCATTTGATGCTCTCAAGTTATAGTGAGGAAACTCATTAGGACTAAACATGCTCTGAGACAGGGAGCTGCCCAAGAGTTGTAGTTATACCTGACTGTCTATGCTGGACCCTGTGACACGGTCTTTCAGCTGCATCCGTTACTGTATCCATAGAACAGATTTGCCCCTGAGCTTGTGAGATGTTTGGCCATGTATTGTCCCGTCCTGATCAAAGTGCAGGCACCGTTTGCATTGGACGCGCTCCCACTGCCTCTTGCATAAGTAAGTGCCCTACATCTGCTCCAAGTATAAGACTTAAAGCTCCAACTGACGTAAGACTAGGGGAAATGAATGGCCCTGTGCTGAAGTAAATACTCCAGCAATGATGGATGGACCCTGCATGTTGCCGTGATTCCTGCCAGGACATAATCACAATCATGTAGAACCTTTCATCATCTAATTCGATGTCCCTGTTTTTTCTTTCCTTTCTCTATACAGCTGGGACCACGGTGGAGGAAGAAGTGCTGCCGTGCTCCAATGTCCAGGTGCATACGTACACATGTGACGTAGGCAAGCGAGAAAGTGTCTATAGCACTGCCGAGAAGGTCCGCAGGGAGGTTGGAGATGTCTATCTTCTACTCAATAATGCTGGAGTTGTGTCTGGACACCATCTCCTTGAGTGCCCAGATGAATTGATTGAAAGAACTATGATGGTTAATTGTCATGCACACTTCTGGGTAAGGACTGCACGCACCCTACTTTTATGTAAATCTCCCTCTTAAATTTTTGCAGTAGCTGTTGTTCACTTGTAGCTCGCCCTCCCTCAGGTGGCTCTCTTAAGGTGCCTTCACACTGCGAACAGGTCTCATCCGGGTTGTCAGGGGTGAACCTGGCAGCCCTGGACCAGATCAGCACACAGAACCGGAGGGCTAATATGCCCTCTGGCCCTGTGTGCAGCCTGACGCAGATGCCGCTTCTGATTATTCAGGACCGCAGCTCGCAGGGAGCTAGCCGCGGTCCTGAAATAACAGCGGCATGCAGCCGCAGGTGTCTGGTTCCCGGATCGGATAATCCGGCCCCATAGGCTCACATTTTATGGGGAATCTGGGAGGAACCGGGAGACGCCAATTTTGGGGAGATTGTGTCCAGGGAGAACAAACGTTGCAAGCAATGTTTTTGTGTCCGGGAGAAAAATCCCACTTCTCCTGGACTCTTCGGAGAGATGGTTGACCATCTGCCATCCAGCCCCATAGGATTCTATGGGCCAAATTCAGTCCGGGCTGTCGCCCCTGACCGCAGTGTGAAGGCACCTTTGACTTGCACTTTCTCTCCACTATGGGCACAACGGCACACAACTGTGACAGGTTCTAATTAATATAATGTAAAAAGACTTTCTTAGGCGGCCGTCACACGCACAGATATCGCGCAAGATATCGCTTGAACGCGGCAGATTAAACATCGCGTAAGCGATGTCTGTGCGTGTGACGGCAGGATACGACAAGCGAGATCTGATCAAATAGAGATCTGAGGTCCGGACCTCAGATCTTGCGATTTACGATTTAGCGATCTGCTTCATCGTGGTGTATAACACCACGATGAGCGATCTCCCAGCGGCAGAGCCTATGCTGGGAGATGGTATCTATGGTACACGTCGGGTAACTAAGCGACGCGCGGCGCCTAGTTACCCGATGTGTACCATAGTTACCAGCGAGATCGCGGCTCCACATCGCTGGTGAGTCTGTCTGTATGACATCTCACCAGCGATGTGAGCGATATTGTAAGCGATCGCGCGTGCACGTGATCGCTTACAATATCGCAAGAGATATCTTAGCGTGTGACGGCCACCTTATACTTGTCCAAGGGGTGGTCTGGTCCAATGAGTCACTGGTTTTGATTCAGAGGCTTCCTTTTTCTTGCTTTGTGTAGATGACGTGTTATACGTCGTTCACCCAGTGTGTTCCTGTGCACCTGCACTTTCTAGCTTGAGGGCAGAGCAAAGTATTGTAGTGCAGTGAATGGTCAAACGGTGCTAGCGCATGTGCACTACAATACAGTGCTCTGCCTTCAGCAGGGCAGACAGAAGTGCACCTGCACCCAATGGTGATGGAGGACACTGGGTGACGTGGGACTTGTCATCCACATGAAGCAAGAAGAGGCCAGATTAAGATCAGACTACCATTAAACCACCTGTTGGGGAATAAAATAAATGTTTGGCTTTTGTGTGTTTGCAGGATTAATTTGTGCTCGTGGCTGCTGCTGTCCGCGGTGCTGAAATTTCAGCTGACAGTACAGTGGAGCTCTCCATGGTGCTGAACTTCAGTGCCGCCTCTGAAATGCTGCAGCTGTCAATGGTGGTGAATGAGCAGCTGCATTTCAGAGCTAATGTTCTCTAAAAGGCTGCCAGGAAATGATCGTGTGGGTTTTTTTTTTTTTTTAACACCGGACACACACAATGATGCAGACTCCAATTTTGTGTCCGGTGCAAGAAACTAACAGTCGGGTCCGGGTGAAAAGCTCAAAACCGGAGGCCAAATAAGACCAATCCGGGAAAGGCTGCCTCTGCACACTTGCATGAAAAATTGAATCGGAGAATGAAAATACTTTAAGATGTTTGTGAAATCAAAAAATGTGCAGTCCTCCCAACGTTTCAGCTCACATGAGCCTTTTGCAGGACACAAATTTGTGTTGGTTGTTTGGATAAGGAATGCAATGTTGACGTAATAGAGGTGGTTACATAGGTAGCAAGTGGCACCTACGGTTTGTAGGGAATCGTAAAGCAGTCTTTTTTTTTTTTTTTTTCCCTATGGGTTAGAGGTGTAGGTTGAACAGTAGCACACAGGATATAAGAACAGCTTTGTTAAGGATCTAGCCGGTCAACCTTAATACCATATAAGAACAGCTCTGTTATTTGGTATTCCTAGCATATTTGGCCTGTACATGTGTCTTAAAGAGGACCTGTCATCCCCGCCCCTGCTGCATGGCAATCTGAATGCAACATGTCTGCTGCATTCAGGGAAGGGGGTCCTCCATGTGGCTGTGTGCAGTGTACACCCGAGATATAGCCTTTGTAAAACATATGCCATGGAGGCAGTCCCTGTGGCTGGAGGAAGCTTGATTGACTGTGGCCATTCCATCCTCCACTGCCTCTTTGCTGCTTCCTACTGTGCTGTTTATGCTTGGTCAGGGCAGGAATCTGGAGCTGACTCAGGACAAATTATTTGCGTGCTGTGAGTGACAGAGGAGGAAAGCATAAACAGCATGCAAATAATTTGTCCTGGGTCAGCTCTAGATTCCTGCCCTGACCAAGCATAAACAGCACAGTAGGAAGTGGCAGAGAGGGATGGAATGGCCAGTCAATCAAGCTCCCTCCAGCCACAGGGACTGCTGCCATGGCTTCTAACTAAGGCTAGGGTCACACTTGCAAAATTCTAAGCTTTACAAAGGCTATACCTCGGGGGACACCTTCCTTGAATGCAGCAGATGTGCTGCATTTAGATTGCTGTGCAGCAGGGGGGGGGGTGACAGGTCCTCTTTAAATTTCAGTGGGGCCAGACCATTTTTGTATGGAGGGCTTCACAACTTCTAAGGACAAAAGGACTTTAGAAATTTTCAGATTAGTAAGACATGTGATATGCAGGGTATATACCTGACAACTGGCTGCCCCAGGGCGTAACTATCGTGGTTGCAGTCACACTTGAGCCTTTGGGTAGCCAGAAGGTCTCATCTGGGCCTAAAGGTACCGTCACACGGGGAGATATCGCCGGCGATGTTGCCGGCAACCGAGGGGTGTGGCCAGGTTGCGGCGACATCGCCGGCGAATTGCCGCGTGTGACAGGGCGATAATCAGGCGATGAATCGCCTGAGTCACATCGCCAGGTTTCCCAACAATGTTGGGAAACCTGGCGATGTTGCTCAGGCAATTCTGCCTGATCGCCCTGTGTAACGCGGCAACCCGCAATGTTACGGGCGATTCCGCCTATCTACAACATTGCGGGTTATCGCTCGCTGGGTTGCTGGGCAACTCAGCGAGCGATAGCCGCGGCAACTAGCCGGCGACATCGCCGGTAAGTTGCTCAGTGTGACATCTCACCGGCGATGTTGTCAGGGATGCGCGCTCCCGCGATCCCCGGCAACATCGCCGGCGATATGTCCCTGTGTGACGGTACCTTTAGAGACCATCAGTACTATAGCATAGTGATGGTTGGGGGGCCCTGTTGGAGACTTTGCTTTGGGTTTTATGATGTTGCTGGCCAGTTCTCGTCTTCTGGGAATTTTGCCATTGTTGTGACTGTCCTTTTTTATGGAGGCATTGTATGAAAACATAATGGTTGAGTTCACTGTGTCTTTCCTAGAGGAGCCCCCTCAGGTGCAGCCTGCTGAGCACTGAATGAGCCAGGAGAGCTCCTTGTGTAACCACCTGTTTCCTTTTGCTTCTGGAGCTTTATGGGTCGGGGTCTATCACAGTTAATGCTTTAGCTCTACCTATTGTAGTCACATGGTTATGACATCACCACATTAGGTCTCCCAACATGTTCTAACATAAGGATGAAATGTTAACTATTAACCTGCCAGACTACAGTCTCCAAGATAGTCTGTGCCTCATTTACATGAGAAAATGTAAGTATATAATTGTTTGTGGTGTGTTTTGTAATGCTTTAAAAAAAATCTGAGCTCAGACAGGGATGAGTAGACTGGTAATTTGAAGCTGCAGCTACAGACAGTGATGGCTGGTGAGGCATAAACTAGCTGACAGGTTCCCTTCAAACACTGACCTTTTAGGAGTTGCACCCGTATGAGGAAATTAATGTAAATTTGTGAAATATAATGGTCAGGGCCCCATGCCAAAAGTTGTGTTCAAAATGGGTCGTGTGCCAGACGGCCCACTTAATGACAGTGGCACTTTTTTCTTGAGAGAGCCAATCGTGTTTGCCTAACCTCGTACAACCTCTGACAGATTACTGGACCTGTGCTGGGCTGCCTATAAACAAGCATTGCAAAACCTAATTTGTTGGTGCAAGTGACTGGCGTATGCTGACAATTACATAGTCTTCCAATTGGGCTCAAACACCCGTGTGCCCCCTTGGGAATCAATCCATGGTAAATGTTTCCTTACTCCATCCTGACATGAGCCGGACTAAATATATGGTTCTCACAACAATGTAGCTGCTGCTATAGTCCTTTGCACTACTAAGTTATAACTCAAGATAATTTATCAACTCATGAAGGGGAAAAAAAAGCACAGAGCGTGGCATTCTTTAACAGTATGGAAGTGTCCCCAATTCTCCCCTTAAAGGGGTTTTCCCATGAAGAAAGTTAAAAACTTCATTTTAATCCTTATATCTTGCAATAATTTCCACAGTTGGATGTGATTAGCAAAAAAAAATGATCCTGTGCTGAAAATCTTAAATGTGCTCCTATGTACAGTTTCATTTGTTTCTGACTGTGCACGGAACACGGTCCGATCATACCACATTTCCTGGGTAGGGATGGACAAAATAGAGTCCCCTGCCCAGGAGACGTGGTATGATTAGACAGTGTTCCGTGCATGGTCAAAAATACTTGTTGTGGGAAAACCCCTTAAGGTACCGTCACACGCGGCAATTTCACTGGCAATTTGCTGGTTGCAGTGAAATCATGGATACATGGTTCCATTTCTACACGGCAACAAAACAGAACCATGTATCCATGATTTCACTGCAACCAGCAAATTGCCAGTGAAATTGCTTGCAAAATTGCCTTGTGTGACGGTACCTTTAAGGCCACTTCACACACACAGATATCTGAGTCCAATATCTGAACAGATCTCTGGTTGCAGTGAAATCATGGATACCTTGCTCTGTTATACACAGCCACAAAATAGAACAATGTATCCATGATTTCACTGCAACCAGAGATCTGTTCAGATATTGGACTCGGATATCTGTGTGTGTGAAGTGGCCTTTAGGTCTTAACAGTTTTTGGGCTCACTGCTGCTACTCCTATCTCTGATAAATTTGCTGGAGATGTAATGACTACAACCTTTCGGCAAAGGCTGGAGGAATGACAGCGTACGGACTGAGGGACGGTGTGTGTAAAGGCTGCGGTGTCTTAGCGGAAGTAATTAGCACGGAGTAAACATAAAGGGAGAGTATTCTCTCGAACTAAAACTGGCCTGTGGGGGGGGGGGGGTTAAGAGGGATCTGTTGGCGTCTCCTCCTTAAAAGAAGTAACATTTTAGTCAATAGATCTTGGTATAACTAGTTCCACACCTGAATATAAAATAGTGAATGGCCTCATATACAGGTATATGTAGCAATTGGAATAATATGGCAAAGGACATTTCCACAATTGAATGTGTTGGTGTGGGGTTTTTTTTTTTTTTTTTTCCCCATGAATATATAAAGGGGTTGTCCATTTCTAGGGCAAACCCATTTGAATCTTATTTCTCCCTGTTAAAATAATAAACCCTGTTCTCTCCTCATGTGCTGCTGCTGTTCCAGCACTGTCAGTAACCGTGGCTCAGGATTTATGTGATGCCACACAACCCGTGTCCAATCTCCTGTTGATGGCTCCTATGCTCAAATGCATGGCAGACAGAAGCTTGCAGTGATTTGACGTTTACTGACCTCACTGGGAAGGTGGCAGCATGCAAGGCGACTGCAGGGGTTGTCCTAGTAGTGGACAATTCCTTTAACACATCCAATTGTGGAATTTATTATTCAAATGCGCTTTGTTTGTGGGGAAATCCAGTTTTTAAGATGTCAATGTAGGAAATCAATATCTAATGACTGATACATTATTAGACACAACGTAATCTCCTTTTTGAAGCAGTCCCTCATACACGGTCAGTGTTCACATTGGATCATAGATGTGAGTTCCCTCCAGCCGGTCCTCTGCTCTGATTAGTTCCTGTGTCGTCAGATTTCAGCTTGTTTGTAACGTCTTGGCCGAGCAGTGATCTTAGTC
This sequence comes from Allobates femoralis, assembly GCA_033576535.1. Taxonomy (NCBI): domain Eukaryota; kingdom Metazoa; phylum Chordata; class Amphibia; order Anura; family Aromobatidae; genus Allobates; species Allobates femoralis. The sequence continues at coordinate 101,101,575 of JARQOC010000005.1, read as the reverse complement.
ACTACTTGGCATCGAGACAACACTTTTAGTTAAGACACTTTCCCTTGCACTGTGGCTGGAACCTTCCACTTCTTCTCCTTTCTCCAGCTTTATCAGTCTTGGGCCTCATTACCACGGAATGTGCATGAAAACTCGGACATATCAATGATTTCTCCACATCCTGTAGAACAGATGACAAGGCCAACACAAGTCTATGGGTCCGTAAAACATGGAGAGCATCTGTGTGCTGAATGTGTTTTAACACTGTAAAGTATAGGAAGTGTTTATTTCTCCATAGGTGTCTAGCATCATATTAACTGGCTGCTGGGGTCCTCTCTGTTGTACTTGGCCACCTATGGGCACAACATGCTTCTCTTTTTAGTTCATTCATTTGCTTAATTGCAAAAAAAAAAAGAGCAGTGGCTCAAAGTAACTTGGGCACAGTACAACTGTCTCCATGTGACTGCTGCCTGTGCTTTAACCCAGTATCTGCTCCCAATCGCACACTATGGATGAGACTGCAGAATAGATGCATGCTGTGATTGGACACAGTGCACCCATACAAGCCTTTAGGAGCATGCAAAACAGTGGACTGCTCTGAAATATTAGAGAATGGAGAAATTACTTCTCCATCCTCTCCTCTAATTATGCTCCAATTTACACATCACAGTAAAATGACGCTCAGAGTTTGAGCCGAGCGTCCTTTTGCATAATCTATCTGTGATTCTAGCATGAGAATATCCCTGGTGTGAATAAACCCTTGTAAAGATCCTCATGGAGGAGTTTGATTTGCAAAACAGATAAGAATAGGATTTTTAGAGTCTAAATCCCCCCCCCCCCCCCCCCGTCACACAGGTTTTGTGACGTAACCGCGATCTCCCTAACTATCTCGTTATGCGTGACACTTGGCAGCAATCAGGCCCATGCTGTGAGATCGCTGATTGGTAAAGTGCTCTGTGTTTTTTTTTTGTTTTTTTTTGGTCATTGGGCTCCCGCTGGTCAGCACGCATCGCTGCGTGTGACAGCGAGAGACTAACTATCAGCGATCTCGCAGGCTGGTAACAATGGTAAATACCAGGTATCTAGGCAGCGCGCGCTGCCTGGATACCAGGTGTTTATCATGGTTACCAGTGTCCTCCTGCTTCCTGGGAGGTCATTCCCTGGTCGCTGAGATTTGCCTGTTTGACAGCTCCCCAGCGTCCAGGTAACGACAGCGACGCACCAATGATCCCTACAGGATCGGAGATGCAGATCAGTATCTAAAACTGATGGGTGTATCGATCGCCAGTAAAAGGCAAGCGGACAGCACTAGGGCATGTCCTGTTCCTGCAGCCTTCTAGCTACATTACAGATGAGTGTTCACTTTTCATAAAACATTCATTCCTGGACATGGCATTGTTCCTAACTGTATCTGAAAGGGTTAAGTTGTGAGTGTGGAGGGCAAGACAATACCCTGGGTAATCTGCCTGCAAAGTCATTAACCTAAAATGTAATTATGACACTGCCCCTTTAGTTCTCAATGTTTCCCCTTTTTGCTTTACTTTTTGCCTAATCTGTCCTGACACCGCAGCTGTGGCAGCCTTTTGTGCAGCTAAACCTTTCCTCTGTTTCATGAAAAGCACTAAAGAATTCTGGGACGGGTGGGAAGAAGCGCTGGACTGTTAGAAGTTAATTTGCCAGAAACAAGAACGTTGAGAACCAATTACTAAAGCTATGAAGTGACATGTAAACACTTGTCCGGTTTCACACGTTTGTGTCTAATAAGTAATTACTGATGTGTGCACACATAAGAAGTGTAATAAGGGTCTGGACACAATGCAGGAGCAAGGGGCCTCAGAGGTGGGAATAGGCCCCCCCCTGAAAATTGGGTGTGAATCTCCTGGACAAGCTTCTCCCATTTCCTAGAACCTCAATGTGCGTATATAATCTAATGACATTCCAGCATTACTACCATGTGTAATATTTGGGAGGAAGGAGCACTTGTCCCCTGACTTGGGCTTCGTGTGCAGGAGCCAAATGTTTTAGCACCAAATGTATGAACCTCGTTGGCAAAGGCTTTCAGAATTAAAGGGGTTGTCCTGAACACCAAATTGCAGTATGTTCTAACTCCAGTGTGTGGTTTTCTTTCACACAGATGTGGAATTGATGATCTGAATGTGGGTTCTTGTACCACATATGCCCTGTCCACCACGTTTGTGGTGCATGTGCCTCTAGCTTTAGGCTGTCATTGTGCCATCCACGACACATGCACCCACTTGTCGACATAATCTGTAATGGTGAAGGTTTATCGGGGTGGTAAGATGCTGTTGGGAGGCAGAAGGAAACATGTAAGAGGAATGGGCTTGACATTGCTGGCACTGTATTTGGAGATGCCCTGAAGAAGTTGTTGATGCAAACAAATTGGCCTGTGACTGTTCAGCCATTTAAGGCCTTTTTGCTTTCCAAACTTCATAATTAAAGAGATTAAGCAAGTCTTAAAGTTGTTTGTCTTCAAACAGTTAATGCATTAGCACAGGAAAAGCGCCACTGTCTGGAGAGCCCCGCTAATCCTGGCTTTTTGGCAGTTCTCAGTCTTTCTAACCTCTTTCTCCTCATGCATAGGATTAGGCATTGAACACCTGCAGTCCTGCACTGTGAAGGGACACGACAAGATGGCCTGAGAAAAAGGGGCATATTCAACATAATGAATAGTGTAAAAGGAAAAAACGGTCCTTTCCTATAGGGTTTTTTTTTTTTCCTTTTTTTTTTTTTTTTTTGTTTCTCTCCCCCCCCCCCCCCCCCCCCCCCCTGCTCAATCTTTTTTTGTTTTTGAATTAGCAAGTGTCGTAACAAAGCGGTGTCGGTAGGACGGACATGGCTCCATCACAGAACTTTGTTAGATCTTAAACAAACACAAGATGGTTCTCAGGAGTTTGTTGATTAAGTTACAATGATTACTCTGTGCTCAGCACTTGGCACCAGTAGAGTTAGAAATTACAGCAGATTTGATTTCAGGGGACACAGTGATAATCTTGTTAGTCAGAAATTAAGTATGCTTCAAAGAATTACTTGGAAATCTTTAAAAGTGCAAGGAGATCTGAAAACTACCTGTTTTTCTTGGCCTATATGGGTTTTATTGAATGTTCGGATGACCAGGCCAAGTCTTTTAAAGGGTCTGGAATAAGAAAATAAAGCGGAGGATTGTCTTCTATATACACATTGTAGCAAGCTCTACAGATTCCTGATCTGTTTGTAAAACGAGAAGGAGTTGTAATTTAACTGGCAGTAAGGAAATGTGTAGATTTTATTTTCCCTCTCCTCCCTCCCACCACCCCCCAAAAAGAATATCTATAATGCTTTTTGGCGTAAATCACATGTTGCACTGCTGGCTCAGGACCTTACACCTATTTGTTCTTTGTTTTTTTTTTTTTCTCATACACATTAGCTAGCTTGTTGCAGAGATGCCGGCCGCACCATGGTCCAGCAGATCTGGAGAGCTGCTTAGCTCCATGCTGTTTATAATTCCTAGAGTTGTGTACAACCCACCTTGCTATGGCTTTTTGCAATTTTTGCCATTCACTGAGATGTAATATGTATTCTCTGAAGCTTGTGACACTAAATCTTTAATTTATATCAAGTATACAACATACTCCCCACTCAATCAGTTGTTCTTCCGGGAAGCAGTTTTATGAGGTTGTATGTTGTGGTCGACCTACATACCCTTCACGTTTCAGCCTATCATAAAAATGCAGCAGGTAATGTTCCTGAGCTCATATAATATTTAGCCAACTTCAGACCTCTAAGTATTCTGTACCACAGGTTGTGTATGGATGGTTTTTGTTTTGGGCTTCTGACCATTTTGTATTAGTCATTTCTGAATGTGCATTTCGAGTTGTTGTTCCTATGTGACCAGTGGAGGGTTTTTTTTTTTTTTTTTTTTTTTTTTAAGCTTTTACTATAGGTGCCAGAAGGATCTTCTTGCACAGACAACATTCTCTTTTCAGCGTGATGTACTGGACATTCTTCAGTTTGTTCTCTGCCAGGAAACTGGTTTAAATGCAGCGTTGGCCAATTCCGTTTGGCATTGTCACTTTACATGCTATTGTTATATAGATGGCAGATGGTGAATGCATTGAGGGCTGTTGTTTAGCTAATCTGCTTTTTGGCTGCCTACGGTGTCTTAGATAACAGTGCAAATACAGTGTTGTCCACTAACTGCGGCTTTGTCTTCTCTTGCAGACCACAAAGGCATTCCTTCCGAAAATGATGGAAATGAATCATGGACACATTGTTACAGTTGCCAGTTCTCTAGGTCTGTTCAGCACTGCAGGGGTGGAGGTACGTTCTAGTGTCGTAAGATTTGCTTATTCTAACTAATGTATGTACGGTTTTCCCTGAAAATAAGCCCTAGCACGATTTTTCTGCCTCTTCTGAGTGTGCTTATAATATAAGCATTATTTGCGTACCATACTTTAATAGTATTCTGAAACAGGGCTCCAGATATGTAACTCTTCATGGTGTGCATTGCCCCATTGTGTTGCTGTAAGGCTGCCTTCACACTTGCGGACCCCTCCGCAGCGTCTTGCGGAGGAGATCCGCAAGCTGAACGCAGCCCCTATCTTTATAATGGGAACACATGGTCATGCGCTCTCATTCACTGCAATATGCGATTTGTACGCAGGCGGATGCCCGCGCACAAATCACACACGCTCTCGTCTGCACCAGGAACGCGACCATGTCGCGTTCCTGGTGCGGACGAGAGTGTGTGTGATTTGTGGGCGGGCAACCGCCTGCGTACAAATTGCATATTGCAGTGAATGAAAGCGCACGGTCATGCGCAGCACCGTGCATTCTCATTATAAAGATAGGGGCTGCGTTCAGCTTGCAGATCTCCTCCGCAGGACGCTGCAGAGGGTCCGCAAGTCTGACACCAGCCTAAGCTCCTGAAGGTAATGGTCACATGTCAGCTTGTTAATGTAAAATGAATATCCACCCCCCCCCCCCTCTCTGTCCGTCAGTAAAACAGCATCTGAGTGAATTGCTGCCGGAGGATCACCATGCAATGTTGAGCATGACTGCTGTATATAAATACACACTGACCTGCTCGGGTGAGAGCTGCTGTCCTATCCTAGCATTGCACTGTGATTCTCAGGCAGTAAGGGCGCTTTCACATTGGCGTTCGGCACCGCAGCGTATGGACTGCATACGCATCTGCAGTGCCGAACGCAGACATATTCATGTGGACGCAACAGTGATGGGTCTGAATGCGTTCACATTCATGTGAACGCGGCCATCCGCAGGGCACTGCATACACCGTGCGTCCCCATGTTAAACATGGGGTTGGACGATGCATGCGGTCTGCTTGCGTTCACCCACCGTACTACGCTGCAACGGGAAACGCCAATGTGAAACCGCCCTAACATAGCCATCTGAGTAAGTCACTGACTCTGCCAGAGGATTGGTGACTCCTAATACAAAATATGAAATCCCTTGGAAACAAACAAGCCCTAGTATATATTTTGTAGCCAATAGCATGACTTATCGTGTGTTCATTCTCTCATGTCATCTGGTATCTTGCCAAACCGTATTTAAATTATGGCTGCCCCATTGCTCACCATTGTTATCAAATATCCTAAAATTTGGTATTTTTATTTTTGTCTTTGCAAACCTCAGGATTACTGCGCGAGCAAGTTTGGTGCTGTGGGTTTCCACGAGTCTCTTAGCCATGAACTAAAGGCTGCAGATAAAGATGGGATCAAAGCGACTTTGGTCTGCCCCTATCTGGTGGACACGGGCATGTTCCGGGGTTGCAGAATCAGGTTCGTCCTCATGACAAATAATATCATTTGTCCCAAGACATAGGTGACACAACTAACTGTCAAGCATATATAAATTATTTTTTAATAAGCTATAGCGCCCAATCACATCCCATGTGTGATAAGTGATTGTTTGGACAACTCTCACATCTCCTCACATTCAATTCGGCAGCTTCATAGGTGTATGAGGTCCTGAACTCTGGTCAGGAGAGCCACTATTGGTCCAGACGTGGTGGTGTGCACATGGGCTATTTAGTCAGGTTTTTCTATTTCCTGTATTGTGGCTGAGGACAGAGCACACTAATATGGATGTAATCTACAGTCCCCACTGTATGGAAAATATAAATAAAATGTAGATATTCTAGGCAAGTGAGTGTTTATAGATTGCCCATCGCTTAAAGCAGAATGGTCCACTCCGTCACCTTGCAAACAGTCTTGGCTGTCGAGGTCGGCATTGAAGACGTTACATGACTTGTCTTGTGTCTGATATGCAGACTGGGCGTACAGGTCTCCCATGTTGGATCCTTGTTCTCCTGGAATCCCTAGGGCTCAGGGGCTTAGCAGTACATGTACTGAGCTCTGCTTCTTCCAAGAGTTTGCCAAGAAATGTATAGAAAGAAAATATTCTCTAACTTTATTAGTCAAGTGATTGATTTTGTCTTGCATCAGAATAGTTATTCTCCTGGCCAGAATAAATTGCAGGAAAGGCTTCTTTAAAGTATTCCCATGTCCAAGATCCTATACCATATGTAGTGGTTATAATAGAATAAGAAGAAAAGCAAATGCCTCCAGTTAGAAATTTAGTATAGTGCTTCTGGTAGGCAATGTCTTTTCCTCATGTGCAGGACATTAACCATGGTTATGACCAGGGGCTGTGGCATTGGAGTCTGTATAAAATGGACAGACTCCGACTCCTAAAACTATATAATAAATTGGGAGTAGTTTAGTATTGATTATTGGGACATGATGTGGGCTCGACGTTTCCTTTTGTGGAAGGAATAAACGTTAATTTAAGTCCACATGGTCGTGGAGTTGTTTAATAGAAGCTGGGGTCTGGGAGTAAGACTAGAATTGATCATGTCCTGTTCCTTCCCCATCCCTTGTATTATCAGTTATAGTATGTGGACAGCTGCCCTTCCCACCAAATAACCAGTCACACCCACTAGTTTGCATAGTTAAAGGTGAGGTGGGGGCTTTGCACCCCCACCCACCTGGAAATCTAACCCCCACTTATATTACGATCGACTGCATTTACTTTAAACTTTTATTCTTTGGGAAATACCGGGCCACTAATGTCTGGATGGTTTTTTTTTTTTGTTTTTTTTCTACATGTATGCAGATTATGATGATTAAAGCCTCATGTTCACATTGTATTACAATAAATTTATCACTAAACAAGGCTCATGCTTAAATGTCAGCGGTTTGGCTTTCTGACTGAAATGCTAGTTATGACCCTGAGCAACTAAATTACTTTCCCTATATGTGTGGCTGTAGCCATTGATGCGCGATCCTGCACAGGAGGAAAAGACATTGCTTATCAGGAGAACTGAACTACATTACTAAGTGGAGCTTATGCAAATTGTCACTTTAGTGAGGACGCAGACTAAATCTAGTGCCACCTAATAAAGGTAGCAATCCTAAGTCATCGACTCTTTAACAAGCCTTTTTAATATGACTAAAGGCCCCGTTGCACACTTCAACGATCCGACTTGACCTAGATCGCTTAAACGTCGTTCAATGATCGCTAGTGAAATGTCACACCTATAGATCTCGTTAACCACGGCGCAACAATTCCGTGACAAGCAAATGATACTTGCGGTAATTTGATCGCCTATGTCCTTCAGGTCTGAATAGACACAGTCATTAAACGGACGATCGTTTGGTTTTAGGTCTGGTTCAAAAACCTCACGTCAATGATCAGCCGACTTATCGTTGATCATTTCTACTTATCGCATGCAACGATGTCATTACTCCACCCAAAAAGTTGTGACGTACTAAAGATATCGTTAACAAAATCGTATTGTGTGACGGGGCCTTTAGGACTTGTATCAGATCAGAACCCCAAACTGCAGATGCTGCATTTTGGGGTGAGTGCCCCTTATACAGCCAGATCAGAATCTCACACTGCACTGATGAGAGGCTAAGACAAGGTCCATAAGTAGACTAGCCGTTCCCCAGAGTATTGAGGAGACTTATAGCTGCAATGCTCCTCTGGGATATATGCAAATTGTCACTTCAGTGAGGAAGTAGACCAACTCTAGAGGCACCTAATAAAGGTGGCAATCCTAAGGAGGTTATTATTCTCACTACATAATTGGATAGGATCTTTGAGAGGGGAATAAGTCTGTGCCTGCCAGGGGGTACATGACTAATTACTGAATAGCCCTCTAATGCAGTGGTCTCAAAATCCGGATCTCAAGGCCGCACACGGTGCAGGATTTCCTTAGCATTTGACAGTTGGTAATTTAATCTCCTGTGCATATGATAATTCCAACTATCAAATGCTAAGGAAATGTTGAAAACCTGCACTGTGTGTGTGGTCCTCGAAGAGCAGGGGGTCTCAAACTCCAGGCTAATGCTTTTTTATTAAACCTGAACATATGTTTTGTACAACTTTTGGGGAGGTGGGTCATATCCAGATTTTCATAGTGTGGTGAATAGCCTGCCTTAAGGTACTGTCACACGCTGCAGTATTGCTAGCAATTTGCTGGTTGCTGTGAAATCATGGACACATTGTTCCATTTGTACACGGCAACAAAATGGAACAGTGTGTCCATGATTTCACAGCAACCAGCAAATTGCCAGTGAAATTGCTAGCAATACTGCAGTGTGTGACTGTACCTTTTAAAGAGGACCTGTCAACTTCCTCTCCCGTGCTATGCTAACAATGCAGAGTGTCTGCTGTATTCAGGGAAGGGGTCTCCCATATCTCTAGACCCCCTATAGGCTTTAAAAAAAGACTTTAGAGAGTTTATGGATAAGGAGTCCAGAGAACTTTCTTAGTAATAAGTCACTGCTGTTGCTGGTGTCTTCCCTACCTCCAGCCATCAGGAGGCTAAACAATAGGGACCTAGAGGTGGCACAGAGGGCTGGAGGCTGGGAGGACTCCAGCAACAGTGACTCATTACTGAGTAAGTCCCTCTGGACTCCTTATCTAGACACTTTATAGTCTTTTTAACAGCTTACAGGGGGACTAGAAACATGGGGGACCCCTTCCCTGAATGAATGCAGCGTGTCTGCTGCAGTTAGTATAGCACCACAGGGGTGATCAGTCCCCTTAACTGAAAGTAGTGTAGCCCAGCGGGCAGACCAGCAGCTCTGTCCAGGTGCTCCTCATTATTCTATTGCTGTCAAGACATGGAGCTGGAATGTGTAAATAAAACTCACTGGAACATTAATCTTTCAGAAAAGAAATCGAGCCCTTTCTCCCGCCCTTGAAACCAGATTACTGTGTGAAGCAGGCCATGAGAGCCATTCTTACAGACCAGCCGATGATCTGTACACCTCGACTCATGTACATTGTGACCTGCATGAAAAGGTAACTGTCCTGTTATTTGTTGGTTAGATGTGTTCACGAAGGGTTTCTCAGGGACTATATATTTTTTTTTTCTTTTTTTTTTCTTTGTATACCAGCGGGTGTAGGCAGTGGCTGCTATTATGTACAAATTAAAGGACGTATCTGGCTTAAATCAATCTTTACAGTATTGGGCTACACAGATATAAGTAGATGGTAATTGCCTACCTGATCTGCTGTAAGCTCTTTCCTGTCAGCACCTGGCTCAGAGTGGTCACATGACCTGTCCTGCAGTGATTTTGCTGCTTCCTGTGATGTCATGTCCCAACCACACAACATTCGCTTATCCCCTGCCCTGTACACAGCATCACAGCCCAGTCACTGTGAGTGACAGCCGACTCCCCTCTGCTAACCCAGCCCATGTGTGCTGAGTAGAGGAGCTGTTTGAAGCAGGATTGCATGGACACTACAGGTACACTGAGCAGCTCCCAGACAAGTGGCTCTGTATGCAGTGCCTGCTCTCAATAATAATTGGGTATTTTTTTTCTTCTTGCACTTTCAGGTCCATTGCTGTAGGAGTTGCTTGCTGGACCCTGTTTGTGTAATAATGAGTTGTTTCTGAATGATCCTTCACTGCTGTTGCTGAGAAGTGTCAGCTCTCTACAGAGAGCTGAGCCAATATTATTTTTATATAATAAATATTTTTTTTTTTTTTTTTAACCCCCTGACTGATGGTGACTGGGAGAAAAGCAGGAATTGCTGTGCAATTGTGAGGACTTGTGGGGCACCTCCTAAATGCAAGCTTACATTCAGTCATTGGCTCCTTAGTGTTCATGATCTGTGATATCATTAGGCTCTTGCTTTTTTTGCTGGCACAATATATAAAGTGTCAGTGCCTCAGATAAACTGACAGGTTTATTTCAGTTACTGTATATACTCGAGTAATGTAATGGGCCCAAAGCAGGGGATTTGTTCAGTCCTGATCAATAGAACAAGAAGTCACAGGACGGCTTCACTGCTGCAGCACTGAGACACTGTAGAGAATGGCAGAGTCCTGGCCAATCGGGGTGCAGAGAGTAGTGTGGAGGGGACAGAGCAGGGTGTACAGGGGGTGGTGATCAGCACAGGCTGTAAGAAGGGGGAAAAAAATAAAACCGGAAACTACCTAATCATGAAATGCTGCATGTAAACATCCAACAGGCACTGAACACAGAAATTGAGGAAATGATGGTAGGAAAACAAAACACTATGGGAGGGTTTTTTTTTTTTTGTTTGTTTGTTTTGTTTTTTTAATACAATTCGGCACAGATTAGCTTTTTAAAAATAACAAAGGACTTGTCTGACCACAAAACCTGACGCCCAGTAGCTAAGCTCAGGAGGAGCAGGAATGAAAACTGGAGTCTTAATCAAACAATTTAGCTAATTGGCTATAACTTCACATTAAACATAGATCTTTTTAGGTTGCCACTCCTTCCCACTTCTGTGAAATGTATGCACTTTGAGCTACAAAACCAGTAGGTTGTTGGGTTTTATTTATGGGAAAAAAAAAAAAAAGCGTCCGTTTATTTGAGTAAATTTTCAAGCCCAAAGTAGTCAGACCATTGCGCACACTCCTGTTCTTGAATGCATGTGTCCTTTTAAAGCTGCTGCTGTTCCTGAATTCTAGAGATGTAAATTAAATACAGGAAAATCCTTGTCTTTTTAGGATAATCTCAAACCAATATATTGCCTGATGTTGTGATTTAGATTAGCAGGGAAACAGCTGGTTCATACACTAATAGTATGTTTATGGCCCTTTTTGCTATCCATGCTTGTCTGTTGATCCTTGCCTTCTTTTCTATTGCAGCATTCTGCCATTTGAAGCCGTGGTCTGTATGTATCGGTTCCTGGGCGCAGACAAATGCATGTACCCCTTTATTGCTCAAAGGAAACAAGCCACAAATAACAATGAAGCTAAAAATGGGATTTAGTTTTACCCACTCCTGTGATCAGACTGACTTTATTGTTGAGCAGACAACACATTTGAAGACTGAAGTGGGAAAGGCACTTGTGCATCAGCATTGTATTTTGTTTTTTTTTTCTCTCTACCCTGCACTGTATCACGCGGTGAACTGTTCAGAATGGATCAGTAGGTGTAATGGATGACTTTACTGTAAATGTGACCAATTGAAGATGTACGAAGGCTTAGATGTAGCAATAAAGTTTGTTATTGTGCATCAGTAGACAAAGATAAACCAGTTTTCATAAATGCACTGTTACTGCCATGTTAGAGAAGGAGGCAATAATTAAATGGTAAAGAATCATCTATCTACAGATAGCTGCAACGTCACAAGTTTTTCAGAAGATGGATAAAATCATTGCTTAGTGTCCTGAGTATGTCGTACCTCCACACTCTGCAGCGGCATCTATAGATGAGCTAACAAAGGAGTACACAGCCATAAAACCCTGCAGTTTTATCATGGCATCATTCATACACATACTTGTTTGACCATATCTTAATCCTTTTGTGAGGAATTTGTCATTGCATCCATTCTGTGTGAATGCTCTCTGGAAGGTGGGGAAGCCATAGGTGGCAATACCTGGTCGATGAGTAGTGAAACATCGTGGCAGGCAGGTGCAAATTACATTGCCTGCTCCTAAGTCCCCTGCTGCAGACAGTTAGGACACTGAAGGGTTGGGGGGGGGGGGGGCTACTCAATTTCAACATGCCCAATACTTAATGTGGATGGAAATAAGAATACATACCACCCCTGCATGTGTATGACCAATCTCCATTCTTAAGAGTAAAGGGATCTTCTCATTTACTGTTTTTCCTAGGTTACCAGCTATTGCTGTAATCTAGCAGTGGTGGACATTCACTGTCCTAGACAGAATTTAGCAGTGTTAAAGCTGCCATTGCTAGATCATCAAAGAGTGTATATTTTGGGCTGGTGGTGCCACCATTCTGCTGCTCTAAAGTGTCAGCACGCAGCACTCTGGCAAGCAGGAAGGGATGACCAAACTTTTTTTTTATATAGTGATGCCTTTTCAGACCTCGTTTATACGACACATACGTGTAAGGAAAAGAAACTAAGAGGCTATGGTTTGCATTGACTGCCTCCATTGTGTAAATGCTTGTAATTTTGCATTCCCCCCATCCTATATTTTTGAAAGCAGTGCCAATATTTTATATTGGGTTACATAAAATCTCAATGACTCATCTCCAAAACTGGATCTTCAAAGCTTTTGTGCACTATTGAAACAGCAAATGTATCTGTTCACGGCTTGTAAAGACCTTGTGTATAGTATCATGCTGTGGTCATGTATGCATCGGAGTTGTGTCCACAATGAGAGCATGGTTTTAAGTCTCTGGTTGTTTCACATGAAATGGAAAAATTGCGGAGGTGTACATACCCTTAATGTCTTATCACAGATGGTGGAGCCAGTATTGTATATACTGCCCGTCCATTCACAAGGACGCTGTGCCTCATGAAAACAAACCTAAAAAAGATTTGTATGAGTGTGTAATGTCGTAAGGTTAGACTCTATCCTTCACATTGGTCAGTGCTCACAATGACTGCCTGCCGCTTGTGGTTCACCATTCTATATGCATTATGGATGGTAACCTTCTCCTTCTGGACTCCATTGGCTAAAACTGCAGACTAGGTGACTATTCTGCTCTTTACTTGTACGTGTGAAATGCGTAAAGGTGTAAAGATTTTTTTTTTTTTTTTTTTTTTTCTTCGTTTGTGTGTTCTACAGAATAAAATCACTTTTTTTTGTATTTTTTGTTTTGTATAGAGAACCTTTTACAGTTGTGCCTTGAATGAAGTAAAATCTAGCTAGAGTATTGTATAGCGAATTTCTACCTCTGTATCTAAATGTATTCAATTGTCTTGTAAATTACTATCAAACTTCTGTGATTTACATTTTTATTATCATTGACGTCTTAAATATTGACCAGTGTCTGGTTTTATTAAAGCAAATTATCTTATTTGAGGAATTGGTGTGTCCAAGAAAGGTGACGATGTGTTAAAAGGTTAACTGAAGGGATTTATCTTGGGAAAGACATTGATTGGAGATCACTGTGACCTACCATTAATATCAGTTCAATCCTGCCATTTCATGCTAACAAATGGTCAGTGACTTTCCTCTGGATCCACAAGGCTTTATATCTGAAGGACACATGGCTGGCTATTAGACCATGCCTGATGCGCAGGGAGCGTGAGGTGCAGATATTGTTTTGATGGGGAGTAACGTGGGTCACTTTTTTTTTGTCCATTGCAAAACTAGCAGTGAGGTCCTGTATGTTCACCAACAAATGCTCAGGCAACTAATCAAAAAGGAAACTTTTTCATGGGGGGAAGAAAAAAAAATCTGTGTAAAACTGAAACCGATGATAACTCATGTCAACGATCACCGAGGTATTACTCTATAAAGGATAAACGTGTTGCTTTTTATTTTTACCCTTTCAAGGTTTTTGAGCACTCAAGTGGTTCAAGGAAATTACATAAGATGGACCATGTGCACTGCAGTGTCCTCATTTGCATTTTAATCCATACAGTGTTGGCCAAAAGTATTGACACCCCTGCAATTCTGTCAGATAATACTCAGTTTCTTCCTGAAAATGATTGCTTTCACAAATGCTTTGGTATTATCGTCATTTAATTTGTCTTCAATGAAAAAACACAAAAGAGAATGAAGAAAAAAAGCAAAACATTGATCATTTCACACAACTCCAAAAATGGGCCAGACAAAAGTATTGGCACCCTCAGCCTAATACTTTGTTGCACAACCTTTAGCCAAAATAACTGCGATCAATCACTTTCGGTAACCATCAATGAGTTTCTTACAATGCTCTGCTGGAATTTTACACCATTCTTCTTTGGCAAACTGCCCAAGGTCCCTGAGTAAAAATAAAAAGAGAGAATGCGCCAAGGTGCAGATCATTATATAAGGTTATAAACCCTCAACCTCACTGCTCTCACCTCTTTTAGTTGTGCAGGCTCCGCACAACTAGAGCTTCCAGCATGGGTTAGCAGTGAGCAGGTCACTGAGAGGGAAAAATGAGATGCAGCTGTTGTGTGGAGTGATCAACATGGCAGTCTCCTCCAAGGGAAGTCACGTGATCCGGCCCTGTGATGCAGGGGCGTTCACTTCTGACATTAGCATAGGTCCTGTAACTTCTCAGAGCAGCTTCCCACCGCTCTCCCGAGGGGAGATGATAACATGGATAGGAATAGAAAGTGCAGTGTTATGGAGCGCTAGAGGGATAGGAACAGGACTAGGGCAATTGGAATTTGATATACCAACCTAATTTATTATACAGATAAAGGTGCAAACTATCACGCCCCAACGCTCACCTGAGGAAGACAGAGACTGCATAGACAGCAATTCTCACATTATCGGTGAAGGTACCTCATGCTGTTGTGCTAGTGGCACTATTGAGCAGGCACTGGGTTAGCAAAGCCTAAGCCATGTTGAGCAGAGGCGTCAATGCATTTAACTTATTAGGGAGTCGACACCTGTAGATAGGAAGGGACAAAGGATGTAGGGCGCATCTAAATATATTCTATTTAAATATACCGTATATACTCGTGTATAAGCCGACCCCCCTACTTTTTCCCCCAAAAACTGGGAAAACTTATTGACTCGCGTATAAGCTGAGGGTGGACTCCAGCACAGGTATACAACCCCCAGCAGTGAGGTATACAGCCCCCAGCAGTGTGGTATACAGGCCCTCCCAGTGGTATACAGGCCCCAGTAGTATCGTATACAGCAGGCCCCCAGTGGTATACAGTAGGCCCCCAGGGGTATTCACAGCAGGCCCCCGGGGGTATATAAGCAGGCCCCCGGGGGTACATACAGCAGGCCCCCGGGGGTACCCAGCGGCCCCCTGGGGGTACCCAGCAGCCCCCAAATGCTGGCACTTGCCCCCCTTGTAAGGGCCCCCCCTTCCCGCTGCTTCTCTTACCATCCCGGTCTTGCTGCAGCGCCGCTCCTCGGTGCTCCGTTCTTCATGCTCCGTCCTCGCTGCATCCGGGATCCCCGTCGCGCGATGACGTCATATGCCTGCGACGACCGGAGATCCCGGATGTAGCAGGGAGCATAAAGAACGGAGCACCGAGGAGCGGCGCTGAGCAGATGACCGGGATGGTAATATAAGCAGCGGGGGGGGGGGGGCCCTTACAAGGCGGGAGAGTGCCAGCATTTGGGGGCATATGCACTGCTTCCCCCTGCCGCTGATTGACAGGGGGAAGCAGTGCATATATAATGAGCGGCCCCACGTGACGGGGCCGCTCATACAGCAGCCTCCTCCAGCCTCCACAGCCCCCACCAACCGTAGTGACTCGTGTATAAGCCGAGGGGGAGACTTTTCAGCCCAAATTTTGGGCTGAAAAACTCGGCTTATACACGAGTATATACGGTACCTATGAGTAAAGACTTTTGTCCAAAACACTTCAGCAGGGGTGATACACTGCCAAAAACTGATCATGTTTTTTTTAATTTAAATTTTTATGGACATCTTCCCTGGTGTTGAGAACACCAGCCTCAGGGATCCGTCCATCTCCTATTAAGGCCCCGTCACACACTACAATATTTTTAACGATATTGTTGAAATGTCACAGGTTTTCAGTCGTTCAAATGACGTCATAATGACGTCGTTCAGTGTGACATATACATCCGATCAACAATAATCAGGCAGATCGTTCTTTGGAGGTTGGTGAAACTGACCACAAACCAGACGATGATCATTCATCGAACCTGCAGCATGGGTGTGTGTGACACCTCGATAACGATGTCGTTAACGACCTCGCCTATTCTGAACTGAAGGACGTAGACGATATAACGATCACAAGCATAGTTTGCTTGTTGCGGAATTGTTGCTGCGTCGTTAACTACATCTGTACGTGTGACATTTAACTAACGATCATTGAACGTCGTTCAAGCGATCTAGGTCAAGTTGGATCGTTGATCGGATCGCTTGGACATTGATGTGTGTGACGGGGCCTTTAGATCCATGGTCTATTAGACTCATACTGTGAGATGATGATTTCTTCTCTTTTTTTCCCTGAGTGCTATGACAACACTTTTGGCACCCCATTTTTAACATCTTAAATGCACTGTTATAATATATGGCTGGAAGCATAGAGTATTTATGGCCAGTGGCGTAACTTCAGGCCCAGTGGCCCCGATGCAAAAGCTCCAACTTGGCCCCCAATTATTGCAAATCTTTAAAAGTATTAGTTTTTTTCTATAGGCCAAAGGGACTCTTGGGGCCCCCCTAGGCTGCAGGGCCCGGGTGCTATCGCAACCCCTGCACCTGTGGTAGTTAAACCCCTGTTTATGGCACCTTACCCCTATGGGATTTCCTGAGCAATGTGGTCTAATTTTAGACACACTGCCTGTTTTCAGTATCCTGTCCCTGTACTTGTGCCTGTATATCCCATACCTGTGTCTGCTAACCCATGCCTTAACCAGCATTTCCACCATACCTGCTGCACCTGCCTGAAGCAGCAGTGCCACCATACCTGATGCACCTGCCTGAACAATCCATGCCTCCTTACCTGCTGCACCTGCCTCAACTAGCTGTTCCACCAATCCCACTGCATTTTCTAGCATCAGCCATCCATTCTGTAAATGACTGCACCAGAGACTGTCCCTTCCTGCATCTGTACCTGTGTCTGCATCCCGAACCCTGGAGCCAGCTGTGAGACTATCTGGAGTGGCACCTGGCAGCTAACCTCCAGCAAAAGCCTAACCTCACCATCAGAGGCTCTAGTGATGATGAGGTAATAGCTCAGTTAACGCCCCTCCAGGCTGAGATCGGTACAGCGGCCAGTTGGTCCGCTCCCCCTCGGTCGTACCCGTTAGCGTTACGTCTCCTTTTGAAAAACCCACTTTTTGATTTAACAGTTTCAGCAACATTTTAAAAAATGGATTCTTAATTGATATTTTACTACTAAAAATAGTATATTGAGGTGCGCTACTTTCAACTGCCCTATATCCTCTAAGTATATTCTTCCAAACTAGAAACTGTTATACAACCAGTTTACACTACACATGAAACCACACACAAAACACACATGAAAAACCATAAAACACTAAAAAAAAACTTTTATGGTACCTTTACACGCTGCCACCGAGAGGTAGAAACCGGCAGGTGTCGGAGACAATTGTACCTTTTACCTTCAAAACACTGCAAAGTGGCGGCGTGTAATTCAGGTTGTACCTTCCTGTCTCTTTGGATACCTGTGTTTGAGCCGTGCTGAAAAACAAGCAGGTATAATCCCTATGGTGGCGGCGTGTAATCGGGGCACAGGCACGGTATTTGAGTTACCTGGGGCGTGCTAGAGCGTCATGTATACCACGCCCCATCAGCTATCATTGGTGGGGGCTACTGTGTACCCATTGGCTGTCCCTGCACAGGGCAGCATATTTAACGATCTGACCAGTCACAATACACATTTGCTATAGCGTCATGTATTAGCCAGCCTTCCTGCGCTGGCTGGCCAATCATGATTTTATTGCATTGTCCAATCACCGTACGAGCGTCGCGTAATACACTACTCTGTCACGCCTATGTAGTTACGGCGAACAATATGTACGCCCATATTCCCTTGTTGTAGCGGCGTGCAAATCAGGGAAGGTGCTCCACAGAAGGTAACCTGCGGCACCCGTCGGCACTTCTGGGGAACGAAAATACCTTCTGTGGAGCACCTTGTGGCGGCGTGTATTTGCGGCATCAGGTACCGTTAGCAAGCGTTGAAAACGCGCGTGTGCACGTGCGATGCCTACCTGTTACTGCCCTCTGTGGCGGCGTGTAAAGTTACCATTAGTGTTTTTCTGTTTTTTATGTGTGTTTTGTGTGTGGCTGTATGTGTTGTATAAATTGGTAGACAATCCTGCAGCTCTACAGCCGGGACCTGCGGGTTTGAACACTATATTTATAATTCATTGATTTATGAATACCGTATATACTCGCGTATAAGCCGAGTTTTTCAGCCCAAAAATTGGGCTGAAAAGTAGGGGGTACTTTTCAGCCCAATTTTTGGGCTGAAAAACTCGGCTTATACGCGAGTACACAGGCCGCCCAAACCGCCCGCCCGCCACCATCAGTATACATGTGCCCCCCCCCATCAGTATCCAGGGCCCCCCCTTGCAGGCCAAACCTGTAAAGTAAAATCATTATACTTACACCTGTGGCCGCCGCCGTCCCCGCTCTCCACCGCGCTCCTCCATCTTCTTCCGTCTTCCTCCTCTGTCGCAGGCAATGACGTAGGCAACTTGTAGGATTAAAGCGCTAATCAAGTAAAAAGTTAATCTATTAATAAATTAAATTTACAAATTTGAGCATTTTTACATTAGTTGTCCTATCTGTCATAAATAATAATAATCCCCCTTTCAAAAAAAAATTGCAAGAAATGTAATTGTAAACCTAGGCTAACCTAGGGGAAGTGGTGGGTAGTTTGGATTTCCACCTCACAAATATATGAAGGTAAAATCATTATTCCACAAGCCCAACCAAGAAAATAATCAAAGGTAGTTTGTTGTTGTACATTACTTAGTGGCGGTAAGAACATTGTACTTCGTGCAGCGGGGAAATTTTAGATTACTGTTTAGATGGTTGTTTTTCCCTCTGATGTGACAAATGAAGTATTGGCTCAGTTTGAAAGGAATCCCTGATCTGTTTTCACAGCAGTATGACTAAACTTTTTGCAGTTTAAGCAATCTGGGAAACATGTGCTAATGCTTTAATAAACATAAGATGAAAAAATATACTTTTGTATATTTTATCACCGGCTTTAGCAAGCCATTACTACAAAGCCAAAACTTATCCCTTTGGAGATCCAACAATGTCCCTTAGCATATGGGAAGGGAAATGGAGCTCCCGTGTCTATCAAAACCAGTGGAGAATCATCTCTGAGAACAGTATCTCAGGCTCTTTATGTCTACAAATTGTGTCCCTGGTTTGGATAGATCTTGTTACACCTAGCTCCAGAGACTTTTGTTTCTGGGGAGCATCATTTGTGCATTTTTTCACCGGGGAGGATAAAAAGGCCTGTGGATTGCTAGAGAAATCCCCTCCTGTAATTGGAAAGATCAAAAGGAGCTAAGAGAGAATATCAGAAAGTCTGTCTGTATGCATCCCTTCTTCATCTTTCAGGAGAAGACAAAAGCTGGTGTGTGTGATGATGAGATTGCAACGTTTTCTACTGTGGTCATAATGCTGCAGAGTATTGGTAACAATTGATGGCTTCTTCTAAAGCAGCAGCCCATGATACGGCCTATGTGCCAACACTGAGCGTCTTCTTACAGACAGGTCTATGTGATTCATCCTGCCTCTACATGCCATCCGGAAACTGCACCACGCTAGGATAACATTGTAAAGTTGAGTTTCCTCAATCCATAATTCGCTGTCTCAAGTGTCGTGTATGATAGCTTTCTTTTGGGGAAGATTGGTGAAACATACTAATACCTTTCATGTTCTATTTGTTGGCTATACATAGTGCGCCTGCAAAGTTACATGTGATACCTGAATTATAGAGCCATATATTACCATATTATAAAAAAGCCAAATATATTTTAATTGATAAACAAAATAACAGTAATGCAGAACAGAAGTACAGCGAGGTCTGCAATAGAAAGACTACACAAGAGCTCACAAGTATAGACACTATGCCTCAAAAAACACATGACATAAGTATCAGAATATAAATATATTGACAAAAGATGATAGCACTTACTATGTACAGGTGCATCTCAATGAAGTAGAATATCATAAAAAAGTACATTTTTCATTAAGTCAATTCATAAAGTGAAACACATATATTATATAGAGTCATTACGGAGTGATTTATTGCAAGTGTTTATTTCTGTAAATATTGATGATTATGGCTTACAGCCAATGAAAACCCAAAGGTCATTTTTCTGGTCATCATAATGGGAGACCCAGACAATGGGGTTTAGGGCTCCGCCCTCCGGAGGTCACACTAGGTACTACAAGTTTGTAGACACCGCCTCCTCCGCATATAAACCCCCACCGTAGGAGAAATCCTCAGTTTTTAACTTAGTGTGCTCGGAGGATCACGCTTTGCTTGCACTTCACTGCATTCTCACAGCTTACGTGATGGCGTATGAAGACAAGGTAATTGGTCCCGGTCGGGACCCTCGACAGTCTCCCCGCTCACCCTTTGTGGAACACGCTGGTGGAGGTACCGGAGGGCTTTTAGCCTGGACACTTAGCTGTTCTCCCGGTACGCTGTCGTGCTTTCCCCTTTCCATCCCTCTGTGGAGGCTCTGGATAGGGGGAGCCTGGAGCCTTGCACAGCTCCGCTCCGTCCGAGGCCTCCCTAAATGGTGCTTACAGACCGGACGGAGCCAGCCCAGTCCGAGGCCTCCCATTATGGTGCTTACATTCCGGACTGGTGCTGTACCCCCGTCCGAGGCCTCCCTAAAGGTGCTTACAGACCGGACCGGCACTGAGGCCCCTTGTGGTCTCCTGTGTGCCTGGGGGTAGTGTCTGTCACTTTGGTGGCATGGCACTCAGACCGCGCGGTTACCCTCGGGTCCGCGGTTCTGATAGTGTACCCTGTGCTGGGGTCACTCTGGCTGACCGCCCTGTGTGTCACAGGGGCTGAAGCTGAAGGCTGCTGCTGTTTGTTTTGTGCGGGCAGTCTGTGTGTGTGTATGTGTATTACTTCACACTCTTTTCCCGCGCTGCGGGCTCTGGCACCTCCATTGCTGAGGCAGCCTGGAGGGGGAGGAAGCAGCTCTTGTGATGACTCACTGATGGGCGTGTTTTTTGTGTTCTCCCGCGTGTTCCTGGCCACGCCTACGTATTCACAGTCGGCGGCCATCTTCTCCCTCACTTCCCGGCTGGGATCTGGCTGCAGCGTGTGTCTGCACTCTCAGGGAGACCGGAACTCGCGGAGGTCACACAATTACACCGCTTCCTCCTACCGCTTCTAGCGGTCGGTAAGCCACCGGGTTCCCCGGTTTGTTTGTTTACAACTTGGCTTATTCCCCTACTGTGGAGATGTCCTCAGTAAGGAAGCATGCTGCTAAGGCAGCAGATGTCACCATTACCTGCGCTACATGCAACGGTTCACTGGTGGAGGGGTCCTGCAATAATTGCGGGCGCCCAGAGACCCAGACAGTTACTGCAGAGTCAGGATCTGCGGGTCTGTACCCTGAGGCTCGGCTGATCCCAGGGACATGGGAAACGCAGAGTAAGATAAATGAATCTCTGCTGGCCCAGATGTCCTCCATGTCGCAATCCCTGGAGGCACTTCATAGGAGGCTGGAAAACCCAGCTACTCCTCCTAGTTACCCCCGGGTGTCTCTTACTTCTACTGTGAGACCCCCTAAGCGAGCTCGTGAGGCCTCTCCAGAGCTCCAGGCTCCCTCTGAGGAGGAGCGTTCCTCTGATGGTGAGGAAGATGATGGGGGTTCTACTCTTGGGTCTGTCTCTGAATCTCCAGATGGGGTTGAGGATCTGGTGTCCTCCATCAATGAGACTTTACGTCTGGTCACTCCTCCCGAGGAGGTGACTGTGCACCCCAAGGAGGTCTATCAATGGCTGCGGCCGGAGGCTAGACCAAGTGGAGCCTTTATGGACCACACTAATTTTGGAAGGGTGATTAGAACACCCAGGTTACATCCTGGGCGGCGTTATGTCCGTAAAGCCAAGGACCTTCGCTTTCCCTTTCCTCAGGAGGTGCTTCAGGAGTGGTCGCAGTCCCCAAAGGTGGATGCTTCCATGACCAGGATTGCTGCACGTTCCTTATTTTCTGCCTCTGATAGCTCCTCATTGAAGGATGCTACGGATAGACAGGTTGAGCAACTCGCCAAGTCATCCTACGAGGCTGTGGGCTCTTCATTTGCCCCTAATTTTGCCACGGTCTGGACCCTACAGGCGATTACCTCCTGCTTGGATGGTATCTCTGACCTAGCTAGGTCCAGCCCAGAGGTCCTGGCGCTTACCGACAGGGCGAAGGCTTACGCGGATTACGCCAGGACAGCAACTTTGGAAACTGCCACTCGCTCGGCTGTGGCTTCGGCCAATGCTATAGCGATCCGCAGGTTGTTGTGGCTGCGTCTTTGGGACTCAGATGCCACGTCTAAGAAGATTTTGCAAAATCTTCCATTTTCTGGTGACAGGCTCTTTGGCACCGAGCTGGACAAGCTGATTAAGGATTCTGCTGAGTCTAAGATACCGCAGAATAAGCCTAAGCCACGGTATACCGTGAAAAGGAACCCAAAGCAGTGGTCCTTTCGCCCCAGCTCGCAGTCATCAGCAACGTCCACTCGCACGGACCGTGGGGGCAAGCCCTCTACCCAGTGGCGCGGCAAAGGTCGCCAAAAGAAGCCGGCAGGGGCAGCAGCTGCCACCCCCAAACCCGCTTCGGCATGACTCGCTCCTTCATCCTGTCTCCCCACAGGTGGGGGGCCGCCTGTCTCTCTTTCAGGACAGGTGGCTACTCCACGTCCAAGACCAGTGGGTCCGAGACGTAGTCTCAAGAGGCTACAGGATAGAGCTGACGTCACAGCCGGTACACCGATTCCATCGGTCTGTCCCATCCCCAGACAAGGCTCAGGCTTTTCACCTGGTGTTGGAGGGTCTCCGCAGAGACGGAGTGGTGGTCCCAGTGCCCACGGGAGAGAGGTTCAGGGGTTTTTACTCCAACCTCTTTATCGTCCCAAAGAAGGACGGCTCTTTCCGTCCGGTTCTGGACCTAAAGTTGTTCAACCGTCACGTGTTGGTTCGGAAGTTCCGTATGGAATCCCTGCGCTCCGTGATCGCGGCGGTGTCACAGGGGATTTCCTAGCGTCCATCGATATCAGGGACGCTTACCTTCACGTGCCCATTGCACCAGCTCATCAGCGCTGGCTGAGATTTGCAGTGGGGGAAGAACACTTCCAATTTGTGGCACTGCCGTTCGGGCTAGCCTCGGCACCGCGAGTGTTCACAAAGGTGATGGCCTCCATGATGGCTCTCCTGCATGTACAAGGACACGCCGTCATTCCCTATTTAGACGACCTGCTGGTCAGGGCGCCATCGGAAGACCTTTGTCGGGTGAGCCTGGAGGCGACCATGAAGTCTCTGGAACAGTTCGGGTGGCTTCTCAACATTCCAAAGTCGACCCTGGTCCCGACCCAGTCATTGACATATCTGGGCATGGACTTCCACACAGACTCAGCCCTGGTGTCCCTACCTCAAGCCAAACAGCTTGCGATCCAGTCAGGAGTACAGACGGTTCTTCTGTCACCACAATCTTCCCTACGGGGATTGATGAAGCTGGTGGGACGCATGGTAGCGGCGATAGAGGCGGTGCCTTTCGCGCAGTTTCGCCTCCGACCTCTCCAGCTGGAGATTCTTCGCCGATGGGACAAAAGGACGATCTCTCTGAATCGGCTAGTGACGCTGTCACAACCGACCAGGGACTCCCTGCAGTGGTGGCTCCAGCCACATCACCTGTCACGGGGTCGATCCTTCCTAAAACCGTCATGGTTAGTGGTGACCACCGACGCCAGTCTGAAGGGCTGGGGGGCGGTGTTCTTACACCACAGGGCTCAAGGCCTCTGGACTCAGTCGGAGTCGGCGTTGCAGATCAACGTACTGGAGATCAAGGCGGTCTATCTGGCGCTCCTAGCGTTTCAGACCTTCCTGTCGGGACGGCCCATTCGGGTACAGTCCGACAATGCGACGGCCGTCGCCTACATAAATCATCAGGGAGGGACCAGAAGCGCTCAGGCCCTCGCCGAAGTCCACCGCATTCTAGCATGGGTGGAGGAAAACGGCTGCCTGATCTCCGCAGTACACATCCCAGGGGTCGAGAACTGGGAGGCCGACTACCTGAGCCGACAGGGGATGGACGCCGGAGAGTGGTCCCTGCATCCAGAAGTCTTCCGGGACATCTGTGGGAGATGGGGCGTTCCGGACGTGGATCTGATGGCCTCACGGCTGAATCATCAGGTACCACAATACATGGCGCGGTCTTGGGATCCTCAGTCTCTGGGGGCGGATGCCCTGATCCTGAGTTGGTCCAGCTTCCAGCTGCCATATGTGTTCCCGCCTCTGGCTCTAATTCCCAGGGTTCTGTGGAAAATCAGGACAGAATGCAACAGAGCCATTCTGGTGGCTCCAGATTGGCCCAGGAGGTCCTGGTACCCGGACCTGTGGCAACTGTCAGGCGGACACCGGTGGGCTCTCCCAGAACGCGCAGATCTACTCGCGCAAGGCCCGTTCTTCCACCTCAATTCCAGGGCCCTCAGATTGACTGCATGGCTCTTGAGGCCTGGCTGCTGACATCCAGGGGTTTCTCTCCTGCGGTTGTTGCCACAATGAACCGGGCAAGGAAACCTGTCTCCAGGAAGATATACCACAGAACGTGGAAAATCTTTTTCTCCTGGTGTTCCTCTGGTGGTCGCTCACCGTGGCCTTTGTCCATCCCGACATTGCTGGCTTTCCTACAGTCGGGTTTGGAGTTGGGATTATCCCTTGGCTCTCTGAAAGGTCAAGTATCGGCACTTTCAGTGCTGTTTGACAAGCGATTGGCGCTTCTCCCGAAGGTCCGTCATTTTCTGCAGGGGGTGTCTCGGGTGGTTCCGCCTTACAGGCGACCTCTGGACCCTTGGGACCTCAACATGGTCCTGGCGGCGCTGCAGAAACCGCCGTTTGAGCCTCTGAGAGACATCTCTCTCTCTCGTCTGTCCCAGAAAGTGGTCTTTCTGGTGGCAATTACATCTCTGAGGAGGGTCTCAGAATTGGCTGCACTTTCGTGCAAGTCACCTTTTTTGGTGGTTCACCAAGACAAGGTGGTGTTGCGTCCGCGGCCTGAATTCTTGCCGAAGGTGGTTTCCACTTTCCACCTAAACCAGGAGATTGTTCTCCCATCATTTTGCCCGGCTCCCGTTCATCAGGTTGAGCGCGACCTCCATACTCTGGATCTCGTGAGAGCTGTACGCATTTATGTGTCCAGGACCGCCTCCTTTCGGAGTTCGGATTCCTTATTTGTCCTCACGATGGGTCGCTGTAAGGGGTCCGCGGCTTCGAAGTCAACCTTGGCCAGGTGGATCAAGGCTCCCATTCAAGAGGCATACCGGTCTTCTGGCTTGCCTCTCCCGGTGGGGTTGAAGGCACACTCTACAAGAGCTGTTGGTGCCTCATGGGCCTTGCGACATCGAGCATCTGCTCTCCAGGTGTGTCAGGCGGCCACTTGGTCCAGCCTGCACACTTTCTCAAAGCACTATATGGTGCATGCCCATGCCTCTGCGGATGCAAGTTTGGGCAGGCGGGTCCTCCAGGCGGCGGTTGCCCACCTTTAAGGGGGTCCGTGTATTATCCGTCTTGTTGAGGAACTCTTCCCGCCCTGGGGTATTGCTTTAGGACATCCCCATTGTCTGGGTCTCCCATTATGATGACCAGAAAAAAGAGAATTTTGTTTACGTACCGTAAATTCTTTTTTCTTTAATCATCAATGGGAGACCCAGCACCCACCCAGTTGTTCCGTTGCATGTTTGCATTTAATCTGGTCTCTGTTGAGACAGTGTTTTCCGGGTTGTTCAACCGTCTGGGCACGGCATTCTTCCCGATGTTTCGGGTGTGGTTAATTTTCTCCTCGCAGCTTATAGACTAAACTGAGGATTTCTCCTACGGTGGGGGTTTATATGCGGAGGAGGCGGTGTCTACAAACTTGTAGTACCTAGTGTGACCTCCGGAGGGCGGAGCCCTAAACCCCATTGTCTGGGTCTCCCATTGATGATTAAAGAAAAAAGAATTTACGGTACGTAAACAAAATTCTCTTTTTCTCAGAAAATTAAAGTAGGGAGGATGAAGGGTTAAAACTGCACTGCTGTATTCCATGAAACATCAAGGGGTGAATATAATAATGATTTATTAGTCAACGCGTTTCCGGGGTCCCTGAAACATGATAATATTATGGTATATTGATTTGTCCTGAGGATGGGGCCAGGGAGCCCTGAAAACTGGTAAAATCAGCTTAACCCCGATGGTAATGAATTAGAAAGTGTCTACTCCGGAAGGTGAATTGGGTGTGAAGCACAGAGCAGTCGAGCACTGACTTGGAAAGATTACTGCAATACTAAAATAATCTGTTAAGATTCAGTGCTTTGTAATGCATAGATATAAAAAAAAGCAGTTCCTAAAAAGCTCAAGTGTTTTAGATGAAAGTTGGCCTATTTCAATGGAACATTCTGACTTTCTCCAGACAAATGATAACAGGGGAGAGGATGACCTAACAGTTTTCACCCTCTAGAAAAAACATGAACAATTGGCCGAGCCAATCACTCATGAGTATGGGGAAGTCAGACTCAAAAAAAATCTGAAAAGTTACTTAATAAACTATTGAAAGACTCTTCCCATTCATTTCTTTTGTAAAACCACTATGCTGTTCTGATATACAGTACAGACCAAACGTTTGGACGCACCTTCTCAATCAAAGAGTTTTCTGTATTTTCATGACTGTGAAAATTTTAGATTCACACTGAAGACATCAAAACTATGAATTAACACATGTGGAATTATATACTTAACAAAAAAGTGTGAAACACCTGAAAATATGTCTTATATTCTAGGTTCCTCAAAGTAGCCACCTTTTGCTATGATTACTGCTTTGCACACTCTTGGCATTCTCTTGATGAGCTTCAAGAGGTAGTCACCGGAAATGGTTTTTACTTCACAGGTGTGCCCTGTCAGGTTTAATAAGTGGGATTTCTTGTCTTATAAATGGGTTTGGGACCATCAGTTGTGTTGTGCAGAAGTCTGGTGGATACACAGCTGATAGTCCTACTGAATAGACTGTTTGAATTTGTATTATGGCAAGAAAAAAGCAGCTAAGTAAAGAAAAATGAGTGGCCATCATTACTTTAAGAAATGAAGGTCAGTCAGTCCGAAAAATTGGGAAAACTTTGAAAGTGTCGCCAAGTGCAGTTGCAAAAACCATCAAGCGCTACAAAGAAACTGGCTCACATGAAGACCGCCCAAGGAAAGGAAAACCAAGAGTCACCTCTGCTGCGGAGGATAAATTAATCCAAGTCACCAGCCTCAGAAATCGCAGGTTAACAGCAGCTCAGATTAGAGAGCAGGTTAATGCCACACAGAGTTCTAGCAGCAGACACATCTCTACAACAACTGTTAAGATGAGACTTTGTGCAGCAGGCCTTCATGGTAAAATAGCTGCTAGGACAGGCAACAAGCAGAAGAGACTTGTTTGGGCTAAAGAACACAAGGAATGGATATTAGACCAGTGGAAATCTGTGCTTTGGTTTGCTGAGTCCAAATTTGAGATCTTTGGTTCCAACCACCATGTCTTTGTGCAAAGCAGAAAAGGTGAACAGATAGACTCTACATACCTGGTTCCCACCGTGAAGCATGGAAAAGGAGGTGTGATGGTGATGGGGTGCTATGCAAGATGACCTGGCCTCCACAGTCACCAGACATGAACTTAATCGAGATTGTTTGGGGTGAGCTGGACCGCAGAGTGAAGGCAAAAGGGCCAAGAAGTGCTAAGCATCTCTGGGAACTCCTTTAAGACTGTTGGAAGACCATTTCCGGTGACTACTTCTTGAAGCTCATCAAGAGAATGCCAAGAGTGTGCAAAGCAATAATCAAAGCAAAAGGTGGCTACTTTGAAGAAACCTAGAATATAAGCCATATTTTCAGTTTCACACTCTTTTGTTAAGTATATAATTCCACATGTGTTAATTCATAATTTTGATGCCTTCAGTGTGAATCTACAATTTTCATAGTCATGAAAATGCAGAAAACTCTTTGAATGAGGTGTGTCCAAACTTTTGGTCTGTACTGTATGTTCAGCCTTTTGAGCACTTTTCTTTTGCTTCAGATATTGAAAAATGGCTGATGGGAGAAAACTCTTCCAAGAACTCATCAAAAACTCTTAAAAACATTTTTAAAAAATGCTTCAGAAAATGTAAAACTACACAAACTTCTCAAAGAAGTGTTTTCTGAAAAGTTTTCAATAGAAAACTTGCCTTTTATAGCTACCTTAAAAAGTCTCTTTGTGCACAAACCCTAATAAAGGGGTTGGGAACTCCAGTCCTCAAGGGCAGCACACTGTGTGTTTTCAAGATTTCCTTAGCATTTGACAGTTGATTTAATCTTTAATCTCCTGCACAGGTTATGAGTCCAAAACCTTGTGCAATGCTTAGAAAATCCTGAACACATGCACTGTTTGTGACCCTTGAGGACTGGACTCCCTCCCTAACACATTTAACATAGTATACTGTATATAGGATACATACATTCAACCAAGTGGAACACAGATGTGAATTATCACACCTAAGTCTTAAAGGGGTATTCCCTAAATCACAATAAAGTCTTATAATAATTGTGAAGTATACCGGCAATGTATGTGGCTGGTATGTCCGCACAAACGAAGATCTGTCGTGATATGAAACTAAATAGTTCACATGGGACTTGTAATACCAGGAATCTTACTTCATTTTAAAGGGCTGGTTTTCATTGGATGTTCAGAAGTGATGGGAGGGATTGAACATCCACATACCTCCCCATAGTTGTGTCACATTTGTTATAATGTGCCTCCTATCTGATTACATGACTGTGATGTAAGCTAGATATTTCACTTTTCCTGTTTGAACCATATGTCAGACAAGCATGTCTGAGAGTGGAGCTGGGTAGACCTTCTGGAAGTCCAGGAAGTAACCAAGGCCCAGTGGATCTGGACTCACGTCAGGTGCCGACACAGTGCAAGTCCAAGGACCTGTTGGGTGCTCCTTGTGTGTGACCTCCATGACGGCAAGACTGGCAGGAGCCAGACTAAACCCTGCTGAGTTGCAAGAGCAGGTAAACCCAGCTTGGGGCTGTGTGCACTGAAAGGTGTCAGCAATTGTGTATTATGATATACTGCCCAATAGGCTATAGATATGATGAGGCTGAGAAGAGATATACTGAAGAAGGAGACTTTGCTTAAAGGAGATCAAATTTATTGACCTGTGGTTGCTACATGTTGCTGAGGGATCACTGATGCGAAACTGTAAGTGCCACTTTCTTGATGCATATTACAGAGGATTATCTTCTGCTATAGGCATCAATAGAGGTGCATAGAAGTATAACAAATATTCTAGACTTAGATTAGTTTAATGATAACTCAAGGTAGGAATAGTCAGGAACAATCATGAGAGAAGGAAGGGTTCTCCAGCACTGAGGAGAAGCAAGTTCTGCTGTAGTTTTAGCAGATACAAATTAGACACTCATTTAGCTATGTTGACCTTCATGCACCAAGGGGCAGACAGGGATGAAAAAAAGACACAAAAGGTGCAAAAAAGAAATTTTATGTTGGGCTTAGTCTGTGTATTACCAATAAGTATGCATGTACTGTGCTGAAACATAATGCAATTCTGAGAACAATCCTTTAACATGTGCATGGTCAGTAGATAAGAAAAATAAAGGCAAATAAAAAAAAATACATATAACATTCATAAAATACCATGTAACACTGTGGAAGATTGTAAAATACATCACTTTATACATTATACTGATTTGTTGCACATTTCTGCCTTGAGAAGTCAAAACTAAAATGAAATCATTGCATAAAAATGCAGCATTTTACTACAGTGTCTGTCCACAAACATAGCTTTTAATACAGAATATCAGATTTTTATGTCTTTAAAGACTAGATCGGCCATGATGCTTGCTATGGGGATCACGTGTCCACTCCTTTCAGCCTATACTATCTCAGTCCTCTCTGCCGTCAACGAGTGTACTTATATAAAGAGCTAGACAACTACAGGAACCATACACTACAGTAAGTACTTCATTTAAGTGCTGGTTACCAGTTTTGGTTCCACATGAATCTCCACACAGTCTTGGCTCTCACATCAAAGGATGCACAGGAATAAAAAGACACCACTTTTCCCAGAAGCTAATAAATGACAGTGAACCTGCCGTGTGTGTAATTCACTACCTTAGTTTATCTTGATGTATTATTAATCAATCTATCTCCAAAGGTCTAATACTACCAGAGAAAATCTGGAAGACATAAATTCCATAAGTAAGGCTAAACAACACTGGCCAATATGTCCTCAAAAACAATGTCTACATCCCGCAGACAGGTAGACCTATTATTTGGCTTGTTGGTTTTCCAGAGTCCACAACAAATCTGACCTGTAAACAGCAGTAACTTTTTTTTCACCATAGCAGAATGCATAGGGTTAATGTATAAACTGAACTATTATTTCATTCAGGACCAGTCACCAGATCAACAGTGGATATTTTTTTTTATCTTATTACCTCTGCTCCTCTGAGTATTCCACCTAATTATTAATTAAATCCCTCATACGGTCCCACCTACCCTGTGTCCCTGAAAATAAGATAGTGTTTTATATTAATTTTTGCTCCCAAAGATGCAGAAGCTCTTATTTGCAGGGGATTCCTATTTTTCCATGATCCCCGTCATCCCCTTGCAGCTCCCAATATTTGCATTATCCCCTTGCAGCCCCCATCATCCCCATGCAGCCCCCAATATCCCCATTAGGTACCTGCAAGATAAAAAAAAACACCTTAACTCACCGGTCCTCCAGTCCATGTTGTGCCATACTTATTTTGGCGCCGCTCTCAGCTCCTTCCTCAGCTGCCAAAAATGTACAGTGCTGCCGGCCAATCAGAGGTCAGCAGCCGTCGGCCAATCTGAGGCTCGCATGTAACGTCATGCAATGATGTTAGCTGCTAGCCTCCGATTGGCTGGTGGCTGCTGGCCTCTGATTGGCCGGCAGCACTGTACATCTTTGGCAGCTGGGGCAGGGAGGTGAGAGTGGCGCCAAAATAAATACAGTGGCGGTCACTGGCAGCGTCTGGACTACAGTAAAAGACAGTATAATCACAGCTGCATGCCCTGTTAGGCGGGCATGCTTAAAAAAAAATAAACTTTGCTAGGTGTTATTTTGGGGGAAGGCCTTATATTAAAAACTGTAGCAAAACCTCTACTAAGTCTAATGTTCGGAGGATGTCCTATTTTTGGGGAAACACGTCTTTTTACTTAGTGCTTATTTTTATTGTCTCATCCAAATGTGGCTCACAGGATTCCCTGAAGCTGTGTCTTTAGGCTGCTCTACATTATTACCTGTGAGTCATGCACCACTAGTAAAGATGATAAATGTTTGTGCTAAATAAATATCTCAGGAACTGTATGGGGAATTAAAAGAGAACAATATTTGAGGGAGCAGAAGAAATAAAATATGAGCAGAAACAGTCCACATTTAACCTGGTGACAGGCCATCTTTAAATGTATTTTTAAAACATTTATATGATGTTTTATTTTATTTTCCATATAACCAAAACTCACACTTCCTAATGGGCATATACAGCAATAGACTTATCTGACCCTATTCCTTTTCACAAAATTAATTTCTGAACAAATGATCTATTCTGGGCAAAAGTCTTTGTGAAGGAGGGGAAGGAGGAGAATTGAGACATCACCAGTTGTGATTAGTGAATCGGATGTTATCATTTTTGCAGAGGTGTTACTTGTAATTGTGATCCTGCATGTATAGTAATAAGACTGCTGAAGATGCACCTGTAAGGACCAGGAAGATGGAGATTGATAATAGGATTAGTAGTCAGTGTTCAATTTGTAAGAATTAATTAATTAGTAGAGATCTTGACTCATTCAGTGGGGTTTGAGGTTGGCACGGGAGGTGATTTAAGCAGCGTATCCATTCTTCATTATTGGAACTCAATGAAGCTGGCTAATAATAAGGAAAATAAATGGTCTTTCTTGGCAGAATAGCAGGTTACACAGTCCTAACAATGGCACTACATTGATAGACCAGTATACAAGTCTTGAGAAACTTGACACAGAGGACTTCATACCTCCACAGACAGGCAGCTAATTATTTCACTCTGACTTCCTTATGTCCGTCATACTTTGCCCCAAAGTGGAGATATGTGAGCAGCAAGTTCCACTCATCTCTTTTGAGTGCTCATAAACCCAGCCCTTGTAATGCACATCAGCCAGAAGACAAAGTTAAGGTGGGGTCACACGTGGCGATTCTGGCCTGCGATGTCGGAAACGATGTGCAGGTGCACGCTCGCTTCCGACATCGCAGGCCAGCTGTCACACGGCACGACGTTGCCGGTGACGTGGCGGCGATGTGGGCGGAGCCGTCGCTCGCTGGGCTGGGCTCGGCCCAGCGAGCGATCCTCAGCAACATTGCGATATAGGCTGGTTCACGCCGCCAACAGTGTCAGACGGCGCAATCCAGCCTAATCGCTGGTCACAGGATGACAGGTTTATGAACATGTTCATAAACCTGTTAACCTGCGACCAGCGATAATTTGCAGTTGCGTCGCCCGCGACATCGCTGTGACGTCACTTTTCAGCGATGTCGCGGGCGAAATCGCCATGTGTGACCCCACCTTTAGAGGTAGATAAAATGTAGTTAGAGATGTTGTCAGGGAATTAGGCTGCAAACATACAGCAAGGACCTCAGAAGTGATATTTTATGAAATACTGACATACCAGAAAGGCTTGTAGGGAGGTAAATAAGTGGCTCAGGAATTGGTGTAGGAAGATGTGGGGGAGGGTGCAATTGTGCTGTGGGAAAAAATAGCTAGAAGGTTGGAGGAGTGTTTAAACTAGGGACTGGGGGAATTTACTGTACAGGAGATGAAGATAGTGCAAATAGATGTGAGTGCGGGTTGAGCGCAGGCTGAGGTGAGTGCAGCCTCAGTGGGGATGAGTGGGGCCTGAGAGCAAGGGTGAGTGGGGCCTCAGAGCGAGGGTGAGTGGGGCCTGAGAGTGAAGGTGAGTGCTTAGAGAGGTGAGTATGGCCAGAGGGGGGAGTAGTTGCTGAGTGGGGCTGAGTGTGTGCTAAGAGAGGTGAATGCGGGCTTAAGAGTGTGAGTGGGTGCTAAGCGAGGGTGAGTATGTGCTGAGAGGGGTGAGTGCATTGTTAAGAGTGTGAGTGTGTGCTGCCTTAGGGATGTGAGTGGGTGCTGAGCAGGGATGAGTGTGTGCTGAGTGAGGGTGAGTGTGGCCTGAGGATTGTGTGTGCTGAGAAGGGCTGACTGTGTGCTGAGAGGGATGAGTGTGGGTTGAAGAGTGTTAGTGGGTGATAAGTAAGGATGAGTATGTGCTGAGCAAGGGTGAGACCTGAGGGGTGTAAGTGTGTGCAGAGAGAGGTGAGTGTGTGCTCAAGAGTGTGAGTGGGTGCTGAGCGAGGGCGAGTGTGGCCTGAGTGTGCTGATTAGGGTTGAGTGTGTGCTGAGCAGGGGTGAGTGGGTGCTGAGCGAGTGTAAATGGGTGCTGAGAGGGGGTGAGTGTGCTGAGCAAGAGTGAGTGCTGCCTGAGGGGTGTGAGTGGGTGCTGAGAGGGGTGAGTGTGTCCTGAGAGGGGTGAATAGATGCTGAGTGGGGGTGAGTGGATGCTGAACAGGGGTGAGTCCGTGCTGAGGGGGATAATTGGGTGCTGAGAGGGGTGAGTGCGGCCTGAGAGGGGGTGAGTGCAGCTGAGAGGGGGTGAGTGTGTGCTGAGAGGCGTGAGTGTGGGATGAGGGGGTTGAGTGGGTACTGAGGGGTGAGTGTGGGATGATGGGGTTAGTTTGTGCTGAGATGACTAAGTGTGACCTGAAGGGGTGAATGTGTGATGAGAGTGGTGATTGCGGCCTGAAGGGGGTGAGCGTGTGCTGCTCAGGAGCAAGTGTGTACTGAAGAGTGTGAGTTTGTGCTAAGCGAGGTTGAGTGTGTGCTGGGCAAGGGTGAGTGCAGCCTGAGGGGTGTGAATGTGTGAGGAGAGGAATTAGTGTGTGCTGAGAGGGGTGAGTGTGGGCTTAAGAGTGTGAGTGTGGGCTGAGGGGGGAGAGTACCTAGCTACTCTGTGCTGCTTATAGGACTTTTAGTGATGTCATAGTCATGTGATCAGTCACATGCCTGTGACATTACCACAGGTCCTGTCAGGTCAGTGTAAGTGACTGGGGCATCCGTGGACAGTGCAGGGGTGGCAAAGGGGAGGGGCATTAGGATGTGTGCGGCATGTGGATGCATCAGTCATCAGGTTGCTGGTCATGGTGAGTGGCATGCAGCAATACTGGATGCCATATTGACGTCAGTGTACAAATATTGCGCAGCCGGAAGTGACATAGGCAGACAACATGACAGAAGTGGATAAGCCACTTCACAATTAAATTATTAGATTGTAAAACACTGGGTAAAACTGTCACAGAAAAAGACTTGGGTGTATGGGTCGACGGCAAACTCAACTTTTCTAACCAGTGTCAGGCAGCTGCTGCCAAGGCTAAAAAAATAATGGGATGCATTAAAAGAGGCATAAATGCTCATGATGAGAACGGTCTGGGAACTAGCTATCTACCTTATGGCGAGACGTTTTCCTGCAACCATAAGAAGACAGTTAAGTAGGTTAGAAGATTACAGCCACATCCCTCCTCTAGGAAATATGCAAATTTGCACTTCAGTAAGGAAGTGGAAGAACTCCAGCGCCACATTTAAGTAGCTCCTCAAAGTCATAATCGCTTTCCAACAAGCTTTTTAATATGACTAAGGGATTTGTGCCAGATCAGAACTCCAAACTACAGATGCAAAACAAAGACAGGTTATTAAACTTGGGATTATTCAATTTGGAAAAACAAAGGTTTAAAGGTGATCTTATTACAATGTACAAATATATGAGTGGCCAGTACAGAGACTTTTCTAATGATTTTTTTACACCTAGGCCTGAGACCACGACAAGGGGGCATCAACTACGTCTGGAGGAAAGAAGGTTTATACATAATCAGACATGGATTCTTTACTGTAAGAGCAGTGAGAATATGGAACTCTCTGCCGTATGATGTTGTAATGAGTGAGTCACTACCAGGGGCTGGCTGGTAGATCTTGCCCTGGAGGGCAGTCCACTTCCACCAGCCTGTGCACGAGTGAGGACCGGGGAAAGTGCTAGCAGAGTTGGCCAGGTGAAGAGTGGGGGGGTGCTAGCGGAGTTAGCCAGATTAAGGGGGGTGGGGTGGGAGCTGTTGTCACTCACCGGCCACCGACACGATGCCTGCAGCAGCCTGCCACCGCCTGCTTCACAACTCCAGCTTTCATTGCTGAAGCTGCGGCTGAGTTTGATTCCTTATCACGCCCATCGGGGCGTGATAATGGGGGGCTCAGGCGGGTTTAGGAATGCACAGGGAACGCCCTGTGCGACTTATTGAGTGAGCAGAAGTCACAAAATCTGTAAGTATAAAAGGCAAGATTTGAACTTTTATATGGAGCATTTTCAACACAAAAGGAACATTGGAAATGATTTGTGAGGGTGCATGGACAGGTATTGAGAGGCTTGAGGGTGATTAGGAGGGGTCAGGTTCCCTTTAAGATCTTCATTCAACCTTAAAAACTATGTTACTATGTTTAAAAGAGCTGTTTTCATACTTTATTCGCTATGGTCTGAAAATGGCAGCATAAATTGCACTCATTTTGAGCGTTTTTTTTTAACGTGTTTTTTGGTGCTAAACCATTTTGATTTCAATGCTGAAAGTATTTAATAGTGTATTTTTTAGATCACATCATATGAATGAAATTTTAGAAATCTCATTCATTCTCCTGTTACTTTAAAGCCTTGAGATTTTTAATTACATATTACTGACTGCAAATTTTGCAATTTGACCCCAGAAAACTTAGGAGCCTATTTCCCATGTATGATTTCCGAAGTGTCCAGGCGAGCGGCGCACACTTTGCTAGAAGAGATTTAAATTGTGAATGAGAGCAATTTCCTTTCATGTTTCCTTCTATGCTGGTCACGTCTTTTGAAGTAAATTTATGGCGTTCAGTTGATGAGTGTGCTGGATATTATAAACGACTATGTAATTATGAATAATAACTCACAGGAAAACATGGTGAAAGTGAGGAAATTAAATCCATAAGCAATATGTAATTCTCCAGATAGTAAATCATCCAGTAACATCTACAGAAGGAAAGTGACTTCAAGGTTCTTTGTGTGAACATTTGTCCTTTTCCATCTATTACATTTATGTATTATTATGGACACGTTACGATAACCCACAACAGACTCCTTTAATTGGACATGTGCATTATACAGGCACAATACATACCGAGCACAAGATATTCTGGTACAACAAATAAAACAGAACAAACTCTGTTCTATTCAGAATGCCTTGATCTACCCGAAACCATAGACCTCTTAAGAATTAGTTACATAGCATCCTGAAAAATACACAAATCCATCATGCTCAGCCGAAGATCACTAGCTGTGACCACAGAATATGTAATATGGATATTTGGAAATTCTGCCATTTAGATGACAATCGAGTGAGTATAAGCACCACTTGTCAACCTTTTGGATCTGGTGTCAAGGGAAGAAGCAGACTGTGATGAGCAAATGGTGCCACCTAAATCTTCCTTTGTAGCTGTGCCTCTTTTTTTAGCCCCAACCCTCAATGCCATCCCTAACTAAATGTTCATTTGAACAGGTTTGAAACGCTTTTTGGGATGTTTGATGAGGTTGAACAGTATACAGATTATTCTACTGCTTCAGACTAGTTGTGAGGTCTACTTTTTTGTGGGAACCTCATAAACCTTCTGGGAGAGTTGGTATAAGAATGGGCAGTGATGGACTTCTCCAGTCATGCAAAAAAAGCATATTGACGATACTAGATTTTTTTTGTTATCTGTAGTTATAAGCAGCACAGAAAGTGCCCTGTAGCTACTTACCACTTCATTATCCATTGAAATGTAATGCACGATACTTGTTAAATAAGGACTTGGGACAGGCTCAGACTAGAGCACTAAAGTACCAGAGGGTCTATAGTGGATTCAAATTCTGAAAGAGTAAGGGATACTTAATTCAATAGAAATCTGTAGTCTAAAGCTCCATAAGAAAATTAAGTTGTACAATATTGCAAAAACAAAGAGGCTGTACACAGGGCCGTATTTGGAGTTCCTGCTGCCCTAGGCACTCTCAGAGGCCGCCCCCCCCCGTCACGGCTCCTCCCCCCATTGTGGCCCCTCCCCCTGTCATGGCACCTCCCCCTGTTACAGCCCCTCCCCCATCATGGCTCCTCCCCAGTTGCAGCCCCTCACCCCGTCACTGACAATCTTCCCCCCCAGACACGGCCTTCCCCCCCAAGCTTCATGTAGCTTCTCCCCCCACATTTCATCATGTAGTACATATAAAAGGTTTGTCCAACCACACTACAGAGACATACTGATAGGAGGTTTACATTGTGAGCCCCAATGGGGACAGTGTTGATGATGTATGTAAAGTGCTGTGGAGTTCATAGTGTAATATAAGTGCAAAAAATATTATTCTTAATATGATGTCACAATACCAGGATCTGAGGATCTTGTATTTTGAGGTCAGGGGCTCTCTGACGCCATGTTGCTGCCTGTCTCGTTGTCTTCCTCTTTTGACACTGCAGTGCGGTGGACAAGAGAGCATTAACTGGTTAATAATGAGAAGTATGGAGTGTGTACTAACTGAGCCATAAATCCTCCCCATACCATGTCCCGCAGACATTGTAGGATTACTATATGGATTTTATTATTAGGGTACGGACACACTGGCGTGAAACTCGGATGAGTGCAATGTGTGATTTCATCACATTGCACTCGGACCAATGTTAATCGATGTCTGAGAGCAGATTGGTGAGTGTCGGACGCTTTTTTCTCAGCCAGATTCAGGATGAGAAAAAAGTCGCAACATTCTGCGATTCACACCGAGACTCACCAATGCAAGTCTATGGGTCTGACAAAATTACATACCGCACACTGAAAGCACACGGACCATCCGAGAGGCATCAGTTTTTTTTCACTGATACATTCTCATTCTGTAACCGAGAACACTGTAAAATGTTCCTGTAAATGATTCTACACTAATAGCTGCTGAGGAAAGAACAGATTGCACACGGATGTAATCTGAGAGAAATGTCGGACACTCGCACAGCAGTTGGATGCCAAATGGACCAAAAACCAATGACACTCATCCGACTCTCCTGGATGAGAAACAGACCGATTTTAAGGCAGCGGGAGACAGTGTAGCGCCATGTCCTCAACTCTGTGCTGTGCACAGACAGTGTACCACCATGTCCTCAGCTCCGTGCTGTGCACAGACAGTGTACCACCATGTCCCCAGCTCCGTGCTGTACACAGTGTGCCCCCATGTCCTCAGCTCTGTGCACAGTGTACCACCATGTCCTCAGCTCTGTGCTGTACACAGTGTGCCCCCATGTCCTCAGCTCTGTGCACAGTGTACCACCATGTCCTCAGGTCCGTGCTGTGCACAGTGTACCACCATGTCCTCAGCTCCGTGCTGTGCACAGTGTACCACCATGTCCCCAGCTCCCTGCTGTGCACAGACAGTGTACCACCATGTCCCCAGCTCCCTGCTGTGCACAGACAGTGTACCACCATGTCCCCAGCTCCGTGCTGTGCACAGTGTACCACCATGTCCCCAGCTCCGTGCTGTGCACAGTGTACCACCATGTTCTCAGCTCTGTGCTGTGCACAGTGTACCACCATGTCCTCTGCTCCGTGCTGTGCACAGTGTACCACCATGTCCTCAGCTCCGTGCTGTGCACAGTGTACCACCATGTCCCCAGCTCTGTGCTGCGCACAGACAGTGTACCACCATGTCCCCAGCTCCGTGCTGTGCACAGTGTACCACCATGTCCTCAGCTTCGTGCTGTGCACAGTGTACCACCATGTCATCAGCTCCGAGCTGTGCACAGTGTACCACCATGTCCTGAGCTCCGTGCTGTGCACAGTGTACCACCATGTCCCCAGCTCCATGCTGTGCACAGTGTACCACCATGTCCCCAGCTCCGAGCTGTGCACAGTGTACCACCATGTCCTCAGCTCCGTGCTGTGCACAGTGTACCACCATGTCCTCAGCTCTGTGCATAGACAGTGTACCACCATGTCCTCAGCTCTGTGCTGTGTACCACCATCTCCCCAGCTCTGTGCTTTGCACAGACAGTGTACCGCCATATCTTCAGCTCTGTGCTGTGCACAGACAATGTACAGTACACTGTCTGTGCACAGCACGAAGCTGAGGACATGGTGGTACACTGTGCACAGCACGGAGCTG
Organism: Allobates femoralis; assembly: GCA_033576535.1. Classification (NCBI taxonomy): domain Eukaryota; kingdom Metazoa; phylum Chordata; class Amphibia; order Anura; family Aromobatidae; genus Allobates; species Allobates femoralis. The sequence continues at coordinate 101,062,207 of JARQOC010000005.1, read as the reverse complement.
GGGAGATGGTGGTACACTGTCTGTGCACAGCACAGAGCTGAGGACATCCCAGAAGAGACAGACAGGCCACAGACGGGCGGCAGGACAACACTGAGCCCACCTGGAAGAACAACAACACCCAGCACCCAACACACTGACCAGAAATCATATAGGACAGGCAGGTAGGAGAACTACAACTCCCGGCATGCCACACCCTGCCAACTCAGGAAGGTGGCGGCAGCTGCATGGAGGCAGACACACGGTACAGCCGCCATTATCACCACACACAGTGCCAGCCACAGCCTCAGTCCTCATGCACCACCGTCCTTCTCTCCTCTGTCCATTCTGCTGCTCCTGTCCTCCTGCACCCCCATCCTCCTCTCCTCTGTCCTCCTGCATCCCCGTCCTCCTCTCCTCTGTCCTCCTGCACCCCCGTCCTCCTCTCCTCCTGCACCCCCATCCTCCTCTCCTCTGTCCTCCTGCACCCCCGTCCTCCTCTCCTCTGTCCCTCCTGCACCCCCGTCCTCCTCACCTCTGTCCCTCCTGCACCCCCGTCCTCCTCTCCTCTGTCCCTTCTGCACCCCCGTCCTCCTCTCCTCTGCCCTCCTGCACCCCCGTCCTGCTCTCCTCTGCCCTCCTGCACCCCCGCCCTGCTCTCCTCTGTCCTCCTGCACCCCCGTCCTGCTCTCCTCTGTCGTCCTGCACCCCCTCCTCCTCTCCTCTGTCCCTCCTGCACCCCATCCTCCTCTCCTCTGCCCTCCTGCACCCACGTCCTGCTCTCCTCTGTCCCTTCTGCACCCCCGTCCTGCTCTCCTCTGTCCTCCTGCACTGCCGTCCTCCTCTCCTCTGCCCTCCTGCACCCCCGTCCTGCTCTCCTCTGCCCTCCTGCACCCCCGTCCTGCTCTCCTCTGCCCTCCTGCACCCCCGCCCTGCTCTCCTCTGTCCTCCTGCACCCCCATCCTGCTCTCCTCTGTCCTCCTGCACCCCCGTCCTGCTCTCCTCTGTCCTCCTGCACACCCTCCTCCTCTCCTCTGTCCCTCCTGCACCCCCGTCCTCCTCTCCTCTGCCCTCCTGCATCCCCGTCCTGCTCTCCTCTGTCCCTTCTGCACCCCCGTCCTGCTCTCCTCTGTCCTCCTGCACCCCCGTCCTCCTCTCCTCTGTCCCTCCTGCACCCCCGTCCTCCTCTCCTCTGTCCCTCCTGCACCCCCATCCTCCTCTCCTCTGTCTCTCCTGCACCCCCGTCCTCCTCTCCTCTGTCCCTCCTGCACCCCTGTCCTCCTCTCCTCTGCCCTCCTGCACCCCCGTCCTCCTCTCCTCTGCCCTCCTGCACCCCCGTCCCGATCTCCTCTGCCCTCCTACACCCCCGCCCTGCTCTCCTCTCTCCTCCTGCACCCCCGTCCTGCTCTCCTCTGTCCTCCTGCACCCCCCCTCCTCTCCTCTGTCCTCCTGCACCCCCTCCTCCTCTCCTCTGTCCCTCCTGATGCTCCTCTTGCACCCCCGTCCTCCTCTCCCCTGTCCCTCCTGCTGCTTGGCTGTCCTCCTGCACCCCCGTCCTGCTCTCCTCTGTCCTCCTGCACCCCCGTCCTCCTCTCCTCTGTCCCTCCTGCTGCTCCTCTTGCACCCCCGTCCTCCTCTCCTTTGTCCCTCCTGCTGCTCCTCTGTCCTCCTACACCCCTGTCCTCCTCTCTACTGTCCCTCCATCCTTCTGCACCACAGTCCTCCTCTCTACTGTCCCTCCTGCTGCTCCTCTTTCCTCTCCTCCTGTCCCCTTGTTTCTGTCCCCGTGCCCCTCTGTCCTCTTCTTCTCTGTCCCCCTGTTTCTGTCCTTCTGCCCCTCTGTTTCTGTCCTCTTCTCCTCGGACCTCTGCTCCTTTGTCCTCTTCTCTTCTGTCCCCTGCACAGTTCCCCCACACTTCCCTCACCTGGTGCTGGCTGCTCACATTGGCCGGGCCAGGCTCCCTCTGAGCACATTGATGCGCCAGCCGCACCATCCTCCAGTGCCTCTGGCTGGCTGCTTCCTCGTTTCCCTGGGCCTGGAGGGGGCGGCTGGGTGCAGGAGCCGCCAGTGCAGGAGCCACCAATGCCGCCAGCACCGCCATCGCCGCCGGCGCCACCACCGCAGTACTTGGGCGCACGGTAGAGGAGGAAAAAGAGCGGGAACTTCAAGTTTCCCCTCCTTTGCGGGCCCCTCCTTCTCCTCGTCTCTTCCGGGTGTCTGACTGAGGTGGGTGGGCGGGAAGGCAGGCGGGGCGGCCATAATGATGAAGGGAAGGAGGGGGGGTATGGGGGCGGGGCTTGCGACCCGGCCGGCCCGGAGCCGGAAAAAAAAAAGAAAGGAAAAAAAAAAAACACGCTGAGACGCCGCCCCCTATGAGAATGGCGCCGCCTTAGGCACGTGCCTACGAGTGCCTAATGGAAATACGGCCCTGGGTACAATATCCATGGGTCACTAAGTTGCATGGAGCACTATAAGTCAACTGACTTCCTATTACCATGCTCTCTTTCCATCATAGCTGCCCTGCTCTTCTCCCAGTTGTCAGTGGTTCCCTCTTACTTGAGCTTATGGACTCTGAGAACAGTCTCCTGCTCTGTGCCACTGTCCAGCTAGTCCTTCAGCCTCTGCTTGTAGTATGGGTGTGCCTTGACTCCCGAGATCTTAATAGTGCACAAAGACCATCTTCCCACCAGATTACTAAAATGTCCATCCTCCGAAACTCATTGCCTTTGCAATAAGGGCGGTTTCACATTGGCATTTAGCACCGCAGCATATGGACTGGATATGCATCTGCAGTGCAGAACACAGACATTTTCATGTGGACACAGCAGTGATTGTCTACATGCATTCACATGAAAATGCCCATAGAAGGCATTGCCTGATGAGCCAGGCTGTCGGGAGGGGAGAGGACCTGAAGCAGCTCCATTCTCTCAGAGCCCGGCCGTCAGGAGGAGAGAGAGAGGACCCGAAGCAGTTGACTAGCTGATTATTTTAAATTGCCCGCCAACACCGATCAGCGGGCGGTTTTAAACCGATCAGCTGATGTTGTCAGGGGACACATCAGCTGATCGGTTTCAATCGCCGGCCGATCGGTGTTGGGGGGCGATTTAAACTAATCATCTAGTCAGCTGCTTCGGGTCCTCTCTCTCTCCTCCTGACGGCCGGGCTCTGAGAGAATGGATTCCAATGTGATCCGCAGCGTTTGTCTGCGGTGTCCTGCGGATGGCCGTGCGGTCTCATTTCCCTCCATGTATGATTTGTACGCCTGCAGAGCCGTGCGTACAAATCATACATTCTCAGCCGCACAGAAAATGCAACATATCACGTTTCTGGGCGCCGAGAATCAGCGCATGCGGACGTGAACGCGGCCATCCGCAGGGCACTGCAAACACCATGCGTCCCCATGTCAAACATGGGGATGGACGATGTATGCAGTCTGCTCGAGTTCACCCACCGCGCTACGCTGTGGCGGGAAATGCCAATGTGAAACTGCCCTAAGATCCTAAAGCTCCTGCTACATGCAAAGGGATGTGACCTGGTTACTTTTCTGACTACTATTTCTTGTCTGCTGTTTGCCCTGACCCACTGCTTGTTCAATGTGTTGAATGAATTCAGCAAGCCCAGACTTACTGTCTATGAATTCTGCATATTGTGTTTGTAATGCACTCTAGTGTGTTTTTGTTTCTGCTTGAGATAACAAAATTAGATTTTGAGATGACTGTGGTCAGGGACTAATGACACAATCTCTGTACAGCAAACAGAAAACGTTAGGAGGTTTCCATGTTGTGTCCCCATCACAACATCAAGCCCCCATCACACATAGTGAGATCGCTGATACATCACAGGTTTTGTGACATAACAGCGACCTCCCCAGCGATGTCGCTATGTGTGACATGTAGCAGCGATCAGGCCCCTGCTGTGAGGTCGCTGATCGCTGCACATGGTTCAGGACCATTTTTTGGTCCTTGGTCTCCTGCTGGTCATCGCTGCGTGTGACACAGAGAGACCAGCAATCAATGACCTCACAGGCTGGTAACCATGATAAACAGCGGGTATCTAGGCAGCGTGCGCTGCCTAGATACCCGCTGTTTATCATAGTTACCAGAGTCCTCCCGCTTCCAGCGATGTGGAGGTCGGCTCCCTGGTCCCTGGTCGCTGAGGAGATCTGCCTTCTTGACAGCTCCCCAGCGACCACGTAGCGACGCTCCAGCGATCTCAGCCAGGTCGTATCGTTGTCAGGATCGCTGGAGCGTCGCTCAGTGTGACGGGACCCTTATGTCTAGACCCCCAGCAAAATGGGATTCTGAAGTATGGCCACTAGAGTCATTGGCTATAATGATGCCAATGCCATGCATCATTTTCGGCTATATGCGCCTATCTGAGGCAGACACTCAAATGTAGTAGACTGGGTGTAGGTTCACCTTCCAGCAGGACAACAACTCTAAACATACAGCCAGAGCTGTATGGAATGGTTTACAACAGAGCATATTCATGTGTGTGAATGGCACAGTCAAAGTCCAGTCCCAAAATGGATTAGGCTGCTTTCACATCACGATTTTTGTGGATCCTTGGCTATCCATTGTAAAACGGATAGCCACGGATCCGATTTGGCTCCCATGTATCCCTATGGGCACGGATTGGTCCTATATGGCCATCTGATTGGGTTCCAAATTGTCACGGTTCTGATTGTGTCCGATTTTTTGCTGCACCCAGAATCGGAAACTGCTCCAATTTGGGGCACAGCGGACCAATTCGGACAGAATCAGATCCGACGCGGTCCGCAGCAAATAACATGGTGGCCTATGGAGTACGGATCCGGGAAAAAACAGGATTGTTTCCTGGATCCAATTGTAGTTTACTGTGCATGCTTTAGTACACTAAAACTGCTGTGTTCCCGTGTTACTTCACTTTCTCAATGTACAGAGGTTGGACAAAATAATGGAAACACCTGGAAAAATCAACAAAAGTTAGTTTAATATGGTGTAGTTCCACCTTTTGCGGCGATTACAGCCTCAATTCTCCAAGGTATGGATTCATACAAGGTGATATCATTGGCCCGGCGGATCGCCACGAAATAGCACCCCAGATCATCACAGAACCGCTACCATGTTTTACGGTTGGGAGAAGGCAGTCTGGATGGAATGCTTCTTTCGGCTGTCTCCAAACGTACACTCGGCCAGAGGTCGGAAAATGGGGTAAACGATGATTAGTCTGAGAATATCACATGTTTCCACGGCTCGAGGGACCAATTCTGGAGGTTTCTACACCACTCTAAACACTTGGAAACATTTGTCATTGAGAGCAGCAGTTTTCTAATTGCAGCTCTTCCGTGGAATCCAGATTTGTGCAGCTCCTGATGAACAGTTTTCATGTAAACTGGGTTCTGTAGGTGTTCATTGGACTCAGCAGTGATTTTCGGAGCCGTGGTCTTACGATCCTCTCTCACAATTCGCTTTAGAATCCGACGGTCTCTCTCAGTCAACTTCGACTTTTGGCCGGACCTGTGCTTGCTGTGGACGTTTTTCCTTCTCTTTCAAACGCAGTCATTACTTTAGAGACAGTACCTCTTGACACGCCAAGCATTCGGGCACTTTCTGTTACACTAGTGCCAGCCATACGAGCACCAACAATTTGGCCTTTTTGAAAATCTGAAACGTCTGCCATTGGTATTAGGTTCTCATCAATGTTCTTACAATTCGGCAAAACAAAAAAACAAACAGTTAATTTACATACACATATCACTTAAAACAAATAATCAACTACAAAACATTAACATATGTCATGGTTTGCATGTTTATAACATGTTTGAAGATTATGATGCCAAAACGTTAGGTGTTTCCATTACTTTGTCCAACCCCTACATATACATACATTGTGAAAGTAAAATTCAATAAAGCAAGTGGTAAAAATAGAAAAAATTGCTCACCTCTCCACCGTGTGACCCACGGTGCATCCACCTCTGATGGCTTAAGGACCTGAATCAGCTGAACAGGCGGGGCGGGGCAACCCGATCAGCTGATTGGTCACATGACCACATCAGCTGAGCGGTTTAAATTGTGCATCCACCAAAACTGATCGGTGGGTGGGCGATTTAAATCACGCTGTTGCAGTCATGTGACTAATCAGCTGTTCGGGTTGCCCCACCCGGTCAGCTGATTCAGGTCCTTAAGCCATCAGAGGTGGATGCATCGCGGACACATGGCGGAGAGGTGAGCATTTTTTTTTATCTTTAACCATTGCTTTATTTCATTTCACATTCGTAATGTAAGTGAAAGTTAGTCCCGCTTGCCTGCGCTTTGCAGGCTCGGGCGCCTCCCAGCTCTTTCTGTGTCTGGACACAGAAATAGCATCCAGAGGTACACATCCGAGCCTGTCTGTTCCTGTCCGTAAGGTCCTGCAAAATACAGGATCCCCACAGGAAAAAATCGTGATGTGAAGGGGGCCTTAAGAATCTGTGACAGAACTTGAAAATTGCTCTCCATCCAATCTCACTGAGCTAGAGCTATCTTGCAAAAAAAAAAAAAAATGAGAAAAAATTCACAGGGTATAAATAATTTTTTCAGGCACTGCATAACTACACTATTGGTGTCATGAGACTGAGATATGTTTATACATATACCGTATATACTCGCGTATAAGCCGAGTTTTTCAGCCCAAAAATTGGGCTGAAAAGTAGGCCCCTCGGCTTATACGCGAGTCAATACGGCCCCAGTGTATATAGCAGCCCCAGCGGTAGTATACAGCAGCCTTAGTAATCCAGGGCCCCCCAGCCTTGCTCCGGTAACCTGTAAAGGAAGATATACTTATCACTGTCCCGCTGCCGTCCCCGCTCGCCGCTGCCGTCCACGATCCTCCATCTTCATGTGTCTTCTTCCGGCTTCCTGTGTTCGTCGCCGGCAATGACGTCATTGCCGGCGACGAACACAGGAAACCGGAAGAAGACGCATGAAGATGGAGGATCGCGGATGGCAGCGGCGAGCGGGGACGGCAGCGGGACAGTGATAAGTATATTTTCCTTTACAGGTTACCGGAGCAAGACTGGGGGGCCCTGGATTACTGGGGCTGCTGGGGCTTCTATATATTACCACTGGGGCTTCTATATACTACCACTGGGGCTGCGGGGGCTTCTATATACTACCACTGGGGCTGCTATATACTACCACTGGGGCTGCTGGGGCTTCTATATACTACCACTGGGGCTGCTGGGGCTTCTATATACTACCACTGGGGCTTCTATATACTACCACTGGGGCTGCTGGGGCTTCTATATACTACCACTGGGGCTTCTATATACTACCACTGGGGCTGCTATATACTAAAACTGGGGCTGCTGGGGCTTCTATATACTACCACTGGGGCTGCTATATACTACCACTGGGGCTGCTGGGGCTGCTATATACTACCACTGGGCTGCTGTATACTACCACTGGGGAGGCCTGTATACCACTGGGGGGGGCCCTGTATACCACACTGCTGGGGGCTGTATACCTGTGCTGGGGTCCACCTTCGGCTTATACACGAGTCAATAGGTTTTTCCAGATTTTTGGGGCAAAAGTAGGGGGGTCGGCTTATACACGGGTCGGCTTATACACGAGTATATACGGTATATATTTTTATTTATATATATTATATATATATATATATATCGTATATCTATATCTATCCATGTATGTACACAGTACAGTCATGGCCAAAAGTTTTGAGAATGACACCAAAATGATATTTTCACATGATCTGCTGCCCTCTGGTTTTTATTTGTGTTTGTCTGATGTTTATATCACATACAGAAATATAATTGCAATCATATTATGAGCACCAAAAGGTTATATTGACAGTTAGAATGAGTTAATGCAGCAAGTCAATATTTGCAGTGTTGACCCTTCTTCTTCAGGACCTCTGCAATTCTCCTTGGCATGCTCTCAATCAACTTCTGGACCAAATCCTGACTGATAGCAGTCCATTCTTGCATAATCAATGCTTGCATTTTGGCAGAATTTGTTGGTTTTTGTTTGTCCACCCGTCTCTTGATGATTGACCACAAGTTCTCAATGGGATTAAGATCTGGGGAGTTTCCAGGCCATGGACCCAAAATCTCTATGTTTTGTTCCCTGAGCCATTTAGTTATCACCTTTGCTTTATGGCAAGGTGCTCCATCATGCTGGAAAAGGCATTCTTGGGCGCCAAACTGGTCTTGGACGGTTGGGAGAAGTTGCTCTTGGAGGACATTCTGGTACCATTCCTTATTCATGGCTGTGTTTTTAGGCAAGACTGTGAGTGAGCCGATTCCCTTGGCTGAGAAGCAACCCCACACATGAATGGTTTCAGGATGCTTTACAGTTGGCATGAGACAAGACTGGTGGTAGCGCTCACCTCTTCTTCTCTGAATAAGCTGTTTTCCAGATGTCCCAAACAATCGAAAAGGGGATTCATCAGAGATAATGACTTTACCCCAGTCCTCAGCAGTCCACACCTTGTACCTTTTGCAGAATATCAGTCGGTCCCTGATGTTTTTTCTGGAGAGAAGTGGCTTCTTTGCTGCCCTCCTTGAAACCAGGCCTTGCTCAAAGAGTCTCCCCCTCACAGTGCGTGCAGAAGCACTCACACCAGCCTGCTGCCATTCCTGAGCAAGCTCGGCACTGCTGGTAGTCCGATCCGCAGCTGAAACAATTTTAAGATACGGTCCTGACGCTTGCTGGTCTTTCTTGGGCGCCCTGGAGCCTTTTTGACAACAATGGAAGTTCTCTCCTCGAAGTTCTTGATGATGCGATAGATTGTTGACTGAGGTGCAATCTTTGTAGTTGCGATACTCTTCCCTGTTAGGCCATTTTTGTGCAGTGCAATGATGGCTGCACGTGTTTCTTTAGAGATAACCATGGTTAACTGAAGAGAAAAAATGATACCAAGCACCAGCCTCCTTTTAAAGTGTCCAGTGGTGTCATTCTTACTTAATCATGACTGATTGATCGCCAGCCCTGTCCTCATCAACACCCACACCTGTGTTAATGGAACAATCACTAAAACGATGTTAGCTGCTCCTTTTAAGGCAGGACTACAATGATGTTGAAATGTGTTTTGGGGGTGAAAGTTCATTTTGTAGGCAAATATTGACTTTGCAAGTAATTGCTGTTAAGCTGATCACTCTTTATGACATTCTGGAGTACATGCAAATTGCCATTAGAAAAACTGAAGCAGTAGACTTTGTAAAAATTAATATTTGTATCATTCTCAAAACCTTTGGCCATGACTGTATATCTATAGATAGAAATACAGAGAGATAAGTAAATTTATAATCTGAATCAATTGCAGACACAGACAGGAGAGGGCCCATGTGCAAGAACAGTAAATGGGTCCCTTGCAATCCAATAGTTCATCATATTGCCCAATTCCTCCTGCTTTGGATTTGGATTTGGGCCCCCTTACCTCTCGATCCTCGGTGTGGCTGCACATGTTGCACCAATGATATGTCCGACCCTAAACTGGAGGATACCACTGTATATTGTTGGTGTCATGAAACCGAGATATTGTTAGAAGATGTTTTAATTGTTTTTAAACATGGAGTGTCCATTATTTGTCTATATTTAGTAAATTACCTGTTTATATGCAGGTGTGAATGCTGTTATGTGTTTTTTTTGTAATACTTGTTTACCCCTCGCTTATTATACCTTTTGGCTTTGCACCTTTAATACCAAGTCGTGACATCAGCGCATTCACTTGGCAAGAACATCTTTCACCTCAACAAACTACTAACTGTTGAGAAAAAGAGTTATTAATGTAATTTCCAATACCCTAAAGTGTGGGGCTGTGAGTAACAATTTGTGAATATTACAATTACCAAATCTTTGCTGATTCATCCACAAAACTTATCTTCGCTCTGCCATTCCAAGGAAGCATTAAGTCTTAATGTTAAAGACATTTTACCTTGGAAACTCAAACCAACCTATTAAATGAGAAATTTGAGGGTCAAAGATCAGAAGCGAGTAATATGCAGTAATTGTTCCCAGTACATACTTAGCTTTCAGTTGAGCTTGCGGTGGGCCTCACACATGGAAAGGAGGGTATGTTCTGTAAAAATCATTATTGGGTATTACGTGTCAGAAAGTAAAAACATCATGTCCAATATATTATAGTAGGTGGAAGTTCACTGATTATTTTCTGGAAAATTAATATCTATTCTCCTACCCAAACTGATGTATTTGGAGTTTTTCACTTGTTTATTAGTTGCATTATAGAATAAATATGAATGTTTTTTATTTTATTCTCTTATGTTTGGTTAAAGAGGTTTTCCTATCTTAATATATTGATGACCTATTGTTAGGATAAGTCATTAATATCAGATTGATGGGGGTTTAACATACAGCACATCCATTGATCAGCTTTTTCAGCTACAGTGGCTGCCAGTTATACTGTACATTGAACAGGGTCAAACAGCGCCATTCAATGTGTAGTGGCCATTCATGAAGACTACAGCTCAGTTGCCATTCTATTTAATAGAAGCTGAGCTGTACTATGTCATCAATATGGAAACCATGGAAATCCCCTTTATTTTGGATATATCAAGACAATTACTCCAGCCCATTTACTTATTTACAGGATAGTATTTAAATGGATCTGTCGCTAGAAAATGCTGTGAAAGACGCCATGTAACAATGGGTTTTCCACTTCAAAATTTTATTTTTGATGTGTTCTCAATACAATTATTTAAACTTACTCTATATTTCCAAAGTTGTCTAAATCTTCAAGAATCAATTCGGTCCAAACTCCTGGCAGTTCTTCAACCTTAAGTTTGAAATAGGTTAGAGTTTCCTGCGTAGGAACATCATCAGTGCCGAGTGCGAAGGAGACCTGGCGACTGGCTCACTTCCATTGCGTAGCCAGCCCCCATTCTCATGGCCAACACAGACATGGAAGGAAGCTGGATTAAGCACTTAAATGAACTTTCAGCCAGGGAAACTCTCTCCCGTGTCAAGCTCAAACTAGACATGTAGCTGTCGGGATCCTGGAATAAAACTGAAGATGGTTTTGATAATACATGTATATTGCTAAATTTTACATATTCATATTAGAAACACATCTAAAGTTAACTTTTTAGAAGTGGACAACCACATTAAGTAATATGGACCACGAGGCGCTGAAGGGAAGCATAATACTCTTTAGTACTTCATTCAAGAGGAGAGTGTTCGCTTTGCCTCCTCTTCTGACTCTTTAGTGATGGTTACATAATTACATAGGTCAAAAAAATACCTAGGTCCATCAAGCTCAACCTTTTTCCACCAATCATAAAGTCTCTGTCACTAGATTATCTATAACCCACAATGTCATTTTTGCTGAGGTAACGATCCAGCCCTTTTTTACAAGCTGTTCTAGTGTCTGCCATTACTACCTGTTGTGGTCGACATTCCATAGTCTGACTGCTCTAACTGTAAAGAAGCCTTTCTTATTTAACTGCTGGAATCGCCTTTCTTCCACTCGTTGTGAGTGCTCCCTGGTCCTTAGTATTGTCTTTGACAGAAATAAGTCATGTGCCATCATTTGTAAGAACCACACCTGTATTTATACATATAAATGAGATCTCACCCGAGATGTCTTTTTTTTAAGCTAAACCAGTTCAACTTTTCCAACCTCTCATCGTATGGGAGGCCTTCATTTCTTGTAATGATCTAGTTTGGACTGACTCTAACTTCCGAATTGACAGCTGCTTTGTATGCCAGTGGATATGCTGTGTTCTTCAATAAAACATAAGAGATCCACGGAAGAGGCAAAAGAGTGCTGTCTTCATGAATATAGTAAGATTACTGTATTCTGTCTGCTAATTGCCAAATGTCACAATATCTCTGTAGAACTGTCACTCTGCTGTGAACTCTTAACTATAGCAGGATATACTGCCACAGAGCCAACATCATTGGCTAAAAAAATCTAGGTAGGGATTGTCGGGCCCACAAGGGTCGGGGTACTCAGATCTCGGACGGTTGGATGCAAGGATGCCACGGGTGGTCGGTGGCCGAGCCTGTGCCCTTGGGGTGACAATAAAAAGGGTATTTTTGATGGGGAATAAAGTTTATAGAAGTCGTGACGCCACCTGTAGGTCCAGTGATGGCACCGGCACTGCTGCAGATCTCCGGGGGGGGGGATGGATGGCAGCAAGGTGTTGTAGCTCCCTACAGGTTTAGCAGGGTCCCCGGGGCAGTGTAATGTGATGATAGGAAGAGAGCAATGCAGTCTCTGCTGTGAGACTAGAATGTCACAGCTCACCAGGAAGGAAACACAGACGCTTGCTTGCACTGCACGGGTCTTTACTCCGGTAATCTTCAGTTTACAGGGTATGCTGTTGTTACAGCCCAGGCAGTAGACCAGGTGGTCCTGGCAGTAGGCAATGACTATCCGAAGCTCCAGCAATGTCCCTTCCTTTCTCTTCCACTATCCTACCTCTGCGCACTCATTCTTCCTCTCACTGCCCTGCATGAATCCCGCTTGTATACCAGGCCTGTTAGGTGATAGGGGACACCCTCTTCTCACTCTAGGGGCCCAACCCGGTTTAGTGCTTCTTGTGGAGACCATGCATATGTAGGGCGGATCATGCTCCTAAGAAGCTGTCGATCACACCGGTATCTGTGGCTCAGGATGGACCTCTGCACCGCTTCGAAGCTGGTACCCCGCTTTGGACTGGGCCAGGGTCGTTTAGTCACTCTCTGTCTGCCCCTCTCTTTCTGGGCCACCAAGTTGAGGTGCCCTCCCCGTTACTTCTTTTTCTCCTCTCTTCACTCTCCCACGTTCTGATTTCCCGCTCTTTACCACTCACTATATACCCTAGCTCTCCTCCCACCGGGACCGGTTACCTTGGTAATGGGCTGTCCAATTGGCACCCTGTCTCTAGGTGTATGTATGTGGTGGGGAGCTTCAGACTTCCATTACCCCCTACCAGGACAAGAATACTGAACCTTCTGTTCAGGGTGCAGTACCCTTTTGTAGCACGCTGACCAGCGGGGCTCTACAGGATCATGTGGCTTGTACCTTGTACCATGATGTGCCCCTATATGATCTTCACCTGACAAGGACAGGTTTTATCCTCCAGAAATAAACAATGAATCTACCCATTCACTGACAACAAGTAGAACTATTGAGAACTGAGGAACTAAAACAAATATATGAAAAAATGTCTTAGCTGTAAATGATATGCATATGCTTTATTTATGGAAAAAGAAAAGATTGTTATGGAAAAAGGGGAAAAAGTAGTAACAGATTAATTTAGGCAAATTTAAAGAATGTCCTACAAATTAGCAAATCAATGTTTGTGGATTAGTGCACAGTCTTAACGAACAATGCCCTATTTTCCAAGGCAGTTGTGTTTTCTCATTAGGGGCACTGATATGGCAGCCAAACTTTTGCACATGATGAAAGATTAAAGATTAAGCAAAATAAATCCCTGCTAATTTCACAAAGGATCTTGTGTAAGTGAAAGCACTATTGCGAGGTTCCAGCACTGCAAAAATTGACTGATAACAATTTGAGTCCAGGAGACATAGAAGAATTAGTGTAGATAGCAAGAAAAATGTCATTAATGACATAGGTAGGTTGAACAAAGACTGAGGTCCGTCAAGTTTAACCATCATCAATTACACATTTTTGTCTCTAATTCATCTATAACCTACAGTACTATGTGCACAGAGGAAAGCATCCAGACCTTTTTTAAAAGCTGTTAGAATATCTGCCATTACCACCTCTTGTAGTCGGCATTCCACAGTCTGACTGCTCTAACTGTAGAGAACCTTTTCCTGTTTAACTGCCTGAATCACCTGTCTACCACCCGCAGTGAGTGCCCCCGGATCTTTAGCATGGTCTTTGGGATTAAGTCATGTGACAGTCCTTTCATTATTTTTTAGGGAGTTTTTTTGTAATAAATAAACCAACATTTCATTACAACTAGAAGATACTACAGAAATATGTGATAAAATGTTCAATGTTGAATCATATACTTTCCTGGCAAATTCTTGATGTATAGAAGGTTGTTGGAGTATCAGGAGCTAAGGCATACAGAAGGCGTCCAGTGAAATAAGCATGCAAAAAAAAGAAAAAAAAGAAAAAGCATAGAGTTTAGGACAATAACATCAGTGAATGGCAAAATAAAGGACAAGTTGAAAACTCAACATTGAAAGATTGTGCGCTGGGTAAAATGCCGATAATGGTAGGGTAGGGTTGTTATACAGCCTCTAGCCTGGGTCTTCGATTGATTGAGTCAAAAACAACCATGAGAGTCAGCAGATCAATGGAAGAATCATAAAAGCAGATCTTTTATACTCCGGAAAATTTTGGGTGCAAATATGTTCAATTGATTTGAGGGTTTCATTAGAAAGTCTCAAACAACAATGCGGTATAGGATGCAAAACCTTTTTCAGGTCACAGAGACATATGGTAACCAAACAAACAAAGGTCAGTTAAATAGTGCTTGAAAGATCGGAAAATGGCTGTTATGCCCATACAATAAAAAAAAAATCATATCATATCATATGTAAAAATATGAGCAGCGGTGTCTAGTCAAAAAAAAGGGATTGCCTGAGAATTTATTGGTGATGACAGCTTCAAGACGCCTCCTATTTGGAGAACCTAGTCTCATGCTTTGCTCAGGTATGATTTTGGCACATTCTTCCACACAACATTCTTAAAATTCTGAAGGTTCTGTGGGCTCGTTCTATGAACTCTGAGCTTTAATTCTATTTATGAAGTTTCTCTTGCATCCAGTTCAGGTGATTTGCTGGGCCCCTTTAGCAGCTTTATTTTCTTTCTCTGAATCCAATTGAGAGTTTTCTTGACTGTGTGTTTGGGATCATTCTCTTGCTGAAATGTTCACCCTCGTTTCAACTTCATCATCTTCATCCTCCTGGTAGATGGCAGTAAATTTTCATCAAGAATGTCTCTGTACATTTGCCATTCATCTGTCTTTCAATCACATTAAGTTTACCAGTACCGTATGCTGAAAAACAGCTGTACACCATGATGTTCCCGGCTTTAACCTTCACTGTTGGCACGGTGTTTTTCGGAAATGCACTGCATTTTTGCCTCCAAATATGGCATCCAAAAAATGTAATTTTGGTCTCATCTAACCAGACTATATATTCCCATATTTCACAGGCTTGTCTAAAAGTCCTCTCCCCTCTGTACCAGTCTGTCGTTGTTAAATTTGTTTACTGTAAACTATATCTATAATTTAGTGTGTAACCTCTTCTCATGTACAGCATTATGGAATTAATAGTGCTATATATATAATAATAATAATAGTTGTTGAGCAAACTTTAAACGTGCTTGAACATGCTTTTTATTCAGCAAATGAGTGGTGAGCATGCATACAGGCCATGGAGGTTGAGTGCATTACTTATTGTTTTCTTTGAAACAATTGTACCATATGATTCTGTAGCTCTCCACAGGTTGTCATTGGCTTGTGGACAATTCTTCTCATAATTCTTTTCACTCATCTGTCTGAAATCTTGTGGCGAGCACCTGGTTGTGGCTGGTTTATGGTAAAATGAAGTTCTTTCCACCTCTAGATTATGACCCCAACAATTCATTTGCTTGAACCTTATAGAGTTTAGAAAGTATGTTTTTCAACAGTAAGGTTGTGAAGATCTTGAGATAGCTCGTTCACTGGTCTTGTAGAAAGTGAGATAAATGCGCAATAGAGTCTTATCTCTTTAGGAAAGAGGCAATGCGAAACTCTGACGGAATCTGCTCACCTGGTAAGGTTGTGTGTACCCACAACAAAGTATGAGCGCTCAGAGACCAGCTGCCGCAGGATCCACACATCCACGAGTAACCACGGTGAAAAATCAGCCTGAATAGCATGAAGTGTCACTCGATCCGCACTGCTGCCAAAGAAAACCAGAAGACCGGAGTGACTGCATACAGTGTTGTTTATAATCCGACGTGTTTCGGAGCCAAAACCCAGCTCCTTGATTGTCCCTGAAGAAGCAGCTGGGTTTTGTATCATGGACGTCACCAAATACTGGGCTTCCTCTTTTGTGATACTTTGCCTGCCTTTGCTGCAGTTGACATCACTAGATGCTTGTTTGTGGGTCTTATTGCTACATTTTGTCTTAAGAATGTGAAATGCAGCTCAATGTGGTCTAAATCTGGTTATTGACACAGACATTGCAGAATGTTCCACGTCTTTGCCTTAGAAAACTCCTGAGTTGCTTTTGCAGTATGTTTTGGGTAACTGTTCATATGTTCTGTGACTCAACCTTGCTGCATTTGGTTGAATCTGAGCAGTTTCACCCTGTACACTTCAAGATTCATCCAGCTGCTTCTGTCTTCAGTCACATCATTAAACACTATTGACCCAGTGCCATTGGAAGCCATGTATGCCCTGCAATCACACCGCCTCCACCATGTGGTGTGATTTGGATGAGCCATTCTAAGACTTCATCATACTTTCTTCACCTAATCATTCTTGTACAGTTTGATCTGAGTTTCATTTGTCCAAAAAATGCTTTTCCAGAGCTGGGCAGCTTCTTTAGATGTTTTTTGCAAAGTCAAAACTGGCCTTTCTATTTTTAAGGATGATAAATGGTTAGCAACTTGTGGTAAACCAGTTGCATTGACTCTCATGAAGTCTTCTTTTTATGATAGACTTACGGTAGATATTGGAATACCTACTTCCTGAGGAGTGAATGTTGTGAAGAGGTTTTTCTTCACCATGAAAATCATTCTGCGATCATCCACCATTTCTGGTTCCTACCTCTCTGACTGCTCCTTCACTGTATCTTAATAGTTCTTTTTCTGTACTTGTACAGATCCTGACTGTTGGCCACTTTATGCATCATTATGTGAATCTCCTATTTATTATATTGATGGCTGGACCATATATGCCGGCACTTTTTACCATTTACTTTTTGTGCCTCCTCTATTTTCTTTTAGTTTGTAAGCTGCAAGCAAGGTCCTCACTCCTCTACTCCTTATGGTATTTTTTTCATATATGTTACTCTGTATTGTCTCATATTGTCTGTACATGTCCACTCTAAATTGTAAATATGTTTAGCACTATATAAATAAAAATTATTATTATTGTTGTCTCCATTGATGTCCGGGCCTATTTGAGTTCCCAAGCTCACCAGTGCATTGTTTGTTTTTGCAGAATGTACTAAAATATTGATTTGGCCACTCGTAATACTTCTACTATCTTTCTGCTACCTTTAGCCTAATGATGATCTCTTTCTCTTCTTAAGAGCTCCTTTGACCACATGTTGTGGGATCACAACTAAAGCTTCCAAATACAAATGCCATACCTGGAATCAGCTCCAAACCTTTTACCGGTTTAGTTGATGATAGATTAATGAGGAAATTGTCCGTGCAGCCCGTTAAAAAGCTTTTGAGATAATTGTCCAATTACTTTTGGTCCCTTAAAAATTAGGTATCTACATACTAAGCTCTTTAACCCTTAGCCTGTTTTCACCTTCCTGAACAGATCAAATGTTACAATTCTGACCAGTGTCACTTTATAATGTAATAACTTTGGAACACTTCAATGGATCCCAGTGATTCTGAGAATGTCTTTTTTTTATGACAAATTGTACTTTATGTTATTGGTACATTTATGAAGATATCTTTAAAAATTAATTTTTTTATTATGAAATTAGAAAGGTTAAAAATGTATCACCAATTTCTAATTTTCCCAATAATATTTGCAAAACCAATTTGTAAGGGACCGTAGCATATTTCAAGTGACTTTGAAGAGCCTTTATGACAGAAAATACCCAAAAGTGACACAATTTGAAAAACTGCACCCCTCAGACTGCTTAAAACTATATAATAAGTTTATATTGTCATCTATAATGACAACAGACAACATAAAGATTCCTGGGACAGATCAGGACTACAAGATCCCAGGTAACTTCAGCTGTACCACAAACAATGTGGTGTATTTAATTATATGTACCAAATGTCCAACAGGTGGCATGTATGTAGGGGAGACCGGACAAAAATTCAGGACAAGAATGAATTCTCATCACCACTCAATAAAAGAAAAGCGTATGGATCTACCTGTAGCAAAACATTTTTCCATCCCTGACCACAGTGAAACCGATATGAGGCTGCTCATCTTAAAAAGTAACTTCAAATCTCAGAGAGAGAGAAGAATTTGGGAATACAAATTGATGATGACCTTTGACACATTCAAAGCAAGAATAAATGTATCACATGGATTCATGGGTTTTTATATAACATGAATGGACATTTGGGTACATCACAGATTAATGCATTTTTATATGAATTGAAAGGACATTTGGGGATATCACATCTTCCAATAGACTTCATTTTGAGGCAATGAACTTTTGACATTTCTTATGTGAAAGACCTTGCTTCCTTTTATTGCTTTCCCCAACTCATTTAAGTATTTTCAGGTCTCCACACACTAATACCATATAACAATAATACAATTTGTTCCCCTTATCTTAGACTTTTAGTTTCAATTCCCCAGGCCCATCTCTTCTTCCCTAGCCTGACTCTGCTTTATGTCACCTGTCGCATTTATTACAGCATCTAACACTGTTTTGTTTTTTTGCTTCATTTGCTTATGTATATATGTGTGTGTCTTCAGAATCTGTGTCATTATCTGCTTGACGAAGGGGCCACAGTGTCCCGAAAACTTGCTATGTTTACCATCTTTTCAGTAAAGCAAAATAGAAGGAAAAAAAATAAAGTTTTACTATTTCCAATAAAAATTTTATATTGGCGCAAAATTTAGCATTTTCACAAGAGTAACAGGAATAAAATGGAAACCGAAATTTGTTATGCAATTTCTCCTGAGTATGCTGATACCTCATATGTGGTGGAAAACCACTGTTTGGGCGTATGTTACGGCTCGTAAGGGAAGGAGCATTATTTGACTTTTGAAATGCAAAATCAACTAGAATAAACAGTGGACACTATGTCACGCTTGCTTTAGCCCCAATTGTTTTTTATTTCCACAAGGATAATAGGAAATAAATTGACCCCAAAATTTGTTGTGCAATTTCAACTGAGTACACTGATACCCCTATATGTAGTGTAAAATCCAAGTGTTAGGGTGCTTGAAAGGGAAGGAGCGACATTTGACTTTTCCTACAAAAATATTGCTCCAGACAGGGGCGTAACTACAATAGGTGCAGGGGTTGCAATTGCACCTGGACCCGGAGCCTGGGGGGCCCCAAAAGTCCCTTTGGCCTTTAGAAAAAATCTAATACTATTAAAGATTTGCAATAATTGGGGGCTCCGTTGGAGCTTTCGCATCAGGGCACATGAGCTTCAAGTTACGCCACTGGCTTTAGTCCCAATTTTTTTTTTATTTTTACAAGGGTAACAAGAGAAAATTGACCCCCAACATTTGATGTGCAGTTTCTCCTGAGTACACCAATATCCCAATCGTGGTGGAAAGCGTTCTGTTTGGGCATACTGCAAACACCAAAATGCAGGAGTGACATTTTGGAGAGCAGACATTGATGGAATTGTTTGCGGGTATATTTCACATTTGTAGAGCACAGAATCCTATATTGAAATTTATATAGTGTTTTCCTGGTATGTGAATTTTATAATGCGGTGGCATATGTAAGTTGTATAGAGTACATCAGGTTGACATACAGTATGTGAGTTTTGTAGAGTACATCAAATTGGCATATGCAACATGCTGATCCCAGCCCTAACTCATTCTTTAACTTATCGCTATCTTCTGGTACCTTCCCCTCTGACTTCAAACATGCCACCATCACACGCATCCTCAAAAAGTCTAATCTTGACCCAACTGCCATGCCCAGCTATTTCCCCATATTGCTGCTCCTGTTTGCTTCCAAACTCCTTGAGCAGCATATCCATGCTCAACTTTTCTCCCATCTCTCGTCTAACTCTCTCCTTGACAACCTCCAATCTGGCTTCCGCCCCCACCACTCCACCAAAACTGCCTTACCAAAATTACTAATGACTTATTCACTGCCAAAGCCAACAGGCAGTTCTCCATCCTCCTCCTTCTAGAACTGTCCTTTTCTCCTATCCTGGATCACCTCATACCTTACTGACCGCACATTTAGTGTTTCCCACTCCCACACTACCTCCTCATCCCGAACTCTCTCTGTTGGAGTCGCACAAGGCTCTGTCCTGGGGACCCTACTTTTCTCCATCTACACCCTTGGCCTAGGACAAAGTCCCATGGCTTCCAGAACCAACTGTATGCTGACGACACTCAGATCTACCTCTCTGGCCCAGACGTCACCTATCTGCTGTCCAGAATCCCGGAGTGTCTGTCAGCCATATCGTTCTTCTTCACCTCTTGCTTCTCAAAACTCAATGTAGACAAAACCAAACTCATCATCTTTTCTCTATCTCTTGTACCCTATCCAATCTATGTATTATCGTAAATGGCATGACGTTGTCTCCTACACCTGAAATCCGCTGTCTTGGAGTAACTCTCGGCGCTGCCCTGTCCTTCAAACCACACATTCCAACTCACGCCACCTCGTGTCACCTCCAACTCAAAAATATTTCCAGTATCCGTCCTTTCCTCAACCCTCAACCTACTAAAATGCTTGTACACGCCCTCATCATCTCCTGCCTCGATTATTGCAACCTCCTCCTCTGTGGCCTCCCTGCTAACACTCTTGTGTGGAGCCCACTGGGACGGGGTACTCGGTACCGGACCGGGGTACTGTTGGGGATGTCATGGATGTCATGGTTCGGTCCGTGTCCCGGGTTCTCACAAGTAAAGGGGTATTTACAAGGATTAGTTTGTCATGATGCCACCCACGGGTTGTGGTCAGCAATGGGACCACCGTTGCAGCGCAGCTCTGCCAGGAGGATGGATGGATGATAGGGCTGCAGCCATATGGATGAGCCCGCCGTGGGTCGGGCTGCTTCTGGCAGGGTAAAAGGTATGAAATGCAAAGTTCATTATACCTGGAATCAGACACGGACACTTAAGCAGGGTTCACTGGGTTTACTTTCAAGTTCTTCAAAGTCTCAGAAGTCACGGTACAGTTTCCAACACAGTTCACAGTTCAATTAACTTCAGGAACACTCAACCCTTTGCAGCCAAGCTGTCGCTCTGAGACCGCTCACTCCTTCTATGTGTCCTTTCAGGCTGTTCTCTCCCTCTCTGGTCTCTCCGCAGGTTGTATGGCGGCAGCCTGGGCCTTTGTATGTAGCTTCCCCCTATGTGTCTGGGTGGTAAGCTGGGCCCTCGTGGTTGCTGCTGTGCCTCCAACCCTGTAGTGGGAACACGGACCTGGAATCTGTGTTCCCCGCCGGTGTGTCTGGGGAGACAGTATAATTGCTTCAGTCCCCCTCAGAGCTGACACTCTGGTGGTTGCCTAGCCTGCAGTAACCCTATCTTCCAAGGCATTACCAGGCTCCTTCTAACCCATGTGATTCCAGCACAATCAGGGAAAACCACGCATAGTTAGTCAGTGCTGCTGTGTTCCTTGGACCCGGAGATACCGGTCCAGTCTCTGTCTTCACACTCCCCTGGGATGCCAGCTATGGACGAGCTTTCTCTCCATGGTTTCTGTGACTCTGTGGATTCTGTGTCTCCAGGTAGCCCAATCCCACCGGGATGTGTCAGTTTCTGTCTGTTCTTGTCTACTCGGCTCACTCTGGCCTCCTCAGTCTTTACTTCTCAGCCTACTAACGCCTTCCTCCTCTTTTTCCTCTATTTGTGCTCTTTATCACCTGATCTACCTTCCTTCCCACCCACTTTCCTCTAAACCCACCACCCCTTGCCAGCCTAGAGTCCCGGGCTCCGGGTTGGGTGTGTGTGTGCTGTGAGGGTGTTTGTTGCACAAACCGTCTATCTTCCTTCCTGGCTGCAGTTCCCTACGTGGGCCACCCTGATCGCAGCGGCGCCACACTTGCACCTCTCCAGTCTGTCCTCAACTCTGCTGCCTGAATAATTCACCTCTCTCCTTGCTACTCCCCTGTTTTTCCCCTCTTCAAATCCCTCCAGTGGCACCCAATTCCCCAATGAATCCAATTTAAACTACTAACACTGACCTACAAAGCCGTCCACAACCTGTCCCCTCCCTATATGTATGAACTAATCTCCCAATATCTTTCCTCACGTAATCTTCGATCCTCCCAAGACCTCGTCCTCTCCTCCAGTTCTTGTGTCTTCAAGGGGAACCGTGAGTAGTATGTCCATCTCCACACCAGCAACATGGCAACCTGTCCAGCAGGGAACCTACACTACTTGGGTGTATCATTACTTCGGTGTGACATCATAACATTTTATTGTCAATCCATGATGTGTATATTATTTCTGTGTGAAAATATCATTATGCACTAACACACATTGCTCTACTGTGATGTGACTGGGCACTATTACTGGAATGTAACTTTATTTGTTTACCGTGACATCACCATGTACATTAGAAATAGATAAATGGTCTTCAGACCCAGGCATGGATATCCTTGGCGGACAGAATGAAAGAGAAATTGTCTGTGCGCTAACATGCAGAGTATCAAAATATTTCTATCAGTTCAAGATAATTTAAATCATTTTTTTATTGCTCAGAATATAAAATGTAATAAAATATAAGCCTTATCTTAATAAATTATGTTCTGGATAATAATCCATTGACATGAAGATATAACTTCAGCAATCTGGTACCAGTTCCTGAAAATGAAGAGATATGCCAAATTGTACATCATCTTTCAACTAGATGACTGTAAATGTAAGATAGGAAAATAGAAGGAGATTGTTAAAACTTACCTTTTGGAAGCCAAGTTTATGTTACTTAATATATCAAACATTCTTGAATGTGACCCAAAAATTATTCTTTCACTTGGGACTAACAGTCTTCCGCCCAGGAAATTCTTACACTAAGCAGAATAGAAGAGCAGCAAAGCTGAGAAGGGAGAGAACCTAGTAGTATAGTATGAGCCAGAGGGAGTCACGTAGAGTAGGAGTTACTTCCCAGTGGAGAACCACACTTGCCCCAGATATTACAGCTGCAATTACAACAGGCTAATTCATTCCTGGATGTTTGCTTCATCATTGTCTTATAAATGTCCTACAGCATTTCCTGAATCCTGTGTATAGAATGATCATTTACATTAGATTTGGGATAGTTTTCTTTACTGATTCTAAATACAAAATACAGCTGCAAGATTTAAAGACGCATGTATTCCACCACAGTGTGTTCATTGTGGACAACCTAATATTCTCCACCAAAAGCCTCCAAAATAATTTAATGATTAATTTGTTAAGCATAAACTAATATTCCCCACTCCAGTACCCTTGATTGTAAACTTTGCAGGAGCAAATACTGTCATGACCTGCCACTTGCTTATACCTCGGCCGCTGTCCTGCTGCTCTGCTCTTCACCACCCACTTCTTGTTTTCTGATGACAAGCAATTCGATGATCCTCTCCGGTGCCTCTTATTTCTATTGCCAATACGGTATTCCTCCTGAGACCTCTGGTGCAGTTTCTATCTTGCACAAACATGAACCTCGAGCTCCTCTCACCAATGTCCTGCTTCTTGAGCCAAATCCCAAGTGGTCCACGCTTCATATAGGCCCTAAATTCAATGATCAATGCCTTAAAGGAGTTTTCCCATGAACATAGTTAATTTTAATCAATAAATCTTGGAATAGTAATAATTTCCACAATTGGATATAATTTTAAAATAAGTTCCTGAGCTGAGATAATCTTATATATGTGTCCCTGCTATGTACTGTGTAATGGATGTGTCTGACCATACAGGGACATGGTCTGATCATACCACATCTCCTGTGCTGAGATAATCTTATATATTTGTCCCTGCTATGTACTGTGTAATGGATGTGTCTGACTATACAGGGACATGGCCTGATCATACCACATCTCCTGGCCAGGGAGGAAGTAGTAAAACGTATACAGACATTACAGCACGGTAATGTGAATTATTCTTTCTTTGAGGTAAAACATTTTTTAAAAACAGGCAGGGAAATGTTTTACCTCACAAACAGAATCAGCTAATGATGTAATGCCTGTATAATCCTTTGCATTTTCCCAGGTGGAGTCTATCATTTCTTAATCTATTGATCAACTCTTTGGGCAGCACCAACCACAGCCTCCAAGACCTTATTCAGAGAGGTGCACTTACTGTTTTTCCTTCACTGTAAATCTTCCATTTAGGAAGGGCCCACAAGTTCTCAATAGGGGTGAGGTCAGGTGAGGAAGGGACCATCACATTACTTCTTCATCTTCAAAGAAGCACTCCCATCAACGTTTTTATCCTAATAATATATTGCAATCATCATATTACATGACAAAGTATACTTACAATTGCTCATTTTGCCTTCCAACCCTGTGAACTCTTCTCTTTTGTCTGATTTACGTAGAAACAGGAAGTCCCTTGTTCCTGCATGAATCATTCTCTTCTTCAACTCCTGAACAAGCTGCTCCTTCCTCCTCCCTGCCAGGGACTTTTGCAGTGACTCATGACTCATTCAGGGAAAATAGGCTTCCTGTTTCTATACAGAGTTCTGATCACGTGCAGTGAACTGCTTTGAAGCTGGACCTCTTATACATAGGCGTAAGAAGCTCAATGAGGTGAGGAGAACAAAACCATGTGCACAGGAGTAATGATGAGCGAGCATGCTCGGCGCTACTCGTTACTCGCAAGAGTATTCCGGTACTCGGGATGCTCGGTGAGCACCGAGTACCACTGAGATGCTCGGACTCCTCGATAATAATTATCAATCTGACACAAATACACAGCTCCCTTCAGTGCACACAGTGAGCTGGCACCTCACAGAGAGCAGATTGATTGTTAGGGTCCCTCTGGGGGGCACAGCAAGGTGTTGTATGTTGCGACAATTTGAAAAAGCCAACCCTCCCGCCCTTTCCCAGAAACACTCGTTTTATAGCCGGAAGTCTGTGGGCGGAGCCTGTCACTAATTGACTTACATTGGGCTCGGTGCTCGGGCCGAGTACACGAGTATCTTGGGATGCTCAGCCCGAGCATCGAGCACCCGAGCATTTTATTACTTGCTCATCTCTACACAGGAGCCTTTGTATAGCACAAACGATGACGTTGAGTGTTGTAAAGTAGGTTATCATGCTCCCAGGGGTGTGATGATATGCTATGTGGGCCGACTAGTCAGGAAACTAATGACCCTCGACTATTCAAAGCCCTATTTTGTATCACCCTAAATGGTCTTTACAAATACATTTTTTAAAGATCTGTTTATATGTTCAAATACAGGACCGGCCTTAGGCATGTGCAAGCGGAATGGCCACACAGGGCGCCAGGCCCCAGTCTCCAGAGGGGATGCAGCAGGGAGACAGCTGTCACTTTGATTAGCTGCTACCACTTCCAGGGGCCTCGCTGCTCTTGTGCCCCGAATCATAATTTCGAAGCTCCGATTCTCTGGGGCTGTGTACAACAGTGTACCTCAGCAGAACAATCCATGCAGCAGCTGCCCCTCTTCCCTCCAGCTCTCTTCAGTCGGTACCATAGAGCCTCCTCTCGGCCTCCAGCCTGTGCAGAGAGGTGTCCTCACACCCAAGGACTCTTCTATTGATGGAGGTGAGGAGTTCACAGCTGTCTGTCATCTTCTTTCCAGCAGTAATAGCTGTCGGCTCTGAGATAACAGTCACTTAGGGTCTGTGCTAATATCTCTGCTGTGTGGTCAGTGCAGGATCCAGGCACCTCAGCCACTCCAGCACCTACTCAGCACTGAGCTCTGAGCATATGGTCTCCATACCAGTGATCCTAATCTCTGAGAGGGCAGCCTCCTGTCACTACTGAACTGCTGAGTCCAGGCTGCCTGGGACTGTCCCCTGACCCCATCCCCCATGGAGTATAGTGGGGGCTACTAATGGTTGGCACTATCATACATAGTTGGGGCTATCAGGGTGTGGGGCTGCACAGGGGCTCAGTATACAGTGTGTGGGCTGTAGAGGGCTCAGTATACAGTGTGGGGGCTGCAGACGGTCTCAGTATACAGTGTGGATGCTGCAGAGGGCTCAGTATACAGTGTGGGGCTGCAGAGGGGCTCAGTATACAGTGTGGAGGCTGCAGAGGGGCTCAGTATACAGTGTGGGCTGCAAGGGGCTCAGTATACATTGTGGGGGCTGCAGAGGGGCTCAGTATACAGTGTGGGCGCTGCAGAGGGGCTTAGTATACAGTGTGGGGCTACAGAGGGGCTCAGTATACAGTGTGTGGGCTGTAGCGGGCTCAGTATACAGTGTTGGCTGCAACGGTCTCAGTATACAGTGTTGGGGGCTGCAGAGGGGCTCAGTATACAGTTTGGGGCTGCAGAGGGCTCAGTGTACAGTGTGGGGCTGCAGAGGGGCTTAGTATACAGTGTGGGGGCTGTAGAGGAGCTCAGTATACAGTGTTAGGCCTGCTAGGCGGGTTATAATACAGTGTATGGCTACTACGAGGGCCTTTACACCGTGTGGAGGTTACTCATTCGGTCACTATACAGTGTTGGGGCATTATACTGTGTAGAGGGGAGCTGCACAGGGAAGAATCTGGACATTATTAAATGTTACATGAATGCTCATTGTTATAGGGGCACTCATGTTATTGTGACTGTCGAAGGGGCACACAAGGGCATTATTACTTTCTAGGGGAAAGAATATGGGCATTGTTTTGTAGGGCACTTGTACAGGGCATTAATATATTCTAGAAGTTTGTTTTACCATCTAGAGGGCACACAGCACACATCAGGTGCAGTAATATGGATACAGCAGAAGCTCAGCATTGGGGCATCGCTAGTGACTTGCCCATCCTGGAGCCATGGGGTACTCGGAACCGGGCTGCTATTCTGCCGGGGAAGTCACAGGGGTCGAGAGCCTGCTTTTGTGATCCCAGGGGAGTCAGTGCTCACTTTCTGGCCGGATGTACTGGTTCTAGGGAGTACTGGATGGGAATAAAGTTTATAGGGAAAATGTTTGTGACGCCACCTATGATTTTCGGTTAGTAAGAACTGCAGATCAGACCTCTGGGGTTGTTGGGTTGGCAGCTTGATGTCGTGGCTCCCCGTTGGTGGAGCGGGAACCCTGGGACATATATGTTTAATTGCAATGGCTTTTGTGGTGCCCTGCAAATGCAGGCGTCACAAAGGGGTATTACACCCATAAAAGAGGTGTAAATGCTCCAGCTGCAGGTGGACCCTAGGATGGTGGGTGGGACCCATTCCCAGCACTCCCACATTAGTTTAGGGTGGGAGGTTACCCGGGAGGGGATATATTCACCTCTACGGGGATCAAGGAGTCTTTGACCGAGAGTTGGAGGAGAAAGGAGGAAGGGGGAAGGTTCTAGAAAGATCAACTAAGTGGAACGAGGCGGAAGGTCACACCGGGTCACTTTCAAGCCAAACTGGAGGAAAGAAGAAGGGACCTTGAGGAGGTCCTGAAAGGGGGCGCCCGATGAGGGAGTCCGGGCCCTAGGAAGAAAGGGAGATCCTCAGAGTGGAGCACCCATACTCCAGGGGTTGCTCCAGTCCACCAGGGGAAATGCCGGGCCCTGGGATTCCGCCAGAGTTCAGCTTTGCAGTCGGCAACCGGCTGCTGTGGCTCATTTATCAGCCGCAGCACCCTGCCATCGGAGAGGTCTGCCTGCTTCCTCACCAACAGGGAGGGGTCTCCCGATACTACCTACACAGAGCTACTGGGTATAGATTGATCCAAAGCGGGAAGAACGGACACGGATTAGTTAACGAAGGTACACCAAGGGTTCCACCATACTACCTGGGATCCACTTGCAGCCACCTGTTAAGCTATCTGTCCTTTAGCATCTAAAGTGCTGAACTGTGAACTGTAACTGTTGCTGCTACGAGTTAACAGTAAAGTACCCGGGAGAAAGTGACTTTGCTTCTGCCTGTGTTCTTCTGCATCAATCTGTTCCCTTTTCAGGAACGCTGCCCCGGAGGTCCAGCCCTACCTGTACGGGGCTTTGCCATCTCAGTGCATTTCCATCTACCTCCGGCGGACTGTGGCAGCACTGGTGACAGCTCACCAGAAACTACAGGTGGCGTCACGTGAACTGTACATAGTAAATCCCTGTAGATATAACCCCTTTTTGAAGTGTCACCCAGGACACGGGATCAGGCGCGGCCACCACTCCCCGTGACACAGCAACGCTACTCCTGAAGCCTGATACCCGAGTACCCCAAAGCCTGGGGCTCGACATATATTTCTGGCGGCACGAACAGGATATTACCAGGTACTGTGCGCCTTTGACTTGTGAAAATAACTTTTTCCGCCATTGCTTGGCGCCAAAAATGGGTTCCCGCCATTACTGCAGGAGGACCCAAGATGGCACCGTAGCCATGCACTAAGCACTATGTGCAGGCCCGGGGGTGTGCCTTAGCCCTTAGAAGAAGGAGGGCCAAGACGGAGGCGCCAAAAAGTGTGGCCGCCCATATTGCCATCAATAATCAGGGAGGTGGCTCACAGGAAGTCCTCGGAGTGGCCGCCCATAAAGAGACAAACCGGAAGAGAGGACAGAACAACCAAGGCTCCTTTGTACCTGGCAGCATGGCGGCATCCCGTTGGAGAGACATACTGCGCGAGCTCGAGGAACAAGCCTTAGCCGCGCAAGGGCGACCCGGCAGCGGCGTACCTCTTAACACTAGAGGGGGATGCTGACTGCTGGAGGGACGCATTTGGACGGCTCTGGCAGGACATGGAAGAAGCCCTGACGTGGGTGAGCAGAAGGTGGAGCGGGCCTATGAGCTGACGTCAATGAGAGAAGGCCGTGAAGCGTGAGTGGCAGCGGTAGCAGAGCAAGCAGTTGTGGACTACAGTGCCTTGTTACCCCCGTACCACCACCCATCCAGACCCGGGACACGGGAGTTCAGACCTAACCCCCGGCAACACCACTGTCCCGTACCAGCAGCTACCTCCGGCTGGAGGCAGCGTGGACGTCCTGTACTGACCCAAACATCATCGTCGAAGCAGAGTACGACGAGACAGACTATGAGGATCTGGAGGACGTCGAAGGAGCATCGGGAGGGAGTATTGAGCCCCAGGCTTTGGGGTACTCGGGTATTAGACTCCAGGGGTAGCGATGCTGTGTCACGGGGAGTGGTGGCCGCGCCTGATCCCAGTGTCCTGGGTGACACTTCAAAAAGGGGTTATATTTACAGGGAATTCTATGTACAGTTCACTTGACGCTACCTGTAGTTTCTGGTGATGGGTTACCAGCGCCGCCACAGTCGGCTAGAGGTAGCTGGTAATGCGGCTAGGATGACTAAGCCCTCTACAGGTAGGGCTGTTCCCCTGGGGCAGCATTCCTGAAAGGGAACAGGTTGATGCAAGAAAACACAGGCAGAAGCAAAGTCACTTTCTCCAGGGTACTTTACTTTTGACTTGTAGCAGCGTCAGTTACAATTCACAGTTCAGCATTTAGATGTTACAAGAACAGGTAGCTTAATGGGTGGCTGCAAGTGGATCCCAGGTAGTATGGTGGAACCCTTGGTGTACCTTCGTAACTAACCCGTGTCCATTCTTCCCTGCTTTGGATCAATCTATACCCAATAGCTCCGTGTAGGTAGTACCGGAGTCCCCTCACTCGTTGGTGAGGAAGCAGTCAGACCTCTCCGATGGCAGGGTGCTGCGGCTGATGAACAAGCCACAGCAGCCAGTTGCCGACTGCAAAGCTGGACTTTGGCCGGATCCCAGGGCCCCGCGTTCCTCTGGTGGACTGGAGTATCCCCTGGAGTATGGATGCTCCACTCTGAGGATCTCCATTTCTTGATAGGGCCCGGACTTCCCCCTCGGGCCCCCCTTTCAGGATCTCCTCTAGGTCCCTTCTTCTTTCCTCCAGTTCGGCTTGTAACTGACCCAGTGTGACCTTCCGCCTCGTTCCAATAAGCTCAATCTTCTTACAACCTTTCCTCTTCCTCCATCTCCTCCTGGTCCCTCAGCCGAGAGACCTAGGCCAAACAGACCTCGGAGCAAAGACAAAAGACCAAAAGACCTCCTTGATCCTCCTAGAGGTGAATTTATCCCCTCCCGGGTAACCTCCCACCCTCAACTAATGTGGGAGTGCTGGGAATGGGTCCCACCCACCATCCTAGGGTCCACCTGCAGCTGGCAGTATTTACACCTCTTTTACGGGTGTAATACCCCTCTGTGATGCCTGCATTTGCGAGGAGCCACAGGAGCACCCCAGAAGCTGGTGGTAGACCGCATGGCAGCGGCAGCAGCGAGGTACCCCGCCATAGTGAGCTCAGCGGAGACGAGAGTGAACTCCAGAGTCCCAACCGGCAATTCACCACCTCACCAGTACCAGTCACCCCAGCCATCTCAATCAGCTTTGAATGAAAGAGACCAAGTGAATAGACAAAGACGCCAAGAGGAATGGTTCCCGAGAGAGCAAGCAACAAGGCGACTACGGGACGAGGCAAGATTGCAGCCCCCGCTTCCAGTAGAACTACACCGCCAAGGAACCGTCATATCCGTGTACAGGACGAAGGATGGGGATTTCTACGAGAACCAGGACTTCAGGACGATATATTTTTCGCCAGACATGATGAAGAGTCTTACCTGCGGTGAGGATGTAGCGACCGGTGGTAAGGCCGCGGGTGTGTGTGTATGTCTTGCTTCAACAGAATCTCCATACTCCGATTTAACCGGTAGTAACATTTCTTTACTGTAAAACATATCTATAACACAGTCAACTGATCTAGCTGCACACATGCATATGGTGGAGTCCCCGGATCTTTACTTTATCCGGGTGCGCAGCAAGAAGAAGAAAAAGAAAAAAACAAAATGGAGATATCTTTCCCTAACTTTCCCTCAAATCACGTACCAGTCTATCACAGAAGAAGATGTCGCTCCCACGTGGCAGGCCTGGGATCTCACGATGACGGGTCCCGCTGCAGCGCTGAAGGGGAAACTCCTCAGTCCTCTTCTTTGGTCTTCTTCCGCAGGTAACAGATTTTTGGTAGTCTCTCTCTCTGTCCCGGGGCACACCGAGCAGCAGAAGGGAGATCACGGTAGCACAGATGGCTCCCTTATGTCGGTCACAACCCCTACACATGTAATCCGGTGGCAATGTCCTGAATTTGAGTTGGACCCTCGGTAAAATAATGTCCTGCAGACCGGGGGTTGCAACAGCGATCCTCACAAGGTATTTCTTCCCAAGAATCCGGTTGCAAAAGAGCCCTATGTCGGGAAACACCACACGCAGGTCTGTCCTGGCTGAGCTCTGGGTCTGCACTCCTCTCCCGCACTTTTTCTTCCTCAGCATAAGGCTGTTGTGGGAGGGGATCAGCAATCAGTGTTTTTTTCTCTGCAGTCATTTCAGCAATTGTCCACGAGGGGCAGTATCAGACTGTGTAATGTTCACTTCACTGTCCATTTCAATAATAACACAGTCAGGGCTACCCACTCCGTTACATACCCCCCCACTTAAAGGTTGGCAGTCCCTGTCAACAACCGCCGGCTCCAAGGCAGTGATGGCTGTAGATATCACAGGGGTTGGTTGAGAAGTGGGCCATACATACTGGTCCCTGTAGAACCGTCCGGGAGGGACCCCAGCAGTGGTGCGGCCAGTGTGTCGCAAGGGTCAGTTGTTCCCATCCTCGTCACTGTCTTTACTCGGTATACATGTCCATTGGGGTAAGGGCGTTCGATTACCCGGTAGACTTCAGTCTCCCACTTGGCTCGAAGTTTCCCTTGAGGCTTCTTATATACGGAGCAAGACTAGCTGTCCCAACTTTAAGGGTTTCTCTTGCACGGGGAGTGGGTCAGCATGTATCTGGCCCCGGATTTGTTGACTCACCAGCCGGTGTACCATCTCCATCTTCTGTCGGTGAGTATTTAGCCAGGAGGGGTAGTTATGGCAGACATCTTCTGGGCGGAATAGGTTCAGGTCATGGACTCCTTTTCCTGGGCGGCCAAAGAGAAGAGTGTGTGGGGTGTAGCCAGTCACAGAGTGGACCTGGTTGTTGTAGGCCCATACTAGATCTGGAAGGAATTGGGGCCATCGATCTTTCTTATCTTCGGCCAAGGTGCGGATCAGCTGAAGTAGGGTCCGGTTAAAGCGTTCACATGCACCGTTCCCTTGTGGATGGTAAGGAGTGGTCCTCGACTTCTGGATCCCATACATCTGATGCAGCTCCTCGATGACTCTGCCTTCGAAACAAGCCCCCTGGTCGGAGTGTAACCTCTCCGGACACCCATAGACGTGGATGAACTGTCGACAGATGGCCTGTGCAGCCGATTCGGCCGTCTGGTCTTTGGTAGCAACAACGACGGCGAATTTTGTGAAGTGGTC
Source organism: Allobates femoralis (assembly GCA_033576535.1). Lineage (NCBI taxonomy): Eukaryota > Metazoa > Chordata > Amphibia > Anura > Aromobatidae > Allobates > Allobates femoralis. Next base: position 101,030,003 of record JARQOC010000005.1, on the reverse strand, counting down.
CACCATGACTAGGCAGTATTGATAGCCATTGCTCGCCGTCCCGATCAGCAGATAGTCCACCATCAACAGCTCAAGAGGCCTGGAGGTTTTAATCGTCTGGACAGGTGCACGCTGTTCGGTGGAGTTGTGCAGTTCACAGGTGCGACAGGTTCTGCAGACGTCTTTGACCAGCTTGCGGAGCCCTGGACAGTAGATGGACTGTTGAATCCACCGAAAGGTCTTGTCTATTCCAAAGTGACCGTTCCTTTTGTGTGCTTCGTCCACCATCTCACGGGCCAATTGGGCAGGCACCACAACTTGTGTACATTCCTCCAACATGTGGGACAGGAGAACCTTCCGATATAGTACCTCTTCTCTCAGAATTAGCCGATCCCACTGGCTGAGCAAGGACAAGGTCCCGGACAGAGACTTATACCGAGGTGAGCAGGTCACTTTTGAGCGTTACCCCGGCCCTTTAGGCTGATTTGCAATAAGAATATCCCACCAGCAAGAGACTCCCAATGTTGAGACATTGCACTGTATATAGCCCCTTTTTCAGCAACCATGCCCCTTTATTTTTGCCTTTCCATTTTTGCAAAACCCTAAATGAAGAGTGTGTCCTTGTGAGTTTTGTTATCATCTGAAGAATCAGAGACTTTTATTTTTGAACTTTCCCTACTGTTGATCATGTGTGCTGTGTGTGCTGGACAATACATTACCTCTGGGCCCACGTAGTTAGTACCGGTCCCCGTTGGGCCAAGTTACATAATGTCTTTTATGCAGATAGTCATAGCCGGAGAGTAATAACTTTGCCAACAGGTAAACCGAGGACCCTGGGGTCTAATATACTAATTACTGCAATGTTTATATATGTGTAACATTTAAAGAAAAGTGCCTCCTAGTGATAGGAAGAAATCTAAATATATTGTATATAGTTTACCTGTTGATGTTTAATATAAAAAGAACAATGCTTTTTCGCTTCCCGGTAAACAGGTACAGATACTCGCGGACGAGTATATTCTATCAGGGGGGTATGTGGTGCCCCGCAAATGCAGGCGTCACAGAGGGGTATTACACCCATAAAAGAGGTGTAAATGCTCCAGCTGCAGGTGGACCCTAGGATGGTGGGTGGGACCCATTCCCAGCACACACACATTAGTTTAAGGTGGGAGGTTACCCGGGAGGGGATATATTCACCTCCAGGGGGATCAAGGAGGTCTTTGACTGAGAGTTGGAGGAGAATGGAGGAAGAGGAAAGGTTCTAGAGAGATCAGCTAAGTGGAATGAGGCAGAAGGTCACACCAGGTTGGTTTCAAGCTGAACCGGAGGGAATAAGAAGGAACCTTAGTTAATGAAGGTACACCAGCACCCTGCCATCAGAGAGGTCTGCCTGCTTCCTCACCAACGAGAGAGGGGACTCCCGGTACTACCTACACGGAGCTACTGGGTATAGATCAATCCAAAGCGGGGAAGAACGGACACGGGTTAGTTAACGAAGGTACACCAAGGGTTCCACCATACTATCTGGGATCCACTTGCAGCCACCCGTTAAGCTACCTGTCCTTGTAACATCTAAAGTGCTCAACTGTGAAATGTAACTGTTGCTGCTACGAGTTAACAGTAAAGTACCCGGGAGAAAGTGACTTTGCTTCTGCTTGTGTTCTTCTGCATCAATCTGTTCCCTTTTCAGGAACTCTGCCCCGGAGGTCCAGCCCTACCTGTAGGGGGATTTGCCATCTCAGCCGCATTTCCATCTACCTCCGGCGGACTGTGGCGATGCTGGTGACCCCTCACCAAAAACTACAGGTGAGGTCACGTAAACCGTACATAGTAAATCCCCTGTAAATATAACCCTTTTTGAAGTGTCACCCAGGACACGGGATCAGGCGCTGCCACCACTCCCCGTGACACAGCAACGCTACTCCTGAAGCCTGATACCCGAGTACCCCAAATCCTGGGGCTCGACACTTTGTCAGGTTGGATTCACTCTGGGCCTCTTTACCTCGTCTACTGTGGCAGTCGGCGGCTCCGCATGCAGGGAATAACGCAGTCTCACAAAGTGTTGGAATTTTTTACCCGGTTTACTCGCTTCTGTTGCAATTGGCCACCGGGCGCTTCTCTCTACTCAGTCCATCCTGGCTTTTCCACAAGGAATTGGGATAACTTGCCCAGGACCCCTTCGTGTGCCTCTCCATTCTCTGGTCTCTCACTCCCAGAGCTATGTCTTCGCCTCTCCTGTTAGCGCCTCCAGACGCAGTGCCCCGATCTAGCAGCCACGGGTCCTGTCGGGCAACTGTTACCTTTCTCCTGATCCTAGTCTGGCTGCCTTCTAAGCTGGTGTGTCGGGTTGCGACCACCACTCCTGTAGACTGCGTGGCCTCTGGTTGGTGGTTCGGGCTTACAGCGTCCGTGCCATGGTCAGGGCCATTTCCCTGATTCTTGACCAACCCCTCTGTTCGACTATCTTAGTCCTAGATCTAGGTGCCCAGGTTGTCTCTCTCTCTATCTGTGCCCCTGGGGTTTTCTCTGTTCCCCTTCTCTCGCCTGCACACTTTTCACTCCTGCACTACTCATTTACTTCTCACTTCTCACTGCCTGACTTCCCACTCTCTGTTCTTTCCTTGTCCCCTTTTTGACTGGGCCCTCCCCGATGGGTCCTAAGGTGTGTGGGTGTGTTTGGTGGGGGTCTAGGTTGACCATCCCATTTCCTCTTGGACTGGGATACCACACTCATTTAGTGAGTGGAGTACCCCTTTGTGGCGACCAGACCAGTGGGGCGCCATGCTAGGATGAGGATTTTGTCCAGGTTGGGAATAGATGGGGATGGGCTGGAAATGTAAGAAGTTAGATGTGTCTGTGTTGTCATCTCTGTAGACGAGTCGTTGCTGGAGATGCCAAGTCGGTCTGGATGGGAAAAGTGAACAACTCCATAAGAAAAAACATCAGAGATAAGTCATCCTCTATCAAATGTTCTGCAGGACTAGTATCTACCACTATATGGTCACCATATGGTGGTAATATCAGTGTTGACTTTTGTGTAGAGTTTTTTTTATAACCTGCTGAGGTTACCTGGTTAGGGGTCCACTGAGATGTTTTGCTCGACCTGAGCTGACCCTCTATCTTGTGGCGCCCCACCGGGTAGGCCACCACCAGAGGTACTGCACTCCTCCATTAGATTACAGCAGTGGAAGAAAGGGTGGTTAGTCATGCGCTGCTGTCTGGTCAATTATCCAAGAAGTCGCCAGATGTTGAAAGCAATATCTTTATTATCTTACATGTTTCGTGGCACTACAGACCACTTCGTCAGAGATCCAGAAAGATACCTTTCTGGATCTCTGATGAACTGGTCTGTAGTGCCACGAAACGCGCAAGATAATAAATGTATTACTTTCAACTTCTGGCGACTTCTTTGACCAGACGGTAGTGCACAATTAACCACCCTTTCTTCCACTGCTGTAATCGATTCCCCTGGGCAGAGTGCTGCAAGCCGGTTTCTGCTTAACGGTTGTTGTGACTATCACAACAACAAAAGGTTAGTGCAATTACAAGTACACATCCTTGATCACACCCGGATAAGACCCTATGTGCGCTTTTCTGCTTTTTCTCCTCCATTAGAGCGAGAGTTGTGCCTCTGGTCTCCAGGTACTGGGATGGTGCACTTGAGCTTCACACACACAAACACACACAACACTTAGGACCCTGGGACAGTGGGTGGACCCAAAGGGAGGACCCAAGCGTAGCCATGAGGAAAAGCGTAGACTTAGTAGGAGTAGCGAGAAAGAGAGGAGTGGAGTGGAAGTAGGGAGTGTAGGGGCGGTGTGGTGCAGACTCCCACAGGCTGGAGCATGATCACGCTCGCCCTGGGAGGGAACGACCGACAGGTGTAGAGGAGCAAAGGAGCCCTTGGGGTATGGAACACAGTAGATGTGTAGATCACCGTACACCCGTATCTGGTGAGACAGAGGGCCTTGTGGATGACACAGGGACCTGGCCCTGAACACGGCGTGGAAGCTTCATGCCCGAACTATTGAACCGGAGGCCCTTAGTTCCTAACGGGAGCTGTGGCCGAACACCCGACACAACTCGGAGAAGGCGGCTGAACTAGAGAGCAGTGCTCCGGGAGGGGGTACAAATAAGCACTCGTGGCTGTCGGTACCTGAGCTCTGTGCTGCAGAGGCATTAAGTGAGGAGCAGTGAGATGAGCTTACAGCGCAAAGGAACCACCAGAGCCTGCACTGACCCGGTTCTGGAGACAACGCTGAACCGGAAGTACCCGGCGGCCAAGCTGAAACAACTGAGTAAAAGTAACAGAACTCCAGCTGTGGTGTGTGAGACTTCCCCCATCATACTGCCCTGGGGACTGCGCTCTGCCTGCGGCCTGGTGGCGTCACGAATCCCCCTTTCCCTAGTCATCCCCCGTCATCCAGATCTCGGCCCTCGTCTGTCCCCATGAAAAGAACCGAGAGTGAAGAACAACAGCTGCCCGTTCACTGAGCTACCCCGACCCTGGAGTGGGCATGTCAATCTACACCTCTGATGGAAGCCTATGCTGACAATAAATGCTGTGATTGGAACGCAGACAGTTGCACCTGCTGCCATTGCTGCAGTCAGTGAGATGTATTTTCTATTGTATCTCTCATACTAGCAAGTTGCAGAGAGCTACGTGGAGTAAGGGAATGTTCCTCTATATACCGGGCTTCCTTGATGAAGTGTGAGATCAGGCTGCTGAATAACTCTTCAAAAGAGTTTCCTTTTTCTTTTTAAATAAAAGTTATATATATAAATATATATATATATATGCAGTGCCTACAAGTAGTATTCAACCCCCTGCAGATTTAGGTGGTTTGATAAGATGCCAATAAGTTGGAGCCTTCAAACTGCAAACGAGAGTAGGATTTATTAACAGAAGCATAAATCTTACAAACCAAAAAGTTATGTTGCTCAGTTGAATTTTAATAAATTTTAAACATAAAAGTGTGGGTTAATTATTATTCAACCCCTAGGTTTAATATTTTGTGGAATAACCCTTGTTTGCAATTACAGCTAATAATCGTCTTTTATAAGACCTGATGAGGCCGGCACAGGTCTCTAGAGTTATCTTGGCCCACTCCTCCATGCAGATCTTCTCCAAGTTATCTAGGTTCTTTGGGTGTCTCATGTGGACTTTAATCTTGAGCTCCTTCCACAAGTTTTCAATTGGGTTAAGGTCAGGAGACTGACTAGGCCACTCCATCACCTTGATTTTTTCCATCTTGAACCAGGCCTTGGTTTTCTTGGCTGTGTGCTTTGGGTCGTTGTCTTGTTGGAAGATGAAATTACGACCCATCTTAAGATCCTTGATGGAGGAGCGGAGGTTCTTGGCCAAAATCTCCAGGTAGGCCGTGCTATCCATCTTCCCATGGATGCGGACCAGATGGTCAGGCCCCTTGGCTGAGAAACAGCCCCACAGCATGATGCTGCCACCACCATGCTTGACTGTAGGGATGGTATTCTTGGGGTCGTATGCAGTGCCATCCAGTTTCCAAACGTCACGTGTGTGGTTGGCACCAAAGATCTCGATCTTGGTCTCATCAGACCATAGAACCTTGAACCAGTCTGTCTCAGAGTCCTCCAAGTGATCATGAGCAAACTGTAGACGAGCCTTGACATTACGCTTTGAAAGTAAAGGTACCTTACGGGCTCGTCTGGAACGGCGGAGACCATTGCGGTGGAGTACGTTACTTATGGTATTGACTGAAACCAATGTCCCCACTGCCATGAGATCTTCCCGGAGCTCCTTCCTTGTTGTCCTTGGGTTAGTCTTGACTCTTCGGATAAGCCTGGCCTCGGCACGGGAGGAAACTTTCAAAGGCTGTAGAGGCCGTGGAAGTCTAACAGTAGTTCCATAAGCCTTCCACTTCCGAATGATGCTTCCAACAGTGGAGACAGGTAGGCCCAACTCCTTGGAAAGGGTATTGTACCCCTTGCCAGCCTTGTGACCCTCCACGATCTTGTCTCTGATGGCCTTGGAATGCTCCTTTGTCTTTCCCATGTTGACCATGTATGAGTGCTGTTCACAAGTTTGGGGAGGGTCTTAAAAAGTCAGAAAAGGCTGGCAAAAGAGATAATTAATCCACACATGTGAAGCTCATTGTTCTTTGTGCCTCAACTACTTCTTAATACTTTAGGGGGACCAAACAGAATGCTGGTGGTTTGAGGGGTTGAATAATAATTGACCCACACTTTTATGTTTAAAATTTATTAAAATTCAACTGAGCAACATAACTTTTTGGTTTGTAAGATTTATGCTTCTGTTAATAAATCCTACTCTCGTTTGCAGTTTGAAGGCTCTAATTTATTTGCATCTTATCAAACCACCTAAATCTGCAGGGGGTTGAATACTACTTGTAGGCACTGTATATATATATATATATATATATATATATATATATATATATATATGCGGTTGTTACTAATGCCGGCTGCACACCACAATTTTTCCCTGTCAGGTTCTGCCCATTGTTTGCATGATGCACTGGACAGAACCTGGCAGCCCCGAGCAAACAGAACCGGAGGCAAGTATTCCTGTTTTGTGCCGGAATCAGTGGCTGCCGCTGTCCAATGCTGAAATTTCAGCATAGTGGCTGGAGGGGAGGTAGTCGCGGTGCTGAAATTTCAGCCATGGCTCTATCAGCTGTGCAGTTCAGGAGCTGAATGAGGGCGGCTTGAATTTCAGAGCCGCTGCTTGTTCAGCACCCGGCGTCCGGGAACCGGATCATTTTTCTGGCGATTGCCCCAGATCCTAAAGGATCCGGTTTTGTTTGATTTTTGCCCCGGATACAAAAAATGCTGCATGCTCCGATTTTGTGTCCAGGGCAAAAAAACTAAATAAACTGGATCCATCCAGACAGACACCAAATCGGATGGCAAATAACTGCCATCCGGCCCCATCCGGCCCCATCGGGATACAATAGGAGCAAAATTGGATTCGGGGCTGTCCGGTTTACACCGGACAGCCCCGGATCCAAAAAATTGTGGTGTGAAGCCAGCCTAACATGTCTATTACTGGACTTGGGGGACATCATTTTCCTGCAAGGGGGGTTGTGTGTACAAATCACAGATAGGAGTGTAATCACATTGTGGTAAACGTCGCTTCCTTGAAGCATATTCATATAAACCCCTTATAATAAAATGATGCCCCACTTCCACCCTTTAAAGGGTAATAACCTTTCAGTAAATGTTTGGCCCAGCTGCAGATTATTATATAGAAACAATCCACTCTCTACTCCCCTTCCCCAGGTCCACTGATTCATTCTGCCACTGCTCCTGGTGTCTGATATTGGCTGTGGCACTGATGTCACGTTGATAACGTTGTAGTGTTGATGGGGCATCAGCACCAAAGCCTTTGTCAGACACCTGGAACAGTGGCGGAACGAACCTGGGAAAGGTGAGTAGAGCATACATAGATTGTTTCTTTATAATAATCTGTAGCTGGTGAAAATTATTTTCAAAGAGTAAACAACCCTTTTATTATGACATTCTGCTGCCGCTGAGTTGTGTATTATGAGGTTTTGCAGTGAATGAGATGTGTATTATCAGGGTCTAAATTCACTGAAGTGTCTAATATGAGGTTCTGCAGCAGCTGAGGTGTATACTATAACATTCTGCAACAGCTGATATATGTATTGGAGTTACTGCAGCGGATGTGTATGCTATAAGGTTCTGCAGCAGTGTGTGTATGTGGCGCCCCTGCATCTTGGTCGCCACAGTGGCACTCCACCTACTCCATAAGTGTGGTGTCATTGCTCTCATGTAAGACAGGGGCACAAACCTGAGACACACAGAGACACACACATCCAACATCCAACACCATTCCCAACTCCAGGTCAGGAGATGCAGAGAGGAATAGGCCCCTCTAGGGGGCATTCCCCATCTGCTGGCTGGAGGAAGGAGTAGTCTAGGGGGTGGGAGGAGTTAGTCAGTAAGTGAGAGAGTGAGTGGTGAGAGAGACAGAGATGGAGTTCTAGGGGTCACTGGAGCTGGGGAGGAGTGGGACCAGTGGGTAGGTCGCCACGTGACCCAGTCCAGGGAGAACCCCGAATCCAAAGACAACTTCTAGGTTGTGGTGGAGGAGCTAGCTGCATGAGGGTACCGTCCCCAATCTGGTGTGAAACTGCACATTCAAGCCAGGAAACCGAAGACTACTGGTCTGCATGAGTAGTAGCCAACCCCATGTACACTCCCAAGCACAATGGCTACAGAGGGCCAAGAGAACTTGATAGCCATCACTCATCAGGGTCCGCAGACACCTGCTTTGGTTTTGTAGCACAAAAGCGCAAGGACAGAGGAAAGGAGGAAGATCAGCGCAGAGAGAGCAGCAAAGAAAGGTCTACAAAAGGGTGTGTAAAGCGGAGTGTCCCTGGATTATCTGAGGGCTGGCAAAACTGCAAGCTGGAAGAGCACAGTACCAGGCTGGGTCTGCACAGAGCAAGTTACAAGTAAAGAACCTGGTAAGAACTGCATTCCCTGTGTCCTCCTGTTTCTTTTCGTGCCCTTCTTGCTGTACACAGCACCATAACTACCACTGCCATTCTCCATATAGACTTCCTACAACATTCCAGGGGCCCGCTCCGCCTGTGGGGAGTTTTCCATACAAGCTTCCCGTCCATCTATTCCCTGGGAGCCTACACAGCAGCACTGGTCATCCCTGACCAGGCACCACAGGTGGCTTCACAATCATCTACAAGTTCCCTGTAAATATTCCCCTTAATCTGCTCGGTCAGGGCCACGGAGCTGGGTGACCGCCACCGTGACTTCCCCAAAAAACTGCCAGTTCTGCAACAGCTGAGGTGTTTTATGAGGTTCTGCAGCAGCTGAGATATGTAATAGAGGTTGTGCAGCAGATGTGTACTGTATACTATGAGGTTCTGCAGCAGGGGTGTATTGCAATGTTCTGCCGCAGTTTATGTATATTATGAGTTTCTGCCGCAGATGAGGTATGTTATGAGGTTTTGCAGCAGCTGAGGTTTATTATGTACAATGTATTCTATCTTTTTCTGGGGATTTCAAAATCATAGGCTTTTTTTCTTTTTATAGTTGATTTGTTTTACATTTCCTACAAAATTATTTGCAGCAAGGCCAACTGGTGTGAGCCCAGACTGATTAATACAGGGATCACAGTATATATGCCGTATTTCTTCTATTACCAGCACCCCCTTGTCCTCATGTTGTGGTGCTGCACCTCAGCCTGGCCAGGTTGCTGTTGCTAAGTGGCAGCATCACATATACCGTATTTTGCAGATTATAAAATGCATTGGATTATCAATGCACCCCAAATTTAGAGCAAGAAATTAGGAAAACATTTTTTTAAAAAGAAGGTCCCTCCTATAATCCGCAGCAGTGTAATTTGCCTGGGGGGGCGCGGAAAATGGCTATGGAAGCAGTGGAGGCAAAGAAAATCTTGTACAACTGTAATCTCCATCTGCACATGCTCCACCTCCACAGCCATTTTTCTTATGGCTATCGCATGATCTGCAGGTAGAGGCACTCGGTGAACATTTGCTGGGACACCCCCTCGTCCCAGCCTCAGGTCCCCCAAAGTGTTGCCCCACCCTGCCGCAGCCGCCGTCCCCTACCATTCTGCCTCTTGTGACCTCGCTCCAATACCACCGCACCCCCCCCATGGAATACTTCTATGCTGCTGTTTGGATTATAAAATGCATCACATTTTCCCCCCAATTTTTAGAGGAGAAAAAGAGTGTCTTATAAACAAAAAAATTTGGTAACCTGTGGACTCCCTATTATGCACAAAGCATATACTTTTTTTCTAATTTTGTACAATCCCCTTTAGGCTATGTGCTCATCAGTCGGTTCTGCATTTCTGCAGACCGACCGGGAACTGGAGGACACTGGCAGAAACTGAGTTTTCTTTGCTCAGCAGTGTCCCTCGTTTTTTGCTCGTTTTTTGCTCGTTTTCCGCCCGGTTTTACAGCGTTTTGTCGGCGGTTTTTCTGAGCGGTTTTAAAACTGAGTTTTTAGTGCACTTGTTCAGCTGAAACCGGTGGAAAAACGGAGGAAAGAAGTCACTTGCTCTATTTTTGGAAACCGGTGAAAAAACTCAGTTTTGACTGAAAACGACCAGAAGAAAAACGTTGTAATGTAGACAGAGTTTTCTAAAATCCATTGACTAGCATGTTAATCCAACCGGAGGGTAGGATTAACATAAATTAACATAAAACTGAGCGGAAAACGCCGACGGAAAACGTCCAAAAGCAGCCCACAAAACGACTGATGTGCACATACCCTTAACATTTCTATTTTGGCCTTTTTGGCCCTCAGGACAGACAGAGCAGGCAGCGACTCCATCATGCATCGTCTGCTGTTCTTATCTTTTATACTTATGCCAGAGATACAGGATTTGGGAGAAATGTATAGTAGATGCTGATCCCATCAATAGAGCCACGAACAGCACCGCTCTCAGCCAAGAGATGACAGAAGTCCCATCAATCTCCACAGAACAGCAGCGCCTCATTCTTCAGATACACATCGCCCTATTGGTGAGATCCACATGTATCATATCCATTATGTCATATCCATGGATATGGTATAAATATAAGGATCAGATTATCCCTTTAAGTGTAAGTTCAGACATAGTGGAATTAATGTGAATTTGAGTTGCAGATTCCTGGGCACAAATTTGGAGGAGTTTATTATGCAATATACGGCATGTGAATTGTTCTGCCTTCTTCCACATGTGGTGCTGTGGATCTCTAGCATACCGCTTAACCCTTGTTCACTTCCCAAGGAACGGACTGTAGGATTTCTGGAGTCCATATTTATTGAGGTAATGTGAATTTGATAGTGTGGTAAAAACCATCATTCAAAGAATTCAAATAGTCTGAATCAGTACTGACATTTCATAAAAACAGCAGAATGATACAGAAATACAATTACTACCAGTACTGGGGCATTACAGAAACTGCACAGTAACAGTATAACACAGAATGCAGTTAACATGGCTATCTAGGGTAAAGTTCATGCTGCTAGCACTGTTGTACATTCTGCCTGCATGTACTGCTGGCGCCTTAACTTAGGTAGAGACTCACAGTACAACCATACAACGGCTGCAGCCAACACCTGCTTAAACAGATCCCAGCATAAACATGCAACTGCATTTTACTCTTACCGGAATCATCTAACAAGAGGATGAAAGTTGTAGAAGAAGCGATAGGAGCCAGGATAAGTCTGGTCCCTCAGAAATTCAGGAACATGTCTGCCGTCTCCTTCATCCAGAGAAGTAGAGAGGCGGTCCCATCTAAATGACTCATTCTCTTAAAGGAGACATTCTCTTATGTATGGAGAAACAGGATAAATGGGTATCTAGTGACCTCTAAAGGTCGTAACTGGTTTAAAACTATGAATGTTTATTTTTCTGCCCAGAATGGCAGAACATGAATAAATCAATTATTTTAGAATATTAAATAAATGGCATCCTGTTTCCATTTGTGTCCTGGGAAACTAGGTAAAATAAGCAATAGGATAGGGGCACCAAAAGGCAATATTGCACAGGGCACCATTCAGGCTAGGGCCAGCCCTGAGTGAAGGGACTGTAAGCAGGGATTATGGATATGTGCCCAAAACTGTTAGTGGTTATGGAGCACGGAGGACCTGACAGGTTCCCTGTAATTTATTAAAGGGTCCTGCTATCTCTATTCCATCCATTGTATTCTTAAAAGTTTTTAACAACACATTCAAAGATTTAAATCATTACATGCGGATGTTTAGGATTACAACTAGCGATTTTCTACAATTTTCTTAGATCTCTGGTACAATTAATCAATATTCTGCAATCATTTAGCATTTTCTCAGTAGTTTTGCTCAAGGTGAACATTCTACGAATCTCTTCTCATCTCTCTTCTAATAATCACATTTGATGTGTTCCGGTAATACATTTGTTCTCAGTCAGGGCTGTGAGGCATTTGGAGTCCAGATTTGTACACTCTTCTTGCACACTATTACCATTCTCAGCAGTCATGAGACCATGAATGGAGCATAGATGCAAATAAATGCTGAAGTACATGGATATCCAGTGCTATTATATTGGAGCAATGTCCATAAGCTCTATTGGGTAGATTGTACATAGACTATATATCGACTTCTAAAGCCAGTCATACACGAACGATAATGTTTCCAATTCCGATGTAATAATTATTATTACCGTTTACAATTTCTACATAGGTAAGTAAATTAATGAATAAACTAAGAAAATAGGGAAATCAAGTCTTTAGGCTGTAGATAATTCTCCTGCACTGACAGTAATACTGTTGTGTAACGGTCTTGCAGTCCTTACATAAGACAAAGCAGGATTACTCAAGCGACAGACTCCAGAGCTTGGAATTTTATAATAATGCAAAAAATGTCTTCTACGTTTCTTCATAACAGCAATTATATGTAATCTGGTAATCTTATAAAATCTTATAAAATGTTGCAATGGTAATTATGAAACAAGAACAATATTTTATAAGAGGAGGAATTTTCATTTGATGTTCTACATATTGTGGAAGTCATCTTTTTTTTTACTCAAGTTCTAGCACTGAGGTTGGCTAATACGGTTCGTACATGAGGAGGTGATGTTACTGGGGTCATTTATAAAGGCTATTATGCAGGGCTGGTTTAAGACAAAATAAGACCCTGGGCAAAGTTTAATGTGGGGCTCTATATCCTCAGATTAGATAGTAGAAAGCGGGGTGTAAATAAATGGGATCGCCCAAAATACATGAAAAATAAGCAACAATTTTTATTTGTAGAAAACACAGCAAACAAACAGTTAAAACAATTAAAATGCATGAAATGCAGACACAACCCCACAAATTCACAAGCCCCAAAAACTGGACAGAATACATGCAATGGTCAATAAAGTTCAAATATAGTTCTTATTGCACCTCTCTGAAATCCTAAGGAGTAACATGTAAAGGTAACAAATGATGGCTAGTGTGCAACCTATAGGGCATCGTATTAGAAGTAAAAAAAAGCCCAATAAATGGGCCGATGTAAATACCTAAACAAAGCTTAAATGCTGGTAATGTGCAAATACACAGAAACCAATTCCATCTAGGTTCAAAGAATAAAAGCCTGGTCAGCAAATGGCAAGAGCTAAGCTGGTATTACCTGGCCAATAGGCAGGGAGGTGACCCAAAGTAAGTTTCTGCTAAGCAGCTGGCATTTGGAGCAAAGAGAGGGGGTGTGTGGGAGGACCCCACGTGTATCTCTGCAACTCGTGCAGCTTCCTCAGGGGATAAAGTGTAATGACAGGTTGTTAAAGCTGTGAGCTTTATACAGTATACGGTGGCGCTTAGCGTAAAAACAAATAGGTGTTGGCAATAAATACATAGTGGTTACCGGTGTTCCAGGCATCTGGTGCAAGCGGGGGGAGGTCCCAGTTAGACAAGGTGGGTCCCCCTCTTCGCTCTCTTAGTGACGTTAGATAAGACCCCATATCACAAATCGGCATTGTGAAGCCGTGCAGAAATGTCACAGTGGTCACATGATTTTATCCAAATCTTGCATGAACCATGAGGCAACACGAGAAGTTGTGAGAGCGGTCACATGATCCCGCCACTTCTCGCGAGAGTGCCCAAGTCCCATGTGCACCGCCGCGTTTGAAGATGAGTCAATAATAGGGAGCGCACGCGTGGAAATGAGTCATGGTTACCATGACAATATAAATGCGCAACCTAGAAGAGCTCAGCAAAGAACAACAATACAGCTGATTTGAATAGATTTTCAGATACTGGGTACGATTACTAGATTACTAATCACAGTGTACAATAATACAAGCACCACTGGTGCCCTGGATTGTGTCACCCCTACTACCTTAACCCTTCTTTTGAAGTTTTCTTAGAATATTTCTCCTCTGTTTTCATTTACAGGCTTTAACCAGAATTCTTCCGGTGCTTCATCTACGGAACAAATAAGCAGCTTCAGGACCCCTTTTGGAAACCGGAACATCTTCAGATTGAACATAAAGCTTTTGTGAGGGTATAACATGTTGTAGATGATAAGTCCGAGGATTTGGATTCCTATGTACTATGCTTTGGTCACACTGATATATTTGATAAACAATGAGAATTAGAACCGCAGGCTATATATTCTGCTCCATACCAGGGTCTTTTGATGATATGTCCTATTCCCTACAACTTTTGGACTATTGTGCAGATTTTCTACACAAGGTTTGATTTAATTTAGTTATTGGTCATATCATTAACCTTTTTAGTTTGTTGGACCTAATCTGACATTTCTCTGAATGGTGACCTTATTCACATAATTTATCTCTATGGCATAATATTCACCGAAAAGAAATATATGTAAACCTAGAAAATTAGTGTTGTCAAGCTCAGGTACACTTCTAAAAATTAACTTTAATTAAGATACTTAAAATTGGACCAATGTGTCCTATACTGAACAGTCGAACATTTGACACATACAAGAAGGGGGAAAGGGGTGGTAGATAGCCCTGTACTTTCCCTAGCTCACCCTGCCAGACAACGGAGTTTTCTACACCTAGGAAAAAACTGGTGTCCCCGTACCATGATGGCTAACCCTGCTGACCTTATTCTGTGCCTGGCTGGAATCATTCATACAGCAAATGTCGAGCCCCAGGCCCTCAGGTACTCGGGTATCAGGCTCGGTGGGTGTTTCATGGGAATGTCACGGGACGCAGCGCCTGAACCCGTGGCCTGGGTGACACTTCAATAAGGGGTTATATACAGGGGATAAAAGTTTGTTGTCAAGTGACACTACCTGTAGTACCTAGTGAGGGATCACCAGCGCCGCCACGGTCCTCCGGAGGGTGGTGGTATTGCGGCAAAGATGGCAAAGCTCCCTACAGGTGGAGCTGGTCCTCTGGGGCAGCGTTCCTGTAAGCAAACAGGTTGAATTCTGCAGCACAAAGACACAGAGGCAAAGTCACTCTCCCGGGTACTTTTACTGGAACAGTTCAGGTAAAAAGCACAGTTCACAGTACAACACAGTCTGTAAGCATAGACAGCTGGCCTAGGTAGTGGCAAGTGAAAGGGGTGTTTCCACGTGGCTTTGTTTGATGTCCCTCCTATACTGCTCTTCCAGGTTGGTGTGAAGCCTGGCTGATCTGAAATCCAGCTTGGCCTCCTGTGCTCTCTCACCTTTGCTGTCGTCGGGTAACCCTCTAAATGGCTTGCCGCTATCTCTCGTCCTGCGGTGCTTGGAACCCTTAATGTTCACTGCGCTGGTGTCCGGGAGACTTGAAGACTCCACGGTAATCCGGATTCTCTGCTGTGCTTGTAGCTCTGTAGCTCTCCAGCAGTCTGCGGGCTCCGGTGCCCGGTAAGCCGTTTGGGAGAACCTATCACCGGCTCCTCTGTTCCCAAAACTGCTGCTCTCCTGGAAAGCTCCTTTCCTGTCTCTCCCTCAGACGTTCTCTGCCTCAAACTTCCTCCCACCATCACACTGCTTGCCCTGCACTCCTCCCACTAGGGCTGGGTCTCCTAGTAAAGGATTTAACCCTGTAGTCCCCTGAGCTAAGGGTGTGTGTGGATGCAAGCTATAAGCTACATATTAACCTCCCATTCACTTACCACAGGGATACCACACACGCTGGTCTGGGTGCAATACCCCTTAGTGGCGCTCCAACCAGTGGGGCGCCACACAAACACCTGATTCCCCTAAGGTGTGAGGTTTTATAAGGGATCAGATGCAAAAAGAAAAAACCTATGATCCTCAGAGTCTGGGTCTATCCTTTGACGTAATGGTAATCAACCAAAAAAAATCCCAAGACTGTTGACGTGTATTGTGTGAGGTGACCTAAACTGTATAGTAGCTGGGTGTCAGTAATAGTAGTTCAAATTGTCATTTGGTTTTGTTTAGCAGCAGTGATACTGGTTTAATGTGCACTCAGTCACTACTGTATATCACAACAACCCCAAACGAACAAAATATTCCCACTCACCAGCAGTTACTTCTCAGTACACAATAGCAGTAAATGTTGGGGTCCCAGTGCTGTCTCTAGTCCCAGGAGCAATAATTTGAATACAGTTCAGGAAAATTATTCAGTCAGCTGTTAACCTGTTTTAGCAGGGAGAGTGATACTCTTCAATCATATATATAGAGATCACTCATGTACTTATCTTGTTCCTGAAGTTTGTACACTCGATGCATTTCCCCCATTCTGGATATTATGATCGGTTCATCAGGAGTGATCTTTTCTATGCAGGGCCTCTTGTTCAACCCTGGGGCACCTGAGAGGAGTTTCAGATAAATCCCCCTTCCTCAAATTGCAATGAATGGCGACACCCAGCTACTATACAGTTGAGGTCACCTCACACAATACACGCCTAAAGTGTTGGGATTTTTTTTTTTGGTTGGTTACCATTACGTCCCAGGGATAAACCCGGACTCTGAGGATCATAGTTTTTTTCTTTCTTCACCTGATCCCTCATAAAACCTCACACCTTAGAGGGAATCAGTGTTCGCTGTATGAATGACTCCAGCCAGGCACAGAATAAGGTCAGCAGTGTTAGCCATCAGGGTACGGGGACACCAGTTTTTTCCTAGGTGTAGAAAACTCTGTTGTCTGGCAGGGTGAGCTACGGAAAGTACAAGGGCTATCTACCACCCCTTTCCCCCTTCTTGTACATGTCAAATGTCCGACTGTTCAGTATACGACACACTGGTCCAATTTTAAGTATCTTAATAAAGTTAATTTTTAGAAGTATACTTGAGCTTGATAACATGGCATAATATTCACAATAAAAGTCTCTTTGACACCTATGATAAAGCCCCACTGTTTATTGGCATATCTATTACTTTGCTCTTGCATGTGCCCTTGGGTTTATTTACCCTATAGCGGTACTTTCAGTACAGGGTTTCTATCTAGGCTAACCCACTTTAGTACCTTGGTGTGGTCTCCTTTGCCAGCACACGGTCTATAAAAATTTATCTTTCATCTTCAGTAACATTTACTTTCATAGGGTTCAATTTGACATGTCTCATTGCAAAAAAGGCCTTCTATAATGTATGCCTTCTTTGTACCAAGAATTTGCTTTCTACCCGCTGTGTACCTTGGATACCAGCTGGTGAGCGGAGAAGGCAGGTAACTAAGGTATACATCGGGTATCTAGGCAGCGCGCGCTGCCTAGTTACCCTCAGTTTACACTGGATACCAGCTCCCAGCGCTTGCTGAGAGGCACTGGGAGCTGGCTGATCACATCTCCCGGTGTCACATGCAGCGATGCTGCGTGTACACCGGGCGAACCAACGCCAGGTTTTTGGTCCAGTCCGAAAACCTAGCGACCATCACACGCCCTGTCACACACGTCAATATGGCTGCAACGTCACGTGCAGCAGCGATATTGACAGCAATATTGATGCGTGTGATGGCCCTTTAAGACAAGTATTTCTATGTTATGGTAATCGGGTCTTATTCTGGTGACTGCTTCTCCCATTACCTATGTGCATATACGTATGCTAACCTATTCTTCCTCCCTTGTCTATGTAAACTCCCATGCATTATTGTACACTGTGATTAGTAATCTAGTAATCATACCCAGTATCTGAAAATCTATGCAAGTCAGTTGTATTGTTCTTCTATGCTGAGCTCTTCTAGGTTTCGCATTTATATTGTCATGGTAATCATGACTCATCTCCATGCTTTCGCTCCCTACTATTGACTTATCTTCAAACCTGGCGGTATACACAGGACTTGGGCACTCTCACAAGAATCAGCGGGATCATGTAACCACAGTCACAACTTCTCACGTTGTTTCATGGTTCCCACGAGATATGGATTAATCATGTGGCCACCGTGACATTTCTGCACAGCTCCACAACGCTGTTTTGTGTCGAGCCCCAGGCCCGGTACTCGGGTATCAGGCTCAGAGGGGTTCACGGGGATGTCACTGGTGGCGGTGCCTGAGCCCGTGGCCTGGGTGACACTTCAAAGAGGGGTTATGTACAAGGAAAAGAGTTGTTGTCTCGTAACACCACCTGTAGTACCTGGTGATGGGTCCCCAGCGCCGCCACACTCCTCCGGAGGGCGATGGTATTGCAGCAAGGATGGCAAAGCTCCCTGCAGGTGGAATTGGACCTCAGGGGCAGCGTAGAGTAAGGGGGCAGCTTGGAGTGGAGATGGAATAATGCACACACACTGAAGAAAGTCTCTTTTTACCTTTTTATTGATGGTATTCGCAGTAATGATGTCCAGAGCACTGTCGGGTGACCAGGTGCACAGTGAGTCTCCACAGCAAGTGGGTATAAGGCCTCCTCAGGTTCCCTGCTATCGCTGAAGCCCTGTCTGTATACAACACGACTGGCCTCCTCACTTTCTCTGGTTCTCTCTCTCCTCCTGCGCGGTTCACGGGTTACCCTCTCTGATCACTGCTGTGTTATCCCACACTACGGTGTCTGGCTCCCTTTTGTTGGGTATGCAGGGGGACCGGGTGACTAAAGTATCCACCGTGTGCCAAGGTTTTCTGCAGTCCTAGAGTGATCCTGCAGGTGCGGATCCCCAAAGAACGGTAAGTCTTGGGCAAACTTCCACTAATTTCTCTGCTCCCTTGGTTAAGCTCCATGCCTTCTGTCCCCACTCCTAGGCTTGGCTGAACAGCAGAAGGGCAACTCCGGGTCACTGATTCGGGTCTAACCGCGGCACTGAGCACCAGGCCGTCTTCGCAACTCTCCTAGCGTCTGCACACTCTGCCTAACTCCTCCCCCAGCAGCAGTATTTATAGGGGATCTCACCTAAAGTCAGTGAGTCTAGCTCCCCCTACTGTGTCGGGGTGGAAGGTTCTTGCATGTAGTAGGTACCTGCTGTGGAAACCCAGCTGTGCAGTAGGGAAGGCTGTGGCTCCCTGCGTGAGCAGGGTGCCACATTTGCGAGATGGAGTCTTATCTTATCACTAAGAGAGCGAGGAGGGATGATCCACCTTGTTTAACTTGGACCCTCCCCCGGTTGTGACGCCCCCGCGGAGGTCATGGGGTACTTGGGAGGTCGGGGGAATTGGGAGGTTACAGTGGCGTGGCCTGGTCCATAGCCCCAGAGCAGTCAATAAAGTAAAGTGGGAAGGAGTTTAAGGGATAGGGGGATTTATTGGAATTTAGGGGTGATTATTGTGACACCACCCATGGTATGCGGCTATTAGTGGCCACCGCTTCTGCTGTCCTGGACCTCTGGGGATGATTGAATGGCAGTGGTGATGGTTTGGCTCCCCATGGGGGAGCAGGTCCCCAGGGCATCTGAGGTTTTGGTGATTGAGGACCAGCAGGGCTGATCTGGCTGTGGGAAAGGGGGGAAATGAACAGTCTCACACACAGTTCTGACTTCCAAACCTGGTTTACTTAGCTTTCTCTGCTAGCTCCACAGGGTACAATTCTGGTTCAATTGCAGTTCGGATGGCCCTCAGCAACCAGGATGGCTTGTCCAGTACAACCCTTTATGTTCATTAGTTCTCGAGTTGGTCTCTCTCTCAGCTTTGCCTGCTCGCCTAACTCCTGCTCGTGCACAGTGCCCCAATCCAGCAGCCATGGGTCCTGTCAGGTGACCGGCCGTGTCCCCTGACCCTAGTACGGCTACCTTCTCAGCAGATGTGTTCGGAGTCGGCCACAGCTCTTCTAGAACTCATGGCCTCCGGTTCCGTGGTTAGGGCATAGAGTCTCCTCGCCACCTTCAGGGCTAGTCCCCTGATGCTCAACCTACCCCTCCGCTTCACTTCAGATGCTGGCACACAGGTGGATCGCTCACTGCCCGTGCCTCTGGGGCTCCCTCTGTCTCTCTGCAGTCTATTGTTCCGGGACCCAGGATGAGCATCATTTCCACTGAAGTCCTCCGGTTCCTTTCTGTCTCACTTACTCCGCCAATCATCTCTCCTGACTGACTACTTCCTGTTGTCTTTTCTTTTCTTCTTCCTGACTGCTTTCCTACTAACTTCCCAATCTCCACCTCTCTTCCCGCCATCCCACTGACTACCTGGGCCCTCCCTCTATCGGGTTAGCCCGACGTCCCTGGGACCAGGTGTGTTAGGTGCTTTTGTGGGTGTCTCAACTTACCATCCCATTTACTGCTGACAGTAATACCACACCCGTGGGATGGGTGCAGTACCCCTTTGTGGCAACCAGACAGCAGGGGCATCACACTTGAACGAGATACCTGGAACACCGGTAACCACTATATATTTATTGCCAACACCTGTTTGTTTTTGCCCTAAGCGCCACCCTATACTGTATAAAGCTCACAGCTTTAACAACCTGTCATTACACTTTACCGCTAAGGAGTTGCGGAGATACACGTGGGGTCCTCCCACACACCCCATCTCCTTGCTCCAAATGCTGGATGCCTAGCAGAAACTTACTTTGGGTCACCTCCCTGCCTATTGGCTAGGTAATACCAGCTTAGCTCTTGCCATTTGCTGGCCAGGGTTTTATTCTTTGAACCTAGATGGAATTGCTTTCTGTGTATTTGCACATTACCAGCATTTGAGCTTTGTTTAGGCATTTGCATTGGCCATGGGCTTTTTTTGCATTGTAATACTGTTCCCTATAGGTTGCACACTAGCCATCATGTGTTACCTTTACATGTTACTCCTTAGGATTTCAGGGAGGTGCAATAAGAACTATATTTGAACTTTATTGACCACTGCGTGTATTCTCTCCGGTTTTTGGGGCTTGTGAATTTGTGCGGTTGTGTCCGCATTTCATGCATTTAATTGTTTTTGTTTGTTTGCTGTGTTTTGTACAAATAAAAATTGTTGATTATTTTTCATGTATTTTGGGTGATCCCATTTATTTACACACCGCTTTCTTCTTTCTAATGTTACAATTTTGGAGGTATGGTAAGGAGATTCCATAAGGCAAGGACTGTGGTGCCCTCTGTTTTTCTATTACAAACTATATCCTCACATATTGCACCATCACACTCACACATTTATTATTATTATTATTATTATTATTATTATTTATGTATAGAGCACTATTGATTCCATGGTGCTGTACATGAGAAAAGGTTACATACAAACAAGTTGAAAATACAATGAACAAACTAACAGTGACAGACTGACACAAAGGGGAGAGAAGACCCTGCCCTTGCGGGCTTACATTCTACAGGGCAGTGGAGAGAAAGCCAGTAGGTTGGGTCTGCTCTGGTGGTAGTGGAGCGCCAGCTCCGATGGTGGTGGAGTGCCAGGTCCAATGGTGGTGGAGCACCGGGTTCAGTGGTGGTGAGGTGGCACTATGATCGTTGCAGGCTGTAGGCTGTTCTGAAGAGCTGGGTTTTCAGGTTTTGTTCCAAGTGTGGGGGACAGTCAGATGTTTTGGGGTGCAGAGTTCCAGAGGATGGGGGATGCTCAGACGAAGTCTTGCAGGCAGTTAGATAAGCAACGTACAAGTGTGGAGGAAAGGAGGAAGTCTTGGGAGGATCGAAGATGACAAGTTGGATGATATCGGGAGATTAGTTCAGAGATATATGGGGGGACAGATTGTGGATGGCTTTGTAAATAAGTGTTAGTAGTTTGAATTGGATTCGTTGGTGAATTGGGAGCCAGTGGAGGAATTTGCAGAAGGGAGAAGTAGAGGAATAGCGAGGAGAGGGGTGGATTTGTCGAGCAGCAGAGATAAGGATATATTGAAGAGGTGCAAGAGTGTTAGCAGAGAGGCCGTAGAGGAGGTGGTTGCAGTAGTTGAGATGGGAGATGATGAGGGTATGCACTAGTCGTTTAGTAGATTGAGGGGTAAGGAAGGGCCGGATTCTGGAAATATTTTTGAGTTGGAGGTGGCAGGAGGTGACAAGGGCTTGGATGTGCAGTTTGAAGGATAGGGCAGAGTCAAGGGTTACTCCAAGGCAGCGGACTTCAGGTACAGGGCAAAGTGTGATGTAATTTATTGTGATAGACAGATCAGGTAAGGAAGGTGTGTGAGATGGAGGGAAGATGATGAGTTCGGTTTTGTCTACATTAAGATTTAGGAAGTGAGAGGAGAAGAAGGAGGATATGGCTGATAGACAGTCTGGGATTTTGTACAGGAGAGAGGTGACATCTGGGCCAGAGAGATAGATCTGAGTGTCATCAGCGTACAGGTGATACTGGAAGCCATGGGACTTTATGAGTTGTTCCAGACCAAGGGTATATATTGAAAAAAGGAGGGGCCCCAGGATAGAGCCTTGAGGGACCCCAACAGAGAGGGGATGGGACAAGGTGGTTGTATAGGAGTGGGAGACGCTAAATGTGCGGTTGGAAAGGTAGGAGGAGATCCATGAGAGGGCTAAGTCAGTGATGCCAATGGAAGAGAGGATCTGTAATAGGAGGCAGTGGTCGACTGTGTCGAATACAGAGGACAGGTCTAGAAGGAGGAAGATGGAGAACGGTCTGTTAGCTTTGGCCGTGAGTTTAGGTTACATTTACATGGGTTGAGTTCAGTCTGGTAAATGAGCACGATCAGCAATATTCAAGTCCTTTGGTGCTTTTTCCTCCTAGAACAATCACTGGTAGATGAATCTGTCAATGCAGAGTCATGTTATCATCAGCACTTCTGCAGTTTACTCCAGATGATGTGCTGCCGAAAGCAAGGATTTTTCTTTCACCATAAATAATCCAATTACCCGATGAGAAGCAGCATTTTGCTCATTCATTGGGTGATTACCGACATGTTTACACCTATGACCATTTGTCTGCACTGCCGGGATTTATAAATGTGGTTGCTACATACAGTATGTGACACACTGTATGTTACACACATATGTATACACACACATAGCACCAACACATTTATACACCGAGCACACACACATAGAACATACGCATGTATACACTGAGCACACACACATATGTGTATACACCGAGCACACACACACTGTCAAGACTCCAAATCATCATTAGAGATTCCCTGAGAAAGCACGTCCAGGATCATCCTGAGGCTGCTTCTAAGGAGGGAGTAATGTCAGGACTCTGAACATTTTGATTACCTTTTGAGCATTCTTTACGCTTTTCCCAGATTGCCGTCTTTTGCTTCATGTGCCTTTTGTCTTCCTGCCTTTATGAACGCCTCCCCAGCCTCTAGTGATTACTAGAGTTTTCTGCCTGATTTCCTGTTTCTAGTGGCTTGACAAGTTCTCTGCCTACTGCTGTAAACTCTGTGAATCTTCTGATTGCTGGTTTCCAGAGGTTCTACTCCCGACACCTGCGCTAGCATTCCTTCTGCTTCTGGCTGCTTTTGCTCCTCCCTCTGCTGTGGATCTTGCTTCACTTGCCTTTGCTGACATGGAAGCTGCTTGCTTTATTAAATGTTCTGTCACTTCCTACGTTCAAATATATGCAGAGCATGTGACTGTTCTGCACTCAGTAATTTGCTCTGCATCTGGCTCTGGACTTTCTAAGACTTCCTTTCCCAGGCCTCCCTGGATGATTATAGATTTCCTTAAACATCTACTTGTTTGGACTTGCCATAGACTTTCCTTTTACAGCATCTCCAAGTGTAAACTGTGCTCATAGACTGTTCCGATTGCATTCTCCTGTGAGGTTTTTCAACAGACGTTTCGTTAAGGGTTCATTCAATATCTACATGTTGTGTTTATGGACTTTGATTTTTCCTCTGAACTTTGTTATTAATCAAAATAGATTCCTGGGTTATCCATTATAATTTTTACACACACACATATGTGTGTATACAAGCACCCATGCTTGTGTGTCCTTGGTGCTGTTTCAATAAAATCAGTGTTTGTCAGCAGGAGATCATTACTAGAAGACTAGTTTTCTCCTGCCATGTAGTCCTTTCCCTCTATATATCCCTGTCCCTAATCCACAGATTGACAACTTTCTGCCAATTTACAGTGTACATGGAAAGCTTCCAATCCAATCAGTGGTGTGGACAGGTTGTACAGAGCTCAGCATGGTAGAGAAAACAGTGAGTTTATCACAACTATAAAAAGAGGTCCAGAAGGTGATACATTGCTGAGATTAAGGTCTCTGTCCTTACAGCGTGCAACCCTCAAACTACATAGCAAAAACCTGCTGATAACCTCAGGCTAGTAAAGAGCATCCTGTATAGGGCATCTATGCACAAGCTGGATAACATAAGACTGGAGTCAACCCCATCATTGTGTCGGTAAAGTGCTCAGTGACATTCTCCGCACTTACTTGGTCAAGGTTACTGGTATAACAGTTAATCGCATTATATAAAGCCATGCTTCTTTCTCAGATACTTTCAGCAAACTGTGAAATACGTATGAATAATCCAAAAGAGGTTACACACAGCAGAAAGTCTTGAAAGAGACTTTAATCTAGATAATAATGAATCATCTGCCCCCGGATTAGTCTTCAGTCTGATTCCTTTATTAATTTCTTTTGTACCCAGTCAGCTTTTGTGAAGTGCATGACTCTATATATTTTTCTACCCTTATTGTTCCATTATTAATCGCCTTTGGCCCAGTAACAAAATGTTGCTTTCATAAGTGTATTAACAGCCCAGTCATTGTAGTATATATTTATGTGGTATGATCTCAAGCATACTTCAAGCAATATGTAATGCCGCGTTGGCTCCTTAACACATTACAGACATTTTATGTGTCTAAATGTTGAGATTCTTGACACTTAATCATAAACAGAAATATTTGTATATTAAGTTGCCGCAGAGCTCAGGCCCAATTTAAGCTCTATTTCGTGGACCAGTTCATAATAACAGTTATTTATTATTCCAGATTGTTACAATTTAATGATGTAATCACCTTATAAAAGGCCTACGTCCTGGCCTGCCAATTCTAATATCTTTTTAATTATTTTTTTTTTTTAATGCTGTTACCTGTTTTATTCGAAATTATCTTTGTAAATTTTAATTACTAAAGAAAGAAGTTAATTTAGAGTCTGACTCGTATGTCTGAAGGATTAGCTACTCGGTGCAGTTTCCACTATATTGTTTCCAAAGTTCTTGCTAAAGCTTTACTTTATTACATATTTCCTTTTAATGTTTACCACCACAAGTTTTTATTTTTGATTAATCAACTCAAAGAACCAAGCTTTCACTGGTATTTGATCAAATAACATTACAATAATGTTGTTTTTACCACCAAAAATCACTCCAAAGTGTTGGCCCTTGGGGATTGTTTTTCTGCCATACACATTGGATGGTGGTTAGACGAATAATGCTTCCTGCGTAAATAGAAAAAGTGCGGCTAGATTTATATGAAAGTACAAATTGTATTTTTATATAAATCTAGCAGAAATTTTCCCAGTTTCATAGTCATTTTCGGAAGCTGACAAATGTTCTTTGTGGGTTTCAAGACTGCTGAGAGTTCAGGGGCGAACCAATCATTGGTGAAGCCACACAAGGGCCCGAGGGGGCCACTACCACCTCAAAATCAGCACACAACTGTCATAGACAGATCTTATGGACTGAAAAGGGCCCATGTACTGTTCTTGCACGGGGGCCCTTTTCTGTCTGTGTCTACCACTGTGAGTGTATATGACTCACACAATCCCTGGGCAGTGGGGTACTCGGAATCGGGCTATGAGTTCTTGCCGGGGGAGCCACAGGGGTCGAGACCCGGCTTTTGTGACCCCAGGAGAGTCAGTGCTACTCTCTGGCTGGGGATCAGGTTCGGGGGTTTATTGGACGGGGATAAAGTTTGTAGAGGAAATGTTCATGACGCCAACAATGGTTTTTGGTCAGAATGGACCGATGCCGCGGGTCAGACCCCGGTTCGTTTGGTTTGGTTGGTTCGGCAGCCTGTTGCTGTCACTCCCCATAGGTGGAGCCGGGCACCCTATGGCAGATGTGGTTAATTGTGAGGGCTTTGTCAGACCAGATTCACGCTGGGCCTCTTTACCTTGTCTGCTGAGGCAGTCGGTGGTTCCACAGGCGGGGAATAACACAGTCTCACACAGTGCTGGAATTTTGTACCCGGTTTATTCACTCCACTTGCAATCAGCCACAGGGCGCTGCTCTCTACCAACTCCATCCTGGCCTGTCCGCAAGGAATTGATAGCTTTCCCCTGACCCCCTTCGTGTGCCTCTCCATTCTCTGGCCTTTTACTCTCAGTGCTATATCTTCACCACTCCTGCCAGTGCCTCCGCACGCAATGCCCTGATCCAGCAGCCACGGGTTCTGTTGGGAGACCAGCCATGTCCACTAACCCTAGTTCAGCCACCTTCTCAGTGGATGCACTGGGTCTCAGTCACCAATCCTGGAGACTGCGTGACCTCCAGTTCAGTGGTTCGGGCTTGCAGCGTCCGCGCCACGCTCAGGGCCGGTTCCCTGGTTCTTGACCAACCACTCCGTCCGACTCTCTTATTCCCGGTCTCAGTACCCAGGCTGTTCTCACTCCACCTGTGCCACTGGGGTTCTCTCTTGCACACTTCGATTCAGCATATTCCTCACTCGCTAACTACCAACTCTCCACTAATTACTCCCAAGTACTCACTCACTTCCCACCAACTAACTAATTTCCCACTGTCTGGTCTTCCCTTGTTCCCTTTGTGACTGGGCCCTCCCTCCCGGTTCGCCCATGGTCGCATGGGTCTTAGGGTGAGTGGGTGTGTTTGTGGGGCTGAGGTTCACTATCCCATTTCTTTTTTCAGACTGAAAGACCACACCTAGTTTAGAATGCAGTACCCTTTTGCTGTGACCAGACCGGGGGGGCGCCACATTCCCACTTGATGAAGATTAGCTCATCCCCGAGCGACCCACGGGGTATAATGATGTTACGCAAAATTCACAAATGTTTTATATGTATGCATAAACATTAAAACAGTACAAAAATGCTTTGGCTTCCCTTACGGGAGGTACATGGCTTGAACGTTGCATAACAAATTTTACAATAATTATAAAAATAGAAAATAAAATATACACATAAGTGCGCACAAAAGAAGAAAAGGTTTCAGTCTTAGGCTTTCAGGGTGTTTATTTTGTCATTGTCCTTTCAAAGCTCACACAGCACCTTTCCTGGTCTGCAATGTAAAAGTGCAATAATTCACGCAAAACCGTCCATGATTGTCCTTTTTAAAATCTGCGGTTATTACTATTAACAACAAGTACCTAACTAGTCTTAATATACTTTACAACGATAAGCTGTTCATTTTCACTATCTATATATATTAATAGGTAACTATCTACAGCTAGCATATACAACAGTTCTGATGCTACTCCATGGGGCGGCCTTTCTTGTACACCCGCAAGGCATACCATCCTTTAGGTCTCAAGTGCCTCTGGTAGCTCACCCCATCGCCAACGTATAGGTCCCTACCCTGATGTCCTTTGGGCAGGTAAGACTTAACGTCTCTGCGGCTCACAGAAATCTCTTCCTCTAAGTCAGGCTCTTTAATGAACCCCCATCTGTTTACCAGGTGAAAGTCCACCACTGTTCCTTAGCATCGCTAAGCCGGGGCTACGCTGGGGCTCTCCGGGTTCTTACTTTCTTCTAGAGATTCTCTTGTTCCTGGGCCCACCATCCCTCTTGGCAGTGTCGGCGTTCTTCCTCGTCCACAAGCTACCTCTGTCTGAAGTGGACCTCCTTCTCATTGTCATCGGCCTTGCTTCAGACTTGGACCTCTTTCAGCCCAACGGTCTCCCAGAACTCTGCCAACTCTTCTTGCTGGCGTACCTAGAGGATTAGCTTAGTTTCAACCGCCGTGGTTTCCTCTGGGGCCACAGTCTCTGGTACTACAGCCCTCACCAGAGACTCGATCTACGGCCTGGCAGGCTCTCTTGGTGGTTCACCCTTGCTGGTAATTTCTAAATCTTCCTCTTTTCCATTGCTCTTTCCACATTCCGCCACTTTGACCCGGATGTTTGGTCTGGAGCCTGCAGAACCGGTTCGGGCACTGGCAGGGCATCGACCCACACCTGTACGGCAGCTTCTTTGGCCATCGTCCGTTACTTCTCTGGTCCCAATTCTCCTCCGGACTGTGCTGAGGTTCTTGGGCCTACTGCTCTCTGGGCCATCTGCGCCAACACCTTCTGTCACCAGGTCAAGCCCATCCATGAACCTGGTTAAGGTGTACTGTCAAATCCTTTAACGCGACCGTCCAGAACTCCACATCAAATGGTAGCGGCAGATCTGCGCTCCCCTCCTCATCTACTGGGGCACCTGCTCCTGACCTCTCATCCACCAGGTTCTCGGGATTACCGGATGCCATCTTCTCCAACCTGTACACTGCACCACCTGCTCATGCTCTCTCCTTCTTCCCGCCGTCTTGCTTCTGCACCCCACCCTTCCGGCTGTCACTCACTTTACTTGGTGGAGTCACTGTGGTCTTGAGCAGGCCCCCTTGGTTTTCTGATGGCACTTGGGGCAGGCCTGCTCTTTCGCTCCTTCTGCTGGCCCATCCTATAATGGAGGGCCGAGGTACGCCCCCGGGCCAGCACATAGCATCAGTTCTCCATAGTGGCCATTTTTTAATACATATACAGTCTCGCAAAAGTCTCTTTCAAGACGCACAAGACCCGGTTTCAATGGGTCGTTCGCATCCTGTTTGTGATGCCAGAAGCTGACTCGCCCACTCACGGGCCGTGAGGTACTCGGAACCGGGCTATGAATTCTTGCCGGGGAAGTCACAGGGGTCGAGACCCGGCTTCTGTGACCCCGGGGGAGTCAGTGCTACTCTCTGGCTGGGGATTAGGTTCAGGGGTTTATTGGACAGGAATAAAGTTTATAGGAGAAATGTTTGTGACGCCACCTATGGTTTTCAGTCAGTATGGACCGACGCTGCGGGTCAGACCTCCAGCGTTGTTGGTTCAGCAGTCTGTTGTTGTCGCTCTCCATAGGTGGTGCGGGCACCCTGTGGCAGATGTGGTTAAATGGGATGGCTTTGTCAGGCCGGATTCATGCTGGGCCTCTTTATCTTGTCTGCTGAGGCAGTCGACACAGCTCCGCAGGTGGGTAATAACACAGTCTCACACAGTGCTGGAATTTTGTACCCGGTTTACACACTCCACTAGCAATTAGCCACAGGGCACTTCTCTCTACCATCTCCATCCTGGCCTGTCCACAAGGAATTGATAGCTTTCCCCTGACCCCCTTCGTGTGCCTCTCCATTCTCTGGCCTTTTACTCCCAGCGCTATGTCTTCGCCTCTCATGTCAGCACCTCCACACGCAATGTCCTGTTCCAGCAGCCATGGGTTCTGTCAAGCGACCTGCCATGTCCCCTAACCCTAGTTCAGCCACCTCCTCAGCAGATGTGTCCAGTTTCAGTCATCACTCCTGGAGACTGCGTGACCTCCAGTTCGGTGGTTCGGGCTTGCAGCGTCCGCACCACGCTCAGGGCCGGTTTCCTGGTTCTTGACCAACCCCTCCATCTGACTCTTTAAGTCCCGGTCTCAGTACCCAGGATGTTCTCACTCCACCTGTGTCCCTGGGGTTCTCTCTGTTCTCTCCTGCACAATTCACTTCAGCGTGTTCCTCACTCGCTAACTACCAACTCTTCACTACTAACTCCCAAGTACTCACTTGTATCCCACCAACTAACTTCCCACTGTCTGTTCTTCCCTTGTTCTCTTTGTGATTGGGTCCTCCCTCCAGGTTCACCCATGGTCCCCTGGGTCCTATGGTGTGTGGGTGTGTTTGGTGGGGCCGAGGTTCACTATCCCATTTTCCTTTTGGACTGAGATACCACACCTGGTTATTGAGTGCAGTACCCATTTGCGGCGACCAGACCGGTGGGGTGCCACATATGCATCGAACTGACATTGATGAGAGCGTTTTTCAAAAATAATGATGCTTCCTGTGAACCTGCTTCAGACCTGCTGTTTTTTAACATCGACTTTCCTAGTTCTGTGGCTTAATGTCTGTCCTCCATTGTCTGTTTGTCTCATGTCCAGCATAGTAAGTTATCCAATCCTTGCTGTTCCAAGTGCCTCCCAGTCTTCTGTGCCAATTCCCTTGGTCCATGTGTCCATCCTGACTTGTGGTTTTGGGAATATAACGCATTAGGTGAGCCTTCAAAGGGCCAAGCTCATTTGATAGCTATCGGCCAAACAATGCTTTGGCCTACAGTTATCTCAGCTGTGTTTCCAATACACAGGAGCACTTGCTCAGCTGAGTGCTCCTATGTTCTTCTTGAAAAATAGCTGATTGAAACATTGGCTGGCAATTTATCTGAGGTGGAACAATGCGACTGAAAGTCCAAAATCGGACATGCGTAATTGACATCTTTCCCAACCATCAGTCGACCGGCATCCTTATACCCATTAAGACTGTCAGGCGAACACAATGATATTGGCGGATTCTGTCAACATTGGTCTAATGTGTATAGGGGCTTTTAAGCTTCATTTACACGAGCAGAAAATGGTTTAAACAATGTAAAAATAACTCGCGACTAGAAACAATGTCAAAGTGTTAACCTATGGCGAGATTCATGAGTGAAATAGTTGAATGGTGATTGATACACCGTAATATCAAAGATTGTATGTTATGTTCACATAGAAAGATAATGATGATGCGTATTTGTATTCAGAGTCCAGATGCCATTTATTTTGTATATATGATTTCATAAGGTCTTGTACAAATATTTCCATTACTGTGCAAAGAAAATGTAATTGATTTAGTGATAAAATGTTTGATGATCAATTCCACGTTTTTAAATGAATAGCAGCATTGGTAATAATAAGAAATACGTACTCGTTCCAATGCTTCAACTGCCATGGCGCAGTGTGGATCGTAACACAGTCTTACCAGCTTCCACCACCATCTTCACAAGGTCTTTTACTTTTGTTCTTCGGTTGATATGCACATGATGGACCAAAACACGTTCATCTCTGGACACAGAACCTGTCTTCTTCCTGAGTGGTATGATGACTGGACATTCCCATCTTGTTTGTACTTGTGTATCTTTGTTTGTACAGATGAACAAGGCATCCTCTCTGTGGAATCCGATCTAATGGACGATTACTGGACATGTGAACTGAACCTACAGTGCTGTGCAAATTAATTGAGACAAAGCAAGTCTTTATTTGTTTTTCTTGCATTAGTTTTACTATTTCTGATAAGTGTTTTATCAGTTCTTGGTGTCATTTTCCTTTTTCTTCCATATTTCCCTTTTCGTTTTGGAGAAAACTATCCAGTTTCATTGTGTGTTCGAATTATTCTTGAAACGGTAGATTTTCCAATACCAACGGTGGAAGCGATTTCTCTTACAGTCAGACTTGTATATCATTTAGAGTAATAATTCTAGACCTCTTCTGTGGAGTAACATCCATTTTTACAGGCATGAATCACACTGAGAGAAAAAGTACACTAAACCACTCCTCACAGAAACAAGCTCTCACCTGAAGCTGAGGGGGCAGCTAGCTGTTATTTTCTGACTAAATCAAGTCAAACCACATTTTGTTACTCAAGGTTGTACACTCACACCTCTTCAAAGCAGTTAAAACTGGTTTGAATCACTGACTGGTAACCCCAACTTATGATTTTACTTAAAAAATGCTTTGTCCCAATTAATTTGCACAGCACTGTAACTTGTAAAGGGACTTGAGGACAGCAAGACAATGCTTTTCTACAGGTTTTCTGTGAAAGGACAGATATATTGTATTTATTTTTACATGCAACATATGAATATTATTCTATAATAACCTAGAAAAATAATCATGCAAATTTCCAGAATGTACATTGGTTTTATATTTCTGCCCCTGATACAGTATGATTTATATAAACTTTTACCTACTTTTTACTAATTTCTTTGTACCTATGGTCTAGAATTGACGTTGACCTTCAGTCAGTAACTAGGATTCAATTGTTCACCGGCTGATGAAATATTTTCATCTAATTAACTTCCTTTAACTATCTGTATTTTACTACTCAGCTAATTGGACGTTTCTGCTGGGGCCCACCATTCCCTAGATCGACAGATATTAAAAGGCACAGCTGGAAAAATTTAATTTTTTTGTTCTTTTTGGTGGGGGCTTGAGTGGTTGGTGGATGTAGCTTTTCTATATTCCTATCCGGTCTGTGGGATTAAGTCTGCCACATAAATCTGTGTCAGTAACAACATACCCTCTGCCATCTCATACATTAATTATGATTAATAGGAGTTTGTGTTTCATAAAACACCAATTCACACAAGGCATTTCTAGATATTCTGATAACAAATGGATTAAGGGTGTGCAAATAAAAACAAAATGTAATATATCAAGGTTTTCTGGTATGTTTTAACAGTTTAGGAGAAACATCTGCACTGGCTCAGACTATCCATTATTCTGCTTGCTGTGGGTAACTCCCGGCAATAGATTGCAGGCAGATTTATTTGTTCAGTTCTTCGGGAATCAAACATTGAGGGCCTGATAACCAGAAGTTATAATTTATGGAGCAGTAATGTGTTTTTCATGAACATTCAAGCTGTGCGCACAATGAAGACAAGGCTTTCAAGGTTTATTAGATATTAGAGCCGTAGTTTCAAAGACCGCAGAGCATTAAATGTCCAATACGTTGGCTTTATAGGTCACAATTGCAAAAACATCTACAGAAAAAGAATATAAGATACTTATTAAAATGTTACATGCTGAAAAATGAAATATTGAAAAAATGAGTACCCTTCTGTAACCGGTGCCAGCTCGTCCCTAATCGTATAAAAGGGGTTTTCAGTTTTTAGAAAATCTCCATCCCCAAGCACAGTTTGTATTAAGAAAAATAAACCGTGTTTTAGGATGCTTTCACATGCTGCGTATTTGCTGTTTTTACGTGCGAGCTCATCACAAACCAGGGGTGGAACAATTAGAGGAAAAGTCTAAGGCTAGGGTCACACTCAGTGCTGGCCCTGCGGTAGCCGCATTGCGGTACAGCAGAGATCAGCCTGCGGTAACCGCCAGCGGTAACGTTGGGTACTTCAGGCGAACGCAGCCCTTAGTTACCCGATGTATACCATAGTTACTGGCCACACACAAAGCTGGCCGGACTGCGGTAATCCTAACCGCAGAGAAAAACGTTCAGGCATCATTTTTCTCTGCGGTCAGGAATACCGCAGTCCGGCCAGCTTTGTGTGTGACCAGTAACTATGGTACACATCGGGCAACTAAGGGCTGCATTCGCCCGAAGTTCCCAACGGTACCGCTGGCGGTTACAGCAGGCTGAGCTCTGCTGTACCGCCATGCGGCTGCCGCAGGGCCAGCACTGAATGTGACCCTAGCCTAATAGAAACAAGTGCTCCATTTCTGAATTTAATCACCCACTGCTGGTTTGTGATGAAAAAATGCAGCAAATATGCAGCGTGTGAACACACCCTTACTCACCCAATCTGGGTCCAGCCTGAGTCTATGTATCTGGTATTGCCTGCTGTGCTGAAGTCACATTGACAGCACTGCAGACAACCAGTGAGCTCAGTGACTCTGCCCCCGTAGTCGGTACGAACTGCCACAGCAGCTGACCACAGTGACTGGCTGCTGTGCTGTCCATGTTACTTCAGTGCTGTAGACAATACCAGACACCAGAAGCAGCAGCAGAAACTAAGGCTACGTTCACACGTAGCGTAATTTTTGCGTATTTCTGCAGTGGCGCCTTTCTGTGCGCGTACGGCGCAAAAAAGTGTGACTGCATTCACAAGCCGCACTTTTTTCAGCTCGCTTTTCCCGAGCCCATTTTATAATGTGGGCTATAGGAAAAGTTCGCCGAAAAAGGCGTAAAAAATTGACGTCAATTTTTTTTGTGCACGCGTTATCACTGCAAAAATATGTGGTAATACATGGTGTGGGAACGCATTTTTGCAAAAGCCATAGATTTTGCAGGAATGTGTTTCCATAATTGCATTTCACTGCATTTACGCAAAAAAGTGTGAATGTAGCCTTAGAGTTGGACCAGGGGAGGGTGAATAAAGCATGATGTCACGCAGGGTGGTATAATGGTAAAGGGAAAAGGAAGCAAGATGGTAAAGACCCCTTCACCTTCACCTACAGACCCGGAAGCAGAAAGCACACACGTCTTCTCAGCTCCAGGTCTTGTAGAGACTAAACTCTATCAGCGACACCTGCCAGGGGTGTGGTCACTTGACAATATCCCCACTGCAGTGGCGGCTCACACATAGACAGCAACATGGAAGCTTTTACACATTAACTTTGAATGTGCCAAAAGAAACTCCCTCCCATTTAAACTACAGAGAGCCTTTCACATGGACTGTAGAGCAGTCAACACATGACACATGATTTGTTTTTTTCATTTATCTAACAAAGAAAAAAATTGAGCATTTGTACAAATGTTTTTTGAAACCAGAAAGACCTCTTTAATGAATCCCTCACCTTGAGAAGAAAATGTATGAAAATGAATAGAGTGATCATAATATCTATAAGGCTGGAGTCACACTAGTGTATGACTCACACGAGTGCAATGAAAATCTCACATTGCATTCGGCCCAATGTTAAATAATCAGGTAGCTCAGATCTGCGAGTTTTTCCTTTGGCTCACTTGCACCAATACAAGTCTATGGGTGTGAGTGAAACATCGAACAGCACTAAGTAATCCAAGGCCAACAATGGAGAAGAAAAAGAGATTAATCTCTCCTCCACAGCTGTGATCTGATTGCAGGATCAGCTCACAGTTGAGTGACCCTCAGCTTAGCTCGAAGCAGAGCCTGAGCTGAGCATCATTAGCATATCACATGCAATGCAATATGCCAGTTTGACTCCAGCCAATGGTAATTTACCTATTTGTTCACAATATTGTTCTCCCTGTGCTTGTGTAACGGAGTGGGTAGCCCTGACTGTATTATTATTGAAATGGACACTGAAGTGGACATTACACAGTCTAATACTGCCCCCTTGTGGACAAGTGCTGAAATTGCTAAGGAGATGATTACACCAACTGCTGATCCCCTCCCACATCAGCCATGTGCTGAGGAAGAAAAAGTGCGGGAAACGGAGAAGGAGACAGAGCTCGACCAGGACAGACCTGCCTGTGGGTGCTCCTCGAGAGAGGGCTTCCTTGCAACACCTCTCTGGAAAGATCACGCCGCGGAAGCCGTTGCGACAACCCCCAGGCTGCAGGACATTGTTACCATGAGCCTAACCTGACTGCAGAGCATCGCACTCCTAGAGCATATTCAGAGACTGTGACGGACACAAGGGAGCCATCTTTGAAATCTATATTTTTTTCTTCCTTCTTTTTCCTCGGACTGAGAGACTATAAATCGGTACCTGTGGAGAGGACTGAGGAAACCCCCCTTCATCGCTTCCCCTGGAATCGCCATCGTTAGACCCCAGGCCTGCGACGTGGGAGCTACACCTTCTGCTGTTATAGACTGGTAACGTACATTGAGGGAAAGCTAGGGAAAGAGATTGCCAGTACTGTTTTGTTTTTTTTGTTTATTTGCCGTGCATCCGGGACTGAATATCAGGGGACTCAACCTTCCCTATGTGTGCAGACAAACCAGTTGAATGTGTTATCACCATGTTTAATAGTAAAGAATAGTTTCCTCCTGTTAAATCTGAGTATGGGGATTTTGTTGAAGCAGATCATAGACACACACCCGCGGCCTTACTGCCGGTCACTTCACTTGCATGGGATTTCTTCAGGTTCTCCTGTTTCACACTTCAAAGACATACTGATAGGGAATTTAGATTGTGAACCCCCAATAGGGACAATGATGATGATGTTTGTAAAGTGCTGCAGAATATGATGACACAATATAATCAAAGTGTAATATTAATGATCATATTGCACATACACCACCTTGAAAAAATATTCATTCCTCATGAACATTTGCACATTTTTTCACATTACACCCACAACCGTACCTCTTCCCGCTTTCCAAATATAGAGGCTGAAATTTTTGCCATGTGTCTTTGCAAAATAGGTCTAGCTCAGTGAGTAATAAAGTTTCAGTGAGATTGGATGGAGAGCACCTTTGAAATAGCAAATTTCAAGATTTTCCACCGATTCTTAATGGCAATTAAGTCTGGCTTGTGACTTGGGCATTCACGCACATAAATATGTTTTGATCCAAACCATCCATTGAAGCTCTGGCAGTATGTTTAGGAGATTTGTCTTGCTGAAACGTGAATCTATGGCCAATTATCAAGTCTTTTGCAGCCTCTAAAGGGGCCGTCACCTGCGTCAATATCGTATGCAATATCGCTGCTGCACGTGACGTTGCAGCGATATTGACGCGTGTGACAGGGTGCATCAACCAGCGATAAACCGCTGGTTGATGGTCACAAGGTTTTTGGACTGGAACGAAAACCTGGCGATGGTCGCCCAGTGGACACGCAGCATCAATGCGTGTGACACCGGGATGCGCGATTAGCCAGCTCCCAGCGCCTGTCAGCAAGCGCTAGGAGCTGGTATCCATGGTAAACTGGGGGTAAATAGGCAGCGCACGCTGTCTAGATACCCGATGTATACCTTGGTTACCAGCCTTTTACGCTCACCGGCTGGTATCCAAGGTACACAGCGGGTAACTAGGGTCCCTAGTTACCCACTGTGTACCTTCGATACCAGTCGGTGAGCGGAGAAGGCTGGTAACCAAGGTATACATCAGGTATCTAGGCAGCGTGCGCTGCCTAGTTACTCGCAGTTTACCATGGATACCAGCCTGCTCCCGCTAACCGCAGCCTGTCAGCGGGAGCAAGACATCGTGGAAACAATATTTAAATCATTTCCACGATGTCGCTGGTCCACTATTCGGTGGTGAGTCTGCCTGTATGACAGCTCACCAGCGATCAGCCATCAGTGTCGCCAGCGATCAAGTCACTGACGACATTGACGTGTGTGACGTCGGCTTAACAGATTTAACTGTCAAGTATTATTTTCCCATAAACTCTGACCATCTTTCTTGTCCCAGCTGAAGAAAGGCATTTCTACAGCATTGTTATGCCCAAAGGGCTTGGAGATGTAAAGTGGACTCACTGGGCCACTGGTGGAATAGTGGCAGCTGAATACCCAATACAGCAAGAGACTGGAAAGTGACTTCAGTTAAACCAAGGATATTTATTAAAGGAATGTAAACAAATGAAAAAGGTGTCTGCGAGGAGGACTCTCAAAACCACGACACCGAACTCTCACTGACTAGGTAACCCCTGTACAGGGATTCATGTGGTACAGCACCAGGAGGTCTAAATGCTGCACCCATACAGACCGAACTGAAGCGAGGAGAAGACTGTGGGACACTGGCTCTGTCGATAGGATGAATCCTGGGAGCTCAGTACAATCCTGGAGTGGCTGATCCAACCGGTATAGGAATCTAGATGGTACCGTGCACTTCCAGAGAGGCTTGGCCAGCCTGGGGTGGAATCCGGAGCATCTAGACAGATCCAGGATAACGAATTGCCAGCAGAGGACTCTGTGGAGACAGATGTATTACCGTATATACTCGCGTATAAGCCGAGTTTTTCAGCCCAAAATTTGGGCCGAAAAGTCCCCCCTCGGCTTATATGCGAGTATATAAAAAAAAATAAAAAAATACAGCCGCAGCCCCGGAGGTATACAGGCCCCCCCATCAAGTTCCAGGGCCCCCCCACCTTGCGCGCAGCCTGTAAAGGAAAATCATACTTGCCAGAGTCCAGTCGCGCCGTCCGCAGCTGCCGACATGACGATCCCGGGCTCCATTCAGCGTCTTCCGCATTTCCTGTAGTCGCGGGCAATGACGTCATTGCCCGCGCGCACAGGAAGTCGGAAGCCGGAAGACGCTGAATGGAGCCCGGGATCGTCATGTCGGCAGCTGCGGACGGCGCGACTGGACTCTGGCAAGTATGATTTTCCTTTACAGGCTGCGCGCAAGGTGGGGGGGCCCTGGAACTTGATGGGGGGGCCTGTATACCTCCGGGGCTGCGGCTGTATACAACCCTGGGGCTGCGGCTGTATACAGC
The DNA here is from genome assembly GCA_033576535.1 of Allobates femoralis. Taxonomy (NCBI): domain Eukaryota; kingdom Metazoa; phylum Chordata; class Amphibia; order Anura; family Aromobatidae; genus Allobates; species Allobates femoralis. The sequence continues at coordinate 100,992,252 of JARQOC010000005.1, read as the reverse complement.
CCTGGGGCTGCGGCTGTATACAGCCCTGGGGCTGCGGCTGTATACAGCCCTGGGGCTGCTGCTGTATACAGCCCTGGGGCTGCGGCTGTATACAGCCCTGGGGCTGCTGCTGCTGTATATACCTCTGGGGCTGCATCTGGGGCTGCATATGGGGCTGCATATGGGGCTGCATATACCTCTGGGGCTGCTGTATACTACCACTGGGGCTGCTGATGTATATACCACTGGGGCTGCTGCTGCTGTATATACCTCTGGGGCTGCAAATGGGGCTGCATATGGGGCTGCATATACCTCTGGGGCTGCATATACCTCTGGGGCTGCATATACCTCTGGGCTGCATATGGGGCTGCATATACCTCTGGGGCTGCATATGGGGCTGCATATACCTCTGGAGCTGCATATACCTCTGGGGCTGTATATACCTCTGGGGCTGCTGTATACTACCACTGGGGCTGCTGCTGTATACTACCACTGGGGAGGCTGCTGTATACCTCACTGCTGGGGGTTGTATACCTGTGCTGGAGTCCACCCTCGGCTTATACGCGAGTCAATAAGTTTTCCCAGTTTTTGGGGGCAAAAGTAGGGGGTCGGCTTATACACGGGTCGGCTTATACACGAGTATATACGGTAGTTTAATGCTGAAAGCAAGGCAACAGTCTTCCTAGTGCAGAGCACTGCAGAAGTGCGACCTGGGAAGAGGCAACGTTCCAATAAAATGAAGAAGTTGCCCAGGCACCTCCCTTAGGCGGATGCCTTTTATGCACAGAGCAGCACTGCACTTTGCTGAGAGACCTAATAGAGAACAGGTGTACTGTTCCTTTAAGTGTGTGCAGGATTCGGGGCGCGCATCCTAAGAAAATTACCAGGTGACCTGCCAAGAGGACGCAGGTTCCTGGAATAGAAGGAAGCAGACAGCCGCATGGAACCACCGGCATGGTGAGCAAAACCAGCAGAGCTGCGTGGTAGTCGCCAATCTCCCTGCTTAGCAAAGACCGGCCCTGCAGAAGGGACAGAGAGGATGAGGCACATAGAGCCGTGGGATGAGCACCGATCTACCTGTCCATGAGAGACCAAGGGCATTACAAACGTGATGCTGCCTCCATGTTTCACAATGGCAATGTTTTTTTCAGGGTGATGTGCAGTATTAGTTTTCCACCACACATAACATTTTGCATTTAGCCCAAAAAGTTCTACTTTTGTCTCATCTGACCAGGTATCTTCTTCCACATACTCGCTGAGCCCCCTGCACGGCTTTTTGACTTTTACGAACAATACTTTTTATGCTTTCAAAAAAGGCTTTTTTCTTGCCATTGTCAAATTTCTGGAGTACTTCAATCAATAATTGTCCTGTGGACAAATTCTCCCACCTGAGCTGTGGATTCCTGCAATTCCTTTAAGGTACCTTTACACGCGGCAACTTTGCTAGGAATTTCACTGGCAACTTACTGGTTGCAGTGAAATCGACACATTGTTCCATTTGTACACAGCAACAAGATAGAACAATGTGTCCATGATTTCCCTGCAACCAATAAGTTGCCAGTGAAATTCCTAGAAACGTTGCCGCGTGTAAAAGGTACCTTTAGAATGACAATGGATTTCTTGGCTGATTCTCCAATTAGTCCTCTATTTGCTTGAGATGTTGATTTTGGTGGATGGTTATGTCTTTGATATGTCTGCAGTTTTCCTTCCATTTTTGTATGATGGATTGGACAGTGCAAATAAGAGATGTTCAGTGTTTAGACTATTTTTTTTATAACCTATCCCTGCTTTATTTTTCTCAACAACTTTATCCCTGACCAGTCTGGTATCTTCCTTGGTTTTCGTGATGCTGTTTTATCCCTAATGTTCTCAAACAAACCTTAGTTTATGATATGCAAAATAGGCCTTTGACTTGTCGAGGGGGTATTAGTTTCAATTTTAGAAGCTGAATGCTGTGAAGGGAACAAAGCCATGCGCATGCACAAGCTTTATAGTATTGGCAGGGACACCATTTTTTGTAAAGCATGTTATCGTGCCCACAGCGATATGACAACATGCTAAGTGGGGAACTAATGCCCCTCAACTAGTAAAAGGCCTAATTTGCAGGTCATAAATGGACCATAGAAATACTTTATCAAAATATCTGCTTATTATATTTACAAATAAATGAACGGACTGTTGGGCAGGGAGTTTTGATATATGCCCATAACTATTGGTGATTCTGCGGGCCCCTGACAGGTTCCCTTTAATCAGAGGTGGAACTGATCTCATAATGCTAAAATTGTGCTACACACTATAACCTGTAATACCATTAGGTATGTGTTAATGTAACTTAGAATCAAGTAATGTTTAGCTGAAAAAGGGAAACATAAGACAATAGTATATTTGTACAAAAGGATCAATCCTCGCATTCCCAGAGCGCTGGACTTAAACAGGATGATAGTTTATCAAATACGCACTTGGCAGGGACACAGTGTTGCAATCTCTTTGAAAGGGAAAACCTAAACTCTGGAGTATTACAGTAAGTGTAGTGATAACCTTTACTACGCAGTTACTGATCAGCATGACATCAGTCTGGGAGAAAATATTTAATAGACCTTGAACTGTGAATAAGCACTTATGGATTTGTTAGTAAGAGAGGAGATAGTGATGACCAAAACTTTCCCTTTTGGGCAACTATAATAAACTGGTCATACTCAGAATGAAACGGAGGAGTAAGAATAAATGTGGGGAGTTCCTCCTCCGGAAGATGAACTGTACACAGTCATCACTCCTATCATTTATCTTGGAGGACTCCTCACATTGTGTAATATGTTATATTTCACATATTGTTTCTCAAACGGTAAATTGCGAAGTTTCATTGAACTTCTTATTCATGACGGTGAGCGATACGATGACACAATGGCTGCAGTGTGTTCATCTTCCAAAATTCAGTATTTTCATCATGTTCATTACAAAATATGAATCAAAATTAGAAGGAAAATTGCTCAAGAGCATCTATGTATTACATATCAAAGTGAATCATTCAACGCAGTGGCGGACCTTGCGACCGGGGAGTGCTTTTGAAGCAGCCGATGTTGAGGAGCGGGGAGGGGGGGGGGTAGGTCCACCCCTGATTCAACGCAAGCGTCTCCAAAAAAAAAATTGCATTGACATATGCTATCATTGTCTGATCCAGTTCCATCATAGTATAGACAAATGGGGAAAGGGTAGTCCACACCTAGACGACACCTTCTTAAACACTACAGTTCCCCACATATAGTAAAAGAACACAACTCCTGGACTATCATAGCTCCAGCAATGTTAGCTCTGTGTCTCCAGGTGCTCCTATAGCATACCTGTAGCCTTCAGAGTTGGGTCTGACATAATAATGTCACATGAGCACCCAGATACCCATATGTCGCTGAAACGGCATTAGTCTGAAAAGTGAATATGTTGTACTTTAATATTATTTGGGACACTGTCACATATAAGTTTTGTCCAATAGTGGATAACCCCTGTAATTTTTCACCAGGGATTATTACCAATCTTGATTTGACCCTGTTTTTAATACTATCACAGCACAGAGCAAGAAAATGATAATGGGGCCACTTCTACCTCCAAAGCCGATAGAATTGTGCATTATGATGAACTATTGGACTTTACACATCCCATGTACTGTATTGTTCTTGCACAGAGCCATCTTCTGTTTGTATCCACACCTGGTACATGGTGCAAACAATTAAAACCAATTATATAGAGGGAATGAAAATCGACCCCATATTCTTATCCAACTGATACCTCCTTCGACGATATCACTGTCCTCTGTTTTGCATGGTTTCTCCTTTAAACTATAAACATATAAGATTTAAGATTATTATGGTTTTCCAACTGGGCCATAAAAAATGTTAACTGTCTATAATTTATCCACTACTGGTCAACTCTCAGCAAAGGGCAAAATAATAAAAATCATAATTCTCACCTCCTTGACTAGTGTCATTACTGTGATGTTGTCAATGTGTCTTCCAGCATTCATGTAACATTGCTTTATCACTTGACTGTACATCCTTGCATCATTCTGTCAGAGCAGTAGTCTGCCATGAGATACAGTGTTAACATGAACGAATGGCACCCATTCAAGAGGTTAGTATTACATGTATTTTTATCTTGCTTTCTGCTGTGGAGCAAGTAAATGGAATCTGTCAGCAGGTTTTTGCTACATAATCTGAATACAGCAAAGATAAGGACTGAAATACAGATTTAGGGATGTGTCACTTATTAGCCTGTGTGCTTTTGTTTTCATACAATAAGTGTTTTATCACCATGAGATTATCACTGCATGTACTACAAGACACATGAACCCAGTTCTGAGCATTCCCCCTCCTCTGATAAGCAGCTCACTGTCAATAGACAATGTACCCAGAAAGCTGAAGTGTAGGCTGGATTAGCTTTCTGATCTCTGCTACATTCTACATATAAAAACTCTGATTATGTCACAATTGCTGAACCCAGTCATACATCCTTGCAATCAGGGACTCTTTACCTTCTTCATGTATTGCTCTTAGATGAGTTAGAAAAAAGCTGGTTTCAGATTTCCTTTAAGAAAGGGTTTTTCAGTAGTGGATAAACCTCTTTAGAAATTGTCTAGTGGCATAACTAGAGCCCAATGGACCTGGTGTGGTGTAAAATTTGACTTTTGCTCCCCCCCTTCACACACACCATGCATGTTGGTGAGCAGTATGGACCCTTGTAGTGTTTTAAATCATATAAAGACATAAACTGGCAATGAAAATTAGAGAAAAATGGATGATCACTTGATTTTTTCAGACAGACTGTAATATACATGGTGGGCCATTTATATGGATGCACCTAAATAATGGGAATGGTTAGTGATATCAACTTCCTGTTTGTGGCACATTAGTATTCGGAGGAGGAAAACGTTTCCAGATGGGTGATGACCATGGTGGCCATTTTGGATCCAACTTTATTTTTCTCAATCGGAAGAGGGTCATGTGACACATTAAACTTATTGAGAATTTCATAAGAAAAACAATGGTGTGATTGGTTTTAACATAACTTTATTCATTTATGAGTTATTTACAAGTTTATGACCACTTATAAAATGTGTTTAAAGTGCTGCCCATTGTGTTGGATTGTCAATACAACCCTCTTCTCCCACTGTTGACACACTGATAGCAACACCGCAGAAGAAATGCTGCACAGGCTTCCAGTATCCGTTGTTTCAGATGCTGCACATCTCATATCTTCACAGCATAGACAATTACCTTCAGATGAGGCAAACATTTTTGTGAATGGTGAAGTTAACAAACAAAACCACAGTGGATAGATCCCTCCAAGACTGATGGAACACAAACATTGATAATATGGTGTGATATATGGCATACAAAGATAGTGGGGCCATTCTTCATCAATGGATACCTCAATGCCACTGGATATCTGAAATTGCGACATGGCCGACTTTAAAATGGCCGCAATTGTCACCACCCATCTAGAAAAGGTTTTTCCCTCCCATATACTAATGTGCCACAAACAGGAAGTTGATATCACCAGCCATTCCCATTTTATGTAGGTGCATCCATATAAATGGCCCACGCTGTACATCGATCAACATTTGGCGGTTTTTGTGTAAGGGGTACACTATGCCACCAGAACAGGGTTTTCCAAAATAACCAAAGTTTATCAACCTAAAACCTTTATTTTACACAAAACGTGATGATCATAATTAGGGAACAGGCAATGACTGTAGCACAGAGAAATATTAAAACTAAATTTTGTGAATGTAACAACAGTCATCAATAAATAGGAAGTGTACAGGCCTTTGCCTTGTACAGGCCTTTGCTTTGGATGTCTTCAGCACATCTGTGGCCACAGGACATCACTAGTCTCCCACACTGCTTTGGTGTGATTTTGTTCCACTCTTCTTCCAGTCTCTTTCACAGTTATGTGACTGTTGTGGGTTTTTTGGCCATAACTTTGCCACCAAGGATTTTCCAGAGGTTTTCTATTGGGTTCAGATCAGGACTCTGAGCTGTGGCCATTTCATTGTTTCAATGTTTTCTGTTTCAAGGAACTGCTTTACCCATTTTGCTGTGTGACAGGAGGCATTGTCCTGCATAAAATTGCTGGATGATTTAGTGCTGAATGCAAGTAAGGAATCGTATGTTGTTGAAGAAGGTTCTGATACACGCTTGAATGCACTCTGTCATGTAGCTGTATGAGAGGTCCAACCCCTGCAGCAAAAAACATTCCCCAAACCATGACACTTCCTCCATGACTTTTCACGGACATTGAGAAATTGTATATAGGAAGTGAATGAAAGATCAACATGAAACGTAACACCCAGACAGTGAGCCTGCTGCCTAGGCGTTATCGTGGTGCCGCATACAGAGGGAGATGTCTGATTTAGGGAGGTTAGTGGAGGGTGGGATTATAAGAAATTCACATTTGGAAAGGTTGAGTTTCAGGTAGAGAGTGGACATGATATTGGAAACTGCGGTTAGACAGTCATTAGCGTTCTGTAATACAGTAGGGGTAATGTTTGGGGATGATGTGTATAGTTGTGTGCCATCAGCATAAAGATGGTACTGGAAGCCAAATCTGCTGATTCTCTGTCCAATAGGGGCTGTGTAGAGAGAGAAGAGAAGAGAAGAGAAGAGAAGAGAAGAGGAGAGGACTGAACCCTGAGGGACCCCAATAGAGGGAGGAAGGGGAGAAGTGCAGCCAATATATGATACACTGAAAGAGCAGTCAGAAAGATAAAAAGAGATCCAGGAGAGAGCGATATCCTTTATGCCGATGGAGTGCAGCATAGCGAGTAGGAGATAGTGGTCAACAGTGTCAAAGGCTGCAGAAAGGTTAAGAAGGACAAGCAGAGAGTGGTCACCATTACGTTTTGCCATCATTAAGTCATTGGTCACTTTGATGAGGGCAGTTTCTTTAGAATGTAGGGGCGGAAATCAGACTGTAATGGATCTAGAAGAGAGTGAACGGAGAGGTAACAGGTGAGGCGGGAGTAGACCAGGCGCTCCAAAAGTTTAGAGAGGAAGGGGAGGTTGGAGACTGGTCTGTAGTTATTTGTGCAGGATGGGTCAAGAGAATTTCTTTAAAAATGGAGTAATGATAGAATGTTTGAAGGAGGAGGGAAAGATGCCAGAAAAGAGGGGGAGATTTAAGATTTTTGTTAGGTGAGTAGAGATGATCCGGAGAGAGAGATTGGAGTAGGTGTAAGGGAATGAGGTCAGTGGTGCATGTAGTAGGAAATGAGTAGTCTGGAGACTTCTTCTTCTGTAACTGGGTCTAATGTGGAGAGTGAGCCAGAGGACAATGTGGGGAGAGATGGGAGTAAAAGTGCTGGGTTGAGAGTTGATTTCCTGATAGATGTTTTCTATTTTCCTGGTGAAGTAAGAAGCCAGATCATCAGCACAGAGGTCAGTGATCGGGGCCTGCACTTTAGGATTGAGGAGAGAGTGAAAGGTGTCAAAAGAGTTTCTTTGGGTTGTTGGATAGTGAGGAGATCAGGACGGTGAAGTAGGTCTGTTTGGCAAGTTAAAGGGCAGAGTTATAGTTTTTTTAACATGAATTTATAATGGATGAAGTTTTCTGGTGTACGTGTTTTCCTCCATAAGCGTTCAGCACACCTAGAGCATCGCTGGGGGAATCGAGTTTGTAATGTGAGCCAGGGCTGTTTTACTCTGTATTTGGAAGTTTTGATGGTGAGGCGCACTACTTGTTCCAGGGTGCTTCTGAGAGTGTCGTTGTAGTGATTCTCTGCAAGATCGGGACAGAAAAAGGAGGAGATTGGGGACAGTGATAAGAGTGGGGAGTCCGTGAGTGTATGAGTGTTAATGGCCTGTAGATTTCTGAATGTGTGACAGGTAGGGGTGTGCTGGGGTGGACAAGGATTTGTGAGCATGAAGGAGAGAATGTTGTGATCAGAGAGAGGAAGTGGCGAGTTATCTAAGAAGGAAAATGAACAGAGGCGGGTAAAAACCAGGTCAAGGGTGTTACCATCGTTGTGTGTCTCAGAGGTTGAGAGCTGCGAGAGGACAAGAGAAGTTGTAAGAGATAGGAGCTGGGATGCAGATGGGGAGATGGGGCTGTTTATGGGGATGATAAAGGCACCCAGAATAAGGATTAGTAATCCTGAGGACATGAAGTGTGGCAGCCATGCAAAGAAATGGTCGAGGAACTGGGTAGGTAACCCTGGGAGCGATGTACAACCGCTACTCTGAGGAGGAGGGGATGGAAGAGCATAATAGTGTGGACCTCAAAAGAGGGGAATGAGAGTGATGGAGCTGGGGGAATGACCTGAAAAGTACATTGTGAGGAAAGGAGTAAGCCAACTCCACCATCATGTCTATTCCCAGGTCTCGGGGAATGAGAGAAATGTAAGCCGCCATGAGAAATAGCAGCTGAAGAAACTGTGTCTGAGTCCTGGATCCAGGTTTCAGTGAGGGCCAGCAGATTAACAGAGTTAGTGAAAAATTAGTTTCGGATAAAGGAAAGCTTGTTGCATGCAGACTGTGAATTTCAGAGAGCGCAGGAGGGAGATGAAGGTGTGCAAGTAATATTAATGAGGTTAATAGGGCTTCTATTTGAGGTTGGGGAGGGGTTAAAGTAGGTAGAGGGTGGAATAGGATTAGGAGAGATATCACCTGACAGGAGAAGCAGTAAAAAGAGAAAGAGCAAATAGTTTTTGGATTTAGGACATTCGTTTCTGATGCAATATCCTGGAATATGATGAACTGAGATTATTCAGTAAGGTGAAGACAGCATGGGAGCTGAACATAGTAGAGGGAAGGAGAGAGGGGCTGATGTGCATGAGAGGTGATGGAGGGGTGATGGAGGGGAGATGGGGCAGTGAAAGTGTATGACAAAGGCACATAGGAAGATAGACATTGAACTAAAGGACATTGTTAAAAATCAGAGTGGAAGAGAGTAGGTTACCTGACTCCTGCCCTGACTAAATGCATTACACAATCACACTGGTGATTGTAGAATATGGTGCAACAGATGACACATAGAGTTTACATCAATTGAAAATATTGTACCATGAGAGGGTTTGAAATAGAATGTGAGTTCAATAGAAAGATATTCTCATAGCAGGCAGAAATCTAGTACCTTCAACTTCCAGCAAATTCCAGTCAATTTCAGTCGAATTCAAGTCAAGTTCATTTATATGCACTTATGTGAGGCACTTGGGTGAGGCACATGGCAGATGTGAGGCTAGTACATTTATAATAATACAATTGGATTCAGCTGAGAGTGGAGTGGAATGGAGAGGGCTGTAGTCCAATAGGCCATTTAGAGTCAGAAGTGAAAGCAAATGGTGGAGGACAGGCAGATTTAAACAAAGGATCATAAACCTAGGTATGTAACAAGAGCAATGGGAAGCAAGGTTACAATAATATAATAATATTTATTCATTTATATAGCGCTATTAATTCCATAGCACTTTACATACATGAGTAATGCTGTCTCTCTTGGAGCTCACAATCTAAACATCCTATCAGTATGTCTTTACAATGTGGGAGGAAACCGGAGTGCCCGGAGGAAACCCACGCAAGCACAGGGAGAACATACAAACTCCTTGCAGATGTTGTCCTAAGTGTCCTTGGTGGGAATTGAACCCAGGACCTCAAGACTCCAGTGCTGCAAAGGCTACAGTGCTAACCACTTGAGCCACCGTGCTGCCCTTACAAGCATAATCAGATGAAATATTTCAGCAAGGAACATGAACATACCGCAGTATAGATTGAAATGTAGTCGGACATTGAATTCAGGCATTAAACATCAAAATTTCAGCAAGGAGCATGAGCATACCGCCCAATAGATAGAAATGTAGCAGGGCATAGAATTCAGGCATTAAACAGCAACATTTCAGCAAGGAACATGAACATACCACATTATAGATAGAAATGTAGCAGGACATAGAATTCAGGCATTAAACAGAAAAATTTCAGCAAGGAACATGAACTGTATTCTGTTCCCCAGTTTCTTTTCACTTTCATTCTCAATTTCTGGGTTCAGTCTTTCCCCAGTTTGTCAATGAACACAATGTTTCCCATCAGACCCAAATAAATTAAACTTGATTTCATCACTAAAATGAACTGTGGACCACATCTCTATCCACACAACATGCTCCTCACCAAAGGTGAGTCTAGTAGTGATGAGCGAGCACTAAAAGGCTCGGATGCTCGATGCTCGGATCGAGCATCTCGAGATGCTCGGGTGCTCGAACGAGCACCGAGCCCAATGTAAGTCAATTAGTGACAGGCTCCGCCACAGGCTCCGCCCACAGGCTCCCGGCTATAAGATGAGTGTGTCTGGAAAAGGGCGGGAGGGGGGCTTTTTCAAATCATTGCAGCATACAACACCTTGCTGTGCCCCCCAGAGGGACCCTAACAATCAATCTGCTCTCTGTGAGGTGCCAGCTCACTGTGTGCACTGAAGGGAGCTGTGTATTTGTGTCAAAGCGATAATTATTAGAGAAGAGTCCGAGCATCTCGGCAGTACTCGGTGCTCGCCGAGCATCCCGAGTACCGGGATACTCGTGCGAGTAACGAGTAGTGCCGAGCATGCGTGCTCATCACTAGAGTCTAGTCTTTTGATTCTTTCTGCTACTTTGGTGACTTCAGAGTGGGCTTTCAGTCCAAATGCTTAAGTGTGGTGACACTGTATGATAAGACAGATCCTTACCCTGTTCAGTACTGAACTGGCGAGCTATTCCTGCTGCAATGTTGAAACGATTACCCATGGAGATTCTCTGCATTATCCTATCCTCTCATGCATTTGTCTCTCGAGGGCGACAAGCCTTCTTGGGGGATTTGAAAGAGTTTGTGATGTTGTAAAAATGCAATATTCTAGAAATCACAGACTTGAAACGGCCAACTTCTGTTGCTATGGCTGATAGGGTGACCCCTTTGCTCTATAGGACGATGTGCTGCACGATCCGCACTGCTGCCAGAAAGGAACACCAGAAGACCGGAGTATCTGGAGAAAGTGTAGCTTTATTCCTTCAATCCTACGTATTTCGGAGCTAAACCCAGCTCCTACCTCAGGGACAATACAGGATTCTGGCAGCAGCATGGATCGTGCGGCACATCGTCCTATAGAGCATTTCTTGCACCGCGGTAACCCGTGGATGTGTGGATCCTGCAGCAGCTGACCCCTCGCGCTCATACTTAGTTGTGGGTATACACAACTGGACCAGGTGAGCAGATTCTGACATTCTCTGCACCGCTCTTTTCATATAAAGGATAAAATCCTATTGCACATTATCTCACTTTTCTAGAGGGTGACCTTAACCCTAACCCTATGGCTTTCATCTGGACAACTTGCAACTGGAGGGTTTCATTCACTATGGAACATCACACCATTTTTGCAAAGTGAGTGCAAACTGGAAAGTTAGGAGGCCAGTTAAATAAGGTTTGTCAGATAATTAAGGAAATTAACACCAGGTGCAAGATTAATACCAAAAGCTTTCAGGTATCTGAAAGTTTTCTTTTTCATTTATCTAATTTAGATTTTTATTCTGCGCTTTACGATATATTCAGTTTATGAAATAACCTTAAAACACTGCTATTTTACTCATGTTCGGACAACACAATGACCTAAACATTAAGGAAATTATGTGTTGCTCTCTAATTTTGATCGGCAGTGTACATGCTGCAAGCCCCTTCATTATGTAGTAATGACCCTCAATCTGTACTAATATTCTCCATCCTGGGCCCCTTCCAGGTATACAGTCGTGTGAAAAAGTGTTTGCCCTTTCTTGATTTCTTTTTTTTTTTTGCATGTTTGTCACACTTTAATGTTTCAGATCACCAAACAAATTCAAGCATTAGACAAAGGTAACACAAGTAAACACAAAATGCAGTTTATAAATGAACGTTTTTATTATAAAAGGAAAAAGAAATTTAAATCTACAAGGCAGTCTCCAGAAGGGAAGGGTTGTAGCCATTTATACTGTATCCAATGCTTCACAAATAGGCCAGTTGAGCACCAGTGGACACTGAGTATGATCAAGCCTGCCCTTCAACAGACTGACGAAGATAATATCTGGGACTCACAATCTTCAGTTGAAATCCATGTGCAAATTAAATTTATAATTTTACTTTTTGCATCCTGAATTCAGTGTAACATTTAAAGAAGCAGACAATAAGTTGATAAATTAGAGAATGCTGTAGCTATAAAAAGGAGGTACAGAATATCATCACTACTATAAAAGTGCCTCTACAGCATTTTTTTTTCAGTGCTTGAGTAGCGCTTTAAATGTAAGCCCCTTTCATATGTTCCGATCACATACTCCCCTTTCTCAGTCTTACATTCACCTTCCGATGTCTTCACATCTTACCGATGCTGCTCCAGTGGCGCCATATTATGCCTGTAACTTCTGACTGGCTGGAAGTAAGAAGTTACGTTACAAAAGCTCAATGCATCACTATGAGAGCCAGAATGAGGCCAGAACAAGACTCCCATAAAGATGTATTGATTTATCACCTCTCCTGCGCCCCATGAAACACTGGAGCTACTGGCAAGTCACAGATCCTCACAATCCCCCGAGTGACCCTGGCAAAACGAAAAGCCGCCACAAGGTGAGTATCAGAAAGGGGGCAGGGGATTTAGATTTAAAGCACCACTCCAGTGGTGCAATAAAAAAAGCTGGAACAATGCTTTAAAACAGTCTCCTAACAAGTACAGGAGCCTCAGGGGTATGGTCAGCCTCGCAGTTTGACAAACCTAGACCATCATACGTTTTATCTTTACAATCTGCAAAGAATGGGCATGTTCAACCCATGTTTCCTCCTACATTCCAAAGACATTGAGAGGGAATATAGATTGTGAAGCCCAAGGGGCACAGTGATGATCAGGTCTGTAAAACGCTGCGGAATATGATGACGCTATATAAGGGATGAAATAAAATAAGGGAGTGAAATTTTATCACCCTAATCTCACAGAGATATTCATTCCTAAACCATTGTAGACTTGGATAAATATTTTAAATCAACCAAAAACCTAGTATTATGTGGGCTTTGTGTGGCAGTATAAAATCAGCACTGTGTATCATGTGGACACTGTATGTCAGAGTAATGTGAGAACCTGCATTATTATGGGTGGTATGATAGTATATGGCAGAATTATGTATACTGTGCATGACATTATTTGTGTACTGTAGATGGACTACTGTTTGCAGCCATTGAACCCCCCTCCCCCATCAATGCAGAGCAATTAGTATTTAAATGGTCTTACCACAGCAGATTCTGGTCAGACGACCATTACACTCAGTGCTGTGTGCAGCTTTGCCCAGGTTATAACTGAAGGCATTATGAATGCAAGACACCAGCCCCAATCACTAAACAACCTCCATTCACACAGAGGGAGTGACCACTGGTTGTCCTGCAAACACAATGGGTTCCATATAGGGCGCAGTTCACACAGGCTTGCACAGTGTATGCCCAGCCTCTTACGTTAGCCCCCATCTCAGTAGGCGGGCTGTTGCGGCATTCAACACCGCTACCTGCGCCGGAACAAACGCACCCATATGGCCCAGCTACACACAGCAACAAAGGAGTGCAAGAAAAACCACAATGACAGGTGCTGAAATTGTGGAAAATTACTTAGTTTTAAACTATATCAAATTGTGGGGTATTGGTTTGTCTTTTGGTCCAAAACACGTAAGCTTATGAGCCCCTACACAGCTCCCCACAAACCAATACCCCACAATTTGATATAGTTTAGTATTTAAATGGGAAACTGTCATGTTGATTTTGTTTTTAAACCGTCCCCAATAGTATTTAGATTATGCACTGTGCATCACAAAAAATCCATGTATTTATCATACAAAATCACTTTAGATGCTTAGATGTTTTCATGATGTATCTGCACAAACAGTCATTGGGGTGGATACTTCAGCGGACAATGGGTCATATCAATCCGCATTGAGTCATGAGGTTTGTTAAATGTAGTCCCGCCCCCTGCATTGTAATATATTAACATCACTTAAAGGGAACCTGTCACCTGGATCTAAGCCCCTACACTATCACTACCTGTCCCTGCACCTTCCTAGCTGCTCCCTATGTATCCCTCTCTGAGCTAAATCCGCCCTATAAAACTGCAGAAAAATAACTTATAACTTACAGCAGTCCCTGAGGCTGGGGACTGAGAAGGCGGCGCCAGGCTCCATTCTGCCCCTCCTTGATGCAGCAGCACACGCCCCACTGGGCGGCATTATTCTTTCTTCATCGCCGCCTCCTCCATTTGGAATCTGTGCTTTACACCTATCATGTTGTGGTGATGCGACCTCGATGTGTCCCCTGACCGAGACACAGCATATGGGAGATTGTATCTTCTGCTTGGTAGCAGCACACACAGGGTGAGCTGCTACTGGAGCTAAGTGCTGATTGAAAGCACTGACCCCCAGGTGAGCGGGTGAATAGGAGATGATATGTGCTGCCCTGGGCTGTGGGGAGGGGGTGGAGTGTGTCAGGACAGCAGCAGGAGCTGCTGGGATTGTATGAGGTTCTACTCGGCCGCGCCCCGGTGTAACAGGCCAGACTAAACCCCCGACCAGAATATACTCGGGGTTAAAGTGGCCTAGGCCAGATTATACCCCTCCGTATACCAGAGCAACTGTAGATCAGGGCCCCAAGCAACACATGGGGGCCCGAGGCAGCAGAAAGAGGCCCCAGGCAGCAGAAAGTGGCCCTACGCAACATACAGGGGCCCCAGGCAGTACTAGGGGCCACAAGCTACACACAGGATCCCAGGCTACACACAGGGGCCCCATGCAGCATACAAGGACCCCAGGCAGTGCACGGGGCCCCAGGCAGTGCACGGGGCCCCAAGCAGTGCACGGGGCCCCTGGCAGCACAAAGTGGCCCCAGGCAGCACAAAGTGGCCCCAGGCAACATACAGGGGCCCCAGGCTACACACAGGGTCCCAGGCTACATACAGGGGCCCCATGCACCATACAAGGGCCCCAGCAGTACAAAGGGGTCCCAGGCAGCGCATGGGGGCCAGAGGCAGCACACAGGGGCCCCAGGCAGCACAAAGTAGCCCCAGGTGGCCCACTGCCTGGGGCCCCTGTATATTGCCTGTGGTCACTTTGTGCTGCCTGGGGCCCCTGTGTGCTGCCTGGGGCCCTTGTATGCTGCATGGGGCCCTTGTGTGTAGCCTGGGATCCTGTGTGTAGCCTGGGGCCCCTGTATGTTGCCTGGGGCCCCTGTATGTTGCCTGGGGCCACTTTGTGCTGCCTGGGGCCCTGTGCACTGCCTGGGGCCCTTGTATGCTTCATGGGGCCCCTGTGTGTAGCCTGGGATCCTGTGTGTAGCCTGGGGCCCCTGGTACTGCATGGGGCCCCTGTATGTTGCCTGGGGCCACTTTGTGCTGCCTGGGACCCTGTGCACTGCCTGGGGCCCTTGTATGGTGGCTGGGGCCCCTGTGTGTAGCCTGGGATCCTGTGTGTAGCCTGGGGCCCCTAGTACTGCCTGGGGCCCCTGTATGTTGCCTGTGGTCACTTTGTGCTGCCTGGGGCCACTTTGTGCTGCCTGGGGCCCTGTGCACTGCCTGGGGCCCCGTGTACTGCCTGGGGCCCTTGTATGCTGGCTGGGGCCCCTGTGTGTAGCCTGGGATCCTGTGTGTAGCCTGGGGCCCCTGTGTGCTGCCTCGGGCCCCCATGCGCTGCCTGGGGCCCCTAGCACTGCCTGGGGCCCCTGTATGTTGCGTAGGGCCACTTTCTGCTGCCTGGGGCCACCTTGTGCTGCCTCAGGTCCTCATGCATTGCTTGGGGCCCTGTGCACGGCTTGGGGCCCTGATCTACAGCTGCTGTGGTATACGGAGAGTTATAATCTGGCCTAGGCCTGTTTATACCCTGTGGTATAGTTTGGGCTAGGCCAGAATATACCAAGGGTATATTCTGACCCAGGGGGGTATACTCTGGGCTAGCCCAGTTTATACCTCGGGTATATTCTGGTCGGGGGGTTAGTCTGGCCTGTTACACCGGAATCTGGAGGTCTGTGAATACCTGAACTGTGTGCTGTGTGAGTAAATACCTGAGTCACTGCCTTCTGTCGTGCCGATCCTAACCGCTACCTTACAGTGTAAAGTGGGTGGGAGATTCCAAATGGAGGAGGCGGCGATGAAGAAAGAATAACGCCGCCCAGTGGGGCGTGTGCTGCTGCATGGAGGAGGGGCAGAATGGAGCCTGGCGCCGCCTTCTCAGTCCCCAGCCTCAGGGACTTCTGTAAGTTATAAGTTATTTTTCTGCTGTTTTATAGGGCGGATTTAGCTCAGAGAGGGATAGATAGGGAGCAGCTAGGAAGGTGCAGGGACAGGTAGTGATAGTGTAGGGGCTTAGATCCAGGTGACAGGTTCCCTTTAAGGACATTCAGATATGCTGCAGAAGGACCTGTGGTGTGTCACAAACATGTGACCTAATGGGCGGAGATAAGCCTACATTTCCTTTACGCTATGCCTGCTTAACTCCACCAATTATGGTCATATGGTCGTGACATCACCTCTGGTCCTTCTACAGCATATGTGAATTTCTGAAGATCCTTAAGTGATGTTAATATATTACACTGCAGGGGGGGGTGACAATGTTTAAAAAAACTGCACACCTGAAAGTAGATTGATGTGACTGATGACAGCTGAAGTCTTCACCCCGATGACTCTTTGTGAAGGTACATAATGCAATCATCTAAGCATCTCAAGTGCTTTTGTATGATAAATACATGGCTTTTTTTGTGATGCACAGTGCATGATCTAAATAACATCGGGTGCAGTTTAAAAACAAAAAACAACATGACAGGTTCCCTTAATGTATACTGTATATGTACATTACACTATGGGCAGGGGAAGAAAGCCGAGTTGTGACACAACTACAGTGCTGGAAAGTGAATTACAAATATTACTCAACAGTGATGAATCCTCAGTCCAGTGGAATTCTCCGACAAAGCATTTCAGGGATTTTTGTCTGGTGAGAAGGGAGGGAAAATTGTTCTCACTTGTAAATTTTTCCTGAATGAGTTAGTATAAAGTGCTGGTTCACACAAAATTCTTGGAACTACCAGAACTGAGGATTTTAGGTGATCTCCACAATAGGAAATGCAAAAATTAGTCATAGCTAAAAAGGAGACAGACCAGGATCCCCACAGAGCAGATATGCAATAACTTCAGATTAAAATAATCTTCCTTTCCATTATTACTCATTTCTAGTAAATCAGTTGATACATAGGGATCGGATATCAAAACTAAAACCCCATTGATTGCAACTGAATACTAATGCTCAGATTCTACGATACGACTGAAAATGATTCTGTCATCAGATTTCACTATACAAACTGCACAATCTGAAATAGGTTGAATAGCCCTGATGAGGGTTGTGTACTTATTTGATAAATCCATGCAACAATGGGTGTATAATCCTTTATGAAAGTTCCATGCCTCATAGCTGGACTCAAAAAAACACTCAGCTATAGCAGTATTTACCTCAGTATTTGTAGGTCAAATTCAGGAATAGAACAATCAGAGGCAAAGTATAATAGAAACGTGGGCACCACTTCTCCATTTTTACCCACTCCTGGCTTTCGCTTACAAATACTGAGGTAAAATACTGACCAAATACTAAACGTCTGAACATGGCCTAATAGAGGGATTATACTTTCATTCTAAAATGGATTTTAAAAGTAAATACACCAGTCTCATCAGGTCTAAATAATAATGTATAGGGATTGCATTGTGAAATCAGAGGACAGATCTTCTTTAAGGCAGCCACACACCTTACTAAGGCTGCTTTCACATCAGCGGTTTTTGCCAATCGCGGCAGATGCGGTGAAAAAAACGCATCTGCCGCGATTAACGCATAACCGCTACACTTGCGGCACAGTTGCAACAAGCCCCATACAATATCTATGGGGCTTGCGGTAAGTGTGCGGCAGGTGCGGTTTCGGCACTTGTGGCAGGTGCGGCCGCAAAAAAAAACCGCGGTCAGCCGCGGTTTTTTTGCGGCCGCACCTGCCGATACCGCGCTTGCCGCACCTGCCGCAAGCCCGCATAGACTTTCTATGAGACTTGCCGCACCTGTGCCGCAAGTGTAGCGGTTATGCGTTAATCGCGGCAGATGCGGTTTTTTTCACCGCATCTGCCGCGAACGGCAAAAACCGCTAATGTGAAAGTACCCTTACATTGTCTAAATTTGCTGATTTTGGTGAGGGAACTAAGGCTAGCTTCACACCATGGTTTTGTTCCTGTCCATGGGATCCTGCTGTTTGCAGGACCACACAGACAGAAATGGACAGGTCCAGATTGTAAACTCCGGATGCCATTTCTGTGTCCAGATCCAGATTTTGAGGAACCCGGAACAAAAAGAGCTGGGGGGAGACTGAGCTGCAAAGGCAGGCAAGTGGTGTCGGCGCTGTTACTTTCACTTAGCATGTATTATATACACTGCAAAGTGAATATATGCTTAACTTGCATGAGGTCAGGATTTGGCGGTTAAAGTGCGGTAAAAAACGCATTGTGCGATACCCCGCACTCGGCGCCGTATCGATGTGCCTTGCGCAGATGCCAGTCTTCACTTCGCAGGTCAATACGCCTGCAAGGACCCATCTAATACAGGCGATTGCACCGCGCGGAGGCCGCAAAGGGCAGTGCGGTGATCGGCGCGGTACCCTTCGAGCTTTGCAGTGTTTTAACCCGACAGCTCGAAAGCTAGATTAAAAAAAAAAATAAAAATTTCACCTCTCCGCCGAGTGTCCTGCGATGCGTCCACCCCAATAGCTGCAAGGACCTTAATCAGCTGACTGGGAAGGGGTGGGGAAACCGATCAGCTGATGTGTCACATGAGCATATCAGCGTGGTTTAAATCGCCTGCCTGCCAAAACCGATCGGCGGGCGGCGATTTAAGCCGGGCTGATGCAGTCATGTGACACATCAGATGATCGGTTGCCCCGCCCCTTCCCGGTCAGCTGATTAAGTCCTTGCAGCCATCAGAGGTGGATGCATCGCAGGACACTCTGCAGGCAGGTGAGCATTTTTTTTATTTTTAAGCATTCCTTTATTTAATTTACTTTAGCAGTGTATGTAGATAGTGTATGTAGATACACCGCTAAAGTGAAATTACGGGAACAGAGCAGTTTTAGTGTACTGAGCATGCTCAGTACACTAAAACCAGATCCGGGAAACAATCCTGTTTTTTCCCTGATCCGGCACAGAGGACTCCCATGCTATGTGCGCCGGATCACCCCGGATTCGTTTCTGTCCAGTTTGGTCAGTTTTTTTCACTAGAGACCAAAATCTGAGCAGTCTCCGATTTTGGGGCCAGGCAAAAACAGGACAGAAACGAATCCGGGACTGAAGTGGCAGAATCGGCTGGCCATTTATGGCCATTACAGCACTACAGGGATACATAAAAGACAGAACAGGATTCCAAAAAACATTGGTGAAGCCAGCCTTGCTGACCATCAAAAGTGTACAATAATGTTAAAAACAATAGCAGTTCAATATGACTAACCAGATCATTCACTGTTTTTGGTATAACTTCTATCACCACATGTTAAAGGGAACCTGTCACCTCCTAAAAGCCACCTAACCTATCAATACATGTCCCTACACCTTCCTATTAGCATTATAACCATCCCTCCTGTGCTAAATTCCTTCAACTTTCAAAATTTGATACTTACTTATTAGGATGATAATGAAGTAGGGGCTATATGCAATTGTCCTCTGGGCGTGTTGTTTTGCAGGCTCCAGGATCTAGCCTTCTGTGTTGCTTCTGCTGTGATGTGGAGCTGAAGGCAGGACAAATAATTTGCATTCTGTGAGTGACAGAGGAGGAGGGGGGGGGCACAGCCTGCACAAGCAAAGCACACAGAGAGAGAGGCTGGATCCTGGAGGTTGCAAAAACAACACATTCAGAGGACAATTGCATATAGCCCCTACTTCATTATCATCCTAATGAAGTAAGTATCAAAGTGTTTATTTCAACTTTGAAAGGAAGCATTTAGCACAGAGAGGATGGTTATAATGCTAATAGGAAGGTGCAGGAACATGTATTAATAGGTTAGGTGGCTTTTAGGAGTTGACAGGTTCCCTTTAAACAATTTACCAGTTGGTGTAGTAGATTCTTAAAAAAACAACAGACTCAGTGTTCATGATCTGCATGTTTTTGAGTTTATTTGAATATTAAATATTTTGATAAAATGAGGTGTGTGTTCAACATAAATTAGCTAAGTGGATGATCAAATTAAGTGAGGTCCAAATTCATTCTGTGAAGAAAGAAGACTACAGGTGGCCCTTATTTTAAGGGTTGAAGCCAGCGACATTGAGTTATAACATGTCACATTTCTCCCTATGAAAACCTGAAAAATGTGGGTTATTTCAAGTACATTGTGTCGAAGAAGAACAGTGTAACTTATGATTACAACCAGGTTGATTGGAGAGGGTAACTAAGGTACACTCGTAATAGAAGGTGCCCAAAGACACATGATAGGTTGATTGTAACTAATACATGGTATCTCCCGATTCGTTTTAAAATTGGAAAGCAAACCTATGAGAGGAGTCGTACGGCGAAAGAGAAATGGAAAGGACTACACATTTCGATGGATCGCAAGAAACTATGACCAGCGAATGAGTGGCCAAATGAGCCAAACCAGTGATAAGCTCCAGGATGATTAGATCATCTCAAATTACCTGTGAGTACTGTGACAGAAGAAAGACTCATGTGTGAAGTTAATCTATTAGCAAAAAGTTCCTGCAAAGTCCCACTGTTAGAAAAAAGACATATACTGAAGTGGATGCAATTGCAAAGAACACATCAACAGGCCTAAGTGGAGAATCATTTTGTGGACTGATGAAAGTAACATTTTTCTTTTTGAGTCCAAAGGCCAGACAGATGTCAGATGACCCCCAAACTCCGAATTCAAGCCACAGTACACTGTGAAGACAGTGAAGCATGGTGGTGCAAGCATCATGATATAGGCATGTTTCTCTTACTTGGTGTCGGGCTATTTTCTGAATGCTAGGGATCATGGACCAGTTTGCATATATCAAAATACTTGAAGAGGCCCTGTTGCCTTATGATACCCTCACACGCCGCAATCTCGCCTGGGAATCCTAAAGGCGATATGTCGCCCCAGAGCAATCACCGTGACATTGCCTCACAGTTGCGGCGTGTGATTGGGGAATTTCGCGACGATAAATGGCCTGTCGCCTGATTCCTGAGCACTGCTCTGAAATCAGCCTCAATCATGAAGGCGATATTTCCGTGTTGTGGCGTGTGATAGGGCGATAGTGATGGAATCAGCGTCGCCTATGATTTCCCATAGGCGTGCCACAGCGTGCTGCAGTCCGCTATCAATTCACACCGCACCATATTTGAAGAGCTGTCCGTCCAGCACCACACAATGGCAATGGTGTCGTGTATTAGCCAGCCTTCCAGAGCAGCCTGACCAATCGTAACGCTGTTGTGTTGTCCAATGAGCATGTATGGGCCGTGGTATTGACCACTGAAGCAGGCCTATGTCCTCGCGGCGCTGAACATGTACGCCCACATTGCCTTTGGGATTGCGGCGTGTGAAGCGGCGAGGGAATTTCACAGGATTGCTTCCGCTGTGGGTGAAGCGATTTCCGGTACGATATCACCTTTCTCTCAGAGCGAGATTGCTGCGTGTAATGCTGCCATCGGCGATCTGAGGCAAGCATGAAAAACGTGCATGCGCACGTTAGATCGCTTTATGTTGCCAGCCGATATTGTGGCGTGTGAAGGTACCATTACACTGAAGAGGAAATGCCTTTGAAATGGATGTTTCAACAACCCAACGACTCTAAACACACCAGTAAAGCAGCGAAATTTTGGTTCCAGTCCAATAAAATTGAGGATATGGAGTGGCCACCCTAATCCCCGGACCTTAATTTTATAAAACACTTGTGAGGTGACATCAAAAATGCGGTTTCTGAGCAAAGCAAATAAACTGTGGGATGTAGTCAAAGCATCCAGGGCTGGAATAACAGTTGATAGGTGCCAGACGTTGGTTGACTCTATGCAAAATACATGTGAAGCAGTTCTAAAAAAAACTGTGGTTATACAACTAAATATTAGGTTAGTGACTCACAGGAATGCTAAATCCTAAAATAAAGTATGGTACATATTTTGATTTTGTAAAGACAAATGCATATAAGGCACCCCCAGGCCGTGGGGTACTCTGGGGCCGAGCCAATGCTGTCTTTCTGGGATCACGGTAGTCGTGGTCTGGGCTCAGTCCAAAAAATGGTTATTTACAGGGGATTTTGTCATGACGCCACCCGGATTATGTGGTCAGTGCTGCCGTATTCCTGCTGGGGACGGTGACTTAGGGCAGCTTGGATGGTAAGCCCTCCTTGGGTAGGGCTGAGTGTCCCCAGGGCAGGTGTAGTGGTGGAGGGGCTTGGTAAGGGATGGCTCTCTATATACTTCACTTACTTTTATGCTGCAGCTTCTCCAGTCAGCACACAGGGACGGCAGGGATGCGGCTCCGCATGTGGAGATCTCTGTAGCGGCGCAGGAAAGAACAGTCTCAGGCAATGGTGAGCTTACCAGTTACTTTACTGGTTCCAAGTTCTTTAGCAGCAAGTTATAAGTTACACTTCTTACAAGTTAGCACTGTTCTGGGCACCCGGGTTCTAGTGCAGCTCAGACGGTTCCTCTGCGTTGCCTCCCTCAAAGTTCCTTTCAGGCCTTACTTGTCTCTCCCTCTTCCTCGCTCACGGGTTCGGTCTGGCCGTCACATGCTTTTGTGTGATACTTCCCTCTGTCTTAGGGTCACTAGCCCACATCCCGGTGGAGTTGGGCTTCATGGATATGCAGAATCCACAGAGTCACAGAAACCATGGAGAGAAAGCTTGTCCATAGCCGGCATCCCAGGGGAGTGTGAGGAAAGAGACCGGACCAGCAGTACTGGGTCCGAGGAACACAGCAGCACCGACCAACTACCAGCAGAGTAGTTTTTACCTAGTTTGGACTGGAATCACACAGGTTAGATGGAGTCTGGTAATGCCTTGCAAGATAGGGTTACTGCAGACTAGGCATATACCAGAGTGTCGGCTCTGAGGGGAACAGAGATTTCATACCGGCTTCCCAGATTAACCGACGGGGAGCTTTAACTCCAGGTTGGAGTTCCCAACACAAGGGTTGGAAGCACAGCAGCAACCACGAGGACTCACAAGGGTCCGAGCTGCCGCTATACTACTCGGAGAAAGACCAAGAGAGAGAACAGCCTGAAAGGACACTTAGAAGGAGTGAAGGGTCTCAGAGTGACAGCCTGGCTGCAGAGGGTTCAGTGTTACCGGAGTTAATTGACTGTGAACTGTGTTAAGAACTGTAATGAGAACTGCTGTAACCTGTTTGAAGAGCTGACAAGTAAACCCGGTGAACCCTGCCTGAGTGTCCGTGTCTGATTCCAGGTGTATTGAACTTTTTAACCTTTTATCCTGTCAGGAGCAGCTGACCCGCAGCAGGCTCATCCATCTGGCTGCAACCCATCCATCCCTCCATCCTCCTGGCAGAGCAGCGCTGCAGCGGTGGTCCTATTATTGACCACAACCCGTGGGTGGCGTCACAACAAACTTTATCCATTGTAAATACCTCTTTACTTGTGAGAACCCGGGACACAGTCCGGACCAGGACCTCCGTGATATCCCCAGCAGTACCGAGTACCCCGTCCCAGTGGGTCCACACTTACAGTAAACAAAATAACATTGATGGGCTGGTAAGAATGTAAGAGGAACCTGAACTTGCGGGCTTACAGTCTACAGGATGATGGGGAGGAGACAGTAGGTTGGAGGTTGCGGAATTTCCAGTGGTGGTGAGGCGACTTTGCGGGGGTGGTGGGGAGGTGGCCTGTCTAGTGGTGGTGGTGAGGCAACCACTCCGGTGGTGGTGGGGGTGAGGCGACCGCTATAGTGGTGGTGGTGGTGGAGCGCCAGCTTTGGTAGCAGAGGATCATTGAAGACTGTAGACTTTCTGGAAGAGATGGGTTTTTAAGTTCCAACTGAAGGATTTAAACAAGGTAGATAAGTGGACTTGCTGGGTGGCAGAATTCCAGAGGATAGTGACTATTCAGGAGAAGTGTTGAAGGTGAATGGGTAAAGTGTAAATAAGTATGGTGTAGAGAAGGAGGACCGGAGGTTATGTAATGAGAGATTAGTTCAGAGATATTGGGATGGGACAGGTTATGGATGGCTTTGTTGGTCAATGTTAATAGCTTGAACTGGATTTGTTGAGCAGTTGGGAGCCAATTTCAGAGACTTTCAGAGGGGAGAAGTGGGGGAGTAGCAAAGAGAAAGGTGGATTAATCAAGCAGCAAAGTTAAGGATAGACTAGAGAGGTGCAAGAGTGTTAGCAGGTGGGCCACAGAGGATGATATTGAAGTAGTCGAAGTGGGAGATGATGAGGGCATGTACAAGCATTTTAGTACATTGAGAGGTGAGGAAAGGATGAATTCTCAAAATATTTTTGAGCTGGTGACAAAGTGATGAGTGATGAGATTTTGGATGTGTGGTTTGAAGGCCAGGGCAGAGTCAAGGGTTACTCCAAGGCAGCGGGTTTCTGGTACAGGCAAAAGCGTTATGCCATTTACAATGATAGATACCGTAGATAAATAAGGCAAGGAAGAGACGCTAGATGAAGGAAAGAAAATGAGTTCAATATTGTACACGTTGAACTTTAGGAAGTGAAAGGAGAAGAAGGAGGATATGGCTGATAGACACTGGGATTCTGGACCACAGAAAGGTGATATCTGGGCCAGAGAGATATATCTGAGTGTCGTCAATGTACAGGTGGTACTGTAAACCTAGGGACTTTATGAGTTGTCCCAGGCCAAGGGTATTGATGGAGAAGAGTAGGGGTCCTAGGCAGGGCCGCACCGTCTATTGGACCCCCCCCCCTGTAATCACTGCCGCGGCTCAGGCGGCAGTGGGGCTTGGTGCACCCCTGGTCCTAGGACAAAGCTATTGGGACTCCAACAAAGAGGACCAGATGAGGAAGTAGTCTGGGAGTATGACATGCTAAATGTGCAGTTACAAAGGTATGAGGAAATCCAGGATAGGGCAAGGACTTTGATACCACAGGAAGAGAGGATTTGTAGTAAGAGGGAGTGGTTGATTGTGTCGATGGCAGAGGAAATGTCTAGAATGAGGAGTATAGAGTATTTTCTGTTAGCTTTGGCTGTAAGTCGTTAGTAATTTTGGTCAGGACAGTTTTATGGAATGGTGGGGCCAGAAGGCAGATTGTAGGTTGTCGAATACAGAGTTAGGTGAGAGGTGGGAGGAAAGTTGATCATGAACATACTGCTTAAGGAGTTTGGAAGCAATCAGACCATAAGAGCTTACACTCTACAGGAGAGAGGACCTCACTGACCATAAGAGCTGACACTCTACAAAAGAGAGAGAGAAGACCCTGCTAGAACTTACACTCTACAGGTGAGGGAGGACCACATAAGAGCTACAGGAAAGTGAGGAACCCATTGACCATAAGAACCTACACTCTACATGAGAGAGACAGAAAGACCTAGCTGACCATAAGAGCTTTCACTCTACTGGAAAGTGAGGAACCCATTAACAATAAGAACTTACACTACTCTCTACATGAGAGAAAGAAAGACCTAGCGTGACCATAATAAGAGCTGACACTCTACAGAACGGAGAGACTTACACAGTGCCTCTGGTGATGGAAAATGACTATGGCGTACAAGCTGTTCTCCACTGGGAACGGCTGATCTGTGATGTCCCAGGTACTGACCACCACTGTACAAGGTATGATGAGCTGTTAGATTCATGGCTGCAGGACATTATGGGGAGCTCTGGAGTGGCTACACAAAAAGACATTAGGCCAGAAATTTAGGAAAAGGTAAAAAGAATGTTGCAAGCCGCAAATCAAATCTCAATGTTCAAATTTGTGTGAAACTGCATATTTCAGGAAATTCAATGTTGAACTCGATCTTCTGCTCATCTATAGATAAATATTGTTACATTTAGTAAATTTTACTTTAAAAACAGCTTTTAGAGGAACATGCACAGTCTGTAACCAATATTAAAAGCTCACAATCCATTTATCCAATCTGTAAACCTCCACTGCCAATGTTAATGTGAGATCCGACAATTCAGAATAAATGATCACAAACACCTTATCCAAGTGAAGGTAAACAGCTCAGACATAGGTAATGAATCTTTGTATTAGCATTATTATCATTAATTTATAATGCATGATTACGTTATCTTCATCTCTGCCTTTAACCCTTGCTCCAAGAGATAAAAACTGATAACTATCTGGATGTCTGTAAACCTCAGTGTGTTCAAGATAAATGGGCTGATATCTTATTCTTTTGTCTTATTTCTGAGTCATTTATTTGACATTTAGTGATAAAACAAAGGGAAGGACTTGTTATTGCTTCAAGATTAGCAGCAGATCCCACAATGTCTCCACCATTATGATGTAATATATGCTGACCATAGACAGAGATTGTCACCACAGCTATGATAAGAGCACTGATAGGCCGATATCTTCTTTATACAAATGATTGCAGAACACCAAGTTCTCAGATTGGAAACGAGATAATGTAGTAGAGGAGCTGAATGCATTGAAAAGATTGTAAAAGCATTTATTATTGATGACCATCAATGCTGCATGATGAGGGCGTAAGAGGAGGTTATGCAATGCACAGAGAGGGATGACACAGTGGTGACATACACCAGAAACAAGAGTAAAAGTTGCAAGTGGTTATAAAAGTTCAAATTCAGCATATACAATAATCAAGATCACAGGTTACACTTATCAGCTTTACACACAACTCTGTACTGGTCATATTACTGCACTAGGGCAACTTTCTTGTGGAATGGGGAAAACACCTTTATAAGCAACCTTACAGTCACTCAAGGGTAGAGGGGGATACTAACTTAACAGTCATTCTCTCGGGGGGCATGGCCTGGGAGCTAATAGCGCCGGTCACATTTTCCTGAGCTCCTGACTTTGCTCCGAGAACAAACGGCAATTTAGAGGTGGCTCTCCTCCCTGAACACTGCACATACCCCAGACCTTGCCCTGCACCTCCAGAGATGCCGAGGAATTCATCCCGCAAGCGGGGGGAGCCATCTAAAGTGATTGATTTCTGTGCCGCGGAGAGGCTCCCTGCGGCATCTTCTAACATGTCGCCAGCTTCCTCACACTCTCCTTCTGCCTCTACAGCACAGCGCACGCCCCGGAGCCCTGAAGTCTACTCGATAAGCAGAGAGGAAGATTCCCAGGTAACGCAGAGTTTTATCAGGGGCCTTAGCAGATCCCTACGCACCTCGCTGCAGATGATTTCAAGGGAATGCTCAGGGAGTTGAGGGAGGACATAGTAACATAGTAACATAGTTTTTAAGGTTGAAGGAAGACTTTAAGTCCATCTAGTTCAACCCATAGCCTAACATGTTGATCCAGAGGAAGGCAAAAAAAAACCCATGTGGCAACACTAAGCTCCACATTGGGGGAAAAAATTCCTTCCTGACTCCAGATACGGCAATCAGACTAATTCCCTGGATCAACGCCCTATCAAAGAATCTAGTATGTATAACTGGTAATATTATAGTTTTCAAGACAGGCATCCAGGCCCTTCTTAAATGTTAGTAGTGACTCACTCATTACAACATCATGTGGCAGAGTTCCATAGTCTCACTGCTCTTACAGTAAAGAATCCACGTCTGTGATTTTGATTAAACCTTCTTTCCTCCAGACGTAGAGGATGCCCCCTTGTCCCAGTCTCAGGCCTAAGAGTAAAGAGATCATTAGAAAGGTCTCTGTACTGTCCCCTCATATATTTATACATTATTATAAGATCACCCCTAAGCCTTCGTTTTTCCAAGCTAAATAACCCCAAGTTTAATAACCTGTCTTGGTATTGCAGACCCCTTAGTCCTCTAATGACTTTTGTCGCTCTTCTCTGGACCCGCTCTAGTTCAGCTATGTCTTTCTTATACACCGGAGACCAGAATTGTACACAGTATTCTAAGTGTGGTCGCACTAGTGACTTGTATAGAGGTAAAATTATGTTCTCCTCATGAGCATCTATGCCTCTTTTAATGCATCCCATTATTTTATTTGCCTTTGCAGCAGCTGCCTGACACTGGCCACTAAATGTGAGTTTGTCATCTACCCATACACCAAGGTCTTTTTCAGTGACAGTTTTGCCCAGTGTTTTACAATTAAGCACATAATTATACCTTTTGTTTCCTCTGCCCAAGTGCATAACTTTACATTTATCCCCATTAAAGCGCATTTGCCATTTAGCAGCCCAAGCTTCTAGTTTACATAAATCCTCCTGTAATATAAAATTGTCCTCCTTTGTATTGATTACCCTGCAGAGTTTAGTGTCATCTGCAAATATTGAGATTCTACTCTGTATGCCCCCTACAAGGTCATTAATAAATATATTAAATAGAAGCGGGCCCAACACTGACCCCTGTGGTACCCCACTGTTAACTGTGACCCATTCTGAGTGTGTTCCATTAATAACCACCCTTTGTTTCCTATCACTAAGCCAGTTCTTAACCCACTTACTCATATTTTCCCCTATCCCCATTGCCCTCATTTTATGTATCAACCTTTTGTGTGGCACCGTATCAAAAGCTTTTGAAAAGTCCATATACACCACATCCACTGCATTTCCTTTGTCCAGTCCAGAACTTACATCTTCATAGAAGCTTATCAGATTAGTTTGACAGGAACGGTCCCTCGTAAAACCATGTTGATAATGGGTCATGAGGTTATTTTTCTTCAGATACTCCAGTATAGCATCTCTTAGAAAACCCTCAAGGATTTTACCCACAGTAGAGGTTAAGCTTACTGGCCTATAATTTCCAAGTTCAGTTTTTGTCCCCTTTTTGAATATTGGCACCACATTTGCTATACGCCAGTCCTGTGGTACAGACCCTGTTATTATGGAATCTTTAAATATTAAAAATAATGGTCTATCTATGACAGTACTTAATTCCTGCAGCACTCTGGGGTGTATCCCATCCGGGCCCGGGGATTTGTCAATTTTAGTGATTTTTAGACGATGCCGTACTTCCTCTTGGGTTAAGCAGGTGACATAGCAGCCTTAGGTGAGAAGACTCACCATATAGAATAAAAGATGGCTGAGTACGCCACTGCCCACAATGAACTAGCAGAGGACTACACTTCTATGGAAGGGGAGCTTAGATAGCTCCGCATGAAAGTGTGGGATTTGGAGAACAAAACTCGTGCAGGCAACTTGAGAATTAGGGGGCTTGCTGAGTCTGAGGTAGAAGACGATCTGCGCACTAAAGTCCTTTCTTTCCTTCAGTTTCTCCACCCTGCCATCCCTAACAATGATTTGACTATTGGAAAGGCATTCCCAATCCAAGTCATATCAGCAGGTCCCTGCCCAGGGATGTGTTAGTCTCATTTTCTACTACAAAAACTAGAGACACAGTCATGCAGGCTATGCTCCAATTCACAGACCTTCCGGCGCCCTATACTGGTCTGTCTGTGTCTCCCGATCTTTCACCTGGGACTTTGCCTCGCAGAAGAGAGTTCGGTCCCCACTGCAAGATTCTGAGGGATAAGATAAGATAAGATAAAATAAACTTTATTGATCCCGGAGGAAATTACAGATAAGGGAATCACCTACACTTGGCGTACCTCGGTGAGAGTCCGCTTCAGATACAAGGGGTCGACACATATTTTTCAATCCCCCAGTCAACTGGGAAAAGCTCTCCGGTGGTGGAACCTAACATCAGACTTGGAAGGGCTTCCTCAAAGACCCTCCACTAAAGCTAAATGCTCTTTCTCACCTTCTGAGTGGAAGAAGGTTGGCTGACCACCCAGCGTTCTCGGGTCTGAGTCCGGTCCTCCAAGAGGGGTTGTTTCTTTGAGAGAGGTTATTTCCTCTTATTTCCTTCAACCCCTTGCCCATACAGTTGGGGCCGTATGATGCCTCATACTAATTTGAATTGTTTACATTCATGTTTCTTGCTTGTTTTTCTTCTTCACTCCCCCCCCCCCCTATCTTTTCCCCTCCCCTTCACTTCCCCCTCGCAGGGCTCAGCGAGGCCTCAATATACTGACCATGTTGTGATAGGATACTGCTGGACTTTATATTATGAAGGTTGTCTCTTTCAATGTGAGAGGCCTTAACTCTCTGTTTAAGCGGTCTCTCTTTTGGAGAGAGGTCTTATCACAGAAGGCTGACATAGTGTGTGTCCAAGAACATCACCTGCTTCAAGAGGACAACTACAAACTTCACCATCGGTTGTTTCCCCATGCTTTCTTCGCTAACTGTGTGAAGAAGAGAGTGGGGGTCTGTATATTTATCAGACATGCTATTCCATTTAAACTGTTAAATGGGATTTCTGACTCGACAGGCAAATACATCATTCTAATGTGCTCTATCTCGGGGGGTCCCTATGACGATAGCCACTGCCTATGCGCCGAACGAGGGTCAACTGCAGTTCCTACGTCCCTTTCTGGAAAAGGTAATTGAACCAGCTTATGGTTTCAAAATTATTTGTGGGATTTCAATTTGGTCTCCAATCGGGTCCTGGACTGTTCTCCTGGGTCACCGGGGAGGGGCAGAGAGTTTGGGCTTACTTATCGTGAATTCTTTTTTCACGATGTTTGGCGTTATTTCCATACTACTGAAAGGGATTACTCTTTCTTCTCCCATAGGCATAGGTTGTACTCTAAAATAGACTTCTTTTTGGTGGATGACAAGTCCCTGTCGGCTTGTGTCTGTGCGGAGGTTGGGCTGAATACATGGTCTGACCGTGCCCCGGTGTCCCTGGAGATTGTCTTGGATACTCGCCCCTTGCCCTCACACATGTGGAGACTAAACAGAGGCCTTTTGTCCGAGGGGGGCCTTGCGGAGGCAGTGGGGTCTCTCCGGTCTAAGTTTTTCAATGACAACGGCCTAGTGTCGGATGAGACCCTTTGGGAGGCTCATAAGGCTTATATCAGAGGAATATTTTTGCAGAGGGCTTCGCAACTTAAGAAAGACCAGGACAGAGAGAGAGACTTACTTCAGCAGCTACAGCAACTCGAGGAAATCAATAAGTTGAACCCATCTTCTGCCACATCGCTGCAATTAATAGCAATTAGAAACCGCCTACGTTCCTTCCTACTTCTGCGACATGAAAAGTATATGCGTGTGTCCAAAACTAAGTATTATGAATCGGGAGACAAAGCAGGCACATTGCTGGCACGCCGGATTAAAAGAAGGGAGGTCAATAGCATGATTGATAAAATGACCGATGGGGAGGGACATACGATAATAAACCCGATCGAGATTGCTTCTTTATTTGAACAATTCTATTCTAAGCTTTATAATCTTAAGGATGATTTGAATACATCCCAACCCACTCATGAGATGATTTAGGGATTTTTGAGGGGATTGGGCCTACCAACCGCTTCGGAAACGAAGCTAGAAAAACTGAATCTGCCTTTTTCATTATTGGAAGTGGATTCTGCCGTTAAATCTACTAAATTAAACTCTTCCTCTGGTCCTGATGGTCTTCCAAATTAATAACTCAGGGCCCTTTGGGAGGTTCTGGCCCCTGATCTCTTAAGAACTTTCAATCACTGGCGGGAGGCGGGCTCGATTTCTCAGCAAAATTTACAAACTACTATAGTCACAATTCCCAAACCGGGTAAATCGCCTGAGGTCCCGGAGAACTATCATCTCCTCTCTCTTCTGAACTCTGACATTAAGATTTATGCTAAAATTTTGGCGTGCAGGGTGATGGAGGTGGTGACGCGCCTGGTCGGCCCGGATCAGGTGGGATTTGTGGCTGGAAGACAGGCAAAAGATGGGGCTAGAAGAATGATTGATCTTATAAAAATAATGGAGTTAAGGGGAGTCCCTGGTGCATTCCTGTCTCTCGATGCAGAAAAGGCATTTGACAGGCTGCACTGGGGATACCTAGAGGCGGTCTTGAGATGGTTTGGCCTAGAGGGGCCCTTCCTCTTGGCGATACTGTCCCTATACTCCTACCCCAATGCCAGAGTCCTTACATTTGAGTTTCTTTCGCCTGTGTTCCAGATCACAAATGGCACTCATCAGGGTTGGCCGGTCTCCAGTGATTCTTGCTTTGGCTGTTGGGCCTCTTGCTGAAAAGATTCATTCGGACCCTGAAATTTCGTGGATCCGGGTTGGGCGGCTGGTTCACACCGTTGGTCTGTACGCCGATTATGTGATTATACCTGCGCTGAAGTCCCTGAAGTCCCTTTCGGGGGTAATGCTTGCCTTGAAGTCATTCTCCCTGGTGTCATTTTACAAACTCAACGCAGCTAAATAGGTAGTTTTCCCCCTCAATATTCCTCCTCCAGAGATCTTGAATCTCTCAAAACATTTCCCTTTTAAGTGGTCACAGAAGGGTATACTCTACCTTGGCATCACCCTTTGCTCCACGGCCCAACTGGCTAGACTAAATTTTGACAATCTTTGTTCCAGGTTTGCTAAAGACATTGCCTCATACTCTTTTAATCAAAATATCTTGGATAGGCAGACTACACGCACTAAAAATCTTACTTCTTCCGAAAATTATATACACTTTTCGATGCGTACCTGTCCGAGTTCCTAGGGACCTCATACTTAAATTGCAAACTATGGTGAACAGATATGTTTGGGACAACAAGGTTCCTGGAGTTGCTCGTGACACTATATACTTACCTCTTCACTCTGGGGGCATGGGGCTGCCTAAAATAGCAGACTATCATAGGGCAATAATCCTGGAGGAGGCTAAGTCCTGGTGGCACTCTCCTGACCATCTCAGATGGATTCAAATTGAGTCCTCTTTGCTGCCATGTGGAACTCTGCGTGGGGTCTTGGCTGTTGAGTTTCTCCTCTGCACTTGAGGACTGGTGTGTTGCTTCTTCAACGATTAGGAAGGCAACCAGAAGTGTGAACCATGTTGATAACCTAAAGAAAATTCCATCTTGGATGGTATCTTTCCCCGGTGCGTATTTCACCCTTTGGTGGGAACCAATCCCCACTTTGCTGGAGACAGTGCGGAGAGAGGGGAACTTTGGCCCACATGTGGTGGTCCTGCCCCAAGATAGCCCCGTATTGGGTCTTGGTTCTAAGTCTGATTCGCTCGGTCATAGGAGTTCAGATGGCTCTGACTTCTCAATTGGCAGTCCTGAACATAGGAATAAAGTGCCTCCCTCGCCCTCTCAGAGGGACGGTTGCTATATCCCGATTGCAGCCGCTTGTGTCTTGCTGCTAAATGGAGGGGTCACTTGCCCCCTATGATATCAGAGGTTATTCAAAAGACTTACTGGATTTTTCACCAGGAATACTATCTGGCACTAGATAAGCCCAATAGGAATAATCTATTGAATAAGTGGAAGATTTGGGCTTCCCACCCTCAGGCTACCCCGATCCCCCCGAGATAGGGCCGCTGGAGTCGATACTTTCCTATAGAATCAAGGTGGCAACATCTATTTTGGGACAAACTGAGGTAATGTTAATGTTTACATTACACCGTTTATATTAATCAGCTGTAATTTTACCAGTGTTATTACTGTTCTCAAACTTGGAAATAATCAACTTGGTATTGGCTCCAACCAAAGTTCTGAATCTTGCTCCACTCTGAGAATACTAGCGGGTCACACACAGAGATCAGGTACTGGAACTCACACTGGGATCAGGCTTTCTCCCAGCTGGCAGGGACATGACTGGTACTTCTGCACGCAGCTCTGTTTCTGCTATGTTTTGCCGCTTCGCTGGCAGCTCTCCTTTTTATAGCTCTTTGCTGCATCACAACTGCCCTTTGATCTTGTCCTCTAATCAAACTCTTCCCCATGGAAACTACATGTCTCTCTTTGATACCGGGTGGCATCTTCTCTCTGTAGGGGGCTGGGTCCCCTTGCTAACCATACAGGACTTGCCTAACTGTATCCCTGTCAATTAAGCCAGATTCAGGTTCTTGATCTTAAGATAAATCTTAAGACAAAATGCTCTGTGTGATGCCCCATATCCCCTTATGCTGGCATCCACACTTCTTTAGGTACCCCAGCATTGCAATATATGCACATTGGGCTATCATACACCATTTTGATCAGTTCTTCACTGGCTCTACAAAGTAGATCTAAATCCCCATTTCTATTGTGTGGGATTCTTTTTCTGCACCTATCCAGGAATTTAGACAAAATGCTACTACCATCTTGGGGATGACATGATCACCACAGGCCCGTAGCCTGCATTTCACAGAGCATTTTGTCTTAGGATTTATCTTAAGAGCAAGAACCTTAATTGACAGGGATTCCTCTTGACTTCTTCTCGTTCGTCCCTTGTTTTATTGATGGATATTTTTCTATGTACCCTGAGCCAGAAATACAATCAGCGCTTTATACGCATCCTCTGATGACAATCGCTTTAGGTGTTACCAATTGCAACATTTCTAGATCCATCCCCCTGAGAAAAACCCCTATGAGGGTTGAAACAATAGATTTATGAATAAAGGATCGATTTTTCATCACAAACCTAATTTGTCTCTCTAATCTTTGTGTGCCAGGGTTATTCTCTATATATTGTATGACTTTCTTACCCTTGAGCACCCATATATACCGGTTGATCTTAGCCTTAATCTCTAGATACCAGCCATCATCTGACTGGGCACCAAACAAGAACCACAGTGCTAATGAGATGCAGACAGTATCACAAATAAACATTTACCACCAGATATTTTACAGGTGACACCTTCTCTGATTGGAGTCCTTCCCATATCTTTTGTCTCCATGCAGGACAGACACCATGACGAAATTTCACACCCCGAGCTCGTCTCTTCAGACTTACGTCTTCAGCAGTACTTCTCGAAACAGTGCACATAGAAATAAAAGTATTATTATACCCCTCCTTTCCTTTGTTAATTGCTTCTTGGTTCTTGCTTGTCCTTATTTTTGTTTGAAATCTGTTCTTTGAAACCTTCAATAAAAATGTAATGTTAAAAAAAGTATTATTATACTGCCCAATAAATAAAAAATATCTCCCATGTTGCAATCCTGAAACTATAATTGCCCTCACTGTGCTTCATGCACAAAATACCCGCACACTGTTCCTCTCCATAATTTTCCACCCACATTTCCCCTCTCTGTAATATCCCCCCCCCCACATTGCCGCCCCCCTCCACAACATCTCCCATACACTGCCACTTTTTGTAATGTCCCACAAACACTGCCCTAATCCATAATGTCCCCCCCCCACATTGCCCATCTCTTTAATGCCCCCACACATTTCCCATCTCCTTATCTCCCTCACACACACGCTCTCCATAATACAGATAATTTAATTCCCCATGACAACTT
Organism: Allobates femoralis; assembly: GCA_033576535.1. Lineage (NCBI taxonomy): Eukaryota > Metazoa > Chordata > Amphibia > Anura > Aromobatidae > Allobates > Allobates femoralis. The sequence goes on along the minus strand of JARQOC010000005.1, from coordinate 100,956,938 downwards.
ATTCCTCTGTTTAAATTTTTCAATAAAATGACAACTAGATTATGACTTGAAAGTCGGAGTACAACATGAAGTATATTGCAATTAAAAAACAGAATTTATTAAATATACATCCAAAATAGTGACAAAAAGTGCAGATAAAAAGCGTAAAACTAGAACAATTGTTGTAGTGCTGTTGTAGCGCCCCGCTGGTCAGCGTGCTACAAAAGGGTTACTGCACCCCGAACAGTAGGTACAGTGTTCTTGTGCTGGTAGGGGGTAATGGAAGTCTGAAGCTCCCCACCACATACATACATCTAGAGACAGGGGGCCAATTGGACAGCCCATTACCAGGGTAACCGGTCCCGGTGGGAGGAGAGCTAGGGTATACAGTCAGTGGGAAAAGAGCGGGAAGTGAGAACATGGCAGAACATAGGAGAATGAGAGAGGAGAAGAAGAAGTAGTAACGGGGACGGCACCTCAACCTTGTGGCCCAGACAGAGAGGGCAGACAGAGGGTGATTGAGCGACCCAGGCCCAGTCCAAAGAGGGGTACCGGCTCCAAAGCGGTGCAGAGGTCCATCCCTGAGCCGCAGATACCGGTGTGATTGACAGCTTCTTAGGAACACGGTCCCCACCAGAAAGACCAAACCGGGTTGGCCCCTAGAGAGATAAGAGGATGTCCCTTATAACCCGACACTCTTATATCATGATCTAACAATTCATATTCATATCGCATTGGTGGGAACAATATGGATTTGTACATATACATGATATGTTATAGTTAAGCCAATACATAGTAGCATGATATATAGAAATCCATGATTTTATCACATACATGAGAGCGATACAACATAGTAGTACTACATCTAGCTCATGCCATGCTCTGGCAGTACAGATTTCTAACTATGCAATACTTTAGATACCACCCATCATGTCAACAGTTAGGATGCTTCTACCCCCACCAATTTGAGAGCCGTACTCAACCTTATAGCCTCATATCTAGTGCCCCCAGGCTCAAAGATGGAGAAATCCCCCGAGAAGGACAAGGGCAAAGTGGTCCTTATGGTAGCCCCAACATGTGTTTCACATTAAATAGCTTCCTTGGTGGGGGGGGGGGTAGAGAAGGTAAGGTGTCACAGCCCTTATCCTTCCCGGGGGATTTCTCCATCTCTGTGCCTGAGGGCACTAGGTATGAGACTATAAGGTTTAGTGCTGCTCTTAAATTGGTGGGGTTGGAAGCACCTTATCTGAAGTATTGTGTAGTTAGAAATCTGTACTGCCAGAGCACGGCATAAGCTAGATGTACTACTACCATGTTGTATCTCTCTCATGTATATGATGAAATCATGGATTACAGTGTATCATGCTACCATGTATTGGCTTGACTATAACACATAATGTATATATACAAACCCATATTGTTCCCACCAATATGATATGAATATGAATTGTAAGATCTTGATATAACAGCACTAAAACAATTGTTCTAGTTTTACGGTTGGGGGATTCCCCTATGTTTTATCTGCACTTTTTGTCACTATTTTGGATGTATATTTAATAAATTCTGTTTCTTAATTACAATATACTTCATGTTGTTCTTTGATTTTTGATAGATTTAGTGGAGATTATGCGAAAAACCCCTGAAGGGTGACATTATTCACCAGGGGATGATTGTATTGATAACATAGATGGATTTTGTATTAATTCTAGATTATCAGTTGGTAGTGTCTGTCCAAAGCCTTTGTAAAGGGGAATGTTGAATCGTCCATTTATTCATAATTCTGTAGGAGAAATAACAGAATCAGCACAAAGCCGAGTTCTGAGAAAAGATGCTCCAGGATTATTGCATTATGGAGAATATGTGTTTCTTAAAATACCGTAAACAAGTCAGAAGGACCAACAAATCTACTTTCAATGATTGTTCAAAAATTATTCTTTAACAACTTTGTTAATGCAGAAAACAATATTAATACCAGTAAATAAAAAATTAATGAATGTACGGACAACAGATGAGCAACATTCTTATGGGTTGTATGTTGTGATTGATAATGACAATCCACTTGTTTCGGGCAATTACTAGAATCTCAGATACGTTGTTATGTCGTGTTGAAGTATTTGTATGAAAGAAGAAATAGCCATGGAATACAAATGAAATATGTGAAACTACAAGTACACAGAAAGTTACATATCTATGAGCTACAGGAAATTACTTTTCAAGGAAAATATTCTTGCCATACCAACATTACTATTTACTAATTAAAAAGGTATTTTTAAAAAATATGAAAAAAAAACTATTCTTGTAAGCAATTCTTAAAGTTGTTGCTGACTATTCAGGCATTCCTTAAAATGCATCAAAACACAGACACACAAACACACATATACACCCACTCAAAAGATGTGACTAATGATGAGAGTGTGTAATCGTTACTATGTGCTACTCGCACGGATAGTACGGTATTCGGGATACTCGTTACTCAGCGAGTATCACTGGTGCTCATGAGTGATTTCTTCATCGTTGTTGATCTGATACAAATTGACAGCTCCCTTCAGAAAACAATGGGAGCTGGAACCTCAGTGAGAGCAGATTGAATTTTAGGGTCTCTTTGGGGGCAGAGCAAGGTGTTTTATGCAGTAGAAATGCAAAAAAGCCCACCCTTCCGCCCTATACCAGAAAGACTCGTTTTATGGCCGGATGTGTGTGGAACCTATCACTAATTCGCTAATATTGTACTCGCTATTCAAACGAACATGCAAGTAATAGAAACTGCTCGCTACTCGCTCATCACTAGACATGACATACCTTAAATTTTTCATCAGTCCAATGCCACCACTAACTTCTGGTCTTTGTTGTATATAAATTTGTGTCAGTAATAAATCCAATGTTACTTAGCCAGTGTATGGTCAAACGGAGACTCTACAGACGACATCAAGAAATGGGGCCTATAAGAATCAGATTGACTAAGTATGTGCTTGCAAAAAATGGAAGTCGTCAATCATCACAAAAATAAGGCTAGGAGCTGACAGTGGAACTGACCATGAACTCTTGACAGCAAAGATTAAAGTCAAGTTGTTCAAACGGACAAGACAACAGGTCATTTAAAAATTTCGATTTGACCAACATACCTTAAGTTTTTTGGAACGGTCTGCAAAACCAATATAAATCACTGGACACAGATAATTATGAACAAATATAAAGACTATAATTACTGAAGAAGCCAGAAAGACAATAAACAAAAGGTAGAAGGGACCCCGAAGCCATGCTTAACAGAAGAGACCCTAAAGATCATTGAAGAAAGAAGAATGGCAAAAGGTACCAAGCAGATGTAGACAACATCAGTAAAAGACTAAAAAGAGAAAAGAGCCATTTGAGCAGGCAAAGAACTTTATTACAAGAAGATATGAACAGAGACAGAAAATAAACATCTGAAAGGCAAGACCAAGAAGGCATACCAAAAGATCAAAAGTTTCAAACAAGAGTGGAAATGCAGACAAATGCCAATGCGAACAAACTAATTGAGCCAGAACAGATCAAGGAAAGATGCAAAGAATACAAGGATCATCTCTACAAAAACGATAAAAAAAAAAACATTAGCCAGTCATCCCTTTATGATCCCAAAATGCAGTCCCAGCAGTAAGAAATCATTTGTTATATATGTGTGTCTGAAAAAGTATTGGATATTATGATGTACTTATGAGCTTCCCAGCTTCATACTGTATTTCCTACCTAGCAGGACTCTCTCCTGGTGAATTGACAGATAAGTGGTCGTATACCAAGGCACACATGACCTGCCAATTTCAAAACTTTTTTTCAATTGACACAATGCCAAGTGAATGAACACAAGAGAAATCTAAAATACAATTGAAATGAATCAAATCAAATGTTTTAACGAAATGAAAGAAAAGGCAGAATGAAAACCATTAGATGGCTATGTTCTTACTTTCATGGACTGACATTCTGACGGCCAAAGGCATTGTTACCCAATTGTGCTATTGGATTATTTTGAGATGTAATTTTGGAATCATGCACTTGTAATGAGGTGTACAATTCAGATTGTATTATCGAAATTGACAGTGAAATGAGCTGTGCACAGTCCGCCACTGCCCCCTTGTGGACAATTGCTGAAATGACTGCAGAGAGAAAAAAAACAGCATTGATTGCTGCTCCCCTCCCCCAACAGCCATGTGCTGAGGAGGAGAGAGGGCGGGAGATTAGTACAGACACAGAGTTGAACAAGAGAACATCTGCCTGTGGATGTGTGTTGAAAGAGGGCTACTTTGCAACACCTTGCCGGAGAAATCACCCCGCAGAAGCCCCTGTGACTGATCCTGGGCCACTGGACTTTGGTGCTGTGACTCTGGCCGCTCTGCAAAACCTTGCCCGCCGAGCACCCGGAGTGCATGTGCAGGGGCCGTGACCGACATAAGGGAGCCATTTGTGCTGCTGTGATCTCCCTTCTGCTGTTGCTCTGTGTGCCCTGAGACTGGGAGAGACAGACTGTTACCTGCAGAAGGAGACCAAAGAAGAAGAGTGAGAAGATCCCCAGGCCTGCTACGTGGGAGCGACATCTTCTTCTGTGATAGACTGGTACGTGATTTTAGGGAAAGTTAGGGAAAGATACCTTCATTGTTGTGTTTTCTTTTCTTGCTGCGTACCCGAAAGAAGTGAAGATCCAGAGACTCTAATATATACAAGTGCGCATATAGTTCGGTTGACTGTGAGATAAATATGTTTTACAGTAAAGAAATGTTATTATCGGTTAAACCTGAGTATGGGGATTCTGTTGAGAAAGATCATACACACACACCCGCGGCCTTACCACCGGTCACTACACACTCATCAAACTTTGAAATTGCCACACCAAGAAGGACGAGCTGCAGGATTATGCAAATCCATGTGCTGCAAAGATCTGCAAATGATCCAATTGTTAAGCACCTGGCTCCTATTTGTGACATGTGGGAGAAACATAAAAATCAGATTGAAAACAATTTTTTCAGCCATATGAAATCTAAAAAACCAGACCAAGGCTTGAAGGATGAATGTGTGATGTCTCCTGTATCTCAAGATGCCAGCTATCGCGATTTATCACAAACTGAGAGTGACAGAATCCTTGAATTACAAGACTATGGTTTAGCACTTCAGCAGATAACTAATTGAATTGCCATAGAATTTGAAATGGAATTCTTCAGTGATGAATCCAGCTATTGTCAATTATAGCCAGAGATTGTTTTGGAGACAACAGGTCTTCATATGGGAATGTCATACTTTCCTTATTTCAAAGATGATGGTGTGGGGTGGTATAATATACAGTAGCCAGACCCCTCTATTCTTTAGTCTAGGTATATTAATACCTTGGTGACCTTGACCGCTAACAGTGAGGTTATTAATGGTTATCTCAGGAATGTTCTGCCATGCTCAATACAAATCATTGTCCAATTGAAGAAAGTTGGGCACTGCAGGTTCACACAAAGGAGGTCAGTCCCAGGCTATTATGCCGGTGGCAGTGGATGGACTAGCAGCAGGTGCCAGTATAGGGTATTGCACTGTTCTAATAAGCAATATACATCAGCAATACTTTTTCGAGAAAGAATGGCAGTCTACAACGGGTGAGTGCCGTTCTTTCTCCAAAAAGTATTGCTGATCCATACAAATCATTGCTGACCAATAATATCCCTGTAGTGCTTGATGAAAACAAGTCTGCATCTGCAGATGCTGTAGCGGATGGTATCACGTTTGGGCCACTCACAGCATAACAAGCACATGATATTGTGTTGAAAACTGGCTTCTAGGACTCTTTGTAGAAATTAAAGTCTCTTCATAACGTTGCCCACATAGCTTCCAGATGGTGACTAGAGGTTCGAGTTGAGCAATGTAGGCTGGAATAGAGGACTATTCCCTTCAAATGAATCCGATATTTATCTTGGACACATAGCCGGAGATTGGTCTGGAGACCACATCGGCAAATAATGTCAAAACACTTGTCTCCTACTGAGCACATCTGAGTCATTATTGGTCAACAACTGCAACATAAATTACCCGCAGAGTATCTTGATGATTTGCCCAAATGCATTCAGAATAGCAGAACATTCCTCAGACAACCATTTATAACCTCAAGGTGTGTAAGTGGGGGTATTTCTGCATGTGACACATATACTAATTTTATTTCCATTTTTTCATTATTATGTCTATCCATCCTGTGATTTTAATAATCTCACAACTTTTCTTTCGTGATGTTGAAATTTCAATCTCCGCTATTGCTATTACATGTGTTTTACTGTCTCCTAGTCGTCTGGTTGCTTCAAAGTGTTTGTTCTTTCTGAAATGCCGCAGTGTTTTAGAATAAAACATACATGGTTGCAATAACGGAGCTGGTTTCTAATTCATGCCGCTTGTGGTTTAGCGTGCAGCAAATGGGGAAAGGTTATGCCCTACAAATACACTTCCTCCTATTCCCTACCTTACAGTGGAGGTCGGCACCCTAAGTTATTTGTTGTGGTGCCCCACTCACCGATGACTGCTCTCACTGGCCCTGCAAGTAGGAAACAGTGCCCACCTTCACCAAGTGACTATAGGTCAGTATATATGGTAAGCAATGGGGACAGCCAATGAGACCGTGCACCCTAGTGCTTAAAATAAGGGCTAGCGGTCCCTGATAGATGCACCCTACCTATATGTGGGAGTTGGCACCCTAGATTATCGATATGGCACCCCCACTCCCAAAGGTTGTCACCTGATTAATCCTCATCACTAGAGGCAGGACTTGTTTTTTTCAGATTAACACCTTTTCATCAGTTATCATAAGCCATGCTGGTAAATGGTGATATCAGTGACCATTAGTACTCATTTTATACAGGAACTTTCTGACTCATGCTCCATGCCTCGACGCGTTTCTTGTTAGTTCATCAGGCTGATAAAATATGCTATATCATGATGTTCACTAATGTTCTAAATGAGGTAGTAGGGAACTCTTTGATACTCATAGTCTCCCTTATATCTGCTCTTAACTCCCATGTCACCTCCCCCACATGATGACATCACTTCCGGGTATACAGATATACCAAATACCCTAACCAGTTTCCAAAATAGTCCTAAGTGTCGTACTGTGTAAGCAAAATTAGAGCAACTCATTGGAGTCAACTTCTATTTTGTACAGTTCAAAGCTTGTTAGAGCCTGTTTAACCACACCTTTAGATTTTATCCTGGTTTTGTTGTAAGTCTGCAGTTCCAATAAATTTAGATTTTTTTAAGGTTAATTACATTTTCACAATTAAGTATGGACCCTATAGGTTATCTCTTCTAAAAGAAACTGCCTGTGGTTTAGGCAGCATGAATCAGCTGAAAGGAATATGTCATCAGAAACTGATCTACAATTTAAATAAGGTCTTGTGTTGTATGTATTTATAAAATAGCTTTTGGAATTATTTTTTTCATATCACAACCTGTATTAAAAAATAAATTAGTATTTTTGCAATCATTACACTGACCTGTATGGCTATCTTAAACTCATACTTCCGGTGCTATAAGAAAGAGTTTTCAGCAGAATCATCATCAGCTGAGGCACAGACAGGTAACACCCCTATATATTGCAGATAAAACCAGACCCACCATTCACAAGAGTAGATTTCAGAGGAGGCTTGTCATTGAAAAAGAAGTGACCTCTTATTCATAGACCACAGGCAGGTGGAGGGTCGGGAATCATAGACAGGGAGGAGAAGAGCCAGTGTACAGTCTGGCCCCTGTGCACCAGAATCTTAGCATGAAAGCTGATTACAGAAGAACCACAAGGGGATTTCTTCACAAAAGGCATCAATTTAATCAGCATTACAGCCCCATAACAGCCATGTTTTTACTTTATACTACAAAAATTGTGCCGATAGGTTCGCTTTAAATCTTTTAAATTTCTATACAGAAGACAGTTGATGAGTGCTGTCATGTGTTCTTGTCATCATGTCTACTCCATTTGGCAACATGGCAATTGCATAAGTAGGACATCTACAAGTACTGACGTAACTGCCTCATTATTCTGATACATTTTTTAAACATCCTGATGGTTTTAATATCCTGATGATCCACACCCAAAGCTCAAATTTATTCAATTAAACAAAAAAAATGTTTTTATGCTTTTGTGTAATATCCAGTCCGGAAATGAAATTACTGGGACATTCAGGCACTGAGAATGCGTCGCCAAAAAAGAAACTTAATCTTATGTTAATGTAAAAGTATGTGCTTAACGAATTTGGCAAGATTACTGATGTCCCCTAAATTAAACAAATGTGATAAAGAAAAAGAAAGCAGAAGTTTGGAGATTATACAGCGGTATCTGTCGTAAAAACATGTTTACCAAACATTTCTAGTCTGGAGAAGTCACTGACTCATTGAGTTTAATGACTTAATCTTCTTGGTCTCAAGTGTTCCCGTTATTGTTATTGTATAGCGGTGTCTAACAGGCTCTTCCCAGACAGAAGAGATTCCAACTACTGATTAATTCCATGGCATTTTATACAATACAGTCTTGACCACTTTATCCACCCAGTCAGAAAAGATTCACTGAAGACTCTATTGTGTAACTTATGTTAGCAATTTTATTCAATAGATGATCGAAGAACACAGGCACATCAGTTCTAAAATGTTTTCAGGGGTCTAAGGATATGTGCAATGCTCAACATAAATGAGTACACCCCCTTTGAAAAATAAGATTTTAATCAGTATCTCACTGAACATAAGAACAATTTCCAAAATATTGATTCATAGAACATTTTTTTAAACTTATACATGGAAGTAAGGTTATTAATATAACTTTCATTACAAAATCTTTAGTTTTACTCAAATAAGTTGATGCAAAAATGAATATACCCCACAGCAAAAACAACTATATCTAGTATTTTGTATGAACACAGTAATTTTTCAGTACAGCACCAAGTTTCCTAGGCTTGGAATTAACAAGTTGGCCACGTAGTGCAACGTTGATTTCTTTCCATTCTTCAAGAATGGCCTATTTAGCCGCCTGGATGCTGGATAGAGAGTAATGACCACTTGTCATTTCAGAATTCTCCAAACAGTAGGTGTTCGGTTGGGGTTGGATGAAGAAACATACTTGCCACTGAATAATATTCACCTTGTTCTTCTTCAGAAATGCAACAGATGTGTATTTTGTACTGTTGTCATGTTGAAAAAGTGCACATCTACCAAGGGCACAGAGTGATGAGAGCATCCTATCTTTAAATATAGAGCAGTACAGCTGTAAATTCAGGAGCACATCAATGAAATGTACACTACCTTGAAAAAAGTATTGTTACCCTTTTGCATACTTTTTTAATCTAACACCCACAAACGTAAAGAGGTTTTCTACTACTAATGTGACCACTACACCTGACTAATAGTCTCCCAATATACTTCTGCTACCTATCCTGTTCCTGTAAGCTTATCTCTAAGAGGCTCAAAAATATCTTTATTGTTGTTGTAGCTTTGAGCCCTTTGGTCTGCAGATCGGATTTGGACCAACTGAGCAAAGCATGTCACTGGTGGGGCTGCCTCTGGGTAAATCACAGCAATCTGGGCACCATGCTGAGATCACACTTCACTCTCCTCTCAGCCCCCACCAGTGACGTGCCTTGCTGAGTTGATCTGAATCTGGTTTGCAGACCGGAAGGCTCAAAGCTACAACAACAATAAAGGTCTTTACAAGCCACTTAGAAAGGTTCCTGTAAGCTTATTTCTAAGTGCAGAACAAAGTACTGTAATGTGCATGCATGAGGAAAGGTCAAAGAATGCCTGTGTGTATGCACTACGTTCTTCAACCTTTGCCCTTGGTGAGACTGTGTGTAGATGATGTAAGAGATGCGTCACTCGCACGAATCAAAGAAGAGGATGGCATTCACAGGAAGAAAGAAGACATTGGATCGAAACCTACGTCATCCATCAGACCAGACCGCCCCAGGTAAGTAGATATAAAAGCTGTTTTTTACATTATACAGGTAGGACTGGTGACTTAATTACAGCATTTCAGAATTCTGTATATAAGGGTTTACTAGTGGTGGCTGCAGTTTATATGCACAAAAGCTGGATACAAATATACTTTAAAGTGGTATTCCCATCGGCAAGATCCTATGACAATATTTAGTAGGTGTAATAATACTGTGGCACCCCAGGGTCCGGTTGCCACAGTGGCATTACCTCCCTCCCAGGGGTAATGTCATGCCTGGAAGCAAACAGGGGTTGCCACGCCAGGTAATACTCAACATCCAAAACCTTTCCTGCTCCGAGCCTGAAGGGGGAGCTCTAACCCAGTTTCAGGGGAGCAGCAGGGAGTGCGCAATAGAAAGACAGTTGGACCAGATATAAAAGAGGAGACAAATAGGAAGTGGGAATTCAGTCATTGTGAGATAACTGTTGGAGATGGGCTGGAGGAGAGGAGGAGAGACATGGAGGAGAGCTCTGAGGGGAAATTGAGCTGCGACAGAGCTCATCTCTGACATGAGCACCAAAGAAAAGGACACCGGAGTCCTGAGTTGTGGGGTACTGAAGATCCAAGCAGCTGAGTCCGGAGGGCAGAAGACTGCAAGTTTTTTGGCCACACCAAATACCCGGCGGCACAGCAGCAGATTAGAGCTCGGAGCTGCCAGGAGAGGAGCGGCACCTGAAAAAGTCCCAAGCTGCCTTCCATACGAGTAGGAATAATTAAACACGCAGGAAGAGGGTCACAGCTTAGCTTTAGGCAGCAAGTACCAAAGGGAGAGTGCAAAAGGGAGGCCTCCAAATTCTCTAGTGTGGTGGATTCCCAATTGCTTCCAGGCCACCTGGATCACGTCTACAACCTGTTACCAGTGTCCCGGTTTGCCTTAACAACTGCAAGAAGTAAGTTAACGGAAACTACAACCCAGTTCTTTCCCTGCGTCTGTCACCCTGCACCCCAACGATCACGACAGCCCTGTTTGACTGTATCATCTGCCCTGGGGCCCTGCTCCACCTGTGGGGAGCTGTGTCATCTTTGCTGTGTCACCAACTGCCCAGTGGTCCTGTACTGCAGCATTGGCCCTATATAGCTGAATACCACAGGTGGCATCACATAATCCCATATAATAATTTCCCATTTAACGACACAGCCAGAGTCACGGAACGGGTCACAGCCCCATGGCTTCCCCAGAAAAGGACTACCCAGCCCGGTTCAGAGTACACCACGGCCCTGGTGGGTGTGTCAATACTAATATTAATAAATGCCTCCAATTAGAAATGTAGTATAGTTCTCCTGATATAGCCATGTTACTTTCCTCATGTGCAGAGTATTGCAGCAGATTAGGTATCCATGGTTACGACTACAAGCAACTATCACCATTTCAGTGGTTGTAACCATGGATACCTAAGCTGTAATGCCCTGCACAAGAGGTAAGAGAAATGGCTATATCAGGAGAACTATATACTACATTTCTTATTGGAGGGACTTGCTAATATTATTACTATTATTATACCTACTACATATTGGGATAAGATCTTGGAGATGGGAATACCACTTTAAAGTTTGAGCAAGGACTTCCGGTTCCGGCGCCTCCATGTGCAGCCGCGTCTGAGCCCCGCTCCGCTCCCCGCCTCGGCAATCCGCCGTAATCCGCTGCTAACCGGCCTCCAGCGCTGTCCCTGACCCCGCTACTGTGAAGAGGCGACCGCGCGATCCGGAGCGACCCGCGATGTCCACAATGGACAAGTATGTAACGAGGGGCAGGGAGAGAGACAGAGGCGGGAAGCCAGGAGAAGATCATAGTAATGGCGCCCATAGCAAGCACAGCGCTCAGCATGTACAGAGGACGCTGCAGGATAACAGCGTGGGATCGATGCCTGGGCACAGAGAGAAAGAGGCTGTGGGGGAAGGAGCGATAGGTACAGCTGAAAACGCCATGGAAGAGGGTGCAGAGAGGAGGCAGGAAATCCCTACAGGGCAGACAATACTGGCACCAGACGCCATCGGTGCTATACATCAGCCCCAGATGCAGATATATCCACAAACTGCTGGCTCAGGAGAGAAACAAAATGCAGAAAGTGGGGAAAATAACATGGGAGGAAGCTGGGGCATGCAGCATTTAGACTACAAAAGGCTGGCAAAAGAAATGGCCATTCACCTAGCTGAGGAGTTTAAGCAAACAGTAGCTGCAATGGTTGCAGCAACAACTAAGGATTTGAGTGTGAAAGTGGAGACTCATGAACAACAACTCCTAGAGGCTGAAACTAGAATTGGTGCTGCAGAGGATAGGATTCAGGAACTTGAAGATCAGATACTGTCACTGCAACAGCACTCGGCATATACCCATAATAAACTAGAGGACATTGAAAATAGAACGAGAAGGAGCAATTTAAAAATAGTAGGTCTGCCGGAAACAATACCAGTGTCCCAGCTGGACGAAATTTTTGAGGTTGATCTACCTAAGGCCCTGGGTCTTACTCACAGATGCAAGACAGAACGTGCCCATAGAATTGGCCCGCCTAGAGAGATACAGGAGAGGACAACAAATTCGAGACAATCTACCTCGGCCCCAGCTTCCAGAGAATCCAACAAACCCAGACATGCTATAGCGAAATTCCTTAACCACCGAGATAAGGAAGAGATTCTTCGTGCCTACAAAGCTAAAAAGCTCCCTCTAATACTGCATGGATATAGAGTATTGGTATTTGCGGACTATTCAGTGGAAGTCACACGCCGTAGACGGGCCTTTAGTGAAGCGTGCTCATTGCTCCATAGGAAAAATATCAGTTTCCAACTAAACTTTCCAGCGATACTTAAATTCAGATCTAAAGAGGGAGCCTTGTTAACCTTCTCGGATCCAGAGGAAGCTATGACTGTCATTAGAGATAATACAGTATCCCCTAGAAGGACTGAGTAACTGTCCTGTTCTACAACTGAGGCATCCGCACATCCTAATCCTAATCTGGACCCAGAGACTGAGACGGATAGAGAATCTGTGAGTTCCTAAAGACTCAGATCACAATCCCAAGTTGGCGAAGGGGACGCCGAAGAAAACAATTCCGGGAACTCCCAGGCAGCAGAGACAGACGGGAGCGAGGTGGCAGAGGAGAAAGTGAGGAAAAGATTGAACAAAACTGATGGAATCCTACACTGCCTGAGAGTGACGGAAATAGGTCCTGAAGAAAGACGGAGGGAGGAGATGCCGTGTGCTAGCTGTTATTTGCGGTGTTGTTGTCTCTTGTCTTCCCCCCCACCTTTTTTTTTGTTTTGTTTTGTCTTTCTCCCTTTCTTTCTCTTCTCCTAGATATGTAGAATTTTGTCAACTTGTCTACATTAAAGGTAGTGTCACACCAGGCGATGTCGCCCGCGACATCGCGAAAAGTGACGTAACAGCGATGTCGAGGGCGATATTGCAAGTGCGTCGCGCTGTGTGACAGCGCGACGCAACTGTAAATTATCGCTGGTCGCAGGTTGACAGGTTTATGAACATGTTCATAAACCTGTCAACCTGCGATTAGGCTGGATCGCGCCGTCTGACACTGTTGGCAGCGCGATCCAGCCTATATCGCAGCGTTCCTGAGCCATCACTCGCTGGGCTGAGCCAAGCCCAGCGAGCGATGGCTCCGCCCACATCGCCGCCGCGTCACCGGCAACGTCGTGCCGTGTGACAACTGGCCTGCGATGTCGGAAGCGAGCGTGCACCTGCACATCGCTTCCGACATCGCAGCCCAGATCGCCTAGTGTGACACTACCTTAAGCAAAGTTATTACTGCTGATGAGGGAGGGGAATTGTGGGTTTATTGTGACCATGTTGATAGTCACTTGAAAAGTTAACCTGATGGGCTGTTTTGAGATGGCGGCGCATTTAACTGAATGTGATACTAGGGTATGGCGTTGGAGATACAACAGATTGTTATTTCACATAAGTTTTATATGTAGGGTTGAGAGCCGAGGCGGGGTGGGGCTATTTATGCTGGTGGCACTTGAGGGAAGAAGAGAAGTCACCTAATTTGAAAGAGAAAAGGTGTTGGAGTGATAGGGGGTGGGAAGGGAGGGAGGAAGGGGGGGGGGGGGAAAACAAGAAAAAATGGATATTATCCTCGGAATTGAGTTTCTAAGACAATGTATTACCTTTGTTAGACATATACTACTATTGAACACACCAGACGACATCGTTTGTCTATGGACGTCAGTGAAGAAGAAATTTGGGACCCCTCAGGGGGAGGCTTCTGATGGTTAGGTGGGTCTCCTGGAATGTTAAGGGTCTGCGCTCCCCGGCAAAGCGCATGATGGTCTTACGCCATCTTAAGAGGTTACATGTAGATATAGCTTTGCTCCAGGAGACCCACCTGGCCGAGGAAGATTTCTTTCGCCTTAAAAAATTATGGGTGGGTGAGGTCTATGGGTCAGGTGCGGTGGATAGGAAAGGGGGGTCTTGATTTTGATTCACAAATTGCTAGCTCATTCAATTCTATGTACCTCAACTGATGAAGAGGGCAGAATACTCCACATAACTATACAAATCCAAAATGACACTTTTACTGTATACAACATATATGCCCCTAATGAGAAGCAGAAACCCTTTTTCCAACAATTACAAAATAAGATACTTATGGCCAATGGAACTAATAGGATAATAGGTGGGGATTTCAACGCGGTTATGAGGGTAGAGGAGGATAGACATTCTGCACCACATTCACAACTGAGGAAACGAGTGGGGAGAGACGTAGAAACAGAGAGTGTTTTAGAATCTCTGGTTAGGGCAGCTGATTTAACTGACGCATGGAGAACTGTGAATCCACTGGGCAGGGAATTTACCCATTTTCGCACCCCCACGGTCGTGGTCCAGATTGGACATGTTCTTCGTGTCACCTAGGATACTTCAGCAGATGACGGAAGTTAAAATTGAGGATATGCTGATCTCGGATCATAGCCCGTTGGTGTTAGAGACAGAGATAAATTTGAAAAAGGCTCTGACTATCTGTGGAGATTCCCGGATATGTTTGTGAGGGAAGAAAACTTCCTGAAATTACTAGGAGAGTGGTGGTCACATTTCTCTATTGACAACATAGAACATAGATCAGATCCGGGCTTATACTGGGAGACAGCAAAGACAGTTATGAGGGGGCACATCATGGCCTATAGCATGAAGATTAAAAGACAGATTAAAGAAAAATTTGTTAAGACCAGTATGAAAGTGAGAGAGGCATACTGAAGTACCAATCAACAATGGCAAATCCTGACAGAGAGACATGGTTGCAAGCAAAGAAAGAATTTGATGTCTGGGCGGGGAAAAGAGAAGACATATTTAAAAGTAGGCTAGAATTGGAACTTCATAAATATGGCGACAAGGCAGGGCGTCTGCTGGCGCGATTAGCAAGGGGCAGACACAACTCCTCCCCGATCCAAGCCATAATGGATCAACATGGTAATATCTGGAATGATCCAAGAACATTTCTCGAGTGCTAGGCAAATTTTATGCATCCCTTTACACGGAGGCAAAAACACAGAGGACGCAGAAGGCCTTGTCTGGTTTAACAAAATTGAATTGCCAACCATTTCCAAGAAGACATCCAGTTTCTCAATGGCCCAGTTTCCACTGACGAAATTGAGATGGCTATAAAAATTTAAATACGGGCAAGGACCCTGGGCCGGATGGCTATAATGGTGCTTTCTTTAAGGCATTAAGGGAACAGATTTCACCGGTCCTTTGTGATCTGTATAATGGGATTCAACAGGGGGCTCCTATACCGGAGAGAATGAACCTGGCCTATATCAAATTAATTCCTAAATCGGAAAGACACCCACTGACCCAGCGAGCTACAGACCGATTTCTTTAATAAACCAGGATTTGAAGCTCCTTTCCAAAATATTGGCTGATAGACTAGCAATGATCCTACCTAAATTAATACCCACGCATCATGCGGGCTTTGTAAAGGGGAGATCGACTACCACGAATATACGAAAAATGATGCTTATGATGGATATCATGGGGAAAAAAACAAGGTTGGAGGGGGGAAACCCAGCCATGATTACTCTGGACGCCGAGAAAGCATTGATAATGTCAGATGGTCATGGCTGGGTAGAGTGCTAGACTCTATAGGTTTGGAGGGTCCCTTTCGACAGTATATTAGTGCCCTATATAACAATCCTAGGGCTTGTGTAAGCACACCTGGCTTTCTGTCGGATTCCTTCTTACTCCAGAAGGGAACAAGACAAGGGTGCCCACTGTCACCCCTTCTTTTCAATTTAGCCATAGAACCTCTGGCCTTATATCTGGAACGTCATAGTGCTTATGAAGGATTTAGAGTGGGAGGGACGAGATTAAGCTCTCGCTTTTTGCGGATGATGTAATCTTATATGTCCAAAATCCAGAAAGAGACCTTCCGGATATACTGACAGATATAGAGACGTGGGGTAAATACTCAGGATTTTCACTTAATAAAAGTAAATGTGAAATCCTTTATATTGACCCGGGAGAAGGTTCGCGGAAAGGGAAATATTTTTGTGGCCTGCCAATAGCAAAAGACAGTATCAAATATTTAGGGATACATTTAGCTAGATCTATTGGACTGACATATAGGCTTAATTTTTTGCCAAATATCGTGAAGATTGAACAGGAATTGGCGAGATGGGAGGGGCTGCCACTCTCTCTGATGGGACGCTGCCATCTACTTAAAATGGTTAACTTTGCGAGACTGCTTTATCCTCTTCAGACTATCCCTATGTTGTTGAAGCATGTCGATATAATGAGGCTTAACAAAGCATTTTCCAGATTTTTGTGGGGAGGTAAGAAACCTAGGCTGGCCTTTAGAGCCCTGATCCAGTCCAAACATGAAGGAGGCTTACAACTCCCAGACATCAGGGGATACAATTTAGCATGCATTTTACGAAATGTACTGGATTGGATTGAAGGCACAAGTAGATTTTTAGATGTAAAATTGGAGGGAGCATGGGTCAGGCCCTGGGACTTATCTGCCTTGTTACACTCCCCATTATCTTGTCTTCCTGACACCCTGAAAAACACAGTGATATACAGGGATACTATTATAACGTGGAAAGAGGTTAGGAAGAAGCTTAAACTAACGTGGAGGATCTCTAGGCGACTTAATCCATGGATATGTCCGGCTTTCCCGCTGGGACGGGAAAACTCCCTATTTAAGATTTGGAGAGATAGGGGTGTCCACACATTGGAAGACCTCATGAATTTTGAGGAAAAAAGATGGTTGACTGAGAGGGAGGTATTGTCTGTCTATAATCTACCTCAGTTCCATGCCATACAGTTTCGCCAGTTGGATCACCATCTCCTGGACCTCTCTGGAGAAATCGACAATAATTTATGGTCTGAACTGCTAAACATAACTGAATGCGATGTGTCGATTACTTCATTATATGCCAAACTACAGCAGGTACTAAGACCACAAAGGAGAGGGGGGTTCTTCAACAAATGGCGTAAACATATAAATGACCCAGAACTCACTCAGAAGATTCTGGAAGGGTGGGGACTTGTAAGACGCTACATAACCAATGAGAGGTGGAGAGATTCTCAATTCAGGATCATGCATGGTACTATTCAGGGTTTTGATATACCTCCTTCTCAGGCCAACCAGGGGAGATGGGTTCATTGCCCAAAATGCAAAGCATCCATGACGGACCTGGAACATGGCCTGTGGTCCTGCCCTGACTCACAAAATTATCGGAAAGGGGTAGAAATGTGGGCCAAAGAAATATGCGGAGACATGGAGAATTTAGATCCGATGCGATGGATTTTCTATTATCAGACAAACTCTGACACTAGCAGACACCCACATATATTGTGGCACTATATTACATTGATAGCCAAAAGGCTTCTCCTCCAACATTGGCTCAATGATAGACCCCCAGACTTGTATCAGGTCAAAAACTTGATGCGAAACACATTGACACTTGAGTCTCTAGACACACTACGTAACCCAAGTAAATTAACAAAGACATTTTTCTTCAAATGGAGAACATTCATCGTAAAAGAGTTCACGGACGGTGAAATAGACAATTTTATGAGACCTTTCCGTTCCTCAGAGTGGTACGCGTTGAAGGACTTGGGTGGAACATTGGGCAGATTGAGATGTGGTGATTAGGTGGGTCCAGTAGAAATAGATGTCTTATATCAAAGGTTTATTAACTGTATAATACTTTTATATTCTGGTAAATAAAAATATCATAATTCAAGGGAGATATCCAGGAGAGGGGGAGGGAGGGGTAATAGAAACCACTGTTCATATTTGTTATTGGATGCATATCTCTGTATTTAAAAGCTATGTTCAGTTTCTGTTCATTTTTGTTGGACATGTGTATTAAGACTTTCCAAATTTTTGGAACTGTGTTTATATATAGAAAATCTAATAAGAAGATGGTTCAAAAAAAAAAAAAAAAAAGTTTGAGCAAAAAAAAAAAAAATATGGCATGAAAAACCTAAAAACAATGAAACTCTTATCAGCTAGATACAGTGGGGGAAGTAAGTATTTGATCCCGCGCTGCTTTTGTAAGTTTGCCCACTGACAAAGACGTGAACAGTCTATAATTTTTAGGGTAGGTTAATTTTAACAGTGAGAGATAGAATAACAAAAATAAAATCCAGAAAATCACATTGTCAAAATTATATAAAGTTAATTGCATTTTGCAGAGAGAATTAAGTATTTAATCCCACTGGCAAACAAGACTTAATACTTGGTGGTAAAACCCTTGTTGGCAAGCACAGCAGTCAAATGTTTCTTGTAGTTGATGATGAGGTTTGCGCACATGTCAGGAGGAATTTTGGTCCACTCCTCTTTGTAGATCATCTCTAATTCATTAAGATTTTGAGGCTGTTGCTTGGCAACTCAGAGCTTCAGCTCTCTTCATAGGTTTTCTATGGGATTAAGGTCTGTAGACTGGCTAGGCCACTCCATGACCTTAATATGCTTCTTTTTGAGCCACTCCTTTGTTACCTTGGCTATATGTTTTGGGTCATTGTCGTGCTGAAAGACCCAGCCACGGCCCATTTTTAATGTCCTGGTGGAGGGAAGGAGGTTGTCACTCAGGTATTTGCGGTAAATGGTTCCATCCATTGTCCCATTGATGCGGTGAAGTAGTGCTTTGCCCTTAACAGATAAATACCCCCTAAACATAATGTTTCCACTACCATGCTTGACTGTGGGGTTGATGTTCTTGGGTCGTAGGCAGCATTTCTCTTTCTCCAAACATGGTGAGTTGAATTAATGCCAAAGAGCTCAATTTTTGTCTCATTTGACCACAACAACTTCTCCCAATCACTAATTTAATCACTAAGGTGTTCATTGGCAAACTTCAGATGGGCCGAGGAGGTGGCTTGGGCATGGAGCTGTGAGCACACATCTCTCCTGAGCTCCAGCGTGCCTGAGGCCTCTGCAGCAATTATATAGCCACCATCAGCTCCACTCACCCACTGATCATGAAGGGCAAGGTCGGGCTCCGCTCCCAGGCCCCCAGGGAGCTCACAGCAGGTCCTGCAGGCACAGGAATCACCAGGTACATGTCGATGCCTGGAGGGAGGGCAGCTCCTTCAGCCATGGAGGAGGGGGGAGGTGCCTCCTCCTCCATGCAGCAGCACACACACAGAACTGGGACCTCGAGTGCACAGAGGAATGGGGCCACAGCAGAGAAGGCACAGGAGAGAGGACGAGTGACTGCTGCACCAGGGACTGGCCGCTCACCACAGAAGCTGATAGGAGGGAACCAGACACAGAGCAAAGGAGAGGTGAGAGCTGTACCCTGTCCCTCCACCCCTGGACAGAGGACATCACAGGCTGAGCTGGCTGGGGAGCTGTCTCCCCCTATACTGCACCCTTATCAGGCTCAGGAAACTGCAGTGGGCCCCCCACTACTACCCCCAGGGAGACATGAGAGAGGGGCTCCTTCCAGCTTAGTGCCCCAGGACATTGTGCCCACCATCACTACATCTCATGGCCTCCCCACACAGGCTCCTGTTAGGTCCCTGGGCTCTGATGACTGTATAACTGCCTCTGAGCTGAAAGCGCAGCTGAGTGCCTTCCCTACAAAGGCTGACATGGAGTGCTATATACAGCGTCTGGAGGCAGTGTGCAGGAGTGAAGTGGGGTCCCTTAAGGAAGACGTGTCCCACCTTACCACCACTGTCTCTGCATTAGAAGCTAAAGTGGAGTCGCTTTCCTCACAATGCAAAGTCAGCAACAACTTCTGGACCTACACTCAGAGACTTTCAATGTGGTTCTAGATATGCTAGAGGACTCTGAGAACAGGAACCGGAGGAATAATATCAGGCTCCGTGGGATCCCCGAGTCCGTAGCCCCACGTGACCTTTCCTCAGCCCTCCATGGCATTTTCAATTCTCTCTTAGGGAGGTCACCCACTGAACACATTGAAATTGACAGAGCCCATCGCTCGCTCGACCCAAAGAACCCCGATACATCTAAGCCGAGGGACGTCATTTGTAGGATTCACTACTTCCAAATTAAGGATGACATCATGCGTAAGGCGAGGGACCACGATGTTATTGACTTTAATGGGTCTGATGTCCTTCTCTTGTCTGACCTCTCACGCTTCACCCTGGCTAAACGGAGGGCTCTGCGCCCCCTCCTGGAGGTGTTGCGGGAAAATGAGATCCCCTACAACTGGGGTTATCCATTTCAATTACAAGTACGCAGTGACAAAGGACTGATAATTTTGAGATCCCCGTCAGATCTCCAGAACTTCACCGCTCAACTGGGCCTACCCATGGTCACATTGGGAGAGTGGCCTCGCCTTACTGCGTCTGACCTATGGGGCCCACGCCGTACTGGAGGACCCCCCGCCGGGTCGCTGAGAAAGAAGAAACGAGGCTCCCGCCGTAGACAAAAGCCTCCGTTACTCATGCTGATGACACTTGATCACCTAATTCAGACCTTATGATCACTACTGCCCTTTTTCTCTTTTTGCTTTCTTGCCACCTACATTGTCCCTCAATGTTGCCGGGCTCCCACGGGGGGCTTGGTCGTGACTTTGCTTTAGTCTGTTTATTATGGATGGATTAGAGCCGAATGTTTCGTAGTGGTGACATTTCTATTTATGAATGTCCACCTACTTCAATTGACTCCTTATGTACTGTGCTCAACTGTTGCACTACCGCATTAATGTGCTAATGTTATTCTATGTTGACTAACGCCGCTCTTTCTCCTGAAATGTGACTTTTGATGATACCCCTTCGGGGGCTTGTTGTGACTCTGCTGATTTCGACAAATGTACTTGGCCCATGATCCGCTGTTATGTTCGTTAACAATGTTTATGTTACCAGGGTCATGGGCCTATTGGGTAGAGTTGGATTTTTTTTTTTTGCTGCAGGGGTTCGGCTGGTTGCTCTCTGCTCAATCACCTCCCCACTAGGGTGTGTCTCTGACACTACTTCTCAGAGTTTTCTCTGATATTGTCCTGTACCCTTGAGGCCTAGTGGCTTCCTGGTTTTTCTCTTTCTTTTTGGTTGGAACCCTGTCTTCCGGCTGAACTACTCTCTTTTCTTGGTGCTTTACTTTCTCTGTTTCCATCTCTCCCCACTTCCCACCCCTCCCACTCCTTTCCGACCCGATTGTACCACCCACAGGCCCGATAGTTCCTATGGCATCCCTACAACTCTGCTCGCTTAATGTCAGGGGGTTTAATGTCCCAGAAAAGCGATCGAAGGTTTTATACGGTATGCATAAGAAACGGGTTGACATACTTCTGCTGCAGGAGACACATTTCCGATCAGACAGAATCCCTAAGCTTAACCATAGATACTACACACAGTGGTTCCATGGAAGTAACTCTGACTCCAAGTCTAAAGGAGTCAGCATTGCATTGCACAAGTCTTTACAGGCTTAGGTAGTTGCCTCTAAAGCTGATTCTAATGGTCGATTTGTGTTTTTGAAGCTTAAAATTGCCCATGATTTGTTCACCATAGCTAACATTTATCTTCCCAATCAAGACCAGGTCCGAGCGTGCAGAAAGTACCTACAGGACCTCTCGGCCTTTGCGGAAGGCTATGTGATTATGGGAGGGGACTTCAATATGGTGTTGGACCGCGCTGTGGATTCCTCTTCGGGCAGGTCGGCGGTGTCCCTCTCACAGCTGGAGAGATTACAGCGGGCCCTGACAGACTCAAGGTTGGTAGATGTATGGAGGTTACTACACCCCACTACCCGGGATTATACCTACTTCTCCACAGTTCATAATTCCTATAGTAGATTGGATTATTTTTTGGTCAGCCACGGGCTCCTGTCTCTTGACCCAAAGTCTGACATCGACACGATGTTGTGGTCAGACCATGCCCCAGTTTTGCTCTCCCTTCGGCTGTCGAGCCTTTCTCCGAGAGAATGGACCTGGTCCTTAAACCCTGGTCTCCTTGGAGATCTAACGTGTCAGGCGGCCGTGCGAACAGCAATCTCGGACTTTCTAGATTTTCACAAACATGACCCCACGGCCATCCCATACCAATGGGAGGCTTTGAAAGGAATTATACGGGGAGTATTCATACAACAGGGGGCCCGGCTGAAGAGAGAGAGGGAGACTAACATTGTGGGTTTGTTGACTTGTATCCAAACTCTGGAGTTGGATCATAAACGGACTAGAGATGCTGGGGTGCTGGCTGATCTCCGGGCACGCTGTGAGTTGAGTGCCTTGTTGGACACGACGTTAGCACGACAGAGGGACCGCTTTCATAAATTTCTGTACAAGTACTCTGATAAACCCGGGAGAGCTCTGGCGAGGTTTTCGCACCCCCGTGCCCCCACCACTTATATCCCTACCATAAGGTCTGCTGCGGGTGAACTGGTCCATTTTCCAGAGGAGATTGTGGACTCATTCAGAGCATATTATGACTCTCTCTACAATTTAAGCGGCCCGTTGTCTGATATGTCCCCTTCCGAGTTTCAAGCACGGGTGGACGACTACATCCGGGATACTGAGCTCCCGCCTATGTCGGTGGAGGAGTCTGAGGCCCTGGAGAGTCCCCTCTCGGAACAGGAGGTTTTAGACACAATAAAATCTTTGGCTAATGGTAAAAGCCCTGGTCCTGACGGATTCTCCGCCGCCTTCTATAAGTTATATGCGAATTCCCTGGTCCCCTTCATGACCAAACTGTTTAACACCATCTCGGCCAGCTGCCCCTTTGCCCCCCAAACGCTGATGGCCACAATCACCGTGATTCCTAAACCGGGAAAAGATCCCCTATTATGTGCAAGCTATAGGCCCATATCCCTCATTAATGTGGATGTAAAGGTGTTCGCGAAAGTGTTAGCTGGTAGAATGAACCCTATTCTCCCTGGGTCCATCCATAGTGATCAGGTGGGCTTTGTGCCACACAGGGAGGCCAAGGATAACACGGTGAAGACATTGCTTCTAACTTCGTACATGCTCACGGGGAAGGTACCAGCATGCTTATTATCTATTGACGCTGAGAAGGCGTTTGATCGCCTAGGCTGGACCTTTCTACGTGCCTCCCTGAAGCAACTGGGAGTGGGACCTACCATGTTAGAGAGGATTTTTGCTCTGTATCATAAGCCTACGGCCCGTCTTAGAGTGAATGGCACCCTTTCCCCGCCCATTGACATAAGAAACGGGACCCGTCAGGGTTGCCCCCGCTCCCCCTTACTTTATATCCTTGCGATGGAGCATCTGGCAGTGGCATTACGGAAGACACCTGATATTGAGGGTCTACGGATTGGCCAACATGAGTTTAAGATATCCCTGTATGCGGATGATTTACTGCTATACATTGCCAACCCGACTGTGGCTTTCCCTGTACTCCTCAGGGAGTTCCGTAGGTTCGGGAAGGTCTCAAATTTTAGAGTCAACTACTCCAAGACGGAAGCGCTCAATATCTCCCTGATGATCTAGTCTCTCGGCTCCAGGCGTCCTTCTCTTTTAAGTGGCAGACCGATGCCTTAAAATATTTAGGAGTCTTAATACCCGCTGACATTAGCGCAACATATGCTCTGAACTATGTCCCGCTCCTGCAGAAAACTATCTCAGACCTTAAACGGTATAGCAGACCTCAGCTATCTTGGTTCGGTCGGGTGGGAGTGATCAAAATGGATATTTTACCCCGATTCCTCTCTCTCTTTCAGACAGCTCCAGTGCAGGTTCCGGATTGCTTTTTCAGGCGCCTGCAATCGGCTATCAATAGCTTTATTTGGGGTACTAGGAAACCACGGACTCGGTTCTCAGTACTAGTGAGACCCAAGACTAAAGGGGGGTAGGCCTTCCTGATTTTAAACGTTATTATCAGGCAGTCTTGCTCTCTAGGATTGTCGACTGGAGGTTCAGTGATGCTCATAAACAGTGGGTGCTCTTGGAGAAACTTTTATCGCCCTCTTCTTTATACTGGCTGCCTTGGCTGGGGGGGACCGGACGCCCACCTGTGTCGAGTTTTGCTCCACTCACACAGATTGTTTTGAAGTTTTGGGATAGATCCTATGTGAAATTACACCTGACCTCTCGACTGAGCAGACTGAGTCCCCTTTTTGACAATCCGGCCTTTCCACCAGCAATGAATAGGTCTACGTATCTGTGTTGGTCACGACTTGATGGGGTGGGACTGGGTCAGGTGAGGGATAAGCTTGTGGGGCTCTCCAGCGTGCGGGGGTTACGGGGCCCTGGTCTTACGACACCGCTGTCCTGGCTAGAGTTTCTGCAATTGCGAAGCTTTCTCTCCAGTGAGCCGATGGGGGCGCTGACGCCATTTGAGTCCCTGATGCTCCCTACCGAGGGTCCCTCTCACGTGGTTTCGGTGCTCTATGGCCTGGTCTTGAATTCACTTCCCCCTACCACACTTGGATTTATGGAGGCTTGGGAGAGGGACCTGGGGATCACCTTTTCTGAGGTGGATAGTTTGAAAATCTTTACTCTTGCACATAAGATGACAATGTCCAGTCAGGCGCAGGAGAGGAATTATAAATTACTGACACGCTGGTACAGGTGTCCCACCCTTCTCCACAGGATTAACCCCGAGATCTCGGACGCCTGCTGGAGATGTGGCTCTGCCACGGGCTCTATGCTTCATATTTGGTGGTCCTGTGGTCCCCTGCAACCCTTCTGGAACTCAGTTTTCGATGCCTTTCATTTGATGACTGGGGTCCGTCATGAACCATCTCCCCAAATGGCCCTACTGTCCCTGATACCCAGTTCGATAGTTTCCGTCAAAAAGGGGATTCTGAGATTCTGCCTAATAGCTGCCAGAGCAGTTATTCCCCGTCATTGGAGGTCCACTGAGGTCCCCTCCACGGTGGAATGGATAGCTGAAATGGATAGATTACATCGTCTGGAGTCACTGGTGGCGGGTGATGGTGATGCCGCATATGAACAGGGACGCACCTGGTTCCTCTGGCAGTCCTTCAAGGAGAGCACAGGGTTCCTTACTTGGCTGCGTACATATTCGTAATTGTCAACTCGTGGGCGTTTAAATTGCTGGGTCTCCCTTACCCCCCCTCTCCTTCCTTACTCCCCTTCTCCACTACCCCTTTTTTCTTTCTCTCCTCTTATTTCCACAATTGCCTTTTCATAGGTTCTGTATTCTATATATAAGGTCCTTGTCCAGAGGTGATTCCTAAGATGGGAAACATGTACCCTTTAGGTGCTAGTGTCCTTATTGGACTACTCCTCTGCTGCGCTCTTCGGGAAGTAATGTATCTCTGTATTAAGCCCTGGACATTGTACTGGTTCTTTCTATTGTTTTTACTGTTGAAAATCTCAATAAATATATTTACTGAAAAAAAAAAAAAAACTTTAGATGGGCCTACACATGTGCCTTCTTGAGGAGTGGGAATTTGCGAACACTACAGGATTTTTATTTATTATGGCATAATGTGTTACTAATTTTATTATTCGTGACAGTGGTCCCAGCTGGCTTGAGATCATTAACAACTTTCCCCCGTGTAGTTTTAGGCTGATCTCTCACCTTCCTCATGATCCTGGATACACTACGAGGTGAGATTTTGTATAGAGCAACAGATCAATGTCGATCGACGCTCATTTTGTATTTCTTCCATTTCTTACTATTGCAACAACAGTTGTCTCCTGGTTCCAGGAAGTGGATTGATGTAACGTTCATCTCTTCCATACAAAATGCATTTTTTAATTATTATTTGGCTGCTCTGAATGTTTTAAAAGATATCAATTTTCTCCTTCTAATGTTATAACTTTATTTGATCTGACTGATGAATGCCTGCAGTGTATGCATGGGAGGACCGGCTGATGTCTGGAAGATTGGTGAAATGTCTGGTTCACTGGCATTGACAAATTGGAGATTACATTAAATAAAATAAATGCTTAAAAGAATTGGGATACAAACCAGTGCTCAAAAGCAGGAAGAAGTGAAAAATACAGCAGTGGTGCAGGTGGTTCTATTATACTTTTCCTCTGATTGTTCCTCTCCTGGATTTGGCTACAAATATGGAGGTAAAAACACTCACCAGATACTCAATGTGGGCACAAGCCACTTTCTCCTTTATTTGTGCATTTTTGTTGCAGATTTGAACCTGAATTTATGTTGTTTTATAGAACAGAAAACCTTTTATTCTGAATGCAAAAATACAACAGTTTTCTTTTGCATTCACACTACATAAATATGGAAAATATAGCACAGAATCAATTAAAATGAGCAGTCTCAGTAATAAGATAAATGTGAATTATCACATTTGATAAATACCAGTCTAGGTAAGGGGTAAAGTGAGTTAACCCCTTCACTACATTGCGATTTTCAGTTTTTTTGCACTTACATTTTTTCTTTTCTTTATTCCTAAGAGACATAACTTTTTATTTTTTCTATCCCAGCAGCCGTATGAGGATTTGTTTTTTTTACGGAATAAGGCCCCTTAGACATCTGCATTTATGTGTAATTCTTCCCTTAGAAGAATCATTTCAGAACTTTCCTCATCTTTTACATCATCTTCATCTGTATAAGGCCATTGAAAAAACAGCTGAAATCTCTTTGGGTAGAAAAAGAAAAAACTTAAATATTGTGGTTGCATAAGTATGCACACCCTTAAATTAATTCTTTGTTGAAGTAGCCTTAGAATTTATGACAGCATTCAGTCTTTTTGGGTAGGAGTCTATCAGCATAGCACATTTAGTATTGGCAATCTTTGCCATCTCTTCTTTGCAGTAGCGTTCTAAATTTGTCAGATTGCTAGGGAATCTCCTGTGAATAGCGCCCTCTTCAGGTCACTCACAGATTTTCATTACAGGATTTGTGGTTATCCTGATGAAGACTTCAGTTTACTTTGAAGCGCACAAAGAATAAACCACAATATTTATTCTAAATCCTTTACCTATTAGTTGAGATGCCAGCAGTACAGCATGGCTGCCTCGCCACACTATTTCATTTCAAGGTTGGCTCTCCCGACCACCAGAGAAGCTGCTGGACCTATTGTTTCTGAACCATTTTAAGAGATGTTCCTTCTCACAACTTAAAGGGACTCTGTCAGCACAGAATGATTGTTCAAACCAAGTACAGGCGCTCATGCATTATGGCGAGGTTAATCATTTACATAAAGCTTCCCATTTACTTGTTTTCACTCTAATCCAGTGTTTACCAACTCCAGTCCTCAGTCAGGACCCACCAACAGGTTGTGTTTTCAGGATATCCTTAGTATTGGAATCATCACCTGTGCAGGTAAATTATCACCTGTGTAAAACCTGCACTGTTGGTGGCTCCTGAGGCTGGCTTCACACTATGGTTTTGTCCCTGTCCGTGGGATCCTGTTTTTTGCAGTACCCCACGGACAGGAATGGACAGGCCATTTCTGTGTCCCGATCCGGGATTTTGAAGGATCCGGACACAGGAAGGGGAGCCGAGTCTGCAAAGCGCCGGCAAGAAGTGTAGGCGCTGTTCACTTTCACTTTAGCAATGTATTTACATACATTGCTAAAGTGAAATTAAGTAAAGGAATGGTTTAAGGAATGCATTCACCTCTGATGGCTAAAGGACCTTAATCAGCTGACCGGGAAGCGGCAGGGCAACCCAATCAGATGATAGGACACATGACCGCATCAGCATGGTTTAAAGATTTAAACCGCACTGATGCCATCATGTGACCCATCAGCTGATCTAGTTGCCCCGCCCCTGCCCAGTCAGCTGATTAAGGTCCTTTAGCCATCGGAGGTGAATGCATTGCAGGACACATGGCTGACAGGTGAGAATTTCTTTTTAACCATTCCTTTACTTAATTTCACATTAGCTGTGTATGTAAATACACTGCTAAAGTGAAATTACAGGAACAGAGCAGTTTTTAGAGTACAGAGCATGCGCAGTACACTAGAAACCGGATCCGGGAATTGATCTGATTTTTTCCTGCATCCGGCGCCCATAGACTCCCATGCTATGTTTGCCAGATCGCCCCAGATTCGTTTCTGTCCGGTTTGGTCTGATTTTTTTTCACCGGAGCCCAAAATCGGAGCAGCCTTTTATTTTGGGGCCGGGAAATAAGGGACAAACAAATCCGGGACTCAATTCACAAAACCGGATGGCCATTTATGACCAATCTGGCACCATACGGATATATGGGAGGCTAAAAACGATCATGTTCTGTTCTTTTAAAAACGAACAGAACAGGATGGTAAAAACCGTGGTGTGAAGCTAGCCTGAGGACTGGAGATGAGAAAGTAAATAATCACTGTCCCTTTAATCAAGTAAGCAGGAACCAGAGCACCTAACGCCTGTTGTCTGGATAACACCCTATTTTGTGCCCCTTTGTCTTTTCGGCCTTTAAGCAATAACTGTTTTAACCTACTTATTATTATTATTATTATTATTATTATTATAGCGCCATTCATTCTATGGCACTTCACATGTGAAAATGGGTCTACATAATATCAGCAAGTTCAATCATTATGAGAAATACAAGGCACAGTAGTAGTAGTAATCAATCCATTGGTCACCAGGAATAATTTTTACCCATAGTGATCAAAGCCAAAAAGGAAAAGGTAGCAAAATCCACATTAACATAACTATAACAAGAGAATATAGGACTTTTTAATTGCTTTTATTGACTCTTTAATATAAAAATTGACTAACAAGTAAGTGACACAAAGGATAACAGAATTGTACAGACCTACTGCCAAGTACATATACAACCATACAAAAAGTAGAAGGGAGAATGCTATAATTCAGAAGCACAATCCAGGACTTTGCCAGGAAAAAGTAGTAAAATCATGTAAGAAAAATGTATAAAATGCCACTTGACACTGAGGATACTGGCATTCTATAAATATTTCTTATGTCATTTTACTACTTATATCTGGAAAAGTCCTGGCTTGTGCTTCTGAATTATTGCACTGTCCCATCTACATTTTGTATGGTTGTATATGTTCTTGGCAGTGGGTCTGTGCATTCTGTTATCCTTTGGTTCACTTACGTGTTAGTCAATTTTTACTACAGAGTCAATAAAAGCAATTAAAAAATCCTATGTTCTCCTGTTATAATACAAGGCAGAGTCTGGTACAGGAGGAGAGAGGATCCTGCCCACGAGGACTCACAGTCTACATCAACTATCTACTATATAATTGCCTAACCGTGTCTGTCTGAGGCTGAAATCACGCTTTGCGACTCAAAATTGGCGCGCCGCGCGGCTCTCCTCACGGTTCCCCCGCTCCTCCTGGCACTCGCTCCTGCTGCCCTGCCCGTGCGCCCCACGGCCCCCGCTCCTCCACAGTAAAAATGTAAAAATAAAAATAAAAAAATCCTCAGTGAGGATACTCACCCGTCCACCGGCTCGCTCCACCTCCGATGCTCCACCACCTCCACCTCTTCTAGCTCCTACAGGGCTTGAGGACCTGTGGTTGCCTGGGAAACCAATCAGCTGATCTGTCACATGACCGCTAACTGCGGTCAGCTGATCGGTTTCCCAGGCAACGACAGGTCCTGCCCTGGGAGCTAAAAGACACATCGGAGGTGGAGCAAGCCGCTGGACGGGTGAGTATCCTCACTGCGGGGGCCAGGAGGGGCGATGGAGGGGCCAGGAGGAGCGATGGTGGGGCCAGGAGGAGCAATGGAGGGGCCAGGAGGAGCGATGGTGGGGCCAGGAGGAGCGACGGTGGGGCCAGGAGGAGCGACGGTGGGGACAGGAGGAGCGACAGTGGGGACAGGAGAGAGAGCGAGAGCGGTGGGGACAGGAGGAGCGACGGAGGGGACAGGAGGAGACGGAGGACAGGAGGGACGGAGGGGACAGGAGGAGAGATGGAGGGACAGGAGCGGGAGGAGGGGACAGGAGGAGAGATGGAGGGGACAGGAGGAGAGATGGAGGGGACAGAAAGAGCGGAGGAGCGGGACAGGAGGAGAGACGGAGGAGCGTGACAGGAGGAGCAAGGAGGGGAGAGGAGGAGCTGGGCAGGAGAGATGGAGGAGGAGCGAGGGAGGAGAGGAGCGGAGGGCCGGACAGGAGGAGAGATGGAGGGGCAGGAGGAGCGATGGGGGGCCAGAAGGAGGATGGAGGGGCCAGAGGAGCGATGGAGGGGCCAGAAGGAGCGAGGAGGGGCCAGGAGGAGCGAGGAGGGACAGGAGGAGCGATGGAGGGGACAGGAGGAGCGATGGAGTGGACAGAAGGAGGATGGAGGGGACAGGAGGAGCGATGGAGGGACAGGAGGAGCCAGGACAGGAGAGAGACGGAGGAGGGCTGGGCAGGAGGAGAACGGAGGAGAGGTGAATGGAGGGGACAGGAAGGAGAGATGGAGGAGCCGAGACAGGAGGATGAAGAGGGGGGAAGGAGGATGGAGGGGCCAGGAGGAGCGATGGAGGGGCCAGGAGGAGCAATGGAGGGGCCAGGAGGAGCATGGAGGGGCCAGGAGGAGCAATGGAGGGGCCAGGAGGAGCAATGGAGGGGCCAGGAGGAGCATGGAGGGGCCAGGAGGAGCAATGGAGGGGCCAGGAGGAGGGCAATGGAGGGGCCAGGAGGAGCAATGGAGGGGCCAGGAGGAGCAATGGAGGGGCCAGGAGGAGCATGGAGGGGCAGGAGGAGCGAGGGGCCAGGAGGAGCGATGGAGGGGCAGGAGGAAGGAGGGCGAATGGAGGGGACAGGAGGAGCGATGGAGGGGACAGGAGGAGGATGGAGGGGACAAAGAGCGGGGGGACAGGAGGACAGACAGGAAGAGAACGGAGGAGCTGGGACAGGAAGAGAACGGAGAGAGGGGACAGAGGAGCGGTGACAGGAGGAGGAGGATCGGAGGAGCCGGACAGGAGGAGAGATGAGGAAGGAGGTGGGGCCAGAGGAGCGATGGAGGGCAGGAGGAGCGATGAGGGGCCAGGAGGAGCGATGGAAGGGAGCACAGGAGGAGCGATGGAGGGACAGGAGGAAAGACAGGAGCGGGACAGGAAGAGAGACGGAGGAGCGTGACAGGAGGAGCGGGACAGGAGGAGAGACGGAGGAGCGGTGACAGGAGGAGAGACGAGAGAGGTGACATGAGAGTGTGACAGGAAGAGAATGGAGGAGGGGAACAGGAGGAGAAACAGAGGAGGTGGACAGGAGAGATGAGTGGACAGGAGGAGCGATGGGGCCAGGAAGGATGGAGGGCCAGGAGGAGCGATGAGGGGCCAGGAGGAGCGATGGAGGGGCCAGGAGGAGCAATGGAGGGGCCAGGAGGACGATGGAGGGCCAGGAGGAGGATGGAGGGGCCAGGAGGAGCGATGGAGGGGCCAGGAGAGACGATGGAGGGGCAGGTGCAGGAGGAGAGACATGAGGGCAGGAGGATGGAGGGGCCAGGAGGAGCGATGGAGGGCCAGGAGAGCGATGAGAGGAGCGATGGAGGGGCAGGAGGAGCGATGGAGGGGCCAGGAGGAGCGATGGAAGGGCCAGGAGGAGCGATGGAAGGGCCAGGAGGAGCGATGGAAGGGCAGGAGAGCATGAGGGAGGGAGACAGGAGAGATGGAGGGACAGGAGGAGCAGGAAGAGACGGAGGAGCGTACAGGGACCAGGACAGGAGGAGAGACGGAGGACGTGACAGGAAGACAGGAGGGACATGAAAGTAGTGACAGGAAGGAGATGAGGAGCGAAACAGGAGAGAAAAGAGGAGTGTGGACAGGAATGAGTGAAGGAGAGTGAGGACAGAGACAATGACAAGAGCGATGAGCCAGGAGAGAATGAGCCAGGAGGAGCAAGGAGACAGGAGGAGCGAGATGGCAGGAGGAGAGATGCTGCAGGAGCGATGTGGCAGAAGACGAGTAAGGCGTTGCCAGGAGGAGCCAGAGTGTGACAGGAGACGTAGACACGAGGAGCAGTGATGGAGCAGGAGGAGCAATGGTGGGACAGGAGGAGCAGATGGAGGAAAGGATGAGGGACAGGAAGAGGAGGGCAGATGGACAGGAGGAGAGAGGAGGAGCGCAGGAAGAGAGGAGTGGAACAGGGCATGGGAGGACGAGTGCAGGAAGGTGTGACAGGAGGAGGACAGAGAGAGATGGAGGAGAGAGTAGGAGAGAAGAGAGCGGGGACACAAAGAGAGTTGACAGGAGGAGATGACGGAGGAGACCAGGGACAACAGAGGAGTGATGACGGTGGAAGAGAGGATGGGGACGGAGGACGACGAGGAAGACGAGGAGCGACAGGAGAGAGGCAGGAGAGAGCCAGAAACGTGACAGAGCGGAGACAGGAGGAGAAGAGGCGGAGGAGAGACGGGGGGTGACAGAGCTGACAGGAGACAGACCAGAGAGACAGGAGCGGTGGCCAGGAGAGGATTGGAGGGGCCAGGAGGAGCGATGGAGGGCCAGTAGGAGCATGGAGGGCCAGGAGAGCGATGGTGGGGCCAGGAGAGCGATGGTGGGGCCAGGAGAGCGATGGAGGGCCAAGAGGAGCAATGGAGGGGCAGGAGGAGCGATGGAGGGGCCAGGAGGAGCGATGGAGGGACAGGAGGAGCAGGACAGGAAGAGAGACGAGGAGCGTGACAGGAGGAGCCGGGACAGGAGGAGAGACGAGGTGCGGTGACAGGAGGAGAGACGGAGGAGAGTGACATGAGAAGTAGTGACAGGAAGAGAGATGGAGGAGCGAGAACAGGAGGAGAAACAGAGGAGTGGGGACAGGAGAAGTGGTGACAGGAAAGTGGTGACGGAAGAGGTGACAGGAGGAGAGATGAGGACAGGGACAGGAGGAGCGGTGACAGCAGGAAAGACGAGGAGCGGGACACAAAGAGCGTTGCCAGGGAGCGATGACAGGAGGAGAGACGGAGGAGCGGGACAGAGGAGCAGTGACAGGAGGAGAGAGGAGGAGCGGGGACACGAGAAGCGGGACAGGAGAGCGACGGAGGAGCGGTGACAGAGGAGCGACGAGGAGCGTGACAGGAGGAGAGACGAGGAGCGGTGACAGGAGGAGAGACCGAGGACGTGACAGGAGGAGAGACCGAGGAGCGGTGACAGAGGAGAGACCGAGGAGCGTGGCAGGAGGAGAGACAGAGGAGCGGTGACAGAGGAAGACCAAGGAGCGGGGACAGGAGGAGAGACCATGGAGCGGGACAGGAGGAGAGACCAAGGAGCGGGACAGGAGAGAGACTGAGGAGCGGGGACAGGAGGAGAGAGCAAAAAGCAGGGGCAGGAAAAGCGGAACAGGAGGAAAGACAGAGGAGTGGGGACAGGAGAGAACGAGGAGCGGTGACAGGAGAAGCGGTGTAGTTCACTCACATTGACTGAACAAGTTTCTCAGTCACAGTATGTCAACTACATACAGTTGGGCCAAAAGTATTGACACCCCTGCAATTCTGTCAGACAATACTCAGTTTCTTCCTGAAAATGATTGCAATCACAAATTCTTTGGTATTATCTTCATTTAATTTGTCTTCAATGAAAAAAACAAAAATAATTGTCCTAAAGCCAAATTGGATCTAATTCCAGACCAAACATAAAAAGAGGGGTGGACAAAAGTATTGGCACTGTTAGAAAAATCATATGATGCTTCTCTAATTTGTGTAATTAACAGAACCTGTAACTTACCTGTGGCACCTAACAGGTGTTGGCAATAACTAAATCACACTTGCAGCAGTTGACATGGATTAAAGTTGACTCAACCTCTGTCCTGATATCCTTGTGTGTACCACATTGAGCATGGAGAAAAAAAAAAGAAGACCAAAGAACTGTCTGAGGACTTGAGAAACCAAATTGTGAGGAAGCATGAGCAATCTCAAGGCTACAAGTCCATCTCCAAAGACCTGAATGTTCCTGTGTCGACCGTGCGCAGTGTCATCAAGAAGTTTAAAGCCCATGTCACTGTGGCTAACTTCCCTAGATGTGGACGGAAAAGAAAAATTGACAAGAGATTTCAACGCAAGATTGTGCGGATGGTGGATAAAGAACCTCGACTAACATCCAAACAAGTTCAATCTGCCCTGCAGTCCGAGGGTACAACAGTGTCAACCTGTACTATCTGTCGGCGTCTGAATGAAAAGGGACTGTATGGTAGGAGACCCAGGAAGACCCCACTTCTTACCCCGAGACATAAAAACACCAGGCTGGAGTTTGCCAAAACTTACCTGAGAAAGCCTAAAACGTTTTAGAAGAATGTTCTCTGGTCAGATTAGACAAAAGTAGAGCTTTTTGAGCAAAGGCATCAACATAGAGTTTACAGGAGAAAAAAAGAGGAATTCAAAGAAAAGAACACGGTCCCTACAGTCAAACATGGCGGAGGTTCCCTGATGTTTTGGGGTTGCTTTGCTGTCTCTGGCACTGGACTGCTTGACCGTGTGCATGGCATTATGAAGTCTGAAGACTACCAACAAATTTTGCAGCATAATGTAGGGCCCAGTGTGAGAAAGCTGGGTCTCCCTCAGAGGTCATGGGTCTTCCAGCAGGACAATGACCCAAAACACACTTCAAAAAGCACTAGAAAATGGTTTGAGAGAAAGCACTGGAGACTTCTAAGGTGGCCAGCAATGAGTCCAGACCTGAATCCCATAGAACACCTGTGGAGAGATCTAAAAATGGCAGTTTGGAGAAGGCACCCTTCAAATATCAGGGACCTGGAGCAGTTTGCCAAAGAAGAATGGTCTAAAATCCAGCAGAACATTGTAAGAAACTCATTGATGGTTACCGAAAGCGGTTGATCGCAGTTATTTTGGCTAAAGGTTGTGCAACCAAGTATTAGGCTGAGGGTGCCAATACTTTTGTCAGGCCCATTTTTGGAGTTTTGTGTGAAATGATCAATGTTTTGCTTTTTGCTTCATTCTCTTTTGTGTTTTTCATTGAAGACAAATAAATGAAGATAATAATACCAAAGAATTTGTGATTGCAATCATTTTCAGGAAGAAACTGAGTATTATCTGACAAAATTGCAGGGGTGTCAATACTTTTGGCCACAACTATACATATTCTAGAATACCTGATGCATTAGAATCGGCAACCATCTAGTATGGTATAATTGGTTACCGCTGACCAAAATCATTCAAAATCCCTGACTTTGTTCAGATACACCAAGAAGAACTGATAGACTTCATATTTAGATTTCTTTATTAACGTGGCATGATTTTAATTGATAAAAATAATCCATTGACACATCTATTGTTGAAGTATTCTTAAATTGTAGCATTTTTTCCACAAATGCCTACAACTTTTGCACAGTACTGTACATGTTATTTAAAATAGTAAATAGTAACATTACTAGTGATCTATGGTGTCTCCAACATTCTTCTTTCCAGGATCTAACGCAGTCCCCAAACTTTTTTCTTTACAAAAAGTTGAAAGCCACAAGCCTTTTTCAGGCTGATCATAATCCGTTTCCTTATCCTGATCACGAAGTTCAATGGAGGAAAGGAGACGGAGTGGTGATCTCGTCCCATGACCGCCACAGTATACACCTGCAAGGCGGAGCGGATTTATCCCTCACATTTCTACACCATTGTTGTCCTGGGTTAATGAGTTCTATAAATCTAGTTGTTCTGTTAATTACATTCACAGTGGCTTCTTTCTTGTCACATGATACTATTCTCCAGGGCTCCCTTTGTTTTATAAAAGATTCAAAGCCATTAAAATAACTATCCCTTTTCATTCAATTTAATCCCCGCAAAGACACTTTCATCCTCTGATTAGTCATGCCTCAGTCAAATTTGCTGAACTAGAGACCAGGTTTTAGAGATGCGTTAAAGAAGTAATCTCCAGAATTTAAAGCCACTGAGTAAAAGTGACATATCTGTCAGTATCATGATTGAACAAAGCTTTTCTTTGTGGTAAATGAGTCGTCTACGCCAATATTTTCAAATCTGTTCTGCTGTTTTACAACCGAAAAGTGGATTAGTCACAGATGATGTTAAAATACTTTGTTACATTTTGCCTTTGATTTACCCACAATTTATCTTGAATTGCTGTGTATAGAATTAAGACAGCTGACTTCTATTGACCAGGTCTGGGGGACTAGCTATTCTCCTTATGGAGAGGAATCTGCCAGCCAGCATAAGGAGAACTGATAAGGAGACATATAGCCACAATGCTCCTCTGGGAAATATGCAAATTGTTACTTCAGTGAGGAAGTGAAAAACTCTAATGCCACTCAATTAAAAGTAGCAATCCTCAAAGTCATAATCGACTATTTAACAAGCCTTTTAATATGACTTGAGATTTGTGCCAGATCAGAACCCCAAACTGCAGATGCTGTGTTTCGGGGTGACTGCCCCTCATTAGTGCAGTGTGTGGGAATCCTGATTTGACTGTATGAGAGGTTAAGATGAAGTCTGGGGGAACAGCTATTCTCCTTATGGAGAGGAATGTGCTTTAAGGATTGCTACTCTTTTTAGGTGGAATTAGAGTTTTTCACTTCCTGACTGAAGTGACAATTTGCCAGAGGAGCATTGCGGGTATAAGTCACCTTATCAGTTCTCCTTATGCCGGCAGGCAGATTCCTCTCCATAAGGAGAATAGCTGTTCCCCCAGACCTCATCTTAGCCTCTCATACGGCCAGATCAGAATTCCCACACACTGCACTGATAAGGGGCAGTCACCCCGAAACAGAGCTTCTGCAATTTGGGTTCTGATCTGGCACAAATCCTAAGTCATAGTAAAAGGCTTGTTAAAGAGTCGATTATGACTTTAAGGATTGCTACCCTTATTGGGTGGCATCAGAGTTTTTCACTTCCTCACTGAAGTGACAATTTGCATTTTCCACTGACCAGTAATGAAAACCATTGGAAGATGGTATAACTCATAAAACTAAGGATTCTACATTAGGGTTTTTTGGGTGGCATCTAATATATATATACAGCACAGACCAAACGTTCGGACACACCTTCTCATTCAAAGAGTTTTCTTTATTTTCATGACTATGAAAATTGTAGAAAACTATGAATTAACACATGTGGAATTATATACTTAAAGGGATCCTGTCACCTCCAAAACGCCTCCTAAGCTATCAAAACATGTCCCTGCAGCATCCATTCACTAATCTCACACTCCTTTTGTCTCCTAAAAGCATCCTGTGAAAGTGCATAAAAAGTTTTAATACTTACTCATTTTTGATTATAATTAGCAGGGGCCATATTCTTTAGTCACCAGGGGGTGTTGTTTTGCAGCTTCGAGGATCCACCCTCTCTCTGTCTGTGCTGCTGTGAAACTGAAACTGAAGGCAGGACTAATGATTTGCATTCTGTGAGTGATAGAGAGAGGGGAGGGCAATGCCTGCACATCACAGCAGTTTACAAATACAAGTATAAGACTAGCATAATGGCTAATGTATAAGCTAATGTAAATTGGATGAGGAAATTGCAAATGCTAGAAGTACAAGCAAATGAGAATTTTGTTAATGTAATGCATTACTAACCCGATATACATGAGAATACTGAAGATGTTATCGGCTTATAGTAATGCATTACATTAACTAAAATTTCATTTTGCTTATGTACTTCCTAGCAGTTGCATTTTCTATCCAAATTTACATTGCTTTATACATTAGCATTAGCTAGATCTATACTTGTATCTTGTAGTGTGCAGCGGATTATAATATAGTATGATTTTTTCTCTGTAGCACCTACATATTGTGTGTCGTCATTCTCTAATGCACATCACAGCAAACCCACAGAGACAGGTGGATCCTGGATCTGCAAAACAGCCTGCCTTGGTGACTAAAGAATATAGTCACTGCTAATTATAATCACTAATGAGTGAGTATTAAAACGTTTTTATGCACTCTCACAGGATGCTTTTAGGAGACAAAAGAAGTGTGAGATTAGTGATAGGATGCTGCAGGGACATGTTTTGCTAGCTTAGGAGGTGTTTTGGAGGTGACAGGATCCCCTTAACTAAAAAGTGTGAAACAACTGAAAATATGTCTTATATCCTATATTCTTCAAAGTAACCACCTTTTGCTTTGGTTACTGCTTTGCACACTTTTGGCATTCTCTTGATGAGCTTCAAGAGGTAGTCACCGGAAATGGTCTTCCAACTGTCTTGAAGGAGTTCCTAGAGATGCTTAGCACTTGTTGGCCATTTTGCCTTCACTCTGCGATCCAGCTCACACCAAACCATCTCGATTGGGTTCAGGTCTGGTGACTGGAGGCCAGATCACCTGGGTAGCACCCCATCACTCTCCTTCTTGGTCAAATAGCCCTTACACAGCCTGGAGGTGTGTTTGGGGTCATTGTCCTGTTGAAAAATAAATGATGGTCCAACTAAACGCAAACTGGATGGAATAGCATGCCGCTGCAAGATGCTGTGGTAGCCATGCTAGTTCAGTATGCCTTCAATTTTGAATAAATCTCCAACAGTGTCACCAGCAAAGCACCCCCACACCATCACACCTCCTCCTCCATGCTTCACAGTGGGAACCAGACATGTAAAGTCCATCCGTTCACCTTTTTGGCGTCGCACAAAGACACGATGGTTGGAACCAAAGATCTCAAATTTGGACTCATCAGACCAAAGCACAGATTTCCACTGGTCCAATGTCCATTCCTTGTGTTCTTGAGTCCAAACAAGTCTCTTCTGCTTCTTGCCTGTCCTTAGCAGTGGTTTCCTAGCATCTATTTTACCATGAAGGTCTGCTGCACAAAGTCTCCTCTTAACAGTTGTTGTAGAGATGTGTCTGCTGCTTGAACTCTGTGTGGCATTGACTTGGTCTCTAATCTGAGCTGCTGTTAACCTGCGATTTCTGAGGCTGGTGACTTGGATGAACTTATCCTCTACAGCAGAAGTGACTCTTGGTCTTCCTTTCCTGGGGTGGTCCTCATGTGAGCCAGTTTCTTTGTAGCGCTGGATGGTTTTTGCAACTACGCTTGGGGACACTTTCAAAGTTATTCCAATTTTTCGGACTGACTGACCTTCATTTCCTAAAGTAATGATGGCCACTCGTTTTTCTTTACTTAGAATTTGTATTATGGCAAGAAAAAAGCAGCTAACAGTCTATTCAGCAGGACTATAAGCTGTGTATCCACCAGACTTCTGCACAACACAACTGATGGTCCCAAACCCATTTATAAGGCAAGAGATCCCACTTATTAAACCTGACAGGGCACACCTGTGAAGTGAAAACCATTTCCAGTGACTACCTCTTGAAGCTCATCAAGAGAATGCCTAGAGTGTACACAGCAGTAATCAAAGCAAAGGTGGCTACTTTGAAGAACCTACAATATAAGACATATTTTCAGTTGTTTCACACTTTTTTGTTAAGTATATAATTCCACATGTGTAAATTTATAGTTTTGATGCCTTCAGTGTGAATCTACAATTTTCATAGTCATGAAAATACAGAAAACTCTTTGAATGAGA
Source organism: Allobates femoralis (assembly GCA_033576535.1). Lineage (NCBI taxonomy): Eukaryota > Metazoa > Chordata > Amphibia > Anura > Aromobatidae > Allobates > Allobates femoralis. Next base: position 100,917,309 of record JARQOC010000005.1, on the reverse strand, counting down.
AGGTGTGTCCAAACTTTTGGTCTGTACTTTTATATATATTTATAGTAAGAGGGCTCTTCACTCGCTTATATAATTTTCTAGTGCTGACCCATTTTTTCTACATCAACATTATACTTAACTAGAAAAAAATACTCTGCAGCCCTCGGTTACTACCAATGATGTACATATGCTAATAAGCCATATATTTATGAGAAAAAAGTTAAAAACTTACGTTTTTTCAAAAAACTCAAAATCTTATCTTTTTATTTCTGAAGTTCTTGGTACACACATTGGCCAATGTCTGTTTGCTCGTCGACTGCGACAAAGTGACTTCAGGTCCGACGAGTCCTAACGCTGACATCCCTGTCCTCCTTGTCCACCCCCCACTTCTCAGTGGGCAGACTCCATCTCAACCCTAGATCACCTGCAGTCAACAAGGGTGCAAATTGCAGCATGGAGCCAGCCACTCCATAAGATACAAAACAGTATTTTTTCTAGTTATTTGATCCAGCAGCCCTGCTGGCACCGGTTCACATTAGTCTGAGTGCTATGCAGTTTTTTTTCTGTTTTGTATCTTATGGAGTGGCTGGCTCCATGCTGCAATTTGCACCCTTGTTGACTGCAGGTGATCTAGGGTTGAGATGGAGTCTGCCCACTGAGAAGTGGGGGGTGGACAAGGAGGACAGGGATGTCAGCGTTAGGACTCGTCGGACCTGAAGTCACTTTGTCGCAGTCGACGAGCAAACAGACATTGGCCAATGTGTGTACCAAGAACTTCAGAAATAAAAAGATAAGATTTTGAGTTTTTTGAAAAAACGTAAGTTTTTAACTTTTTTCTCATAAATATATGGCTTATTAGCATATGTACATCATTGGCAGTAACCGAGTGCTGCAGAGTATTTTTTTCTAGTTATTTGATCCAGCAGCCCTGCTGGCACCGGTTCACATTAGTCTGTGAGTGCTATGCAGTTTTTTTTCTGTTTTTTTTCAACATTATACTTATATAATTTTTTAAATGTAGAAGTAGAAAACTGGGCACTATATCCTGACACAGGGTGGAATGGATGGTGGACTGGAGGCTACCTATAGGCGTTGCACGCACTCCAGTATATAGACACTTGGAATAACACTTGGAATAATAGAACAAAAGATGCGAGGCGGCACTCACCCAGGTTGAGCTTTTTCTTCTTTATTCAATAGCCGGCATCGGCAAGCAAAGCGGCAGGGGAGAGGGGTGCTGGGAGATGGTGGACGATGGCCTGCCGTTTCGCGGACGGTGCCGCTTCGACAGATCTTTGACGGGCTATTGAATAAAGAAGAAAAAACTCAACCTCTGAGTGCCGCCTCGCATCTTTTGTTCTATTATATAATTTATTAGTGCTGTTCCATATTTTCTGCATCAACATTATATATATATATATATATATATATATATATATATATATATATACAGATGCAGAGCCCTCCTACTATATAAATCCACAGGCTTGATAATAGAAATAATGGAAGAAGAAAATGGACGGAAACACCATAATTAGGTGCAAAAAAATTGGACTTATTTATTCCCCCAGGACTGCAACATTTCGGCTACTTACTAGCCTTTTTCAAGATAGTAAGTAGCCGAAACGATGCAGTCCTGGGGTAATAAATAAATCCACTTTTTGGCATTTAATTTTGGCAAGCTGCTGTCTATTTTCTTCTTCTAAAATAAATGTTGACAACTACTTAGCTTCCATCTTCTAACCTACATCACAGGTTTTGATCTGATGGTTGCTATATGCAGCACATCTACTATATGGAGATTTCATGAAGAAGTTGAATAATCTTCTTGTAAGAAATCCTGTTGTTGGCAATGGTTTTCTGTTTCAGCTTGTGATAAGGTTTCAGCATTAGTGATGAGCGAGTACCGTAATATTCATAATTGCTATACTTATAACGAGTACTTTGTAATACTCGTGTATTCGTTCCAAATAGCAAGCACAATGCAAGTCAATAGGAAATGCGAGTAATTTTCTGCTGGACCCTACAAAGGGGTCTGTAAAAAGGCTGAAATAGCTGAAACAATGCTCAAAGTGCATGGAGACAGTAGGCAGACATGATGTACACTGTCTGCCTACTGTTCTGCCATACAACTGTGAGAGAACCTAGTGAAGATGGATAGATAGAAGAACAGGTACATCGGGCTTACCAGACTCCTGCTGCAGCTCTTGGGGCAACTCGGTCTCTTGCGCTCCTGCTAAATCACTTCCAGGTCAGCTTAGTATCCTGCTGAATCACTTCGGGGGCTGCCTATTAAGCTACTTGTATATTCACTGCACTGTCAGACAAAGAGCCAATCACAGACGCTCACACTCTGTGATAGCCTCTGTGATTGGCTGTTGTAGTCAGAGTGCATTTCCTCAGTCGGGACACTGATTGTGCTTGGTTGCCATACACAACCAACCTGCAGTCATAGGGTGTTAAATAAATAATTTAAAAAAACCCGCGTAGGGCTTCACAGTATTTTTAAGCCTAGTCTGATGAAACCTGACAGATGTGAGCTGCCACCCTCAGCTGCATAATTTCACCTTGGCTGTCAAAAAAAAATTTGTGGGCTCCACCCTATTTTTAATTGCCAGCCAAGGTAAAACTAGGCAGCAGAGGACTGGTATTCTCAGCGAGGTTAGAGCCCATTGTTTTAGGGCCCCCCACGCTAAAGTATATCAGCCCGCAGCTGCCCCTGAAAATGGCGCATTTATAATAAGCGCCATTTCCAGGCGCTTTACCAGGCTCTTCCAGTGGCCCTGGAGGCGGGTGGCTTGCTGAGTAATAAGGGGTTAATACCAGCTTTGTTTTACCAGCTGGTATTAAGCCCTGAGAGTCTTAATGTCAGGCTAAGTTAGACACGGCCATTAAGAATCTCCAATAAAGGGTTAAAAAAAAAAGACACCACACATAGAAAAAAAAAAATTATTAGAAATAAATACACGCTTAAAGACGCCATTTCTATTACTCCCATGCATCCCTCCACGATCCTGGTCTTCTGTCTTCTTCAACTGAAGCAGCTCTACTATATCAGTGAGCACAGAGAGGAAGAACGCTTCGTCCCCGTGCTTGCTGATCACTCAATGAGTGAGCAGAGACTGTGGCGTGTCACCACTGCCACCGTTGCTGTACTAACCTGAGCTGTTACTATAGCAACGGTGATCTCGCTGTTAACTACCTCATTACTGGTTCACACGTCTCCTGAATGAGCTGGCTCATGCAGGAGCAGCAGGAGTTAACTCCCTCCTTATCAGCGCTGCTATCACGGCAGCTCCTATTCACGCAGTGCATTCAGGAGCCACGGTGATAGTGGCACCAGTAAGCAGGAAGTTAGCTTCTGCATGAGCGGGCTCATTCAGGAGCAACAAGAGTTAACTCCCTGCATTGCCTGTGTAAAATCTGAAGGTAAAATTTAATCCGCACCTGACTGTATAAAGTATTGTCAAAGCCAAATATCAGGAAGTATTAAAAATAAAGTAGCTTCATTTAGAACAGGGATCCCCAACCTGTAGCTTGGAGGCCATATGTGGTTCATGGGTCATTGATGTGTGGCTCACAGCTGTCTGCCAGCTTGGTGCATAAACACCTGGTCTTGCAAACAGCTTTGAAGATCAGGTCTCCAAATGGTGAATTATGTGAGTATCCCCATATAGAAGAGCAGATCTGAATGGGGGTCTGACTGGATCTTTGTATACTGCCTCTGTGATTTATGTGGAAGGCTTTGTTTGTCTTTATACCGGTATTGGTGGTTCTGGATATTACTACTGTGAGGGGGGTGGGAGTTGGATGTGGCACGTGATCCTCTCTCAGAGCTGGAAATGACTTTCATGGTTAGAAAGGTTGGGAACTTAATTTATTGCTAGATATGGCTCATGACCCTCTCTCAGAGCAGGATGTGGCTCGTGACCCTCTCTTAGGACTGAATGGGACTCGTGACCCTCTCTCAGAGCAGGAGGTGGCTCTTGACTCTCCCTCAGAGCAGGATGTGGCTCTTGACCCTCCCTCAGAGCTGGATGTGGCTTGTGACCCTCTCTCAGAGCAGGAGGTGGCTCATGACCCGCCCTCAGAGCAGGATGTGGCTCTTGAACCTATCATGTCCATGCTCTTTTTCATTCCTCATGATTACTCTAGCAAGACTTGGAGTGGCTACTCCAACCCCTCCCTCTTTTTTATATCCTTTGTTTAACTCTCCATGTCTGGTAAGTCCCTACCCATCCCCTCATCCACACCTGATTCTTAGCTGCAGATATATTCAGAACCTGGAGTCTGATCCAGACTCTAGTCTGATTCATGACTCTTTCAAACTACATCTTTCAAAGTACATTTATCTAAGTGCAATACTTTGAAAGACTAGAAATGGACTGGAATTGACTGGAAGGTAAAGGAATAGAAAGCCACTACAATGTTTCTGTTCACTTTCTCCCCCATACTACTTCATTTTTTTATTAACTCCTCTAATCCCTCCACCTAGTAAGGAGCTAGTCATCTTTCCCTCCATCCTCCCCACCCATCTCACCTCATCCTCACAACTGTTCCTCAACGTACAAGCCTTTTTCTCCAGACACACGGCCACATCATGCCCTATCCTGCTTCCACCTTCTATCTCTCTATCTGCTGCTCCTCATTGATGGCAACGTATCCCCAAATCCTGGTTCTCCTCAACACATCCCCACACTCATTTCTAATCCCCTGCCACAATCTTCTACAAGTTTTCGCAACCCTGATAACCTCATACCCATTCAGCCACCTCCCGCGATCCCTACCTGGAGCCCTATGAATGCACTCTCTGTCTGCAACAAACTGTCATTCATTCATGACCTTTTTATCACTAACAAACTCTCCTTTCTCTGCATCACTGAAACCTGGCTCACCCCCTCTGACACTGCCTCTCCTGCTGCACTTTCCTATGGCGGATTCCATCTCTCTCACACTCCTCGCCCCAGCATCAAACGTGCTGGAGGAGTTGGCTTGCTCCTGTCCGACAACTGCTCCTTTACCCCAATTCCACTACCTCCCTCCACTACTCTTCCCTCGTTTGAGGTGCATTCTATCCGCATCTACTCCCCCTCCAACCTCCAGCTGGCTGTCATCTATTGCCCGCCAGAGCTAGCCATCTTCACCTTTCTCGACCACTTCATCACCTGGCTACTTCACTTTGTTTCTGCCGACATCCCCATTATCATCATGGGTGACTTCAAAATCCCCATTGACCCTTCCATCTCAGCTTTTATCCCTGACTGCCTCCTTTGGCCTCACTCAATGGTCTTCTGAGACCACTCAAAAAGATGGCCACACGCTGGACCTTATCTTCACCCGCCTCTCTAACTCACCTCTCCCCATGTCTGACCACAACTTACTGACTTACTCCTCCTGCTCCTCCCCTTCCCATTCCTCCCCTTGTGCACAACAGCCACACTCCACAAGCTCAATCATCCTCGCAGAAATCTCAAATTCCTTAATTTACACTCATTCTCTGAGTCCCTTCTCCCTCTCACAGACATAGCTTCCTTACATGACACAGATGCTGCTGCCACTTTATATAACAGCACAACAACAGCAGCACTCGATTCAGCCGCCCCTTCACACACAGCAAAACTCCTACAATCAACAGGCAACCCTGGCAGACCAGCTTGACTAAAGAACTGAGATGGACTTCCAGGGTAGCTGAGCAGAGATGGAAGAGATCCTGTGCTGCCGAGCACTTTGTCGCATACAAGTCCCTTGCCAACTTCAAATCCACACTCGCTGCCACAAAACTTACTTCTCATCCCTCATATCCTCCCTGTCTGACAATCCTAAACAGCTTTTCAACCATTTCAATTCTCTCCCCGTCCCCAACACCTCCTCCCTCTCCTCTTATTTCTGCTGAAGACTTTGCCTCTTTCTTTAAGCAGAAGATTGATAACACGCAGCCCCCTATTCCCCTCCTCATATAACCTACAAATAAGAGCCTTTCAATTCACCAAGGAGCTGGCAACCTCAGATTATTTTACCCAAATGATGTGATGATCAAAAATAAGAACATCGAGGGGGCGTGTCCTGGAGCGAGCAATGCCGGACGCTTAAACAGAGAGCTCTCCCAGCGGTCTCCACAAACCGAGGACATAGCGGCACATAACGGGATCTTTCCTCCCCCCTCTGGAGGCGCATTAACTCCTTACCCTCCGGTGATGCCGCGGACAGGATCCAGGAGCCGTGGCCCGATCCAAAAGGTATCAGATTTCTTCTCCCCTGAGCGCCCAGTAGCTGCAGGACTGAAAGCCAAGATGGCGCCGACAGGAGAAGCAGCTTCCCGCTCTCCTCGCTCCCCTCACTCTCAGAACTCTCATGCTAGTTCACAAAGTGACAGAGGTGAACGCTCACCTAGAGGGAGACAGGATGACTCTACAGTTATTACCTATGGTGCCCTAAGAGGTCTCCTAGGCGACTTGCGAGCCTCCATTCAGTCTGACATTAGGAACATAGTGGGAGAGATAAGAGCAGACATGGCGTCCATGAATGAACGAACTGGCCACCTAGAGGAAAAGATGGCCGAATTCGCTGGGGCCCACAATGAGCTAGCTGACAGCTATCATGATGTCTCACAAGACCTCAGGAACATGAGGGCGAAAGTCTGTGATCTAGATGATAAACTGAGAAGGAGTAACATAAAAGTGAGGGGAATAGCTGAATCAGAGGACGATGAGGATTTAACAGCTATAGTACTGCCTTTCCTGAGAATGATTCTCCCCAAAGCATCCACAGCGGAATTAGACATTGAAAAGGCTTTCAGACTTCCCCGCTCACAGAGAGCCCCTCCGGACGTCCCGAGAGATGTCATGGTGCATCTTACATCTCCTAAACTAAGAGACTCTTTGATGCACACCCTACGAAAAAACCCATTCCTGGAAGGCCCTTTCACTAAATGGTCTCTCTTCCCGGATCTCTCCCAGGGAACACTAGCAAGGCGAAGGGACTTCGCGCCATACTGCGCCGTTTTGAGAGACCGCGGAATCAACTATGCTTGGGGCTCCCCTGTTAATGTATCATTTAGGTACAAGGGGAAACGTCAACTATTTTCCTCCCCAACAAAAATGAAAACAGCACTGATAGACTGGAGGCTAATGGTGAAATCTGGCCTGCCGCCAAACAGCTCATCACCACGTAATCATAACAGCCCTGCTGCATCCCCGGAAGGAGGGTCAGGATTGAAATGAAGATTGGTCCTCGAGGAGTGGACTAAGCCGCTGGTATGACTTAAGTCATATTTCTCTGCTGGACTCTCAGATCTCGGCACTGGTTGTTGAGCTCTGTGCGTCCATTTGGGGCCCGTCATCGCCCCTTATTTTCCTCCCCCACAGGGGCCCACAATTATTCTCACTAATTGGGTGAGAAACACACCCTGGGCCTGACGAGCGCCTTCAAGAAGGCCTCCAAGTTAAATGTATAGTTATATTTGTTGACCAGTGGTCACCTGGCTCTTTCTAATATTCCTTTCTTGCTTCTTCCCTAACTAGCTTATTGTTCCCCTCTTTCTTTTGTTCCTCTCCCCTCCTTTCTTTCTCTCCTTCCTCTCAACAACTACTCAATCCACTACATTCCCAAACTTCTATCCACTACACCACGCCAAACTTATAACTGTATATATTTTCTATCTCCACTTACCTTTCTACCCCTATTACTACTTCTAGTGCTTCTATTTCTTACCTCACTACTCTTCACTAATCCTCCCACTATAAGCTCACCTCCCCCATCTCTCTATTCTCTCCCTAAACTCGCCTCCTCCACATCTCTACTCACTAACCCCGCAAATCTCTCCAGTGGTGACCGGTCCATTTAACCTAAGCAATTTCATTTGCCAGATTGATGATTTTTGTGTTCCGGAACTCGAACAATTTGAAAATTATTCATATATTGTTGACTGTAATTTTATAATTTTAGTTACTGTTCTCACCTCATTGTTCTACTTCACCCCCACTTTCGCTCTTCTCCCCCCCCTCTATCCAAAGTCATTTCCCACTTCAGAGTCCCAACTCAGCGCAATTAATTGACATCTTTATTGGTTTGTAATTTGACATTCTTTTCTTTGAACCTGACTATCTGCCAAGATGAGCTTCCAATGTGCGTCAATCAATGTTAATGGCTTAAACTCCCCACAAAAGAGGACCCTGGTATGGCAACAGCTCACCAAACTGAAAGCCGACATTATTTTTGTCCAGGAGACTCACCTACTTGAGGTGGATAATTTCAGAATGAGGTCTTTAAAGTTCCCCTTACAATACTTTGCTAACGCTTCTACCAAAACATCAGGGGTGGCTATCTTTGTCCATAAAGCACTGGCATTTCAACTAATTGAGAGTGTAGCAGACCCGTTGGGTCGATACCTGGTGGTGCGGGCCATGATTAATGGAAAACATTACACCTTGGTGTCGGTATATGGCCCTAACACAAACCAACTAAAATTTATCCGCTCACTGTTCAATACATTGGACGAGCTCTCAAAGGGATTTCTCTTACTGGCAGGAGACTTTAACATTCCAGTAGACAAACACCTTGATTGCTCAACCCCTTCAACATGCCGGGGTGATCTGGGGGGTTTACTATACACCCACCATCTTCACGATATCTGGCGATATACCCATGGTGAAGAGAGAGACTACACTTTCCTATCTCCTAGATTTCAAACATACAGCCGAATAGACTACTTTTTGGTTGGGGATTCTCTTCTCCCGAAATGTCAAACATCATCTATCGGACACATTACTTGGTCCGACCACGCCCCAATTCTACTCCGCATAGCCGATGACCTGCAAATTTCCCCTACACCTACATGGACAATGAATGACCACCTTCTAACTGTTCCAGACAACATATCACACATCGACTCCCAACTCGACCAATACTTTTCACTTAACCAAAGTCAAGGCATAGACCCTGAAGTACTATGGTATGCCCACAAAGCTGTATTGCGAGGCCAACTTATTCAGATAGCAGCTCGTGCAAAACGTACTCGAAATGAACAACTGGAAAGTCTCACCAAAAAACTATCAGCTTTAGAAGCACTGTATAAACAAGCCCAGACTCAGCAAACTCGGACTGAACTAGAGGCCACCCGCAAAGATCTTAAAGCTCTCCTACTTTACAGAGTAGAATTCAACCTTAAAAAGCTTAAAAAGCGTTATTACGGGATGGGCGACAAAGCGGGTAAACTTCTAGCAAACAGGATCAAAAAAAAAAGGTTATCCACCAAAATTGATCATGTCCTCCGACCTTCAGGAGAGAAAATTAGACACCCCCTGGAAATTACTGCCCAATTCAAAGACTACTACACATCCCTATATAACCTTCGTGATGATCCTTACACCCCGCAGCCAAATGAGGACACGATCAGGTCCTTCCTGGCCCAGACTCACTTACCTAAGCTGAATGCCACTCAACTTGCTTTACTAAACGCCCCCTTCTCCACTGAAGAGATCAAGTCAATAATCCTCTCGACAAAGAAATCATCAGCCCCAGGCCCAGACGGATTCTCTAACAAATACTACGCGACTTTTCAGACTACGCTAATACCTCACATGCTCTCCCTCTTCTCATTCTGGAGAGATAAGGGGCGCATACGCCCCGAGGGCCTGGAAGCTACAATCGCCACGATTCCGAAACCGGGCAAGCCCCCCAACTCCCCACCAAACTTCCGCCCAATTGCCCTTCTGAACGGAGACGTTAAAATATACGCAAAGTTACTGGCACAACGCTTAGCGACAGTTTTACCTGACCTAATAGGCCTGGAACAAGTGGGTTTTATCCCAGGACGACAAGCCTCGGATGGTACACGACGAGTGGTCGACCTCCTAGAGATTTTGGAGCGGGGAGGGGCCCCCAGTGCATTACTCTCCTTGGATGCCGAAAAGGCGTTTGATAGGGTGCACTGGGGGTACCTCGAGGCGGTCTTGGCTGAGTTTGGACTGGTGGGTGACTTTAAGGCGGCGGTTTTGGCTCTCTACACCTCCCCCACAGCTAAGGTCAGAGCATCGGGTTTTTTGTCAGACTCTTTCTCGTTGACTAACGGGACCCGACAGGGGTGTCCACTCTCCCCGCTAATTTTTGCTCTCATTATGGAGCCGTTGGCGGCTAGAGTGAGGCAGGACCCTCTGATTACAGGCCCATGTCTGGGGGGGGTGGAACATAAAATTGGTCTATACGCAGATGACGTAATCTTTATCTGTTCAAATCTCACTATCACCATCCCTAGAATAATGACCCTATTGGAAGAGTTCTCCGCTGCGTCATATTATAAATTAAATATAACCAAATCTCTACTCTACCCAGTCCAGATACCTGCGGCACTTTCGGAAACAATTAAGGCACTCTTCCCATTTCAATGGTCTCCAACGGGCATCCCATACCTAGGGATAATGATTTCACACACTAAAGAAATGCTCCGACGTAACTACGAAACACTGCTCCAAACACTGAAAGAAGGCATCTCAGCACATAAACAATTAATTCTTTCATGGATTGCCAGAATCCATATTGCAAAGATGATATACCTCCCAAAAATCCTATACATCTTTAGATGTCTGCCATTGCATTTTCCAAAACGCATGATCGCAACCCTACAATCTACATTAATCGACTTTATTTGGAATTATAAACATCACAGAGTGGGCATGAAAGTATTGACTCTTCCGACCCATCTCGGGGGAATGGGAGTCCCCAACCTGAAGCATTATTATGTAGCCTCGCACCTAACTGTGGCTTGTCAGTGGTGGGCTGACACCCCTAATCAGTTGTGGATGTTAATTGAGAAACAGTATGCCCCACAGGGTTCCACTAGACTACTACTGGAAATGAACCTACTGAGGACTACTGAAAGTTCAACTTTACTTAAACCTATGCGGACTTTGGTACAAATTTGGCGACAAAATTCACATCCTCTACTCTCTTTCCTACTAAAATCAGTATCTATCCGAGCGGTCGAAACACTAGTGGACTCTCTCTCTCTCCATCATTGGCGATCCAAGGGCATCGTTTACATTCATCAGGTCCTAAATGATTCCATCATGAAATCCTTTGCTGAATTGACAGACAGGTACGACATCCCTAAAACTTCATTCTACCAATACTTACAACTGCGCCACTTTTTAAGTTCTGTGGCATTGGTCCCTGTAGACTTATCCATGGTGGATGGCCTGGTACAGAGATTTTTTCGATCTCACCCCCTGGGCTTGAGAGGGGTCTCCATCATGTACGGAGCCTTATCCCGACTACAATCCCTAGAGAAACTACCTTATATGACCAATTGGGAAACAGCTTTAAAAGACGAATTCTCTCTGAACCAATGGCAAGAAGCCTCAGGGAAAAGTACAAAATATACAAGCTGTGTGAATCATCACGAACAGCTCAAAAAAGTACACTTTGAGTGGTACGTCACCCCAAATGCTTTGGCAAAATATAAGAGTGGAAATCATGGATTGACTCAGACCTGTTGGAGAGGATGTGGCCAGACAGGGTCCTCTTTACATATGTGGTGGGAGTGTAGTGCTTTACAAGGGTTCTGGCAGGGAGTGTCCTCCCTCCTAATTTCCTTAACAGGAGTCTCTTTTCAACTAAAACCTTCACTGGCGATTCTGGGGCTGGGATTAGACGATCGGCCGACACCATTACGACCAATGGTAGCAAATGTTTTACTGGCAGCTAGATTGTGTGTCGCTAGACATTGGAAATCAAACGCATTACCATCTATGCCAGAATTACATGCAGCTATTAATCTCCATCTCCAACATGAGATCATGTTGGCACATGATGCCCCCCAACGAAACAGAGTTCTCATTTGGTGGGACCCCTGGGTAATGTCCCCGTATAATACTGTCCAAATTCCTTCTTAAACTTGAGCTTCCTATAATGTGGATGTTGAAAACTCATTGTCCCTGGGTCATCTAGTCGAAAGATGCTGTTGTGGGAACTCATCCCCCTACCCCCCCCACCCCCACCTCACCCTCTCTTTTATCCCTTTTCCGATATCTCTTTGTCTTTTTCTTTCCCCCATTGTTTATAGTTAAACTTGATTTTATGCTAATGTTTTGATACTAGTTATTTACATATATCAAAAACATTGCGGACTTAATCACCTTGAAAACTACGAATACTACAATTATAAGCAGTATTAACATTTGTTTTCAATATTGTCACATGTACTACTCTGTATGCTTAACAAATTTATAATAAAAATCATTGTTATAAAAAATAAGAACATCACAAAACCACACCAACTACGTAATAATAAACAGATATTACAAATTTTATCAATAAATAAATAGACAAGACAAGAAACCGTTGGATAATATAATACAAAAATCCATTTGGAGAGTATACACAAAAAAATGATTTGTGGTACAGTTGTTATAACCCTTAAATAAGGGAGAGAAGACCAACTCGTGCGGTAATCACCAACGGGAACCTTATATTTGCAAAAAATTCTGAAGTAATATGCTACAGAACATTAGACCACCAATTGCTGGTCCAAAAAACTATTAAAGAAAAAATAAATCAACTCTGCATGCATAATGCTATTGCTAGATAGCACGCAAAAGACACATTAAAATAACTGTTCTGCCCTGTTCTTCCAAAGCCAGTTTCTCCACCATGATAGATCAGCTCTCATCCCTTGTGTCAAGATCACATCTCACCACTTGCACGCTCGACACGCTCTCGTCCCACCTCATCCCCAACCTCGCGACAGTTTTCATCCCAGCCCTAACACATCTCTGCAACCTTTCACTTACAATTGGTGTCTTTCCCTCATCCTTCAAACATGCCTCAATCACACCAGTCCTCAAAAAGCCCTCCCTCGACCCATCCTCTATGTCTAACTATTGCCCGATATCACTGCTCCCTTATGCCTCAAAACTGCTGGAACAGCATGTCCATCTTGAATTGTCCTCCCACCTCTCCTCCTGCTCCCTCTTTGACAAGTTACAATCTGGCTTCTGACTGCATCACGCTACTGAAACTGTCCTAACTAAAGTCATCAATGACCTACTAAGCGCCAAGATAAAGCGACACTACTCTGTCCTCCTTCTCGACCTGTCTTCCGACTTTGACATTGTAGACCATTCCCTCTTGTTACAGATTCTCTCATCTCTTGGCATCACAAACTTGGCCCTGTACTGTATCACGTCATATCTAAAACATGGGACTTTCAGCATCTCCCACTCCCACCTCCTCACCTCTCCCCGTCTGTCGGTGTTCTCCAAGGCTTAGTTCTGGGATCCATACTCTTCTCCATCTACACCTTCTGCCTGGGTCAGCTCATAGAATCATACAGTTTGGTTTGCAGTATAATCTGTATGCTGATGTTAGGGCCACGTCACACACACAGATATCTATGCAGATATTGTTCACAGATCTCTGGTTGCAGTGAAATCATGGACACATTGATCCATTTGTACACAGCCACAAAATGGAACAATGTGTCCATGATTTCACTGCAACCAGAGATCTGTGAACAATATCTGCATAGATAGCTGTGTGTGTGATGTGGCCCATACACAGATCTATCTCTCTGGGCCTCACATCACCTCCTTACTGATCAAAAGTCCACAATATCTGTCTGCTATTTCATCTTTCTTTTCTGTTGCTTTCTAAAACTGAACATGGACAAAACAGAATTCATCATCTTTCCCCCAATCCACTCTCCACCTCCACCAGACCTATACATCAAAGTCAATGGCTGCTCACTTTCCCCAGTCCCACATGCTCGGTGCCTTGGGGTAATCCTTGACTCTGCCCTCTCTTTCAAGCCACATATCCAAGCCCTTGCCACCTCCTGCCGACTCCAACTCAAAAATATTTCCCGCATCCGTACATTCCTTGACCAAGAAACCGCAAAAACACTTGTGCATGCCCTTATCATCTCCCGCCTCGACTATTGCAACCTCCTACTCTCTGGCCTCCCCTCTAGCACTCTTGCACCACTCCAATCTATCCTAAACTCTGCTGCCCAACTGATCCACCTGTCTTCACACTATTCCGTAGCCTCTCTTCTCTGCCAATCTCTTCACTGGCTTCCTATTGTCCAGAGGCTCCAGTTCAAAACCCTAACTATGACAAACAAAGCCATCCACAACCTGTCTTCTCCATACATCCGTGACATGGTCTCCTGGTACTTAACTGCACGCAACCTCCGATCCTCTCAAGACCTCCTTCATTACTCCCATCTAATCGCTTCTTCCCACAACCGCATACAAGATTTCTCTCGTGCTTCCCCCATACTCTGGAACTCTCTGCCCCAACACATCAGACTCTCACCCACCATGGAAAACCTTCAAAAGAAACCTGAAGACTGACCTCTTCCGACAAGACTACAACCTGCAGTGATCCTCAGTCTACTGAACCACCGCATGACCGGCTCTACCCTCTCCTAGTGTATCCTCACCCATCCCTTGCTGATAGTGAGCTCTTGCGGGCTGGGTCCCCTCTCCTTCTGTACTTTTGTGTGCCTATTGCTCATGTTTATTGTACTTGTCTATGTATGCCCCTTTTCACATGTAAAGCGCCATGGAATAAATGGTGCTATAATAATAATAATGTGACTCTCATGGTCAGAAAGGTTGGAGACCGCTGATTTAGAATATGACATGACAAAAAGATAGAAAAACTGCAACTTTAAAAACGTGTTTAAAAGTACTTGTAAGGAAAATGCACTAAATAAAAAAATCAGGAAAACCAATTTACTTAATAGGTGGAGAAATACTGCAGAAAAACTGCAACAGCAACAATTCAGCAAATGCTCATGGTGGGACGCGGCCTCAAGAGGTTTTCGCAGTGATATTGTTCTTTCACATGCAGTTATTTTTTGTAGCAATTACTTAGTACTTGACTTCAGTTTTCAACATTTTCTATTTAACAATGCAAATCATAATGAATGGTCGTCTACTTATGACGATTGGATGATAAATCAGAATTAGGTTTGGCTATATAAATGTATTGTGGATGAGGCAGGCTGCACAGGTCACAAACCTGTTATTTCTCATTATTACAATGGTTCTTGCTTCTTACAGATGTCTTTCAAAATGAGCAAATGCACGTGCAACTTTACCTGGCTCATGTGCGAGGAGTAGGTAACCCATTCTCTTTTACTTGCTCTGGGCTTTCCACAATAACCCCATTCATGAGCTTGTTAGGCACCTGTCTTCTCAATCCCAATCCCCATAGGATACAATACAAATTAAGAAGAAATACAGAAAACAGGTGTGCAAACATTGCAGCAGAACATCTGCTCTGTGCATTATTTATTTATTTATTTTCACTGTAAAACTAACAGATATATACATTCGGGTTTAAAAATAGTGAGATCTATTAAGTTACCCCGTGGGAGGAAGAGGCAATATATTACAGCCCTGCTAAACTATGCTTGGAATTTAAGGAAGAAGGCTCATCCTCCCTAGTCATGAATACAGGTGCCGGCTCCCCCTACACACCCCGGCCAATACCCAAATCAATGCAGCTCACAATAGGAACCATGTGCAAAGATGACTGTACACTTTAATTATAGACAGACACATAAATGGATTAGAAATATAAATATAAAAAAAAACTATTAATTTACCCCTTGACTTCCATTTTAGCCTGGGTTCACATAGAAGATATTAGAATCAGAGTCCTCAGTGGTTGATACCTTTTAATGGCTAACTGAAAGATGGTAAGCATAGCAAGCTTTCGGGACACTGTGGCCCCTTCATCAGAAAAATAATGAAGACACATACATATATACAGAAACAGGGTAAGATAATGCAGTAAATACAAGTGACCTAAAGCACTGTTAGTCTTGGGAGGGGGAGAGGAGCTGGGGAGGTGAAATCAAAATTGGGTTCATGTGGTTCTTTTTCTATGGTCAGTGGCTCTGTGGGGGGTTTACATCCAACCCCCTCCGCAAAATGGGCGCCAACGGAGTCACAGTGTGCTCTGTTGTGCATCATTTTTGGCCGTATATGCCTATTGGAAGCAGGCAGCAAGACATAGTCAACTACATCCTTCTGCCTGCCTCAGCTAGGCATAAACAGCCAAAAGCAATGTGACACCATCTGCATCATTATAGTCAATGGACCTGGTTGGCACATGCTTAATCCAGTTTTTAGGGGGTTAGGACGTAAGCCCGGGGGACCCTGACTGTAGGAGTAAATGCTATGTGAACCCCGCCTTACATGGGAATTCCCATCTCCAAGATCCTATCCCAATATGTAGTAGGTGTAATAATAATATTAGCAAATCCCTCCAATTAGAAATGTAGTATAGTTCTCCTGATCAGCTCTGTCACTTACCTCTTGTGCAGGGCATTACAGCTTAGGTATCCATGGCTACAACCACAAACAACTAACTGGTCGTAACCATGGATACCTAAGCTGTAATGTTCTGCACATGAGGTGAGTGACAGAGCTGATCAGGAGAACTATACTACATTTCTAATTAAAGGCATTTGCTAATTATTATTATTACACCTTCTACATATTGGAATAGGATCTTGGAGATGGGAATACCGCTCATTTAAGACTCATTCAGACATCAGTGATTTTTTTCATACACCAAAGAACAGTCCAAGACTCCTCAGTGTTTTTGGTCAGTTTCTGAACACTTGGATGAGTGCCAGTTTTTGCCATCAGTTTATTTTGGATAAAAAAAAAAAACTGATGGAGATTTCTCAAGCCTCTCCTATGCGTTTACACCGATGGCATGCGAGTGCTGTCCAATTTTTTCACGGACCCATAGATTTGCATTGGCAAATTTGATTGAGACTCAGATCCAAATTGGACAAGTTTTCATAATTTTGTGCAGACCACTAAGTCCGCAGAAATACACGGCCATGTGAACAGCCCCATAGAATATTATAGGTACGGGTTTAGTCTGGGAAAAAATACAGACAGGACCGTAATCTACAAGTAAAGCTACGTCTGAATGAGCATTCACACCATGACTGGCGATACTAAATGACCGCCGATCAGCAGTTTGTGTAGACCACACTCCAGGAGCTCCATGCTCTGCCAACTCATTTCGACTCTGCATTGATCTCGCCAGTCAGGCAATTGGCGATATTTTAGATATTTTTTGATTATCATAAAATGATTACTACTAGGAACACTCATCCATGATAGGACGTCTTTTCCAGGCATGCAAACATGTCTCTCACTGGAGAGCCTTAGCAATGTTTCTTTTTAATATCGGCTTTTTAACCTTTATAGGCGGATATTGATATATAAATATAATGTTCTACATTTTTTTCATACTATTGTGTATTTGCAGAAACATTGTGAAACCAGTTCAATAGATGATCACAAGCAATGTTGGTGGTTTCGGGGGGACACAATGAAAGCTTATGCCGCATGCGTGGGATTATTGTATTAAGTAGTGTATGTGTATAACACAATTTGTTTGGAGGAAGCCGCACCACCAAAATAGTAGGTAATATCCGTACTTACTGTATAGTAAAGAAGCATAGCAAAAAAGAAACCATGCTTGGATAGGCACATCACAAAATGTGTTATTTTTAGTAATGCAAAAATAAAGCAGCAACACCCTCTGCAGAAGCTGAAACCCAGTAATACACGTGTGGATTCCTTTGTCCCTCACAGGAGATTTTTCTTATTTTAACCCATTCACTACCCTTGGCGTACATGGCATCATTCCTCGCACACGATGGCTGATTTAAACAGTAGCGGGTAGATCGGAGATTCGCCTGTGGCTGTTAATCTGTTAAATCCCATTGTCAATCTCATTTAACACGCCATGGCAGGAATTTCTACTCCAAATCCTAAGCATGTGCACATACCCTTTGGGTATACCTAAAGGGTATGTGCACACAGAGCATTTTTGTGCTGCCAAAAACGCAGCAAAAGCTGTACAGGTTTCTAGGATCTCTAGATTCCCTGGTAGGAGATTTGCTGCATATTTGGCTGCATTTTTTGAGAATTTTTGTTGAGTTTTTGCTGCATTTTGGTTGCTGCGTTTTTGCCATAGATTGCAACAAAAACAGAGAAAGAATTGGCAACTCATTCTTTTGTAAATGGAGTAAAGCCTGGGTAAAAAAAACTGTCTGTAGATGGCTGTTCTCTAAAACACAGATTTTGCTGAAAAATCCAAATGCAGGTATAGATTAGCATACAATTACATAAAACCATGGTAAAAACAAAGGTAAAAAATGAAGCAACAACGCACTGTGTGCACATAGCCTAACAATTACAGGTGTTTTTCCTTGGATATTTACCATTTAATGTGAGGCAGTCTCTTGTCTCATTATTGCATTACTGAATAAATATATCACAATTGGTGATGCACCTGCCCAAGCATAGCATATATTTACACACGTACAGCCATGGCTGAAAGTGTTGGCACCCTTGGAAGTGTCTTATATTAAGGCCCTGTCACACGCATCAATATCGCTGTCAATATCGCTGCTATGTGTGACGTTGCAGCGATATTGACGCGTGTGACATGCTGAATCAACCAG
Source organism: Allobates femoralis (assembly GCA_033576535.1). NCBI lineage: Eukaryota > Metazoa > Chordata > Amphibia > Anura > Aromobatidae > Allobates > Allobates femoralis. Next base: position 100,898,828 of record JARQOC010000005.1, on the reverse strand, counting down.
CGATAAATCACTGGTTGATCATCGCCAGGTTTTCGGACTGGACCAAAAACCTGGCGATGGTCGCCTGGTGTACACACGCGATCAGCCAGCTCCAAGCGCCTCTCAGGAAGCGCTGGGAGCTGGTATCCAAGGTAAACTGCGAGTAACTAGGCAGCGCGCGCTGCCTAGATACCCGATGTATACCTTAGTTACCAGCCTTCGCCGCTCACTGGCTGCTATCTAAGGTACACATAAATCCAATATAAAGTGCACCATTTAAAATAGAACTTTTTTTTTTTTTTTCAATAAATGTATTTATTAATTTCAAAAGGTCATAAGAAAAAAAAAAAAGGTAACAATTCAGATATAAAGAATTACACATTCGTATATAGTCTGGGGTATGACAGAAAACACGTTCCAGTTCCAAGGCCGAGACCCCGGCAGCCGTCTCAAAAGACCCTGATGAATATAATTCACCAATTATATCACATCAAGATGAAGCTTGAAGCGAAGTGTAAGCCAGTTCTTGCTATTCCATAGCCATCTAAACATCTCCGTCACCCCTGCAGACCATGAAATAAAAAAAGAGAAAAGAGAAGGGGAAAGGTAATGAAAGAAGACATGAAAGGAGGAACAGAAGGGAAGAAGGGGTGGAGAGAGAAAAAAAAAAAAAGGGAGGGGGTGGGAGGGAAGAGGAAACCTGGTTAATCTAGCTCAAGAAGGAAGAGAGGATCGCAACAACCAATCCGCAAACTCCGGGCTCTCCTTAAAAGAATGCCATAGATACCATGTACTACCCCCGTCTGATCCGGTGCCATGATCATCGGCCATCAAAGACTCTATGCGACTCAGTTTGTTCATCTCAGCTATCCATTCCAGCATTGTGGGGACCTCCGTAGACCTCCAGTGTCTCGGAATGACAGCCCTAGCCGCCATTAAACAGAACCTCAAAATTCCCCTCTTTGCTGAGGACACAGCGGCAGGAACCAGAGACAGGAGAGCAATCTGGGGGGAAGGCATATGATAAATCCCAGACATCAGGTGAAAGGCTTCAAACACCTGACCCCAGAAGGGTTGAAGGAGACCGCACGGCCACCAGATATGGAGCATAGAGCCCCTCTCTTTCCCACATCTCCAACAAGCATCTGACACTCCAGGGTCGAGCCTGTGTAGGAAAGTGGGGCAACGGTACCAGCGTGTTAAAATTTTATAGTTCCGTTCCTGAGCAGCACATGAGACCGTCATTTTGTGGGTGAGTACAAACATTTTTTGACGATCAGTCTCAGATAAGGTGATGTGCAGGTCTCTCTCCCAAGCCTCCATGAATCCAAGAGGGTCGGACACCAACCCAGCCAGGACCAGAACATAAAACATGGAGACCACATGGGACGGACCCTCAGATAAAAGCACCATCAACTCAACTGGTGTTGGAACCCCCAAGGAGATCCCTGAGAGATAATCTCGGATCTGGCTGAACTCCATCCATGAGAACGACACCCCCCCGGTCCGGCCCCGGAGCCCCTCCACACCAGCGAGCCCCGCCAGTCTGTCTGCAACCTGTCCCAGGCATACCCGGTCACGTGCTGACCAACACAGAAAGGTCGATCTAGTCATCGCAGGAGGGAATGTGGGGTTGTCAAACAAAGGACTCCGTCTACCCGGTCTGAAGGTCAACTTCAGTTTGCAGTTAATCTTGTCCCAATGTCTTATAACCGTCTGGGTGAGTGGGACCCAATCTGTCACAGAGGGACGCGAGGTCTTTTCAAGCCAGGGGAGCCAATACAGAGACACAGGAGAAAGGAGACCCTCCAGGGTTACCCATTGTTTATGGGCACTATTAAACCTCCAGTCCACTAGCCTAGATAGCAGAACCGCATGATTATATTTTTTTAAATCAGGGAGGCCCGCCCCCCCCCTTACTCTTAGGTCTAGTTAAAATAGAGAAACGGATCCGTGGTCTCCTGCTCCCCCAAATAAAGTTGTTAACCGCCGACTGTAGACGTCTGAAAAAACTATCCGGGATATTTATCGGGGCAGTTTGGAAAAGATATAAAAACCGAGGTAGGATGTCCATTTTAATGACACTCATGCGTCCAAACCAAGAAAGTCGAGGTTTGTCATATTTCGCCAAGTCCAGTATCGTCCTCCTCAAAAGCGGAACATAATTTAGCTCATAGATTTCACTCAACTCTGTGGGAATCAGTACACCCAGATATTTTATTGCAGAGGTTTTCCACTTAAAAGAGAAGGACGCCTGGAGTCGCGACACTAGGTCGTCAGACAGGGATATATTGAGTACCTCTGTTTTTGAGTATAAAATAGAACTTTTAATAAATTATTTGTTAAAATAACAAATCAGTGTTGTCCAACACCTAGTGTCCATAAACACGCTTCACACAGGGTTGAAAAAGCTCTATCCTTTCCCTGTTCTGATTCCTGCCTAGCAACGGAGTTTTAAACACCTAAATTATACGGTGTCCCCGTTCCACGACGGCTATCCCTAACATCCAATGGCCTATTAGGGCGCAGTCACATCACACATCCAAAGATAGTCAAGGGTACCGTCTGAACATGGGTCAAACCCCAATGTCCTTTTGACCTAAGTCACTTATTGGTCACCTAGGGTATTATCACATTAGTAATAGTAGGGTCAGAGGTTACGATTTCACTGCGTGTTACAAGTGCAACAGATTCCACTAGTGCAGCGAGACACTACCAGTATCTCAACTTGTGATCCATAAACATGAAGGGTTCCACAATCACAACCCCATCATGGGGAGGAGACCCAAAGGGCTCAAAGTTTCCTCCAGATCACAAATTGAAACTATACAATGCACTGCACCAACCCATACCACATACCAAGTGTCCCCTTCTCTGATAACCCCTAAGAGCACCAATAACAAAAGGCAGTTCAATACCAATTCCCAAAGAAGACAATGGATGTATTAGCTGGCAGTCGTTTTTACAATTGATTCACTTATCTTATACATGCTGTCCACAGTCTCGACGCGTTTCCACCTATTGATGGGCTGTAGGTTTCATCAGGAGTGACAGTCTGTGCATTGAGGCTTAGGACCGAGGTCGTAACAGCACCTGGAGGGGGAAGCCGTGGCTGACCCGGTGGACGCTGGTCCGGACGTGGTTCACCTCACGCCCGGGAAGGAGCCCGTGGGGATGCATGGTGGACCTATGACACAGGTAGCGAGACCCGGATCTGTGCCCGGTAAGACCGCAGTTCCCGTGTGACGGAGTGAGCTGTGTGTAAATCATGCAAGGCGAGCGTAGTCGCCATTAGGTCCGACTAGTTAGTCAGTGAAGGACCTGTTGAACCGCATCAGTATTGTATGGCTTTTTAAAAAGACCCAGCGAGTGAATGTAGCCCTTGTGGAGGCGATTGTATGTAGTGTGCCAGGCGGGCATAGACCGCCTTTGGGTCTGAGTCAGAGTACTCAGTTAAAGGACCTGATCAACCGGAATGTATGTAGCCCTTCGGGAGGCGAATGTATGTAGCCCTTCGGGAGGCGAATGTATGTAGCCCTTCGGGAGGCGATTTTATGTAGTGTGCCAGGCGGGCATAGTCTGCATTTGGGTCCGACTCAGTGTAGTCAGTTAAAGGACCTGATGAACCGGAATGTGTGTACGAGAGGTCAGAGGCAGGGGTTAGAAGGGCTCCCGTACTGGGTAACGTGTGGTTCACCCCACGGGTTACTAGGGTTTGCCAATCCCTGTTCTGAACCCAGAGGAGCCACAGTCCATGGATGTGTATATGATGGGCTGTGAGCGTATGAAAGAATGTGTGTGATCCATGGATGCTTATATGATGGGTCACATACTGTGTGTAAGAACCCGGTCAGGCTGGAGTCCTGATTGCGGGGTACTATGAAGCTGGGGAAATAAAGCCAGGCGGCTGGTTCCGCCATTGGGAACCATAGGGCCCGTTGATATGGTACTTGATGTATTGTTAAATGTATGTGAAATGCAGATAGGCCGAAGGCCGTAGCCACCACGGGAGCGGTTAGTAGAGCTCCAATGGGGACAGAGAGATGGTTACAGGTCCCGGGTTACAATAAGACGTTAAGTGCAATAAGTGTTATGTGATGTTATATGTAAATGTATGATGTATTTCTGTAATGTGTTTATAATCAATGTGATATGTGTCAAACATGCTACCCGGCTTATATTATTAATATGTGAAAAATAAACGGGTAGACATTGGTTAACTTATAAACATGTGTTGTTGTCGTTATGCAAGTGGGTTCCCCGGTTGCTACCTCACATGACCTTAATAAGAAAGTAATGCTTAAAGATAATCTATGACCAGTTCCTAAATGGACAGTTTTTACGATTGGATTTTTGCCTTCACAAACGGGTGATTTTGTTTTGTTTTTCTTTTGTTTTCTTCCACCCCTTATTCCAAGAGCCTTAATTTTTCTGTTTTTCGGCTTGCTTTTTGGCGGGAGGAGTTGTACTTTTGAGTGGCACCATCCATTTTATTATGTGATGTACTAGAGAGTAGAAAGAACACAATTCTGCAATTGTTTTTTATTTGCAGTGTTAATTTTATGGTAAAAATTACCTGACAATATGATTGTCCAAGTCAGTTTGATTACGCAGATACCAAACACGCACAGTTTTTGTTTTAAGTGTTGAAAAAAAAATCAGAAATTAGTAGAAAAAAAAAAAATCTGGGGTCACAATCTTCCAAGAGCCGTAAAGGCCGCTTTACACAAGCATGATATCATAACCCAACTACGATAATAAGTCACGTGGTTCGGGCGTTGCCTCCGATATCGTTCGTGCGCTGTGTCGTGTAAATGAGCAACGCAATTCAAAAACGATGTAACTACGATATCGTTTTTGAATTGTGCATGCTCTCCAACCGTGCAATATTGGTTTGACGATCTGGCCGATCGTGCTGTGTGACAGCGCAACTACGATTTGGAGCACAACTTCCCCTATTCACTCCCATGTTGAATGGTCGTTCCCTGGGTCGCTCGTACGAGGGGGCATATACATCGCAGTTGTGTTGCCTGCTGATATCTCCCTGTGTAACATCTCCTATGCGATGTTGGACAAGTGCCAAGAAAGTGCGCGCTCCCGTGCCGTTGTATACAATATTGTAACGATATTGCGACGTGTAAACCGGCCTTAACAGCTTAAATTTTCTGGTTATGGAGCTTTTGGAAGACTTGTTTTTTTGCGTGCTGAAGCAAATTTTTCATTGATATCATTTTAAGGGCCACGTCACACACACAGATATCTGTGCAATATTGTTCGCAGATCTCTGGTTGCAGTGAAATCATGACTCATTGTTCCATTTATATACAGCCACAAAATGGATCAATCTGTCATGATTTCACTGCAACCAAGATCTGCAAACAATATCTGCACAATTATCTGTGTGTGTGACGTGCCTAAGGTAATATGATGTTTTGATCACCAGCTATAAATGATTTCGTATTATCAAAAAAAATGCAATTCTGGCATTTTGTTTCTTTTTTGTCAATATGCAGTTTACTGTTCTGAATAATTTATTTTATATTTTGGTAGATTAAACTTTTACAATTGTAGTGATACTCTACATGTGTATTTTAAAAAAATCTTAATTCTTAATGGGGGAAAGAGGTGATTTGAACTTTTATATTTTGAAAACTTTTTATTTTTACTTTCCACTACATCAGATCACTTTGCCATATACAGCAATGCCACAGTATTGCTGTATATACTAAAAATTACAATCCCCTATGAACTCCAGCCACTGGCTGGCTTCCTCAGGAGTACTGTCATGACAGGCAATGTATAAACACAAGGAACAAAGCGAGGCGCAGAATAGTGCCCTATCAATGATGACACTTGTTGGAAAAGGTGATGTGTACTGTCCACTCACCTTGCTGGGTTGTGTAAACCCACAACCGGCTGGAGTGCGAGAAATGCAGCTGCTGCTGGACCTCCACCTACCACAGGACGTGGAACACTGGTATCAGATGTAAGGAAAAAGGTGTGTCACGGTCCGCGCTGCTGTGTCACAAAGTCACGGAGAAGACAGTGCTTCAGTAAAACATCCTTTATTCTTCCTGTCCTACGCGTTTCGAAGCCACCTCTGAGCTCCATCCTCAAGGACATCTTAAACAGACCCCCGCCTTTCATGCAACCCATCATCAGACCATGATCACATCACAGGCACACCAATGGCGCATAGAATTTCGCACACCCAGCCAGCGTGCAGTCAATGCCGCTGACACAGATTGACAAATAAATTTAGCAGGTTATCATCCTGCTGGCGGAGCTTCACTGTACCGGCAGCTGTCAGAGACAGGTGATGGCTGAATTCCCCAGCCATCATCTGCTGGCAAAGATGTGGGCTCGGTTTGTAAGCCCACATCAAAGTCAGGGAGCTGCAAGTGACTAACCAGTACATCATATGTCAGTAAGGGGTTAAATGTGCCCTATCCCTTCAGAGATGTGTTATATTTTTATTTAGTGCTGATTTTTTTGGCCTTTACCAAGGGACGTTGCTCACATTATTGCATAGTTCCCTTTTTAAAGGACAATACAGTCAGCAATAATTAAAAATGCAAATATCTCTGGTACAGTAATGCGGATTAAGAAACTGAATTCTCATGGGAGCGGGGGAAAATAAAGAGTAAAAACTGCTCACTTTTTACCTCATTACCAGGTCCTCTTATTGTTATTTTGACTTGCTTTTCACAGATTTTTAATAATCCCTTAAAACCATCTTGATTACAATAAATGCTGCAACTCCTTTCAAAAAATACAATAAGATAGTTATGTTTTTTCCAGTTTGTATCCAGTCTTCAGATGACAATAATGAGGGACAAGTAATGCTTCAATTTATGAGAAACACACAGTGGATGCAGAAGATCGTGGCATTTATGTCACTGCGTCATTTCCAGGACATATATACTGTTTATTACACATTATTTGCACACTTTGTGGAATAATAGAATCAAAATGAAAAGAAGCTACTACTGTATTTATGTGACTGGTAATGTAGACACTGAAACCTACTACGATCGTGTGATCAGAGAATGAAGATATTTTGTGTAGGTTACACTAAAAGTAGATAAGTCCACCACTAAGTATGAGAAGCTTTCACAACACATTAAGTAATTCATATAATAATAGGTACATCATAACAGAGGGGTTAGTGTGGCACCCCAGGTTTGCCACAATACTAAGCTTAGAAGTGAGGAAACGTACCCACATCAGGTGAAACACACACACACACCACAACACCTTCTCAACTCCAGGCCAGTAGGGGGAGCTCTAAAACTCAAGTTAAGGGCAGGTCCCCTATAAATTCTGGTCTGGGGCGGGGTTAGGCAGTTCAGTTCCTAGCAGGACTGTGAAAGACATCCTACGGACGGGAGCTGTGCTAGGCTCGTCCTAGCATACTAGCAAGCCAGTGTGAGTGACCCTGGTGAGGGTCTGGGGAGTGGAGGAGTAGGTGTGGGGAGTAGAGTGGTGCCAGCTCACCCCAGCACAGAGCGCAGGGCGACACCGGAGTCTGAGGTACGAAGGGACTTTATGCCCAGCAACCAACACCAGAAGGCGGGTGATTCCAAGTCGCTCGCCCACCAAAAGGCCAGGAGACACAGCTGCACCAAAGAGCTCAGGGGGACACAGTGAGAAGAGAGTAAAGTAAATAGAGCTCAAGCCGCCTGTCATACGGCCAAGACAGAACAAGAGAGGTTCGCAGCACAGCTTCAAGCAACCAGGGCCCACAGGGAGTAGCGCAGTAGGGAGGAACTCAGAACTTGCCAGGTGTGGAAAACCTCAACTTGATTCCAGGCTCCGGACCTCTAACACCATTTATGGACAGTGCCCTGGACAAACCTGCAACTTCCTTCAGTAAAGGTAAAGGAGACTTCTCACTGTGTCTGTCGATTATTTCGTACACTAAGTCCTTGCACCCCCAACGAACTCATCACCTCCATCCACTATACGGTTGCCCTGGGGACCCGCTCTTTCCGTGAAGAATCAAACCATCACAGCTGCTACCCCCATCATCCCCAGAGGTCCTGACTGCAGCAGAAGCTGTACCGTCCGTGTTCCACGGGTGCAGCCTCGACAAAAACTATTTTATTTTTATATTTTTCTTTTATCCCTTTTTCAATTTCCCCTTTTTGCTAATTGCCCAACGAGGGATCACGAACAGAGTTCCGCCACCGTGACTTCGACATCGGGAGGGCCCGGTTCCGAATGCCCCACGGTCCCTGCTGGAGCGAGTCATTTCGGAACTGTAAAACATCAGCAACACAAAAAGCTGCCAGGAATTAAAAAATGGCAACAGTTTTATTGCAATGTATCAGCAGAATGAAGATAGTTAACATAAAAATTTAAAAGAATTTACAGTTACAGCATGGGCACACTGAGTTTTTTTGCTAAATTTTTGGAATGGAAATTCCCAAGTTTTTGAGGAGGATTTATAGAGTTCGGTTCAGTTTCTGTTCCAAAAACTCATCAAAAAAAACTCCATTTGCACCCTGTCTTAGGTGTCTGCTCTATCGGTTGGGTTCAGTTCCTGGGTCAACTTCAAACACTCAAACTTGACGTGTAATCTGCATGTTCCTCATACGTTGGGAAAGTGGTGCAGTAATTGAACACTTTTGATGCATTTTGCAATACTTCCAAAGCAACTCTATTGAAATAACATTTGAAAGGTATGATATATAATAGGGAAAACCTTCCCATACATAGCACCCTCATGGAGATCCAAAGGTGAGAGATTTGGTGACAGATCCTCACACTAGTGAGCACATATTCATTACTGAGGTGGGGTCGGGGTGGTCAAACATCTTCTAACCCTTGTGGCCCAAAGTTATCCATACAAAATTACATAAGTGAGAAATCTTAATTAAAAAGTGCACAACAGATAGTGAAATATAAATATTCATAATAATTTTAAATACCAATGTTTGGGTGTTCTACCTTTCCTGAGCCATGAGATCACTCATACACTACAGAGAGTATACAGTTAAAGTTTATTATAAAGTTTGGAGGGTATAATAATTTCCTCTGTTCAGCCCAAGAAATCCAATTCTAACACTTGCCTGGAGGTTTCCTCATCATATTTAGGCTTATGCTATACCATAATATTTAGTGCTTTTGGGCATATGGCTTGAAAATTTATGTACATGATCTGCCTAATCTTAACTTTGTATCATCAGCTTTAGCTTGGCATTCCCTATATAAAGTATGGTTGACGTGAGTGAGTTTTGGGTAACCCCATGAGGGAAAAGATGCAGAAGTAAATAATACTATAAACCTCCAGAATCTTTCATTAAACACTGTACAGTATAACTATAGTTAGGTGGTCAGGAACAATACATTTAATTTGCTGACTAACTGTCTTGTTATCAATAGTAGACCGCCCACCCATAAACAGTAATATTTAGGGGTTGTAGCTGCCTTTTATATAGCGGTAATATTATTCAAGACTAGTAAAGAAGGGCTTTAAATGGGTTTACTGTTAAAAACAAGTTATCACTTATCCAAAGGAAAAGGAAATAACATAGATCAGTGCAGGTCCAACAGCCACGACCTACACTGATCAACAGAACACAGAACGTTTATCCCCATTAGAATCAATTGGCAGTGTTCTATTCGTTCTGTACGGGGTTGCCGAGCGCTTCACTCGACTTTTCCCGGCAGCGCAATAGAAAATGAATGGAGCAACAGTTGGGCGTCAGACCGGCCACTGCAGTTAGTAACTGACAAAAGTTATCTGATCTACTGATCAGAGAGGATCTCGTCAATAGTCACCCACCAATCAGCAAGTTATCACATTGTTGTCAGTGATTGAACCTTTGGGGTCCTGTTATATCAGTAACCCATTGTGGTGTCAGAGCCTGGTCCCATTGATGGATCCTCTGGCAGACCTATCTGATCCTGACCTTATGGTTCACAAAAGCAGATAAAACTATTTACTGTTTTAGAAGTCTATTGTACTTGCAGTTTCCTAGAAGCTGCTAAACATAGTGGAAACCTTCGTTCAACATCAGCAACATGGTCACAGTTCACCAGAAATTACATCCATCACTCCATAGCTATCAATATTGAAGTGATTGGTTTAGCTGTTTTACATCTAGATGTATATGGAGACTCCAGGGATACATTTCACCTGATACCATGTGAAATAAATTCTGTCTCCTTACAAATATTGTCTATCCAACATAATCCATCTCTGTGGCCAATCTCACCCTGAAACATACCGCTTCCATTATGATTTCTACAGCCGCCATAACCTTGTCTACTACATTCTTAATCACTCCTGAATCATATTCCCTGTTCTCCGTCTGCTCATGGGGCAACGTTATGATCACTTTGTCTGTCAAGAGTAATCACAGCAATAATACAAGGTAGACTATTATCTGTAATATATTATTTGGATAAGTAATATGCCAGATGTTCCTGGAAGCCATATTGCATAGATGTCAGCCACTCAATCACAGGCATTCACCCATAGGAGGCATTTCATTTAAATGAGAACTTTTGGCATGACTTCATTCATTCTATCACTTAGAGACATATATTCAAGTAGCGATGAACTTTAAAGAAACACTTAGCTTTCTCTTTCCTCTAATTATTTCTTAATTGAAAATATGTTTAATAGCTTGAAAAAAAATCTAGGGTCTGCACTTCAAAAGCCAAATAATCTAAAACATATAACAAAGGTCAATTTTGGCTTCTCCACACATGTGGAAGTATATCTCGAAGATAAATAAAGCGAATATGCACTCCTATATGAACATTGCACCACTAAGAAGGGAAAACAAGGAATTATTACTGCAAAAGACAAAACAAAGTGGAAGCAGAATTTTTAAAAAATATTGATTTATTGAGAATTGAATATGAGCACTATGCAGCAGTGTCCCGCTAACAACAGTGGCAGACCACACGGCTCGCTCACACTCTCATCCTAAATGTAGATATAGCTGAAGGCAAGAGGAGCTGTCAGCCCTCTGCATCATTTTCCACCAGCGTCTAAGCCTAAGGCATGCTCTACAGACTTTAGACCACAAGCTAAACAGTAACAGTGGGGGAACAGGAGAGTTATAGTTTTGTTGATTTTTAATCAATGAGTACTTTGTGAGGGCCATCATACTACCTAGAGGGCTACTTGGTGGTTATGGAGGGTTATCATACTATCTGGAGGGTTAATCAGGTGGCTGTCATACTATTTATAGTGCTATGTGAGGGGCTGTTATTGTATTTGAAGGATACTTGAAGGACCATCTTACTTCTTGGAGGGCTATGTGGAGGTCATAATACTATTGGAGGGCCATCATACTATACGGAAGGCTATTTAGTGGACCATCATACTATTTAAAGAACTATCATATTATTTGCAGGGCTATGTGGGGGGCTATCATTCTATTTGGAGGACTGTGTGGCGGCAATAATACTATATGGAGGGCTGTGTAAGGGTCCTTATACTGTTTTGAAGGCTGTGCGGGCCATTATACTTGTAACGCTGGTCTGCTTGTCCCTTGTTTCTCTGACTTTACTGTCCATGTCAGTGCTTTTACCCAATGCTCCTTTCCCCCTAACCACCTGGTGATGTCTGTTACCTGTAAGGATGCTGCTCAGTTCCCTGCTCCGCTGTGTATCCATACGCATGCGGTAAAGTCCTTGCGGTGTTGCATGATGGTCCATGTGTGCGCTCCCTGGCGGTCATTGTGGAAGCTATCTGCTGATTGCAAGGTCCTCTGCGGCAGGTGATTTTCCACATGTGACCTAGGACTCACATCCTGTGTTGAGTATATTGGTTCCTGTCTGTGCCTAGGGTGCACGTGGCTAACCTTTCCCTCTTTTATTAAGGGTAGTGTGTGTCCCTGAATTGCTGTCCCAAGCCTATTGCAGAGGGCAGCTCCTATTTCCAGTTCCTTTTCCCTATTGGGCATTGCCAGAGTTTCTCATTAGATTGCAGAACCTGGAGTTCCTGCTGAGCGTGTACTATGCTATGCTCACACTGTCCAGTTCCGGTCCACTCCTGTGGTGCATGCGTTACTCAGCTCTGCTCCATGCAGGTTTGTGCTCGCACTGCTTAGCTCTGGCCTGCTTTTGTAATACCCATGTTATGCAGCTCCGGTCCGCTCCTGTGGTCTTGCATCATCTTGCTTGGGTCCTTTCCATCCAGTGTCCAATGACTGATATCCTGAGCCTGATGAGTGCTGCCTGAAGTCCATGTCCAAAGTCTGGAGCCTCATGATCGCTGCCTGGAGCCTGTGTCCGATGTCTGGAGCCTGATAATCGCTGCCTGGTGTCTGATGTCTGGAGCCTGATTACCGCTATCTGGTGCCTGTATCCAATGAATGGAGCCTGATGACCTCTGCCTGTGTCCCTGATGTCCAGCCCGAGTTGGTCCCACTCGTGTGCCTGGACAGGCTCCTCTTCCATGTTACTGGGGAATCTCCAGCCTTGTATCCTGTTGACGGCTCTGCCTGTGTATCCTAGATCTGACCAGTTGATGTCCTAAGCTGCCATGTCGGTGTTCCTGAACTTGTGCTCTCCATGTTCTGTGTCCTGATGTCCGGCCTTTTCCCTGGGGTCAATCCTATGATGACATCTGTCCGAGTCGGTGTCTGATTTTCTCCTGCTGTGCCCGTGCTAAGCCTGAGAGGTTTCCTGATATGCCCATGCCAGATGACTCTGGACTGCATCAACCCATGATAACCTCTTGTGTGATATGCGGAATCGGGAGCCTAGCACTGTAATGTCTTGTATTCTGTAATGTGACTTTGTTAGAAAACTTTGTTTCTTAATACCGGAAGTGTGCAGATTCATCTAGTCCTGCATGTTGCAACCTTGCCCACATGCTCAGCTGCCACAGACCCTGGTTCCTGCCCTTCCTTAGTCCGGTTAAACACAGGTCGCCCTTGTGGTTCAGTGGGTCCACATACTATTACCACACCTGGGATGCAAGCCCCATGTCGTCGTGGTCTGGCAGCATGGGAGCTTAAACAAAGCCTGTCCTGTAACAATACTGTTTGGAGGGCTGAGTCAGGCTATTATATTATGTGGAGGGCTGTGTGAGAGCCAATCATACTGTTTGAAGAGCTGGGTGGGGGGCAGTTACACTGTTCGGAGAACAATATGGATGTGCGACAGAGCATGTCCTATTCTCATCCATTGTGTGGATGAAAAGTGGCCATTAAAGGAGTTCTTCTATGAACAAAGTTAATTTTATAGTTCATTATAATCAATAGACTTTGGAATAATAAGTTTCTTAATTGGATGTGTTTACAAAAATATTCATGTGCTGAGATATTCATTGTGTCCCTGCTATGTATTGTGTAATGGCCGTATCTGACCATACAGGGACATGATCTGATCATACCACCTCTCCTAGGCAGGGAAAATGCAAAAGAGTATGTAGATAGAGATGAGCGAACCTTTTGATGTTCGGGACTTGCTCAGTTCGCCAAAAGGGCATATGTTCGCCAACTTGTTCGGGGAACAGTTCGCCAAACTTCCAAACCCCATTCAGATCATTGAGAAGCAAAACAAGGGCATAAAAAACACTTTCAAAGGGGCCCAAAAGCTTTCATACAAAGCTCAAAATGTTTTACAGTAGAACCCTGCTGTTTTAGCACAGACATTAGTTTCCTAAAGTATTGCTTACCAAGCTTTAGTGCCACTGTCACCCTGCTTCCAGGCCCGCTCATTAACATCAATGCTTCACCCCCTTGTTTGGTAAAGTCAAATTTAACTCCCCCACCCTCTCTGCCGGCGTCTGTGATTGGTTGCCAGTATGGCATCCAAAGTGACATCATATTACTGCAACAATAAAGAATTGAAATAATGGATGCGCACTGCACCATATTTTTGGTTGCCAGTCAGGTACAACTAGGCAGCTGGGGGCTGGAATCCTTAGCATGGGGAAGCCCAAGTGGTCTGCCCCCTCCACCCCCCCGTTATAAATTGCAGCCCGCAGCCGCCCGCTAGAAAAAAAGCGTATTTATCAAAACACCATTTTCTAGAGCAGTACCTGACTCTTCCAGGTGCCCTGTGGTGGTGGTAAACCGGGTAATAGAAGGGTTCATGCCAGCTATATATTGCCAGCGGGCACTAAGCCCAAGGTTCCTAATGTTTGGCCAATGTTAAACCCAGCCATTAGGAACCTGCAAGTAAATAGAAAATAATACACCTCACCGTGAAAAAATAATTTATTTAAAAAAACAACTCAATGACAATCCTCATATCCATCATTATTCCTATCATGGCGTGACCAGAAACGGACTGATTTTTGGCTACCGCTGTGAGCGGGGTGATATCACAGTCAGGTTCACCTCAAGTCACAGCTCATCCTTGTTGCTCTAGCTGACTAGAAGTGAACCAGACCTGTGACAAATACCTCAATGTTTGCTCCTAAAAACACAGCAGTGTTCACACAGTGCATATTTGCTGCATATTTAGAGAGTATTTTGCGCTAATGATATGTGGTTCAGCTGTAATTTCGGTCACCAGCACATGTATAGCAGGCTAGTATGGGTTGCCACCAATTCCCAGCTACTAATTTTGCCTGACTGGTAATAAAAAATACAGGGGATCCTTTTTTTAAATTATTTCTTGAAATAATTAAAGAAAACGATGAGGAGCTTCAGCACATTTTTAGTTACCAGCCAGTTACTTGACTCTTCCAGCTGCCCTGTGGCAGTAGCAAATTGGGTAATAAAGGAGATAATATCAGCTACGTATTGCCAGCTGGCACTAAGCCCAACGTTCCTAATGTCAGGCCAATGTTAAACCCCGGCTATTAAGAACCTCTAAGTAAACAGTAAATAACACATCACAGACAAATTATTTGAAAAACCAATACAATGACAATGCTCGTTTTCATCTTTATTACTCCCTTATAATCCCTCTATGATCCTCTGCAACGTTCTCTCACAGCGGGACTGGAAACTGACTAATTTCTGGCTACCGCTGTGAGTGAGGTGAAGTCACAGTCTGGGTCACTTGAGTTCAACTACAGCTCTGAACTCAGGTGACCATCCCTGCGGGACCCAAAACTCAGCAAGGTGATGCGGGAAAGGTCACCTGAGTTCAGAGCTGTAGCTGAACTCAGGTGACCCAGACTGTGACATCACCCTGCTCACAGCAAGACCGGAAACTCACTTGTTTCAGGTCATGTTAACAGGGTAATGCAGGAAAGATCACCTGAGGTCAGAGCTGTAGCTGAACTCCGGTGACCCAGACTGTGACCTGACCCTGCTCACAGCGATATTCAGAAATTAGTTTCTGGTCCCGCAGTGAGTGGGTGTCACAGAATATCGAGGAGGGCTTATAGGGAAGTAATAAAGATGGAAACATATAGTGAAGTGAGCATCTACTATATCATCTCCTAATCGTGTCCGTCTGACGCCGAAATCACGCGCCAGCGCTCATTGGCTGCCACTAGCATCGGCAACCAATGAGCGCCGCATATGCAAAAAGCCGCACACATTAAAAATTAGAAGATTATACAGTAGCTGTAACCTGGCGACAGCGACGCATGTACAGCCGCCGAGACCCCCGGCACCGGTACCCCGCCGCCCCCACCTCGCCTTCCCTCCTTGCCTCCCGCTGTTCTCACCCGCCTTCTCCCTGTACAGCTGTCATGTGACAGGGCAAGCTGATGTGACGTCTCACAGCCCACCCCGTCACATGTCGCTGTACACAGTGCGACGCTGCGGCTGAGAACAGAGGGGGGCAAGGGGAATCCTGCCCCCCTGTAGCCATCCTGCCCCCCCTCCCCTGGCTACCTCCTGCCTTCCCCCCGGCTCCATCCTGCCCCGCCTGCTCTTTCCCTGTTCCATCCTGCCCCGCTCGCTCCTTCCTGCCTCGCTTGCTCCATCCTGCCCAGCTCACTCCATCCTGCCCGGCTCCATCTTGCCCCACTCGCTCCGTCCTGCCCCGCTCGCTCCATCCTGCCCTGCACGCTCCATCCTGCCCCCCCTGCTCCTTCCTCCTCCCCCCGCATCCATCCTGCCCCCCTTCCCTGGCTCCATCTTGCCCCCCTTGCATCCATCCTGCTCCCCCGACTCCATCCTGCCCCCCCCACCTCCATCCTGGCCCCCCCGCATCCATCCTGCCCCCCTTGCATCCATCCTGCTCCCCCGACTCCATCCTGCCCCCCCACCACCATCCCGCCCCCCGCCTCCATCCCACTCCCTCCCCTGCCTCCATCCTGCCCCCCACCTCCATCCCGCCCCCCGCCCTCCATCCCGCCCCCCCTTGCCTCCATCCCACTCCCTCCCCTGCCTCCATCCTGCCCCCCCGCCTCCATCCTGCCTCCCCCGCATGCATCCTGCCCCCCAGCTCGATCCTGCCCCCCCCCGGGCACTTAGCGGTCATGTGACCGATCAGCTGATTGGTTTCCCAGGCAACGACAGGTCCTAAAGGCTTGTAGGACTTAGAAGACAGAGATGGAGCGAGCCAGCGGACAGGTGAGTATCCTCACTGAGGATTTTCTTTTACTTTTACTGTGGAGGAGCGGGGGCCAGGAGGAGCGGAGTATCACCATATACCATAGTGCTGCTATACAGGTACTATAAGGTACCGCCATATACCATAGCGCTGCTATAGATGTACTGTAATGTACGGCCATATACTATAGTGCTGCTATACATGTGCTGTAATGTAGCGCCTTATACCATAGCGCTGCTATATGTCATGTAATGTACTGCCATACACTATAATGCTGCTATACATGTACTGTAATGTACCACCATATACCATAGCGCTGCTATATATACATTCATATGAAAAATTTTGGGCACCCCTCTTAATCTTACTCTTTTTTTTTTTGTTGTTTTAAAATTTTTTTTTGCAACAGCTATTTCAGTGTGGTATATGTAATAACTGATGGACACAGTAATATTTAGGTTTGAAATGGTTTATTGTACTAACCAAAAATGTGAAATATGCATTATTTCAAAAATTGACAGGTGCAAAAGTATGGGCACCTCAACAGAAAAGTGACATTAATATTTAGTAGATCCACCTTTTGCAAAAATTACCGCCTCTAGTCACCTCCTGTAGCTGTTAATGAGTTCCTGGATCCTGGATGAAGGGATTTTTGACCATTCCTCTTTACAAAACAATTCCAGTTCAGTTAACTTTGATGGTCGGCGAGCATGGACAGCCCGCTTCAAAACATCCCACAGATGTTCAATGATATTCAGGTCTGGGGACTGGGATGGCCATTCCAGAACATTGTAATTGTTCCTCTGCATGAATGCCAGAGTAGATTTGGAGCGATGTTTTGGATCATTGTCTTGCTGAAAGATCCATCCCCGGCGTAACTTCAACTTTGACACTGATTCTTGAACATTATTCTCAAGAATCTGCTGATACGGAGTGGAATCCATGCGACCCTCAACTTTAACAAGATTCCCGGTGCGGTCATTGGCCACACAGCCCCAAAGCATGGCGGAATCTCCCCCAAATTTGACAATGGGTAGCAAGTGTTTTCCTTGGAATGCTGTTTTTGTGGCACCATGCATAATGCCTTGTTGTATGGCCAAACAACTCAATCTTTGTTTTATCAGTCCACAGGACCTTCTTCCAAAATGAAACTGGCTTGTCCAAATGTGCTTTTGCATGCATTTCAGCATGTGAGCTTGCATTAAAGAGAGAGACACAACCAAGAGCATATAGATACAACCTTGGTTGAGAAGAGTTTAAGGGTTCATACCCACAGCACGGGGCTGTTCGGGCAATGTGCCAGGGAGTGGTTGCAAAGACTACTAAAGGCCCCTGACCACCCAAAGTGAATTTTCTTCTCTGTAGCCACTGCTCCAATAAGCCAGCCATGATTTAAATATCACTTCCCCTCAGATTACCACTATATCTGCAGGTACATAGCATTTCTAGATGTGACAGGTTCCTTTGAAATTAAACAGTTTTAAGGAAAAAAAACTTTGGTAGGCACTGTGCATTACTGCATTGTTACTACTGCATGATACAGCAAGTGGTGGTGCATAAGTAGGGGCTGGCAAATTTTAACTTGGGAAGGCAAACAAAGCAGTAGCGCTCGAGTTGTGGCATCCCACCTTTATCCTAGTCATCTCTGGCCGCTATATTAAAGTGGGGGAGCAGCCTTGGAGGCATTTGCCCCTCTGCCCCCTGGCACAGCCTGCCCATAAGGATTTTGTAAGAGGTAAACTTCTACACAGAAGTACACTATGGGCTCATAATATAAGCCTTAGGCTGTTTACACATGTTGCGTTTTTAGATGCGTTTTTTGCATAGATTTGTCACAAAACCTGAAGGTTTTCCTGATGCCAGAAAAGTTAATGAGAACCCTGAAGTCTAATGTACATGTGGAGTATTTTCTCCTTGCAGATTTGGGGCAGCTTTAAATCTGCGGCGTGTCAATTCTTGCAGTGTTTTTGCTGTAGATTTCCCTCAATCTAATGAATGGGAAAAATCTGCATCTAAAATGGGTAGCAAAAAAACGCTTCAATTTTCCTGCCAAGAGATGGAGACTTTCTGCACCAATTCCTAAACATGGGCTTGGACCCCAAGAGTTGTATAGTACAGTTTTGTGTGGAAATAGTATGTTTAAAGCCAAAAATAGTATTGTGCTTTCAGAAAACTATTCTCCACAGCAGCTTTTACAGAAGTCACATGTACATTAGTTTTTGTTTTTTTTTAAGGATTTTAGAGGCAGAATTTTTTCATTTTCAGTGAGTCAGAAAAAATTAATGGTGCAGAAATGTAAAATGAAGATATGTGACAGATATCTCCCATCACTCACCAAATATTAAGCTTCATTCTCTACACGTACATAATCCCATTTAGCATATCATATAAATGGACACTTTATTCTTAATTTCATTTATCGCTCAATGACACAGAAATGTTTCCGATTGATTATATCATTTTCCTTTAATTGAAGACTATGTATTCTAATGCATCACTCCGTTATACCATTTATTGATTTCTTCAATGGCTTACAGTAGTCAGCCTCTGACAAATTGTACAGATAGAAACTATCAACCATTAATTTATTTGTTACCCATTGATTTCTTATTACATGATGAATTGTGGCATTGATTATGTAATTTTTCCTCAGGCACCTTTAATTGAAGTCTGTACATTCTCTAATGCATCAATCCCATACATCCCATTAATTGGCTTGCCTGACATGCAAGTGGTTTAGGCGAGAGACATTTAGGACATGCAGCATGCGCCTTAATGTTGTAATAATTCCTGCATCTGATGTGTGGGGTAAGAAAACTGAATCCTATTGTAGGAGCTCGTTCTTCCCCCTTCACCATCTTCCTTTTGTTTCTAAATTGTAACAATTTAAAAATTTGAAGTAGCTGTTCCAGTATCAAAGGAATCATGTGATACTGCTGAATTTGCAAATCTGTAGCGTGTATGTGGGGTCCTATTTTTTAAAAATAATATTTCTAGAAGATGAAGGCAGTAAAAAAAAAAAAAAAATGCAAAAGAATGTAAAAAAAGTCCAACAGCGCTCCATAAACCACTGCACCAGTATCTTTACTAAGGCCGGAATCACACTTGCGCAAGTCTTGCATTGCATCACCCGGCACGGCCACCCGCTCTCCAGACAGGAGCATGTCAGCTGCATGTACTTCTATGGAGCTGATACACTCCTGCCTGGAGAGTGGCCGGCCTTGTCGAGTGATGCAATGCAAGTCTCACGCAAGTGTGAGACTGACGGTCTTCAAAAGATGTTTTACCGCAAAGGAATAATAATTTGTGATCCTGTGCTCTAATGTCTGTATACATTTTTTTGTTTCCTCCCCTGCCCAGGAGGTGTGGTATGATCAGATCATGTACCTGTATGGTCATACACGGCTATTACACAGTACAAAGCAGGGACACATATATAAGACTAGATGTGGCCTGATTCGAACGCATCGGGTATTCTAGAATATGTATGTAGTTGACATACTGTGACTGACAGAACTTGTTCAGTCAACGTGAGTGAACTACATATATAGCAGCGCTATGGTATATGGTGGTACATTACAGCACATGTATAGCAGCACTATAGTATATGGAGGTACATTACGGTACATGTATAGCAACGCTATATTATATGGCGGTACATTATAGTACATGTATAGCAGCACTATGGTATATGGCGGTACATTACAGTACATGTATAGCAGCACTATAGTATATTGCAGTACATTACAGTACATGTATAGCAGCACTATGGTATATGGCGATACATTACAGTACATGTATAGTAGCACTATGGTATATGGCGATACTCCGCTCCCCGCTACTCCACAGTAAAAGTAAAAATATCCTCAGTGAGGATACTCACCTGTCCGCCGGCTCGCTCCATCTCCGTCTTCTAGGTCCTACAGGCCTTTAGGACCTGTCGTTGCCTGGGAAACCAATCAGCTGATCGGTCACATGACCGCTAACTGCCAGTGGGGCAGGATGGTGACGGGAGGGGGGGGAAAGGATGGAGCCGGGGGGGGGGGGGGCAGGATGGAGGATGGAACCGGGGGGCAGGATGGAGGCAGGTGGGCAGGATGGAGCTGAGGGGACAGGATGGAGCCGGGAGGGGGAACAGGATGGAGGCGGGGGGGGCAGGATGGAGGCGGGGGGGGCAGGATGGAGCCGGCGGAGCAGGATGGAGCCGGCGGGCGGGGCAGGATGGAGCCGGCGGGCGGGGCAGGATGGAGGCAGCAGGCGGGGCAGGATGGAGGCAGCAGGCGAGGCAGGATGGAGGCAGCAGGCGGGGCAGGATGGAGGCAGCAGGCGGGGCAGGATGGAGGCAGCAGGCGGGGCAGGATGGAGGCAGCAGGCGGGGCAGGATGGAGGCAGCAGGCGGGGCAGGATGAAGGCAGCAGGCGGGGCACGATGAAGGCAGCGGGGGGGGCAGGATGAAGGCAGCGGGGGGGGCAGGATGAAGGCGGCGGGGGGGCAGGATGGAGGCGGCGGGGGGGCAGGATGGAGAGGTTGGGGGGGCAGGATGGAGGCGGCGGGGGGCAGGATGGAATCGGAGGGGGGGGCAGGATGAAAGTGGAGGGGTGGCAGGATGGAGCCGGGGGGGCAGGATAGAGGCAGGGGAGCAAGAACAGCGGGATGGATTTAGAGGGGGGGCAGGATGGAGCGAGTGGGGCAGGATGGATGGAGGCGGAGGAGCTGGATGGTGGCGGAAGGGGGGCAGGATGGTGGTGGGGGGGGACAGGATGGTGGCGGGGGTGGCGATCAGGGCAGGATGGAGCTGGCGGGGCAGGATGCTGGGAGCGGGGCAGGATGGAGCAAGCGGGGCAGGATGGAGGCGGCGGAGGGGGCAGGACGGAGGTGGCGGGGGGGGCAGGACGGAGGCGGGGGGGGGCAGGACAGAGGCGGAGGGGGGGGCAGGACGGAGGCGGAGGGGGGGGGCAGGACGGAGGCGGGGGGGGCAGGACGGAGGCGGAGGGGGGCAGGACGGAGGTGGAGGTGGGGCAGGACGGAGGCGGAGGTGGGGCAGGACGGAGGCGGCAGGGGGCGCAGGATGGAGTGAGTGGGGCAAGGTGGTGGCGGGGGGCAGGATGGCGGCGAGCGGGGTAGGATGGAGCGAGTGGGGCAGGATGGAGGGAGCAGGGAAGGATGGAGGGAGCAGGGAAGCATGGAGCCGGAGAAAGATGGAGCTGGAGGAGCTGGACGGGCCGGAGGAGCAGGATGGTGGGGAGCGGAGCAGGATGGCGGCGAGCGGGGTAGGATGGAGCGAGCAGGGAAGCATGGAGCTGGAGGAGCTGGATGGGGCCGGAGGAGCAGGATGGTGGGGAGCGGCGCAGGATGGAGGGAGGGAGCAGGGCAGGATGGAGGGAGGGAGCAGGGCAGGATGGAGGGAGGGAGCAGGGCAGGATGGAGGGAGGGAGCAGGGCAGGATGGAGGGAGGGAGCAGGGCAGGATGGAGGGAGGGAGCAGGGCAAGATGGAGGGAGGGATCAGGGCAGGATGGAGGGAGGGAGCAGGGCAGGATGGAGGGAGGGAGCAGGGCAGGATGGAGGGATCGGGGAAGGATGGAGGGAGCAGAGCAGGAAAGGATGGAGGGAGCAGAGCAGGAAAGGATGGAGGGAGCAGAGCAGGAAAGGATGGAGGGAGCAGAGCAGGAAAGGATGGAGGGAGCAGAGCAGAAAAGGATGGAGGGAGCAGAGCAGGATGGAGCCGGAGGAGCTGGATGGAGCCGGAGGAGCTGGATGGTGGTGGAGGGGGGGGAGGAGGATGGTAGCAGAGGGGGAGGAGGATGGTGGTGGGGGGGCAGAATGGTGGCGAGCGGGGCAGGATGGAGCGTGCGGGGCGGGATGGATGGCGGCTGCGGCGGGCTCGCACACACACCCACTCATAAAATAAAAAATCATTATGCTCACCTATCCTCTATCCAGCGCTGCCTCCAACAGCAAGGTCTGTCTGCTTACAGGATCCGTGATGATGGCACAGAGCATCATTGGGTCACATGACCGCAGTTACCGTGGTAACTGCAGTCATGTGACCCGATGATGCTCTGTGACATCATCACAGGTGCTGTAAGCAGACAGACCTTGCTGTTGGAGGCAGCGCTGGATAGAGGATAGGTGAGCATAATGATTTTTTATTTTATGAGTGGGTGTGTGGCGGGCAGGGGTGGGAGAAAGGTGTGTGTGGGGCGCAAGACAGGGTACCGATGGCGGGTGTGGGGCTTGTTTATCCCCCTCCCGGCAACAGGCGGCCATATTGGAACACCCAGAGTGGGTGTAGAGGCTGCTTCAGCCAGGATGTGACGTAGCATACCTGACGGAAGTAGCCTTAGGGTTTTATTATAATAGATTATCTCAGTATAGGAAATACAAATTTATACACATTGAATTGTGGAAATTATAATTATTATTCCAAGATCTATTGATTCAAATTAACTTTGTTCTAAAAACCCTTTAAGGTAGCATAAAGATAACTATATGTAAAATCTAGCTTTTTGTATTCATAAACTAAGTTTTAAATCAAATTCTGGGTTGGACTCAAACATTACATGTGTGAATCCAGCCACAGGCCACATTATGCTAGAATTTATTATACAAATGAAATATGGAGAATATGGCCAAGTAAACGAGTGCTTAGCCACATGCCCCAGCTCTGAGAACCAGGTGCACACAATGGAAATGTGAACACTGATGAAATAGGCATACAGACTTCCCTGCCCCAGAAACTCCCACGTGCTCTCAGGATATAGATTTTTATCACTTCTATAAAGTTAAATTACAACCACCGAGGGAGGCGACACCTTCCAGTTTATTTTTATTGCTTTTTCTTTCTGGTGTAGAAACTTTCAGTCTTTTCTTCCAGGTGAAGAAGTAAATCTGAAATTTCATGAAGTCCAACAGGTCTGTAGCGCATTTAATTCGAGAGACAGGCAAAAAGGTCAGAACACATTGAGCTTCCTGAAATTCTGTCAGCAGAGGTGGTGGGAGAAAATAAACTGTTTGACACTCCGCAGCTTGGGAAATCCTGCACGGACTGAGATAGAAAAGCAACGCGTTATGTCGGTACAAAACTTATGTCTCAATAGCTAGGTCCAGCTTTCTTTTCCTATTTGTGACTTTCAAGCTGTTGTCATGAAGTTTCTAAATATGACTAAATAATTCATATTTAATTCTGCATACTCAGATTTCCAAAACGTTATTTTTTTTTTAACATTAAAGTGACGCTGCTCATATGTGGCAACCTCTGCGTGTACAGTCGCTAGGGCAAAAACAGAATGTGTAAATAATGAAAACAGATCAAGAAGTTAAAGTTGTTCGTAAAGGCAAAAATATAAACCAACATTTTTATATATTTTGTAGTAAAAAAAATTCTGCTCTAACATGAGTTTTTGATACAGCAAAAACATGCAGCATCAAAAACTCTCCAAAAAGCCATGTTTCACACATCTTTCAGTTCCAGCAAAGCCTGTGGGATTCAGAGACATCTCCTGCCCTCGGTGCTTCTTTTTAACTCAGCATAATCTGACTGTGGTGCGTTTTTCAAATACGCAACGTCAGTTTCTCTTAATTTCTCTTGCGGGTACACCGAGTTTTCTGTCCAGCTATTCTCCATAGACTTGAATTAGATGCGGAAAATTTGCATGTAAAAAACATGTTAGTTTTCAAAGCGGTAATGCACCGGTATAAAAAAATGCATGTAAACATAGCTAAGGCTGGTTTCACACTAGCATTTGTGTGAATCCAGGGGGATGTGGGTAAAACCTGCATCCCCCCGATTTCCCCTGAATGATGTAACTGTATGCACCCACACCGGTATTATCACTGATCCGGGCTCACGGATCAGTGATAAAACCGATGCAGGAGAGGACAGTTGCAATCCACCAGATTGTGGAACAAATGACACGCGTCAAGGGGGACGTGTGATTTGGAACTGCATTCTGGGCATGTGCAGTTCCAAAACCCAGATACGGTGGGATCCTGAGTCCCCTAGATTCGGGTTACATAGAGCCCCATTCCTCATGCATCCAATTTCAGCCAGATTTACACAGATGGCGAAAAATGCCAGTGTGAAGCAAGCCTAAGAATGTTAATATTAATTAATTAAGTTTTATCAAAGCCAAATACCAGGAAGCTTCAAAAACAAAGCAGCTTTATTTAAAGCAAGGTATACCAAATAGAGACAAAAAAGGCAGCGTCCATAATGCATATTAAAAAAAAGCACCCGAAAATGCAATGAAAAATAAGCAAAGTAACCTAATTTACATAATAGGTGCAGAAATTCTACATCACAAGCTCCTTATGGGAGCGTAGCCGGAGACAGGCAAAGAACATTAGATTGAGTGAGTCATACATTCATCACTCATTTGTTTTAGGGTCTGAAGTGCTCCAACTTATCTAAAATGGATAGCCCATCTTTATAGTCCACCAAAATTCTAAACTTGGAATACCATTTTAGAAAATAATCGACTTGGACCTAAAGAAAGTAAAAATGAACATTTTTCCATTATTTTTTAATCCCAATTTTAGTACCTCCAATTTTATTTTTGAAGCATTCATGTCTATAAGCATTTACAAGTTACTTGCATTTAGAGTATCTAGTTATGCTACAAAATATTTTATTAAAAGGGTAGTTTATTGTTGAGGGGAAGTGATGGCATAATTAATAATATATGACCCCTAAATATATATCTCTCTTTGTGGGCATGTATGTGTATATATCTATATTTATGCCCACATTGGTGTAATAGACCATACTAAATGTCCCTTCACATTCTAATATAACATTGGCCAATTCAGCTGTATCTGATGGAAATCTCTTCATCTACTGACATGGTTAATTACCATATCAGAAGATGTCCATTCTTGCATTTCAGTGTGGGAAGCTATCAGATAAGACTCTTAATTTAAATATCAAAGATCTACAGGCTGCTGGCACAAAGGGTTATTCTCACCCCTTTCTTCTAAAGGAAGAAGAACAGCAGCCAAGATGTCCAAGGTGATTGGGGTGGACATAATACTTCTTAAGGGTATGTCACACGCGTCAATATCGCCTGCACGATCTCGGCTGCACGTGACGTTGCAGCGATATTGATGCGTGTGACATACTGAATCAACCAGCGATAAATCGCTGGTTGATGATCGCCAGGTTTTAGAATCTGTCCTAAAACCTGGCGATGGTCGCCCGGTGTACACGCAGCATCGCTGCGTGTGACACCGGGAGTAGCGATATTCCAGCTCCCAGCGCCTCTCACAAGCGCTGGGAGCTGGTATCCAAGGTAAACTGCGGTTATCTAGGCAGCGCGCGCTGCCTAGATACCCGACGTGTACCTTAGTTACCAGCCTCCTCCGCTCACCGGCTGGTATCTAAGGTACACAGCGGGTAACTAGGGTCCCTAGTTACCCGCTATGTACCTTAGATACCAGCCGGTGAGCGGAGGAGGCTGGTAACTAAGGTACACGTCGGGTATCTAGGCAGCGCGCGCTGCCTAGATACCCGCAGTTTACCTTGGAGACCAGCCTGCTCCCGCTTCCAGCAGGCTGGCAGCGGGAGCAAGACATCGTGGAAACGATATTTAAATCGTTTCCACAATGTTTCTGGTCAATTGATCGCTGGTGAGTCTGCCTGTGTGACAGCTCACCAGCGATCAGCCGTCAATGTTGTCAGCAATCATCTCACTGACGACATTGACGCGTGTGACACCCCCTTTAGAGATACCTTTAAGTCCATTGTTTGCCAATCTATAGTGTAAGCTTTAGGCCATTCCAATAGAGTGCACGGTGAGCGTGCACCCTTAAAACCCTGTCAGAAGTGCACGGATGAGGAGGTGTGTCTGCCACATGCACAGCTGAGGGTCAGGTTAAAATGCACTCTGAGACAGGAAGTCTCTCTCTTTCTACTTGGACGCACGATGAAATAGGACATCACCATCTGGCATAAGTATCATCATATAACTCTATCACTCTCTCTCTCTCTCTTATAATCAACCCTTGAATTGCTATCTATCTTCTATAGGGATAGTTAGATCATTAATATAGTGTGCATGTATATTTAGGTAACGTGGGTATTAGTAACTCTGGGTGTTTTACATCATTGTAACAGTAATTGATTGTGTGTTAGTTATCGTGTTATCTAGAAATATATATTATTGTTGTAAAATTTTTGGGTGTGTTTAATAAATATTCATTTATTAGAACAGACTTGTTTCCATTAAGTCATCGGTATTTACATATATATATAGTTAATCAGCATAGGAACAGAAAGCGGTAAGGAAGGGAAGATTCTGGATAGCGGTGATTGTAGTCATAACCGGCAACAATAACCGATAAACAGAACCAGCCCTACAACATTTATCGACAGAAAACTCCTTTAACCCTTTGCCACCAAAGCCTGTTTTCACTTTCCTGATGAGGCCAAATTTTACAAATCTGACCAGTGTCACTTTATGTGGTAATAACTCAAACACTTCAATAGATCCCAGTGACAGACTTTTTTTTGTGACACATTGTACTTCATGTTAGTGGTAAATTTAGGGTAAAATTTGTAATGTTTATTTGTGAAAATATCAGAATTTTGGCAAAAAAATTAAACATTCAAATCTATAATTCTTATGCCCTTAAACCAGAGAGTTATGTCCAAGAAAATAGTTATTAAGCATAATTTCCCATATGGCTACTTTTCTAATGTACATCAGCACATTTTTGAAACCTAATTATTTTTTTTTGTGGAAGTTAGAAGGGTTAAAGGTTTATCAGCAATTTTTACAACAAAATTTACAAAACCAATTTTTTTTTGGGACCACATCACATTTAAAGTGATTGAAAGGCCTATGTGACAGGAAATGCCCAAATGTGACACCATTTTAAAAACTGCACCCCTCAGACTACTCTAAACCATATTCAAGAAGTTTAGTAATCCTTTAGTTGCTTCATGGGAGTTAAAACAATGTGGAAGAAAAAAAATGAAAATGTAACTCTCCAAAAAAAATATTGCTTTAGCCTCAAAGTTTTCATTTTGCAAGGATAACAGGAGAAACCGGGTCATAAATTTGTTGTGCAATTTCTTGTGAATATGTGGATATCCCATATGTGATAGAAATCTACTGTGTGGGGGGGAATGGCAGGGCTCGGAAGGGAAGCACCATTCAAGTTTTGGAGTGCAAAATTGTCTGACAGACAGTGAACACCATGTCGCATTTGGAGAGTCCCTGGTGTGCCTAAACAGTGGAAAACCCCCACAAGTGACTCCATTTTAGAAACTAAACCCCTAGAGGAATTTTTTTTAGATGTGTAGTGAGCACTTTGATCCCACAGGTTCTTCACACAATTTTTTAATGTTGAGCCATGAAACTGGACAAAATACATTTTTTTGCACAAATATGTTGATTTTGCTCCACATTTTAAGTTTCATAAGGACAAGAGGACAAAATGGACCATACAAATTGTTGTGCAATTTCTCCGGCATACACAGATACCCTACATGTGGAGGAAAACTACATTTTGGGCACACAACAGGGTTGAGAAAGAAAGAGTGCCATTTGATTTTTGGAACACCATTTCTGCTGGAAAAGATTGCAGATGACATGTCACATTTGAAGGGCCCCTGGCATGCTAAGATAGCAGAAACCCCCCACAAGTGACCTCATTTTTGAAATTACAACACTTGACAAATTCATCTAAGGGTGCAGTGAGCATTTTTCCCCCTCAGGCGATTCACAGAAAATATATAATATTGGGCTGAATAAATTAAAATTTCCAATTTTTTTCAATAAAATGTTGATTTGGCCCTAAGCTTTTGATTTTCAAAAAGGTAGCAGGAAAAAAAAAGACTGTACAATTTGCTATGCACTGTTTTCGGAGTTGGCTAATACCCCATATGTGGTTGAAAGCTACTTTTGAGGCACAGTGCAGAGCCCAGAAGGAAAGGAGCACCGTATTGCTGTGAAGATTTTGCTGGAATGATTTGAGGGTGCGATAACACATTGGCAGAAACCCTATAATTGACCCCATTTTACAAAATTCACTTTTCAATGAATTCATCTAGGAGTGCAGTGATCATATTGACACCACAGGTGTATCACAGAATTTTATGTACTCTTAAAACAGATAGACACTGCTGAATTATAGACAAGAGACAGTCCACAGTGTCATCTTCAGCCTCATTATAGTTAATGTTTCATCGGGAGTTCCATCTGAATTATGTACTTCAGAGATTTCCATGTAAACCTCTGTATAAACATTCAATGTAAAGTACAGGATAAATTTGAGCCGAGCCTCATGGTGGCATTACACGCAAGGATATCCTGAACGATATCCTTAGCAAAGTCACATGACAGACATCGTACGAACGATATAGAACTATCGTTCGTGCGTTGTCACACACAAGGATATGGTTAACGATATCCATCTTGGCAGCGCAGCAGTTGAATAGGAGATCAAGAACTGAACGATAAATTAAAGCAGCAGGAATAGGAGATTTTTGAATGAGATCGTTCTTAAAGGTGTCACACCGAACGATGTCGCTTCTTCGAGCTGCGTTAATTGGACGACGAATGATAGATTTGAGTCAGGATCTCAAATCTAGGATAACCGATTGAACGATTTTTTCATCATATATCGTTGGTTTACACGCAACAACGCACAAACGATATCTTTTAACAATCACAAATCTGTGACGTTTCAAGGATATCGTTCAGGATATCCTTGCGTGTAAACCCACCATTACTGCGATCTTTGGGGACAGAAAATACATATCAATGGCAGGTCAAGAATTTATAATACTTACTTTTTTGCCATATTCTTTGCGGTATAAAAAGACTGTTTAATTCTTTGGGTCAGTGCACTTACAGCATTATCAGATTTATATCGGGTTTTTATGCTTGGCTTCTATAAAACACTAAAACAACTCTAAAAACGTTTTTGCATCATCATATTTTGAGAGAAATTTTCTTTCATTTCTTCTACCAACAGTCATGTGAGGGCTTTTTTTTGTAGGCTGAGTTAATATTTTTCTTGGTACCATTTTTGACTTACAATTTTTGGGAGGCAGAATGAACAAAAACCAGCAATTCATAATTTTTTTTTCTGTAATATCATTCTAGATTTGGTAAAAGTGATAAATGTACTGACTTGAGAACAATACATTCTATGTTTTTTATGTTTTGCATCCTTCACACAATAAAAAGAATTTTATAGAAAACAAAGTTGATCACTATTTTCTGACAGCTATAGCTTTTATTTTCCCGCTGACCAAGCTGTATGGCAATTTGTTTTTTTTGGGGGGACGAGATGACCTGTTCAGGGATAACTTATGAATTTACATTTGACTTTTTCAATTGCACATTTAATCAACATTTTTTTCTGTAGCTTGATGACAAAGCCCAATTTTCGCATGTTTTAAATTTTTTTTACTGAAGGATTTAACTGGTGCGACAGATTTATAGATTAAGTCATGCAGCAATATCAAATGTGTACTTTTTTTTTTTTTTTTTTTAGAAAAATTGGAACCCGACTCAGCAGGACTAGATTTTTCTTTACTTTCTTCTGAAAATAAAAAAGTAAAGTGCATACAAAAGAAAAATTTACATGGTCAACATGACTCAGTTGACACATTTTGACTGCACTAAGCAGTCTTACTCATAACATGTCATGAGTAAGACTGCTTAGTGTAGTCAAAACGCGTCGACTGGGTCATGTCGACCATGTAAATCTTTCTTTTGTATGCACTTTACTTTCTTTTAAGCAAAGAAAAGAAAAATCCAGTCCTGTTGAGGCGCGCTCCAATTTCTAATATCCTTGAGTGAGCGAGGCGGTTCTGAGCTCCAGGTAGATAGCATAGAGCAGTGATGGCGAACTCTAGCCTCGAGTGCACCACAGTGCAGGTTTTCAGGTTTCCTCACATTGCACAGAGTTGGAATCAACTGTGCAGGTGATTATATTATCACTGTGCAATATAGGAAATCTGAAACCTGCACTGTTGTGGACTCAGGCCTGAGTTCGCATCACTGCATAGAGCACTGGGTGAGCTGGAATCAAGTTTCTACTTTTTTTTTATTTTATTATTGCATAATTTTTGTCTCTTTTTTGTTTATTTTGTGTTTTACATACTTACATTTTTTTAAAACTATAATGCATTGCACTGTACACACATCACAATACATTACCACCTGTTGGTGAGCAAAACATCTCTTGGAACATGCTCCTGACAGTCTCACAGGTCACCATAGCTGCCATAGCTGACAGATGAGGTCATTATTTGACATCATGCTGTAATTTTAATCATCAGGTCCCATGACCGCATCTTGGGGTCCCAATCAGGTGAGAAAGAGAACCCCTTCAATCTTTCAAACTCCTAAATCATAATATTGCTATTGATTGCAGCATTTAGAGGGTTAAACAGCCAGAGGCAATTTGGGTACCGGCCATGACTTAAAGGGAACCAGTCAAGTGCAAAAACACTACTAACCTGCAGATATGGGACTAATCTGCAGGGCCATTGTGTCTGGAATCTGTTAGGTGCCTGCACATTAAACTGCTCTGCTGGGAGGAAATAAACTTTAATCTTCCTGGCAACATTCGAGCTTCAGTCATGGGGCTGGCATGGGTTCAGTCACTGCTTTGTATGGAAATTGGTGGCTGTAACCACGCCCCTGGCACTGTCAGTTTCTTCTAAAGCTGAACGGCTCTCAGTCAGTGCGGGGGGGGAGCATGGTTGCATCCATTACTCTCACTATACAAAACTGTAACTGAACACTATCAGATTAAAATTAATTCCTCCTGACAGTGGGATTTAATGTGCAGGGGCCAAGTGGGTCCAGAATGCTATTAAACTGCAGATTTACCCGATATTGGCAGGTTAATAGCATTTTTGCACTTGACAAGTTGCCTTTAAAGTCAAGCTTTCGGCTGTCACAATCAGGGCCGATGATCGCAGCCTCTAATACCATAATCAATAGAGATCATGTGGCGCCTCTGTGGGTCCAGTCACCACAGAGGTACTGCACCTTAGCCAGAGGTATGATACCCCCAGATCAGGAAAGGAGGGGGCACTACCCGGTACCCACACACACCTGCACTCAACACTAGCCACTTCTGTGCAGGAAAATGGAGGGAGCCGAGTACCCCATCCCCAGCTGGAGAGAGTGGCTTAGATTGGGAGTTGGGTAGACTAGAAGAAAAAGAGGGAGCTTTAGAAAGAAGTGTGGGAGTAGAGTGGGACACTGACAGTTTAAAAGAGGAGAAACATCTAGAAAGTCAGGCAGGCAGTCAGATGAAGACCAGGGGACTGAAGCTGGAGGAGCTCCTCCCAGTAAGGTGGGAGCCATGCAGGAGCTCCAGAGACAAGCAGGGGTCCCAGGGACACAGGAAGTAAGAAATCTACCTGTGGGGCTCGCATCCATTGCCAGTTGCAGGCAAGTGGAGGGACCAGGGCCACACAAGGTACCGGGCCCAGACTAGCTGAGAAGCTACTGGACTCAGCTAATAACCCGGAGGCGACTGTGACTTCAGGTATAGCTGCCAAAATCCACACTTAATTGCTGAGAAGGTGGCCGCATAGGGCCAAGGGACTCAAAGGAGATTGCCCGTGAAGGTCCGAGGCCACTGGATTGGGACACTGAGTGTGAGGTGCTGGGCAGGAGGAAGCAAGCCAGCAGAGGGAAGACATGTAAGACAAAACAGAGGGCGCAATGACTGGTACCCGGTGGTCCAATGGGGACAAATTAGGTGGTGGGGGTGTATTAGCTTCTCACCTGTTTTTGTTGTGCTCGCCTAGTAATGGAGCAAGCCTGTGATAGATGTGGGGCTGCTGCAAGGAACTCCTCCATCTCCGCTTCCTCCCCGCGGTCACGTGATGCAGGAGGGCCGGTCAGCTAACACCGCGTCAGCGAATATGTCACGACAGGTCCTTGATGGGGAATCACGGCTTCCTGCGCAGTATGCAGCTCCACACAATCACCAGGAGGGGAGGAACAACCATAGAAATAAAATTTTGTAATTAAAGAAGCGCTGTGCGAAGGGAAGCCACTGACAGGGGGATGAATTACTTAGTATCTCTTTATTCAACAACGCGTTACGACGGCAGATTGCCGTCTTCCTCAGGTGGGGGGAGATGACCAGTGAGGTATATAAAAGGGGTACCGGTCAATACCATCAATCTACCTCGAAGCGGCTGGATCCCTGGTTTTGGAGGACACAGCACCCGGCTGGTTGTTGAAACCAAGAACTGTGAGTAAACTGTGGAAATTGCACCCTGCTGTGTCCTCAAATTATTTACTTCATCACCTGCCCTGCACTAGATTGATAACATCTGCTAATTGACTTTATAACTGCCCTGGGGCCACGCTCTACCCGTGGTGAGCGATAACTCTGCTGCGCCACCAACCGCCCTAGTGGATCTGTACCGCAGCATTGGCCATCCATCTAATTGCCGAGAACCAAGGGTGGCATCTCTATTTTATTCCTCATATAAATTTAACCCCCATTTCAAATTTGGGACCACCGGGACTACGAAGCCGGGTGAGCCACTCTCACATCC
Organism: Allobates femoralis; assembly: GCA_033576535.1. Classification (NCBI taxonomy): domain Eukaryota; kingdom Metazoa; phylum Chordata; class Amphibia; order Anura; family Aromobatidae; genus Allobates; species Allobates femoralis. Next base: position 100,865,871 of record JARQOC010000005.1, on the reverse strand, counting down.
CCAAGAACTGAAGGCCAGGTTCCAAGTTTCCCACTGCCCTGGTGGGTGATCCAATCACAGCATTTAAAGCTTGAGAGAGGGAGGGGACTCCCTCTCTAAAACGATTGGAACCCCACAACGCAATCATGGGAGCCCGATTCTAGCCATGACAATAGGAGGTTAAATATTCACCATGTAATTTGTTAGCTATGGAGTCCTGTTAGACCAGACCAGGTTACTAGCATTTTTGCATGACATACAGGTGCATCTCAATAATATCAAAAAGTTAATTTATTTCAGAAATTAAATACAAAAGTGTAATGCATATATGATATAGTCATTACAAACAGAGTGATCTATTTCAACTATTTCTGTAAATGTTGATTTTTATGGCTTACAGCTAATGAAATCCCAAAGGTCATTATCTCAAAATTAAAGTAGGATGGACAAAGGCTTAAAATCCACGCTGGCATGTTCCACGAAACTTCAAAGTGTGAATAGAATATTAATTTATTAATCCACGCATTTCAGGGCTCCCTGAAACCTACTCTGTATCCAACACTCTGGGGACTGCAGCAGTCGTGATATGCTTTTATAGTGGTTGTGACTCACAACCACACATGGTGAAGCCTCTGATACCTATTTAGGTCATATTTTATCTCTCAGACCCTTCATCCTCCCTACTTCGATTTTCTGAGATAAATTAGGTTCTTGATGATATTCTAATTTATTGAGATGCTCCTGTAGTTTCCCTTTAAATGGATTTCCTGGCGGTTATCGCGAGTTCAAGTCTTCTGTACCTGTAAGATCCCAGAACATTCTGGGACGTCACTTTGAGGAAACGCGCTGTAATATTGGATGTACAGGTATGTCCAATATCGGGAAGGGGTTAAGCTGATCGCACCATATCCAGCTCAGTATCTCTCAACAAACAGCTGGCATTAGCTTGCAGAAAATTCATAATGCACATTTTCCCAGGCGCAGATGCTTGGCAAAATGTAAATAATGATTTATCAGATAAACAACTGAAACTTCCAAATTTGATGCCTTTAAGTTGGTCGATGAGAGAATCCTAAAGAGGCATAAAATTAGAGTTCGTGTTGAAGGAAAAACTGTTTAAAAACAGAAAAATAGATTAAACCGGGACCAACAAATCTGGTTGGAGATCCTATTTTCACATTTTAAAAAAATGAAATCTGCAATGATATCTCTAAAATTATCTGTAATGCCTATATATAATACTGACAAAATTGTTTTGTTAGCTGTTGGTACAGATTAATGCATCACATTAAGACAAGTATTTGATTTTTACATCTATTAGGTTTGAAAGTGAATCTTTAAAGAGTAAGATATTTTAATTCTTTTTTTTTTTTTTTATAAATCAATAGTTTTTATTTATTATTTATCAGCCTTCAGCTTGATCTCTATTCATGCCAACTTGATGGATAAACACTCTGTAGGAAGATCGATCTTCTGCAACCCAGATAGGTCCACCAGGTCTTCTCCACCGTTATCTTGACAGTATCAAGCCATTAGGTTGCTGGTCTTCCTTTTCTCCTTGCACCTTCTATTCTTCCTACCATAACGTCCTTCTCTAGTGATTATTCTCCTTGTATGATATGTCAATAGAACACATGAAAAGAAGATACTTTACAATATATCCTGTCAAATAAACCTGTTTCTTTCCTCCAGGACTGATCTTTCACTGTGTAAATTCTCTATTCAGTGGTAAACTTTGTATTGAGTGAAGACAGAATTTCCTATTGCTGAGATAGGAAATGGCATTTTGTGCTTATAAATATTTATGGAGAGAGGAGGATGAGGAAAGAGGAGCTGGAGGCAGTCAAGAACATTCTGCTACAAGTGCTCCTGAAATGACAGCTACATTTTAATCTTTTAAGACTGAAATTGGTTTGGCGCAGGTCATACTAGGCTGAATAGTTGTGTTTGTTGCAGGATGATGCACATTTGTGCTCCCCAGAATACACAACAGTTTGTATTCAAGTATAGTGAAGACAGGAGCAGGAGGGCAGTAAATCGGGTTGGAGACAAGATTAGACTGGAATGCAGGGGCCGACCTACCGCATGTGCAGCCAATGCATTGATCCAGGGCCCTGGAGGTGGAGAGGGCCCCTGCAGGTTGAAAATTAATGAGGGCAATCTGGCCTGTTGTTCGGAGCTTCAGGCTTTCTCCTTGCAATTCATTATATGCGGGGCTGCCACTAGCAATTTCGGGGCCTTTTACTGCCAACATTTTGAGGCCCCCCTGACACTCCACCGAGCGTCCAACGGACTCCTCCTCCACCCATGCTCTGCCTCCACTCAAACATGTTTATAGTGAAAAACTGGACCACCACCAAAAATTACCTCAATTTATGTGCAAAGCTTTCCCAACCAGCAATCCAGATGGTTCCTTACAATAGAGTAAAAATAAAAAAGGAAAAAACGCACAAAAAAATAGAAAAAAAGTGGACTTTATTGCCAAATGCATGGCCATGCCATTGGGCAATAAAGTACATTTTTTTCTATATTTTTGTGCTGTTTTTCCTTTTTTTACACTCTCTCTCTATTATATGTATCATATACACACACTTGAGACTGCTGTGGGCTGAATACACAATAGCTGTATAAACAGTAGAGAATACACAGCAGAGATGGCTGCTAGCTGTATACACAATAGAGATGGCTGCGGGCCGTATAAACAATGGAGACGGCTGCTGGCTATACACACAGTAGAGAATACACAGTAGAGACTGCTGCTGGCCGTATACACAGTGGAGATGGCTGTGGGACAAATGCACTATGGAGACAGCTGCTGGCTGTACACAGCACAATAGACACTGCTGCTGGCCTGGCCACATACACAATGAAGATGGCTGCAAGACCTATGCACATTGGAGACTGTTGCGAAACGTATGCACATTAGAGACTGCTGATGTATACACATTGGAGACTGTGCAGGATGTATACAATGTATAGAATAGGCTAGCCCCTTCTGTAATGGGTCAGCACTGACCACAGTGGGCTAGCCCTGTCTATAATAGGAGGCTAAGCTCCTTCTGTAATGTGCCAAGCCAGGAGAAATGAGGAAGCAGCTGGGTCAACGTAACTTGCATGCATGGTGCATTGGTCTGATGTTACAGGGGCTGCTAAGATTTGTAGTCCTGCAGTACATGCATAATGCATGTAAAGCAGGACTACAAATCCCAGCTGGGATTTGTAGTCCTGCAGTACATGTATTGGTCTGATGTTACAGGGGCTGCTGGGATTTTTGTCCTGCTCTGCCCCTGTACAGGAAGGTCACAGCCCGGGCACAGAGAAGACATAGAGCAGGGTACAGAGGAGGTGCAGAGACAAAGAGCAGGATCGGACTGATACAGCCTTGGGCCCAGGCAGCAACTATTATGCGGGTGTGCTCTCCAGGTGTGAAGAGAGGGCACACTCATTCACCTCCTTGCCGTAGTCCCGGACTTGTCCGCCCGGTGTCTGCTCCTGCTCGGCTCCTGGTGGCTGCCAGAGGAGTCCTCGGCCACACTCCAGGGCTTCTCCCCGCACAAAGAACAAGTGCTCTGCCCCATCCCCTGCTGGTAGGGGTGCCAGAGTCTGAGGGCACATCTGCAGGACTGGTCTGGAGCTGTCAGGGAGTAGTTGTGGCCTGCGGCAACGAGTGCCGCCATGTTCTTTGTGGCCGGCTGCATTTACTAACTGTGCAGCCAATCGGTAGAAGTTCAGACTTCAACAAAATGGCCATGGCCAAATGGAGATGTGTGGCCACTGTGTAGAAGTCTCAACCTCTACCGACCGGCTGCACAGTTAGTAACATAGTAACATAGTTTTTAAGGTTGAAGGAAGACTTTAAGTCCATCTAGTTCAACCCATAGCCTAACATGTTGATCCAGAGGAAGGCAAAAAAAACCCCCATGTGGCAACACTAATCTCCACATTGGGGGAAAAAATTCCTTCCTGACTCCAGATACGGCAATCAGACTAATTCCCTGGATCAACGCCCTATCAAAGAATCTAGTATATATAACTGGTAATATTATAGTTTTCAAGAAAGGCATCCAGGCCCTTCTTAAATGTTAGTAGTGACTCACTCATTACAACATCATGTGGCAGAGAGTTCCATAGTCTCACTGCTCTTACAGTAAAGAATCCGCGTCTGTGATTATGATTAAACCTTCTTCCCTCCAGACGTAGAGGATGCCCCCTTGTCCCAGTCTCAGGCCTAAGAGTAAAGAGATCATTAGAAAGGTCTCTGTACTGCCCCTCATATATTTATACATTATTATAAGATCACCCCTAAGCCTTCGTTTTTCCAAGCTAAATAACCCCAAGTTTAATAACCTGTCTTGGTATTGCAGACCCCTTAGTCCTCTAATAACTTTTGTCGCTCTTCTCTGGACCCGCTCTAGTTCAGCTATGTCTTTCTTATACACCGGAGACCAGAATTGTACACAGTATTCTAAGTGTGGTCGCACTAGTGACTTGTATAGAGGTAAAATTATGTTCTCCTCATGAGCATCTATGCCTCTTTTAATACATCCCATTATTTTATTTGCCTTTGCAGCAGCTGCCTGACACTGGCCACTAAATGTGAGTTTGTCATCTACCCATACACCCAGGTCTTTTTCAGTGACAGTTTTGCCCAGTGTTTTACAATTAAGCACATAATTATACCTTTTGTTTCCTCTGCCCAAGTGCATGACTTTACATTTATCCCCATTAAAGCGCATTTGCCATTTAGCAGCCCAAGCTTCTAGTTTACATAAATCCTCCTGTAATATAAAATTGTCCTCCTCTGTATTGATTACCCTGCAGAGTTTAGTGTCATCTGCAAATATTGAGATTCTACTCTGTATGCCCCCTACAAGGTCATTAATAAATATATTAAATAGAAGCGGGCCCAACACTGACCCCTGTGGTACCCCACTGTTAACTGTGACCCATTCTGAGTGTGTTCCATTAATAACCACCCTTTGTTTCCTATCACTAAGCCAGTTCTTAACCCACTTACACATATTTTCCCCTATCCTCATTGCCCTCATTTTATGTATCAACCTTTTGTGTGGCACCGTATCAAAAGCTTTTGAAAAGTCCATATACACCACATCCACTGCATTTCCTTGGTCCAGTCCAGAACTTACTTCTTCATAGAAGCTTATTAGATTAGTTTGACAGGAACGGTCCCTCGTAAAACCATGTTGATAATGGGTCATGAGGTTATTTTTCTTCAGATACTCCAGTATAGCATCTCTTATAAAACCCTCTAGGATTTTACCCACAGTAGAGGTTAAGCTTACTGGCCTATAATTTCCAAGTTCAGTTTTTGTCCCCTTTTTGAATATTGGCACCACATTTGCTATACGCCAGTCCTGTGGTACAGACCCTGTTATTATGGAATCTTTAAATATTAAAAATAATGGTCTATCTATGACAGTACTTAATTCCTGCAGCACTCTGGGGTGTATCCCATCTGGGCCCGGGGATTTGTCAATTTTAGTGATTTTTAGACGATGCCGTACTTGCTCTTGGGTTAAGCAGGTGACGTTTAATTGAGAATTTTTGTTATCACTGATCATATTGTCTGTCATGGAATTTTCTTGTGTAAATACTGTTGAAAAAAAGTCATTTAGCATATTTGCTTTTTCCTCATCCTCATCCACCATTTCACCCAGACTATTTTTAAAGGGGCCAACACCATCATTTTTTAGTTTCTTACTATTTATGTAGTTAAAAAATATTTTGGGATTCTTTTTACTTTCTCTGGCAATGAGTCTCTCTGTCTCAATCTTTGCTGCCTTGATTTGCTTTTTACAAATGTTATTTAATTTTCTGTATTTATTTAATGCTTCATCACTACCTACTTGCTTTAATTCCCTAAATGCTTTCTTTTTGTCACATATTGCACTTCTTACCGCTTTATTTAGCCATAGTGGTTTCCTCCTATTTCTAGCATGCTTATTCCCATAGGGTATATATTGTGCACAGGTCCTATTCAGGATGCTAATAAACATCTCCCATTTGTGTTGTGTACTTTTATGTCTCAGGACATCGTCCCAGTTTATTGCACTAAGATCATCTCTCAACCGTTGGAAATTTGCCTTCCTGAAGTTTAGTGTCCTTGTGGCCCCTCTACTACACGTCTTAGTAAAGGATACTTGAAAGCATATTAAGTTATGATCACTATTACCCAAGTGACCTCCAACCCGTATATTTGATATGCGGTCTGGCCTGTTGGTTAATATTAGGTCCAGCAGTGCCCCCCTTCTTGTTGGGTCCTGAACCAGTTGTGAAAGGTAATTGTCTCTTATAGTTTTCAAAAACTTATTACCTTTGCTGGAACTGCAGGTTTCTGATCCCCAATGTATTTCAGGGTAGTTGAAGTCCCCCATAATAATGACTTCTCCCTGAGTCGCTGCTTCATCTATTTGCTTTATGAGGATATTCTCCTCCACTTCCATTATTGTTGGGGACTTATAACAAACCCCTATCAGTAATTTATTATTTTTTCCCCCTCCCCTTATCTCCACCCACAGAGACTCTACATTTCCATTAGATTCACCTATATTATCACGCAGGATGGGTTTTAAGGATGATTTTACGTATAAACATACACCTCCTCCTCGCCTATTTGTACGGTCATTTCTGAACAGACAATAGCCCTGTAAATTAACAGCCCAGTCATGGCTCTCATCCAGCCAAGTCTCCGAAATCCCCACAATGTCATAATTATTTTCCAACAAAATCAATTCTAATTCCTCCATTTTGTTGGTGAGGCTTCTGGCATTAGTGAACATGCACTTTATGCATCTCTCTTTACCTCTATTCCTTCCTACTAGATTGACTGTTCTAACCCCACCCCCCATGCCACCCCCAATTTTATTACTTGTGCCCAGGTTACTGTTTACACTATCTTCCCCTCCTATACAATGAATACCCTCCCCCCCAATCCCTAGTTTAAACATTCCAACCTTCTAGCCATTTTCTCCCCCAGCACAGCTGCACCCTCCCCATTGAGGTGCAGCCCGTCCCTAGCATAGAACCTGTACACAACAGAGAAGTCGGCCCAGTTCTCCAGGAACCCAAACCCCTCCTTCCTACACCAATTCCTTAGCCACTTATTTATCTCCCTAATCTCCCTTTGCCTCTCTGGTGTGGCACGTGGTACAGGCAGTATTTCAGAGAATACTACCTTGGAGGTCCTTGCCTTAAGCTTGCAGCCTAATTCCCTGAAATCATCTTTAAGGACCTTCCACTTACCTCTAACTTTGTCATTTGTGCCAATGTGCACCATGACCGCTGGGTCCTCACCAGCCCCTCCCAGTAATCTGTCAACCCGATCAGCGATGTGCCGGACTCGAGCGCCAGGTAGGCAGCACACTGTTCGACGATCCCTGTCTTTGTGACAGATTGCCCTATCTATTCCCCTAATAATTGAGTCCCCCACTACCAGCACCTGTCTGGCCTGTCCTTCTCTCCTGTTTTCCCCCTTACTGGAGCAGCCACTCCTCTGGCTTTCAGAGGTCATGCCCTGCTGCAGCAGTGCTGTACCTGAACTCACACCCCCCTCATCTGCCAACATAGCAAATTTATTGGGGTGTGCCAGATCAGGGCTAGCCTCCCTGGCACCCTTCCCTCTACACCGCCTTCTAACTGTCACCCAGCTAGCTACCTCATGGTCCTGCAGCTCCATACTACCATCCTCCCCCACATCTATCCTATTGAGCAGCTGTTCAGTGAGCAGCAGACTCCTTTCCATATTGTCTATGGATCTCAGCGTTGTCAGTTGTTCATTTAGATCCAGTATCTGGGCTTCCAAATGTACAATGTACTCACATCTCACACAGCAGTATGCACCCTCGACCGGCTGGTCAAGGAATGCATACATGTGGCAAGATGTACACTGGATGGCATTGCCAATCATGGAGCTCATTTCCTAATGGGGATTGCACCAGACAGAAATGATAAGTAAAAAGAAATGCAAAGTATTAATTAAATACAACCAGCAATTCAGTAATTCCTCCCTTCCAAACTCCCTGAATCCAAAGTCACTGAATCACAAGGTACACACTTACTTCTGTCGCACTTGCTCTGTCACAGTAAGCTCGCGGTCACACTCGCTAGAAAATCAGATATAAAGAGGTTTTTTTTTTTTTTTTTTTTCCCTTAGCAGAAAATCAGCCTGCAGCTCAGTGTACTTCCAAAGTGAGTGCAGCAGGCTGCAAAGAACATGGCGGAGCCCACCACTCGCTGCTGCAGCTACTCCCCCGCAGCTCTGGGACCCGGTGGTGATTGATAGGAGAGGGGGGGCCCGTGAAAGACGTGGGGGGACGGGCCCAGAGGAACCTGCTCCTTGCTCCAAACGGCCACACCCCCTGGAGTCATGGCTGGGCACTCTTGCCTCTGATCCAATGGCCACGCCCCCTACAGTGAGGCCCAGGGCCCCTTACTCAGTCCCCTAATGGCAGCCCTGATTATATGGCTCTGATAGCATCCCCTCACCCCACAATTCACTGTATGGTTCTGATAACGCCCCCCACCTATAGACTGTGAGCCCTCGAGGACAGGATCACTGCCCTTCGGTACCTGTACGATTTGTTGCTATTTTTATGTTCTTGTTCTCGTCTGCCCCTACACATGTAAAGCGCCATGGAACCCCACCCCACAGTTAATTATATGGCCCTGATAGCATCCCCCCACACCACAATTCTTTGTGAGGCTATTAAGAATGTATTATGAATTGTGAGGGGAGGACACAGAACAGGGAATAACGCTGCATTCAGACTGACCATGTTTTTGATCCATTTTTTTTGCAGTGCACTGCAGAAAACGTATCACTCAAATGACACCCCAGAAAAGTCTATGGGTTTTCATTTTTGCCATTCAGACTGTGCTCTTTTAAAGCGATCCATTTTACTTTAGGAGGCTCCATTTTAGAAAAGTGCATGTCAATTTCAGTTGCATTTTTCCCATAGAAGCCCTTCAAAATGGGTAAAAAATGCAGCAGTCACAAACGGATCTTTTTTACCATTCAAACAAAACATCCAGTTTTTCTGCAGACTTTACAACAAAAATGCAGCTGAAAAACAACACACATTCTGAATGTAGCCCAAGGCTTGGGCCACATTAGTGTTGAGGCCTCCGTCATGACGGATCCGCCATAGCGCAGCATTACCGTAGTGTAACACTGCCAAAGAGTAATATAGGCTTGCAGATCCACAACGTATGCCAACAACTAGCGGTGTTCACCTGTCTGGTACAAAATAATGCCACATTTCCAATGCAGGCACTTTTGTGCCCACGTTCGCTTACGTTGTGGATATGCTAGCCCATATAACTCTATGGCAGCATTACACTACGGTAACGCTGCGTTAATGCTGCATTATGCTGGGCTATGGCGAATCCATCATAATGGAGGCCACAACGCTAATGTGGCCCTCGTTTAAGGCTATGTGCACACATTCAGGATTGGCAGAATTTTCTACTGCAAACCCTGATGTGTTGGCAGGAAGGACACTGCATAAAATTTGAGTTTTTTACTTGTGTTTTTGTTGCATATTGTTCCCTCTTGTTAGTATGGGGGAACTATAATGCAAAAAAGCTGCAAGAATTGACATCTGCAAGAATTGACATCCGCTATTGCAATGTTTGTAAAAGTTCTTTTTATCCCTGTTCTTCTGCAGCTTCTCGTTATATGAGAAGCCGCAAAAGGCGGTCTTTTCTGCATCTCCCCGCCGGCGGCGTGTTAATTATGCACGCCCATATGGGCGTGCTATACAGCACAGACTGTGCTTGTGCTGCAAGGTGGCCGTACAGGCGATAGGACGCAATTTTCGTCATATCGCCTGTACCGCCCCCTGGCAGCACAAGCACAGTCTCTGCTCTATAGCACGTCCATATGGGCGTGCATAATTAACACGCCGCCGGCAGGGAGATGCAGAAAAGACCGCCTTTTGCGGCTTCTCATATAATGAGAAGCTGCAGAACAACAGGTATAAAAAGAACTTTTACAAACATTGCAATAGCGATTTAGGGACAGAAAGGGATTGATAGAAATGGATTAGAATGGTGCAGGGACAGGTTAAAGGAGCCTGAGGGCTCATTTTTAGAGGTCAAGTTCCCTTTAACTATTGCTCTGCTGCAGCAGTAAAATGTGGTCATGCAAACAAAGATGGAACGACACCAGTTCCTGAAGAGGTATGCAACACACAGGATCGAGAAAAAATAAAATTGTCTATGAAAAATGGTATTAAACATGGATCCTATATGTTATATTTTACTGACTTGAACCCAGATATAGAACCAAAAACCTTAGTATATAATTTTATAGCCACTTTGCTTGAGGTTCTACTGTTCTAATAGCAGGTCAGAGATCTTTACAGGAACCACAATGATGTAGGAAAGGTGATTGCACAGTTCTCAGTGACTTCTATGGGTGATTGTAAAATTAAGGAAAAACCAGGGCTGTGGAGACTGTGTCCATTTTGGTGGAGTCAGAGTTGGATTTAGGGAAATTGAAGAGTCTGAGTCGAATGTTTGCTTTACTGACTTCATAGCCATCGTAGTTGAGTCTATTTTGGTGGAGTTGGAATCAGATTCAGGGAAATTGAAGAGTCTGAATTGGATTTTTGGCTAAAGCCCCGTTACACGGCATACATCGTGAACGACATCACTGATATGTCACGGGTTTGGAGGTGTGCCAGCAACATCGTTAGGACGTCGTTCGTGTGTGACTCCCAAGTTGTAACGATAAATCGTTCGGTCGCTGGTCGCAAGTTTGAGAACGTTTCCATACCTCACGATCAACAATCAGCCAACCTGGTATATCGTTGTGTTTGACACCGCAATAACGATGCCGTTTACAACTTCGCCATTCACATCAAATTAGCAGGGATTGTTCACGGGGTTTGCGAGCGATACCTGCTCACAACATCGTTGGTGAGTAGTCCACAATATCTAGACGTGTGATATCTCACCAATGATATCAAAACAATGTCTTCAACGACTGCGCGCCCACGAGATCGTTGCGGACATCGTTCCAACGTGTGCCGTGTAACGGTACCTTTAGTGACTCCACAGCCCTGGGAAAAACATCGCTGATTATGTACAAAAAAAACTGTTTAAAATAAGAATGTGAACAAAGACAGTTTTCTGATTATACTTTGCTTGACTGCAGATTGAGCAGTTGTAGAATCTCAGCCCACACATTATTATGGAAAGACCTCAATATTTCAGTGCTCAGGACATCATCTTGTATTCATCAGACTTCCTTCAAAGCATTTTAACTTTTTTCTTGTGTGGATCACCTCATTTAGATCCTGTTGCACTGAATATTCCTGAGAGAACATCCTGTTCTGCCTTCTTTAGTTTGCAGCACAATGTGAGGGAACATAAGTGTGTGTTTTGAGTGAACCTAAAGGTTAAATTTTATTACTTCCCACTGATTGTATAGCGACAGCATATTCTGCAGCACTGTTCATGGACTGTAACCACTCATCAGTCCCTGTCCACACAGGGGGCCACAGCCTAGGGCAGTGATGGCGAACCTTTACGAGACCGAGGGCCCAATCTGCAACCCAAAGCCGAATTCTTTATAGTGAAGTGCCAATACAGCAATTTAACCTAAATGACAGCATTGACCATCACAAGAGCTGCACAGGGGAGAGCCAGCAACAGCCAACTCTCTTCCCTGTACAGAGCTTGCAGTCCTGACAACCTGATAAGTTCTATTATTCTAAAAATGAATTGCTTTTAAACTTACCTTTGCAGTCTTCTCTTCCTTCAGCAGTGGTCATCCAGCTCATGTGAACTTCACACTGAATCTGAGCTGCTCCCACTGCCCTTTCCAGACACAGCAGGTGGATTGATCTGTATGGAGAAAAAAAATGGAAGAATATTAGATAGATAGGAGATGGATAGATTTTAGAATGGAACACAAGCAGATTCCACACCGAAATCCTGGTCCCTATCTTGTGCCAATGTCTTTATCCTGACCCTCTCCTTGTAGTTATATATTCCATCCTGACCCTCTCCTTGTAGTTATGTACTCCATCCTGACCCTCTCCTTGTAGTTATGTGCTCCATCCTGACCCGCTCCTCGTAGTAATGTGCTCCATCCTGATTGATAGAGATATGTTTTAGAATCATCAACTTCCACGACCTGTCCTATTTAGTTATGTACTTTATCTGACCTCTCCTTGTAGTTATTACTTCATCCTGACCTCTCCTTGTAGTTATGTACTCCATCCTGACCTCTCCTTGTAGTTATGTGCTCCATCCTGACCTCTCCTTGTAGTATGTCTCCATCCTGACCCCTCCTTGTAGTTATGTGCTCCACCCTGACCCTCTCCTTGTAATGTCTCCATCCTGATCCTCTCCTTGTAGTAATTGCTCCATCCTGACCAGTCCTTGTAGTTATGTCTTCATCCTGACCCTCTCCTTGTAGTTATGTACTCCATCCTGACCTCTCCTTGTAGTTATGTCTCCATCCTGACCCTCTCCTTGTAGTTATGTCTCCATCCTGACCTCTCCTTGTAGTTATGTGCTCCATCCTGACTCTCTCCTTGTAGTTATGTCTCCATCCTTACTCTCGCTGTGTAGTTATGTGCTCCATCTGATCCTCTCCTTGTAGTTATCTGCTCCATCCTGACACTCTCTTGTAGTTGTGCTCCATCCTGACCTTCTCCTTGTAGTAATGTCTCCATCCTTACTCTCTCCGTGTAGTTATTTGCTCTATCCTGACCCTACCTTGCAGTTATGTCCCTATCCTGACAGTAATGTCCCCATCCTGCCCCCATCTTGTAGTAATGCACCATCCTTTTTCCCTTGCAGTAATGCCCCATCCTTGTCCACTTGTAGTAATGTCCCATCATGTCCACTGCTTGTAGTGATGCCCCATCATGCCCCCTCCTTTCAAGTAATGCCCCATCATGCCCACTCTTTGCACAAATGCTGCATCATGTCCACTCACTGCAGTAATGCCCCCTCCTTGTAGTACTGCCCCATCACACCCCCTTTTTGTAGTAATGCCCCATTATGCCCTCTCCTTGCAGAAATGCTGCATCATGTCCACTCCTTGCAATATTGTCCCATTATGTCCTCTCTTTGTAGTAAAGCCCCTTTCATGCCCCCTCCTCGTAGTAAATACCCTCTCTTGCCCACTCCTTGTAATAAATGCCCCCTCATGCTTCTGCCTCATTGTAGAAAATGCCCTCTCATGCCTCATCCTTGTAATAAATGCCCTTCATTGTAGTAAAGGCACAGTCATGCCTCCCCTCTTTGTAGTAAATGGCTCCTTGTAATAATGCCACCATCATGCCCCCTCTTTGTATTAATGCCACCATCATGCCCCCTCCTGTGAATCATGCAACCATATGCCCCTCCTGTGAATAATGTCACCTCACTATTTGCCCCTCCAGTTAATGCCACCATATGCCCTCCTTTGTATTAATGCCACCATATGCCCCCTCTTTGTATTAATGCCACCCTCATGCCCCCTGTTTATAATGCCACCATATGCCCCCTCTTTGTATTAATGCCCCCTCCTGTGAATAATGCCACCATATGCCCCTCCTGTTAATGTCACCATATGCCCCTCCTGTTAATTTCACCTCACTATTTGCCCCTCCAGTTAATAATAGCACCATATGCCCCCTCCTGTTAATAATGCCACCATATGCCCTCTCCTGTTAATAACGCCACCATATGCCCTCTCCTGTTAATAATGCCACCATATGCCCCTCCTCTTTATAATGCCACCATATGCCCCCACTTTATAATGCCACCATATGCCCCCTCGTTCTAGCTTTAAAAAAAACAAAAAAAAACACACTCACCTAGTTTTCCCTCCTCCATCACTGCTCCTCTCATCGTGTCTTCTGTCCAGCCGTCACAGGACGCCGAGCGCGTAACATGACCGCGATCACATGACATCGGCCGGGCGGAGCTAGCGGAGTGTGCTCTGACACAGTTTTGAACTGCCGGCGCCATAATGCGAGGCGAGGCCGAGTGCCAGCGGAGACAGCTCTGTGTGCCCTCTCCGGCACGCGTGCCATAGGTTCGCCATCACTGGCCTGGGGATTTTGAGAGGAGATATGAGAAATTCAACCTGCACAATGAGACTCCCAGCACATTCTGCTCAGGGTTGTGCTGGTATTAAGGACCACAGTGCTAACCACTGAGACTGCCAAGTTAATAAACTACTTTTTGATTATATAGCTTAGCTTTTATGGCTGAGCAGTACTATGCTAGACCTCACAAACATGGCAGCGCTGTAGGGAATCAATGTGCGCATTTAGCTACTGTACATTGGAGATCTTGCTGGCTGGAATTTATACTTTGTTATGTGTTGACGCACATTTCATTATTTTTTCCTATTCGATCTGTACAAGAATTCCCCAGAACAACCCTCTTGTGGTATCCAAAGAAACAGCAGAAGCTTCATTCACCTGTCTTGTTGTCTTATGGTTCCATCTAATATATAAAGGTGTGTGTGTGTGTGTCCATGTCCGGGATTGGCATCTATACCGTCGCAACTACAGCCACAAAATTTTGCATAGTCACATGTATGGACTCATAGGCGTGATACGCTATGTTGTGAGGCGAAATTTTAACCCTGCGCATTCCAGTTCACCAAACAATTTTGCCCCATCTACATAATGGGGAAAAAGTGACAGTTACCAGTTGACAGTTGTGAAGGAGAGGGGCTTAATGACAGCGCCAAAGACTAACAGCATATACCAGCATATAGTCACTAAGGTGGGGCCCCAACATGAGATATTCACCACGCATGGGGACATGTATACACACCACACGCACACAAAGAGTAACAGCAAGTGTAGCCCCAACGCTAAGGTGCAGCCCCAACACTGGATACTCACCACGCACCCAAACACACACACACCACAAAGAGACTAACACAACACAGAGACAGAGACACACACACACACCCCACGGGGACACACACACACCCTATAGTGACACATGCACTCACCCCAGCGGGACACACACACCCAGGGACACACACACCACACAGACACAGATGTGCACAAATCGCCTCACAACTCGCCTCATGTGTGTGGTATCTTTAATTTCTAAAAATAAACTAAACATCTGATTAAAAACAGCCAATGTGCAACACATGTGCCATATAGGGAATTAAGACGGATGTCAGTTACATGAGCTGTCTATTAAGGTACCGTCACACGGGGAGATATCGCCGGCGATGTTGCCGGCAACCGAGGGGCGTGGCCAGGTTGCGGCGACATCGCCGGCGAACAATGTTGGGAAACCTGGCGATGTTGCTCAGGCGATTCTGCCTGATCGCCCTGTGTAACGCGGCAACCCGCAATGTTACGGGCGATTCCGCCTATCTACAACATTGCGGGTTATCGCTTGCTGGGTTGCAGGGGACCCAGCGAGCGATAGCCGCGGCAACTAGCCGGCGATATTGCCGGTAAGTTGCTCAGTGTGACATCTCACCGGCGATGTTGTCAGGGATGCGCGCTCCCCGACAACATCGCTGGCGATATGTCCCTGTGTGACGGTACCTTTATGTGTATGTGTGAGGTAACATACTGCCGGGCGGGGGGGAGGGTTTACTGTTGGCTGGAGATTTATCAGGCTGCCTATAGCAACCAATCACAGCTCCGCTTCTATTTTCCTACAGGTCATTCATATGACATATTCAAATTCTATTTTGTTGTAGCTAACAGCAGTTATTTATTAACCCGGGCGTAGCCGGGTAGTACATCTAGTACAAAATAAAACTGACTTTGTTTTTGCTTTTCTATCTAGGATCATTTATTTATTGGCCTTTAGCTTGATTTTGAGTCATGGAGACTTGATGAATCAACGCTCTTGTATGAAGCTCGATCTTAGCCTAGATAGGTCCCCCAGAGTCTTCTCCACCATTATCTCAACAGTATTAAGCCATTGGGTTGCTGGTCTTACTCTACACTTTGCACCTTCTATTCTTCCTCCTAGGATGTCAGATTAGGTGGACAACCATGTTTTTGTGCCATATCCCTTCCATTTTGGATGACAAATTATTTGCTCTGTGAGATGTGGGCTATTTTTTTTTTTTGTTTGTTTTTAATAAATTAACCTTGCTTTACTTTTCTCTACAACTTGAGCTGTCTGGTGGGTTCCTTAGTTTTCATGATGCTGTTTGATCCTTAGGCCAGCTTCACACCACAGCCAGATCTGATCCGGGGCTGTCAGGGGTGAACCTGACAGCCCTGGACCGGATCTGGACACAGAACCGGAGGGCCAATTATGCCCTCTGGTCCGGTGTCCAGCCAGATTCTTCCTATAGCAGCCACAGCTGTGGTCCTGAACTGTCAAGCAGGGGACAGTTCCGTGCTGCTGAAGTTCAGCTCGCATCCGGCTCCCGGGTGCAGTTCCGGTGCGATCCAGTGTCCTACACCCCCATGTTAGGGGGCACCGGATCACACTGGACCGGGAGGATCTGCTTTTTTCCCCCGGACACAAAAATGTTGCATGCAGCATTTTAATGTCCGGGAGAAAAATCTGAAACCTCCTGGATTCTCCTGGACAGATGGAAGCCGGATGGCAGATAGTATGCTATGGAGCAGGATGGCAGCTATGAGGCCGAAATCCGGTCCGGGGCTGTCAGGTTCACGCCTGACAGCCCCGGATTGGATTTCACTGTGGTGTGAAGCCGGCCTTAATGTTCTCAAACAAACCTGAGGCTTTCACGGAACAGCGGTTCTTATACTGAACAAATTACACATACGGTAAGTGAAATCAGTTTATTAATTAGGTGACTTCTGGAGGCAATTGATCACTCAGGATTTTATTTAGGGGGCTTTAGACTTCGGAGGCTGTATGTCACAATTTTTAGATATTTATATTTTTAAAATATTTAGAAAACCAGATATAATTTCCTTTACACTTCACAAATACTTGTTACTTTCTGTTAGCATGTCCCAAAATCCCTATAAAATGAATTTGGGTTTGTGGGTGCAATGTGAAAAAATTTAGAAAAGTTTACGGGGCATGAACAATTTTCAAGGCACTTTAATTTTTTAGTTTAAAGGCCCCTTTACACATAATGATGTCCCAGCGACACGAAGAACGATCTGATCGCCAGTGAGCTGTCACAAAGGCAGACTCACCAGCGATTAGCGAGTCCGCTGGTAACCAGGGTAAACATCGGGAAACTAAGTGCAGCGCTGTACATAGTTACCCGATGTTTACCCTGGTTACCAGCATCCCAGCGTGTACTGTGCGGCGCTGGGAGGTCGTTGATTGTTGGTCTCCTGCTGTCACACACGCCGATGCTGGCCGCCCAGAGGGAGACCAACAATCAAAAAAATGGTCCTGGCCATTTACCAATGATCAGCGTCACATGCAGCGACTTCGCTGTAACGTCACAAAACTGGTGACATTGCAATGATATTGTTAGTGATATCGTTGCGTGTAACGGGGCCTTAATGTTGGCTTTAAAAAAAATAAATCAAAATAATGCAAATGATTCATATCTATTATATAATTGCGAATGCTGCGAGTGCCCCTTTGTCGTCATGTGGATACGAACGAAGCATTGGCCGCGCAGCGGCCATTGCGAGCCGGCGAGTCGCTATGCCCGCGCAGCGGGCATGGCGAGTCGAAGCATTGGCCGCGAAGCGGCCATTGCGAGTCGCTCTAAGGCGACTCGCTATGCCCGCGCAGCGGGCATGGCGAGTCGCCTTAGCAGCGCGAAGCATTGGCCGCGAAGCGGCCATTGCGAGTCAGAGACTCGCTCTGCTAGAATCCCGATGCATTGTGCATCGGGCACCCATCTAGTTAATTTATAATTCACTTTCAAGATCATCATTGATTGTTTCACCATAATTTTGTATTTAAAAATGTTAACAAGACAAAAGATTTACAATAATATTATGCACATGGAAATATTTAAACTTTGTAGTGCTTGAAAGTGACATTCATAATTAGAGAAGGTGCTGCCATCGCTATAGATTGTTATCTACTCTTAAGGGGGTGTCACACGCGTCTGATCGCTGACGACATTGACGGCTGATTGCTGGTGAGCTGTCACACAGACAGACTCACCAGCGATCAATTGACCAGTGACATCATGGAAACGATTTAAATATCGTTTCCACGATGTCCTGCTCCCGCTGCCAGCCTGCTGGAAGCGGGAGCAGGCTGGTCTCCAAGGTAAACTGCGGGTAACTAGGCAGCGCGCGCTGCCTAGATACCCGACGTGTACCTTAGTTACCAGCCTCCTCCGCTCACCCGGTGAGCGGAGGAGGCTGGTAACTAAGGTACACAGTCGGGTATCTAGGCAGCGCGCGCTGCCTAGTTACCCGCAGTGTACCTTGGATACCAGCTCCAGCGCTTGTGAGAGGCGCTGGGAGCTGGAATATCGCTAGTCCCGGTGTCACACGCAGCGATGCTGCGTGTCCACCGGGCGACAATCGCCAGGTTTCTGAGCTGGTTCTGAAACCTGGCGATCATCAACCAGCGATTTATCGCTGGTTGATGCAGTATGTCACACGCGTCAATATCGCTGCAACGTCACGTGCAGCCGATATCGTGCAGGCGATATTGACGCGTGTGACACCCCCTTTAGGCCGGCGATACACAGATGGCTGTTGGCCGAATGATCCTTCAGCTGACAGCCACATTAGCCGACTCCAATACACTGGAGACCTTACTCGGCCAAGCACTCCTGTGTTCTCCAGGAGAGCAATGTGATTGGCAAAATCAGACATGTGCAATTGACATCTCTCCATGACCATCAGTCAGCTGGTGCCACCAAACAGATAACACTGTCAGACGAACCTGTCGATATCGGAGAGTTCAGCCGACGTTAGTTCAACATATATGGGGGCCTTTACACTTCAGTACTGTGCAGCCTACGGGATTGAAGTGATTCATCCAAAGATCTGTCAATCATCCAGATATTGTATCTTGGTGTGTCTTCTGTTTTTAAGCCCAGAGGCATGTGAAGGAGAACATTGTAGCCCAATACCAACATAATCCACATTACATAAAGTTAAAGAAACAGTCAAAGCCAGTTTAACACATGAACTGATGTGGTTTTACTGCATTTGGCCATAATACACTGTCCTGCAACAAGACATACAAGAGTCAAACATAAACCTTTTGTTATATACGACATGTCTATCCAGCCATATTAAATCTCTCTGCTCATCATTACATGCTTGTCTTTGTTGGGCTAGCTGATGTTGGGAGCGCAGAATGCAGGTATTAAAAACACTCAGTTGATGTAACTGTGAGTCATTACAACACAATGGGTGTAAATGTTTTTCACACGACAGCGTGTAGGGCAGGCTAAAGGACAAATAAAATAGTTAACTTTGAAAAGAAACTTTTTTGTTTTTCTAGTTACAGGGCGGGTGGTACCTAAACGGTGGACTCCGGGGCACACTGTGACTTAATGCTACAAACATCAGCTCATGTATTTTAAGCAAATGTTGGTCATGATTTGATTGATTTTTTATTTTTTGCGTTAGTTCGGATCTTCTTGCTAAATGCCGTAAATGTATTTCTGACTGCGCTTTGCTTTTGAAAAAAGATAAGCAGTGAATATATATGAAGACAACAACTACGACTCTCACAAGCACTAAGCACTGTCATTGGTTAAGTCTTAAAATATCAAAGCGGTTACTAAAACAAACAAAAAATTATGATTATATCGGTAAAACAACACTAAAACGCTAACCAATGTGGTTTTCTTAACCTTAATTTTCCTTTTTTTTCTTAAATGTTTAGCTGGTTAAAGTTAAATTTTATTTCTCTTAACACTTCTGCTAATAAACTAAGTTGAAGCACTGGTGAGATCAGATTTCCGTTGTCTCAAAGCAATTAAATTAAAGATGTGGTCTCAAATTGCAGGGGAAGTGCTTTACGCTAATATATCCCCCTCTTAATATAAACAGTACTGTGTATTATCTCTTGCTTTAGGATAGTGTTGTCTTCACATAAGACTTGTTTAATGGTATTAGTGATTCGTTTCCTTGTACACGTACACCCTATTGCGTGTTGACAGGTTTATAAGGATGCAGCGGCCGCCGCGGAGCTCCTAGACGACGGCCTTTGAATCCTTGCAGTCCTGAGCGCTGGTGCCTGAGTTAGCCTGCGTATTGTCTCCTTTCTCTCCACGGTGCTTGGCTTGTCTGAAAGATTAATACATTAACAAGAGGCTTTAGGGTCCAGGGCTGTACATCTCAAGACATGTTTATTAGCTGATGGCACAGAAGACTCAGAGGTCAACCCAAGGGGTGACATTTTGAAAGGAAACAACAATATTTATGTTCAGATAGCATGATGATGAGATCATGTGGAGACCTCTCTGATGGAATTACTCTTGATATCAGGAGACAAACCTGTCTATTGCAATATTCTACCTAGTAATATTTCATTTTTATGGCAATGTATGCCTATAGGTATTTGTTCTGAGAATCAGAATATAAGACAGGACATTCTGAGATGGAATCATCATTAAATATTAACCATAGAATCATAAACAATATATTCAAGTTGCCCTCCTTTGTGACGTTATTGAAAAAAACATTTCTTAGTTACACCTGCTTATGGGAAGCTGGATGACTACCAATATGGCCACCCTTACAACACATTAGTGGAAAAGCTTTCTTGCTATATATATAATTTAATAAAAAGGGTTTCATTTGTAAATTCAATATTTGATGGCAGATTTTAATTCTCACTATACTTTGGGGTGTCAAGTATGATTGTAACTGTTAATGTTCAAGCTCATCAAGAACTGACCTGGAGGATGAGGATTGCCATGATATTTAGGAGGGATGTAGAATTAGAAAAACATGGCTACATTCTACCAAAAAAAGCTCCCCAACTGTCCACAGAATGCGTCTGGTATTGCAGCTTAGGTGGATACAATGCAATAGAGCTCAACTGTGACACCCCACACAAACCCTGGAGAGAGTGTGTTCTTGATGAAACATTTTCAAAGGATTTGCACATAATTTTTTGCTCACGAAATACAAAGTTGAGCAACTTTTTAAATTAGTCTTCATGAAAAAATAATATGCTTCTAAAGATGCTGTGCAAATCATTTAGGTAACTGCTTTTGTAAAAATGTATGACCCTCACAGTTGCTACTCCTGATGGCTCTCGGCACACCGCCTCTCTCTTCTCTCAGCGTTTAAGATGACAGCAGCCCTTCCCGCTGATTGTACACAGATTTTGACAAACAGGGGAGGGAAAAAAGTATCTAACGGAGGTAACAGACAGTGGTACCATAGATACACATGACCTCACACCCAACCTACATAACTGGGAGAGATATGCACAACAAAATCCAAATGGAGCAAGCTGAAAACTACCCATCAAAGATGCTAGTCTCCTGATAATAGCGGTTTCTGTCCAAAACATTGGGTGTTGCCACTTCCCCACCATGCCCCCTGTTCTCAGACATAAGCAGCTATTATCAGGGGGCTGGTTGTTACCAACAGCATGGAGCAGGCCACGGCCCTAATGTGTGATGTAATGTTTCAGAGCAGAGGGGAGGGGGAGCAACAAGGAGCAGCTCCTGACAGACTGAATTACAGGTATTGGAAGGATAACAGAATTGCACTGTGCATCTCATCTTTATACTTTATGAGGGCAGGGGCAGTACTCCTTTAAGAATTGAATGGTGCATTATGACACACACTATATCTAAAAATATTTTTCCATAGCATTTAAAATCTTGCACAATTCATATACAGTGGTATTTGGATTTGTGCTGGAGGATGGATGATTCATTTATTAGACTCCTAGTCAACCAACATCTCAAATATAATATATTTCTGCACATTTTATATATTACAGGGTGCAGTTAGTCCCATCAATGGTGACCTTGTAAGCTAGGGGTCTGTACCTCTCTGGTGCACTGGGTGCTGGGGCAGGCCACTTAATCTACTAATAGGGGTGTGTAATAGGCTGTTGGTCAGGCACTCGGCTTCACACGTGACTTGTGCCCTATCCAAGCTTCAACTGCGTACAATTCCTAATACTGGCCAATGCCCCACCCTACTCCCCTCCATGAGCTGGTAGGGTGAGAGTGGTTGTTTTGTCAGTGATTGTCACCTGTGTTACCTCCTTTATTATGGAGGTCCACTGTATCCAGTCTGTGCATTTGTTTCTATGACCTTAGATGGTAAATACCATCACCTTTTTGCTATGTTTTAATTGAATTATTTGGGAATTTTTGTAAAAAACTTCCATATATTTCTTTGGCTATGCTTATTTTGCTAAATTCAACTACAATAAATATATTAAACCACTATATACAATAAAATATGAAGACTCAAGTAAAAATACTTACTCAAATGGTCCGTTTTCTTTCAGGAGAGCGCCTTCCACGGAATCTAGTCCTTGTTCTGAAAATTGTTTCAAGGCACTTAAAGCTGCCTGTAGACCACACAAAAAGAGATGTGAATTAGGTTTTATACTTTAGGTGAATGCGGTGAGCTTAGCAACATGTGGAAATAAGAGAAGTGTTAATGGAAATTAAAAAATACATTGCACGTAACATACCGGTACATAGATATTCGTAGCAAAGGTCTTTCTTAGCCATTAGTATAACAATTTGTCTCAATCTATATTCTTCTGTAATAACTCTATGCTACAGTATATGTTAGCTGTCATTGACGAATTCACTTATCCAAGCAATGCTGTGTGAAGACCACCAGGTCTCTAGAGAATGCTAGATTTTAAGAAGGGTGAACCACAATGATCTGCTCCAACAACATAAAGCAAACATGATGTCCTACTGACTATACCCTTAAGTCCCTGTCACATGTGTCAATATCACTAGCGACATTGCCGAAAAGTGACGCATCAGCGATATCGCAAGTGCGTCGTGCTGTGTGACAGTGCGACGCAACTGCAATTTATCGCTGGTCGCAGGTTGACAGGTTTACGAGGATGAACGTAAACCTGTCAATCTGCAACCAGCGATTAGGCTGGATCGCGCCGTCTGACACTGCAATAGCGATGTTGGCGGCGATCCAGTCTATACCACAGCATTGCTGCGGATCGCTCGCTGGGTTGATCCCACCCAAGCCCAGTGAGCGATGGCTCCGCCCGCATCGCTGCGGCGTCACCGGCAACATCCTGCCGTGTGACAGCTAGCCTGCGATGTCGGAAGCGAGCGCGCACTCGCGCATCGTTTCCGACATCGCAGCCTTGGTTGACACGTGTGACAGGGCCTTTAGATTTGTGCCACTGATTTGGTGCGGAAGATCGACACTAGGATAATACCATATTTTTCCGTACTGCTGCCAAAAATCTTCGGGAAATTTTTTATTACATGTGAATAGGGTTGCGACCACATTCACATGCAATTGGATGGGAATGGTTTACCAATGGGGCCTAGATAATGGAGTATACAGCCTCTTGAAACTAAAGTCTGGTACTTCACACGAGTATCAATATACATCCATTTTTCTCTACTCAATCAAGATCTGCATCTTTTTATTATCTATATGAGCATTTTAAGAATCATTTAATACTTTAAAGTTCTTATTCTTTCTATGCATCTCTCTCCAAATAAACCCCATTTTACCTACTTACCTTTAGTTACCTACATCTCATATTCTTACTCATCTCCCTCATATCTATTTTTAAATCTAATCCATCTAGAAAGAAAATATGAAACATCTTTTACAAATACAACTTCAATACATCTGTAACGGAAATTTATTTGTAAAACTATTATTATATTATTCTCCTAAGACTATGAACAATCTTAAATATTATGTTTCATACCTTTTTTGCCATCTGCAATTACTTCAAAATTTTTAGACCCATGTTGTCTGCCCACACCCATTAATGTCATTCTCCACCCCGATTATGTCATCCGCCACCCATCCCATTACATTCTAAGTCCCTAAAGTGACAAAGAAAGCAACGGCACAAGAAAATGGGTTTTAAGGAATAACTGGAAAATAGTGATGAGGAGAACCAGTTTATAAATTGCCTGGGGTTACACTCATCACTAAGTCAATATTTTACCCAGGGGCAGGACAAGCTTTCCTGGTGCCCTAAGTGATGGTTTCTGATGTTCCCCAGTACCCTCAGCCCCTTAAGTTCTTTATCAGCTGGACATTGCCTTAACTGGATCTCAACACCCCTTTGCAATGACTTAATCCTTACAGTTCTATTACTGAGTTTAATGGAGATTATATGTAATATTCAAATTTAACCCCCAATTCCAAAAAAGATGGGACACTGTGCAAAACAAAATAAGAATGCAATGATATGTAATCCTATAGCCAGGCTATATTTACAACATAACATAGAACACATATTGGAAGTTGAAAGTTCGATTTCTTTTTTTTGTTAAAGGGAACCTGTCACCTCCTTTGGGCATTTTAAACTGTGCCCACCAGCTTTCACATTATGTAAATAGGGTTGTGGTAACCCCTCTCTGTGCCCAGACGTGCCCCACCTACCTCAGAAAATAACTTTTCTAGAGTCCAGTGCTGGCCTCCTAAAAGGTTCGGGATGTTGCTATATGGTCCTGATGGATTATGTCCTCGCTGCCCCCCTGGCTGCAAAACCCACCCTGCACTTTTTAAAATTCCCTCCCCTCCTGTGATTGGCACTTCAGTGACAGCAGCACTCGCGCCTGCGCAGTAGATCAGGTGTCCGTGCTCCATTGAACAGTGCCAATGTCTTGTGAGATTTGTGAAGACGTCGGCACTATGCACGGACACCAGTTCCACTGTGCAGGCGCAAGTGCTGCTGTCACTCAAGCGCCGATCACAGGAGGAGAGGGAATTTTAAAAAGTGTAGGGTGGGTTTTGCAACCAGGGGGGCAGCTAAGACATAATCCATCAGGACTAAACAGCAGCCTCCCAGACATTTTAGTAGGCCAGCGCTGGATACAATAAAAGTTATTTTCTGATGTACCATATTTTTCAGATTAAAAGGGCCCTTTTGTTCCCCAAAATTTTGGGGGAAGTGATAGTGCGTTTTATAATCAAATCCACTGTAGTTGGGTGGGTCTGGAGCAGTGTCCGGGGACTGGAGGACGCTGGCTACAGCGACAGCGGGAGGTCACATGCTCCCACTCAATATGCACTGCACCAGCCGCTAACCACCTCTCAGTGCTGAACTTGTGCTGGGAGATGGGGGGGGGGCGGTGCATATTGTGTGCGCCTACTGTCACCCCTCCATTGTGCATATGCCCCCCAACGTCCTGCACTCACCCTTCCATTGTACATATGACCCCCCCACGTCCTGCGGTCAACCCCTCCATTGTACATATGCCGCCGACACCCCACCCAATAAAAAAAGCTAACTACTTGCTCTCCGGAGACCTGTGCTCACACCATCACAGCCAACTCCCCGTCTCAGTGCTGCCCGGCATCTCTCGGTCATGTGAACGGGCCCACAGCAATGACATAATCCTGTGGACCCAGTCACATGATCAAAAGATGTCGGGCAGTACAGAGATGGGGAGTGGGTAGTGATGCTGTGAGCACAGATCACCGGAGGGTAAGTAATCAGCTTTTTTTTTATTTTACTTGCTGCTTGCCAGCATGGGGACATATAAGAGTGATGGGGTGAGTGCAGGATGAGGGGCTATGTAGTATCACTGGGGGCCATAGCCAGGATGAGGGGGCAATGTACCATCACTGGGGGCTATGTACTGTCACTGTGGGCTATGTATCATTACAGGGGGCCATATCCAGCATGGGGGGGCCCACGTACTAGGATGAGGTGATATATATTCCAGGATGGGGTACAATATTAAATTGCACCACCTCCCCTCCCTGTAATAATGTAACTGAAAATTCCTGGAACAACGGAAAAAGAGAATTTTGTTTACTTACCGTAAATTCTTTTTCTCATAGCTCCTATTGTGAGACCCTTGTGTATAGCTTCCGACCTCCGGAGGACACACAAGGCATTACACCTAAAAGTGTACGGTAACTCCTCCCCTACTGCCTATACATCCCCTCCCGGGAGAATCCCATCAGTTCGGTGCACAAGCAGGAAGGAGGAAAGACCACCCGCGCCCAGACCAACAGGACTGGGAACAAAACAAACGGCCAACAGGGCCAACACGCGAGGTGAAACGACACCAGGCACGAGCAGAGAACAAAACCCCAAAAAGGCACAGGGTGGGAGCTGGGTCTCCCAATAGGAGCTATAAGAAAAAGAATTTACGGTAGGTAAACAAAATTCTCTTTTTCTTTTGCGCTCCATTGGGGGACCCAGACATTGGGATGTCCAAAAGCTATCCCAGGGCGGGAAAAGACCCAGAAGCAGGCCCATCATAAATGAGCAACCGCTGCCTGAAGGATCCGCCTGCCCACATTGGCGTCAGCCGATGCCAAAGCATGGACTTGATAACGTTTAGTAAAGGTGTGAAGGCTAGACCATGTGGCCGCCTGACACACCTGAAGAGCTGAGGCTTGATGACGCAAGGCCCACGAGGCCCCCACAGCCCTTGTGGAATGAGCCTTAATACCAGCAGGTAAAGGCAAACCAGAGGAAACATAAGCCTCCCGAATAGGAGTCTTGATCTACCTAGCCAAAGAAGACTTAGAGGCTGGGTCACCCCTCTTCTGACCCAGAGTAAGAACAAACAGGGCATCCGAATGGCGAAATGACGCCGTTCGGGAAATGTAGATCCTGAGAGCCCTGACCAGATCCAAAGTATGGAGAGACTTCTCATACTGGTGAACCGGATGCGGGCAAAAAGATGGCAGGACAATGTCCTGATTCAGGTGGAAAGGGGAAAGCACCTTAGGCAAGAACTCCGCCACAGGCCGAAGCACCACCTTATCCTGATGAAACACCAGAAAAGGAGACTGACAGGACAAGGCAGCCAACTCCAAAACTCTCCGCAAAGAAGTGATGGCAACCAAAAAGGCAACCTTCTGTGAAAGCCTGGAAAGAGAAACCTCCTTAAGAGGCTCAAAAGGCGGCTTCTGCAACGCCGCAAGGAGCAAGTTAAGATCCCATGGGTCCAAAGGACGTCTGTAGGGAGGAATGATATGACTCGCCCCCTGAACAAACGTCTTTACTTGAGGAAGCGTAGCCAAACGCTTATTAAAGAGAACCGACAGCGCCGAGATCTGCCCCTTGATGGAACTGAGCGCCAAACCCTTATCCAAACCCGACTGGAGAAAGGCCAGAAGGGTTGACAGAGAGAAAGGCCAGGGAGAATTGCCGTGGAGACGGCACCAGGAAAAGAAAATCTTCCATACTCTGCGGTAGATTCCTGCAGAAACCGGTTTCCTGGCCTGTCTCATGGTAGCAACGACGTTGGTGGAAAAACCACGGGACGTCAACAACCAGACCTCAAGCGCCACAAAGTCAGGCTCAGGGCCGAGGAATTGTGGCGGAAGAACGGACCCTGAGACAAGAGATCCGGCCGGTCCGGGAGCCTCCATGGATCCCCCACCGAGAGCCGTAACAGGTCCGGGTACCAAGCCCCCCTGGGCCAGTCCGGGGCAATGAGAAAGGCTCGCCTGCATTCCGCCCCGAACTTCCACAGGACCCTGGGTAACAGGGCCAAGGGGGGAAAGACATAGGGAAGACGAAAGCGGGACCAATCCTGTACCAGAGCATCCGTCCCTACTGCCAGGCTGTCTCGGGCGCGAGACATGGAGGCTGGAACTTGTCGATTCAGCCTGGACGCCATCAGGTCCACGTCCGGAGTTCCCCAAGTGCTGCAGATGTGCCTAAACACCTCTGGGTGAAGAGCCCATTCTCTCTCGTCGATTCCTTGCTGGCTTAAGTAGTCGGCCTCCCAATTGTCCACCCCAGGGATGTGGACAGCCGAGATGGACGCGTCGTTGTCTTCTACCCACCGAAGGATGGGCTGGACCTCTGCAAAGGCTTGATGGCTGCGAGTGCCTCCCTGGCGGTTTATGTATGCGACCGCAGTCGCGTTGTCGGATTGGATCCGAATTGGATTCCCCGACAGAAACCTCTGGAAGGCCAGGAGAGCCAGGTAGACGGCTCGAATCTCCAGGACGTTAATCTGTAAGAATGATTCCTGCGTTGTCCAGGAGCCCTGAGCCCTGTGATGCAGGAACACCGCACCCAACCCAGAAGGCTGGCGTCCGTAGTGACCACCAAGCAAGAGAGGGGTAGAAACGACCTGCCTCAGGACATCGACCTGGGCAACAGCCACCATCGGAGAGATTCCATCGTCGCGGAAGAAAGGGCAATGCACCGATCTAGAGAGGACGGATTCTTGTCCCAACTGTGCAAGATCTGCAGCTGAAGCGGATGCAGATGAAACTGCGCAAAACGGACCGCCTCGATGGTCGCCACCAACTTCCCTAAATTGTGCATCAGACGCCTGATAGGAACAGAGTCCGCCTGCAAAAGGAACCGGACCTCCTCTGCAATCGAGGACTGCTTGACGAGAGGGAGAATCACCAGAGCCGGGACAATGTGGAACTCCATGCCCAGATACAAGATCGTCTGAGTAGGGATGAGGACCGACTTCGGGGAGTAGACTATCCAGCCGAAGGTCCGAAGAAAGTCCAAAGTGGCAGAGAGACTCATCTGACACTGTTCCGCAGACGAGGCTCTGATTAACAGGTCATCCAGGTACGGAGTGACCGCGTGCCCCTGCAAATGCAGCACTGCCACCATTGCAGACATCACCTTGGTGAAGATCTTCGGAGCCGAGGAGAGGCCGAAGGGCAACACCACAAACTGGAAATGATCCTCTCCCACAGCGAACTGCAGCCATTGCTGGTGAGCAGGAGCAATGGGGATGTGGAGATAAGCATCCTTCACGTCCACCAAAGCCAGGAAGTCCCCCTGAGACAGGGACGCTATCACCGAGCGTAAGGACTCCATCCTGAGGGGCCTGACTCTCACATGTCGGTTGAGGAGCTTGAAATCCAACACTGGTCGCACCGAACCGTCCTTTTTCAGAACCGTAAAGAGGTTTGAATAAAACCCCTGAAACCGTTCCTCTGACGGGACCGGGAGCACAACTCCGCTCTGAAGCAGAGCGTCCAGCGCTCGCTGAAAAGCCGCAGCCCTCGCCGGAGGGGGCGAAGAGATGCAGAACCGAGTCGGGGGACGCGACTCCAGTTCGATCCTGAACCCATGAGAGACCACGTCCACCACCCACCGGTCCTGGAAGACCTATGAGACCTCTGGTCCTTGTCCGGACAGGAAGAGGAGGATGAGGCTGACTTGGAGGAGGGACGAAAGGAGCGAAACCTAGCATGCAGCTGACGCGGACTGGTCTTCTGCGCCTTAGATTGCGGCAAGGAGGTGGATTTCCCCCCTGTAGACTCCTTGATGAGATCGTCAAGACGTTCCCCAAATAGCCTATCTCCCGAAAACGGGAGGCCCTGGAGGAACTTTTTAGACGTAGCGTCCGCCTTCCAGTCACACAGCCACAACATCCGCCGTGCTGCCAGCGAGTTAGCCGAAGCTACCGCAGATCGGCTAGCAGATTCCATGATTGCGGATCTAGCATAGTCCGTAAACGCCTCGGCCTGAGACGTCAGAACCGCCACCTCAGGAAGACACCTTAGGGATCTCCGAAAGACAAGCTGAATTCGCTTGAAGGGCCCACACAGCCGCAAAGGCTGGAGCAAAAGAAGCACCTGTGGCCTCGAAAATGGACTTCTGCAGAAGCTCAATCTGCCTGTCCGTGGGATCCTTGAGAGAGGACCCGTCCGCCACCGACATAACGGTATTGGCGGACAACCGAGAAACCGGAGGGTCCACTCTCGGAGAAACAGACCAGCCCTTGACCACATCTGGTGGGAAAGGGTAACGGGAATCTTTCTGCTTCTTAGCAAAGCGCTTGTCAGGACAGGCCCGAGGGGCCTGAACTGTAGAGCGGAAGTTAGAATGATCCAGGAAAGATCCTCTGGACCTGACTGGAGGGAGAAACTGATAAAGTTCCTCCGAGAAGGACAAATCCACCGGCGGAGCGGGGACCGTCAAATCCAGCACAGTATTGATAGAAGACACTAAGTCGTCCACCAAAGAACCTTCGTCCAGGTCCTCGTCAGGGGCCCTGACGGAGCCTAAGTCCTTCTCCCCATCCAACAGGGAGCCCCCAGCTCGGGAGCCCGCCTGCGAGGGCGCAGGGGAAACCGCCCGACGTGGCCACTTGGGAGGTCGCGGAGACGGCTCAGAGAATCCTGAATTGTCGCCAGAGTCCAAACCTCTAGCAGAGGAGGAACCACTACGACGCTTACGGCGTGTGGCGGAGGCCCGTAAAGGAACCCTCCCATTCACCTGACAAGGACTCCCGCAAGGCTCTGGTCATAGCAGCCATAGACTGAGACACAGAGTCAGAAATGGACTGAGCAAATACAGCTGTCCAAGGCGGAGGTACCGCTGGATCCACCGGGCCAGGCGCAGACGCCAAAGACCCAGAACTGGGGGGAGCCTCGTGCACCAAGGCAGTTACTTGGACTGCCGCAGCCGGTGAAATATCAGCCTCATGCGGGGAACAAGCCAAGCAATGAGGGAAGGAGGATCCAGCAGGCAGCAGGGCCATACATGCTGTGCAAGCATGATAACGTGTCTGCACCCTAGGAGTTTTGTTCCTGAAGCTAGACATGGTGTCTCCTCAAGTGACCTCAATGAGAGAACTCAGAGGAGGGGAAGTGGAGAGTAAGTGTACCCAGGGAGGAGAATAGAGCACCACCAGAGACTGCGGTGACCAACCGGACCTTGAGTGCCCTCCAGAGACGTGCAGCCCCTGCAGCCACCGGTAAAATGCAGGGAAAGAAGCCCGCAAGATGGCTGACGGAAGTGAGAGAGGGGGCGTGGACAAGGGAGTGGCCCCATCCAACACGCGAAACCGGAGGGCAGGTCCTCTCCCCCACTGGCAAACGCCCCCAAGCTGCAAAGCAGCATCCCCCATAGAGAAAGGGGACCGGCCTGCACAGAGGCCGTCCTCCATAGGGGCGGGCACGACCCAAGGGGCGGCACCACCCCATGAAGCCCCGGCACGCCCTTAGAAGCACTAAGCCGCAAGCCGGGCCTAAATTTAGCACCGCGGCCGCCTGTCAGAGGGGGCGAGCGCGGAGCACCGCAAAAAAAACGCGGACTAGCCGCAGCAACACCTGGCCAGGATCCCAGACAGCCGGGGGAGGCAGCGCTCCCCTCCCAGATGCACAGACCAGCTGCAGAAGCAGCACGGACCCCCACAGAGTACCTCATTAGTGGTGCAGGGTCCGGTCCCTGGGGATCTCTCACACAGGCCAGCAGACACCGGGGGAGCCGTGGACTGAGTGGATGAGCCCACATTGTGGGGACCAGAAGGATCCCACTTCTCCAGAGCCCCTAAGGGGTGGAGAAGGACAAACAGCATGAGGGCTCCAGCCTGTTGTACCCCAGGGGTACCTCAACCGCCTCCGCCCGGGGGAAGAGGAAGGAGACATGCTGGGGATCAAAAGATCCTCTTTGCTTCCATCCGACACTAATCAGTGAGAGAGCATGAGTGTAGAGTGTGCCTCCTTCAACACAAAGCAAAGAACTGATGGGATTCTCCCGGGAGGGGGTGTATAGGCAGTAGGGGAGGAGTTACACTTTTAGGTGTAATGCCTTGTGTGTCCTCCGGAGGTCGGAAGCTATACACCCAATGTCTGGGTCTCCCAATGGAGCGCAAAAGAAAAGTTTTTTGCACAGCTGATCACTTCATAAACTGGGGTATATATAAGGATGAAGGACATATATACTGATCGTAAGGTGGACACTTGCATTGTATGATGGACCGCATTTAACATCCAAACATTTTTTTTTCTCTTTTCACTCACCAAATTTGGGGTGCGTCTTATAATCAGGTGGGTCTTATAAAGCGAAAAATACGGTATGTGGGGCCAGTTGGGCACATAGAGGAGTTACTAAATCCCATTGGTCTGGGATTATGTGATTTTTTTTTTTTTTTTTAAAGTACACCAGCCTTCTCAGGTCTAATAACTTTAATAGCTGAAGTATGCAAATTGGTATAGTGAAATCCGATGACCGATCTATGTGAAGTGAGAATACTTGGTGACCGTAACGACACTAAAGCCGGCGTCACACACGTCAATGTCGTCAGCGATCTGATCGCTGGCGACATTGACGGCTGATCGCTGGTGAACTAATACAGGCAGACTCACCAGTGATCATTGGACCAGCGACACTGTGGAAATGATTTAAATATCGTTTCCACGATGTCTGCAGGCTGGTATCCATGGTAAACTGTGGCTAATTAGGCAGTGCGCGCTGCCTAGATACCTAATGTATACCTTGGTTACCAGCCTTCTCCGCTCACCGGCTGGTATTCAAGGTACACAGTGGGTAACTAGGGTCCCGAGTTACCCGCTGTGTACCTTGGATAACCCCCGGTGAGCGGAGAAGGCTGGTAACCAAGGTATACATCGGGTATCTAGGCAGCGCGCACTGCCTAGTTACCCACAGTTTACCATGGATACCAGCTCCCAGCGCTTACTGAGAGGCGCTGGGAGCTGGCTGATCGCGCATCCCGTGTCACACGCAGCGATGCTGCGTGTCCACCGGGCGACCATCACCAAGTTTTCAGTCCAGTTCGAAAACCTGGCGACCATCAACCAGCGATTTATCGCTGGTTGATGAGCCCTGTCACACGAGTCAATATTGCTGCAACGTCACGTGCAGCAGCGATATTGACAGTGATATTGACGCGTGTGGCAGCCCCTTTATAAAAAAAGTAACAATACACATGCAAGTGACTATTTTCACAGGGTGATCGTGTGTGTATTTCTAGCAAAGCCAGCTCCTATTTATATAAAGCTATAGAAACCTTTTGGGTTATTTATGATATGTGACTTTTAAATAAACCATAGATGCAATTTTATATTTTATTTTCCATTACTTAGCAATATGTTAGGGGCAAATAAGGTAACAACATTCTAGAATGCAATGCAGAAACCCAGGGGAGTCATTACACAACGCTGGAGGAGTCAAACCAATGATTATGGCCTGAAACAAAACGGAGCAAGGTGCCAAAGGCACAATGGTGTCAAGAAACGCTGGGAGGGTAAAGCTTTTTAATTATATTTGATACCACTTGAATGGTGTTTGAAAAGCTGTCTCCTGCTGATGAGAAATGTTCAGCCTTGAAAACCTGAACAGCAACAAAATTCATCTGGCATTTTCCTGAGCGGAGGAAAGGTTAATAACGGATTGGCAAATGGTGGGGAATGTTTGCGCCCTCCAGTTAATTAAGGCACACGACTTCTCTGCCATTATTTACACAAATGCATAAAGGATATTTCACTCTACAAACATTTTACAATTGCATTGTGAGCTAATTCCCACAGGTTCTCAAACAGATGTTGTTTAAAATTTTTTACGTATTACTTGTTTTAGACATTTCAGCGGTGCCAAAATTCAGATGCCAGCAGGACGCTGTTTGTTTTGGCTTCACCCCGTCTTATAAATATGCAGACGTATCAGCATGAAGTCAAATTTCCTTAAGGGAATTTCATTTTTATCTCTTGCACTGTCAATCACAGATCCACTGTGCGCACACGGACCTAAATGTATGTTTAAGTGTCCGCTGGAATTCATGTTTTATAGCGCACGCTCCATATATTTTACGGTGTCACGTTGAGCCTCTAAATCACAAATAAAACAAGATTTGCAAGTTAACGCCATTAAGCCTGCTTTAGTATTGTAGAAATCTGGAGAAGATCTGCTGGAGTTTTTCAATAGGATCACTGGCTTTTGTCTGTACATGAATCTAGATGTCAAACTGTGAATCAGCCAAGGCCTCTGGGAACTAACCATATGGTATTTTTGGTTATTGTCAATATAAGGCAGGAGAAACCACCCTAACAACCAACAAATGTACAAGATGACAATTAAGGTAGAGATACTAGTCCGATCCAAAAACGTTCTGTGATGCGTCAGGTTACACTTATTTAGTAGTTTTTACACATCAGAAATCACAATGTCAAGCTTAGGGTGCTTTCACATTACGGTTTTTTTCCTGTCCGTGGGATCCGACTTTTTGTAGGACCCCACGGACAGGAACGGACACCACAGGAGGTGACCGATTCTGTGTCCAGGTCCGTGATTATCACGGATCCGGACACAGAAAGTGCTGTGCGGAGTAATTTCACTTCCACAATGTATATATACATTGCGGAAGTGAAATTTAAGTAAAATCAAGTGTTAAAAAAAAAAAAAAAAATCAATCATCACCTGTCCCGCGATCCACCACCGTCGGCATCTAGCTCCGGATGCAGAAAGGACCTGGCTGGGCGGGGCTACCCGCTCAGCGTCATCGGTCACATGACCGGTTACCACGGTAACCGGTCTTGTGACTGTGACTTCAGGCTAGGTCCTGTACATCCAGAGATGCCGACGGCGGTGGATTGTTGGACAGGTGAGGATTGATTTTTATTTTTAACACTTGATTTTACTTAAATTTCCGCAATGTATATATACATTGCGGAAGTGAAAGTAGCTGGAGAGGAGCAGTTTTGGTGTACTGAGTATGCTCAGTGCACTAAAATCGGGTCCGAGAAAACATCCAATGTTTTCTCGGACTGTGCTCCATAGGCCCCGATGTTAGGGCCACGGATCATGTCCGATCCGATTCGGTCCGATTTGATCCGCTGTGCCCAAAATCGGAGCAGTCTCCAATTTTGGGTACAGCAAAAAATCTGACCAAAACGGATCTGACAAAAATCGGATGCCACTAAGGGCAAATCCAATCCGTGCCCCTAGGCTAACATGGGGGCCAAATCGGATCCGTGGCTGTTCATTTTACAACGGACAGCCACGGATCTCAAAAAATTGTAATGTGAAAGCAGCCTTAGTCAACAGGAGAACGTGGTCATTACTTAGGCTCTGCTCTAAACTCCTTTAAAGGGAACCAGTCATGTTTTGTCACATTATGTTTTAAATGATGCAATATGCATCATTAATATGGTTTTCTAAAAACAAAATTCCACGCATTTATCTTTAAAAAAAACAACAAACGACTATATGCCTTCTCTCTAGGTAGTAGATGTTAGAATGTATGGGCTACTTCCAGGTATGATGTAATTTCTGTCACATGAGGGCACGTACGTAATACAACCTGATTTTTCCAGACACAAAACATAATGTTTATTCTAAATACATGTAGGCATGGAGTGGTTTATAATAGAAGTGGGGGGTCTGAGGGTAAGACCCCCAGATGGGAGGTGGGGGTCAAAGACCCCCTTTATAATTATACTGGATGGGAGGAAACAGTCACATCCACCAACCAAGCTGGTCATGCTCACTAACCTGAAAGGAGCCTATACATTCCAGGCTCAACCCTCTGTAGGTTTTCAGTCTAGCAGAATTAGCTTGAGGACCTGTGGTGGTGTCGTGTGTGACTAATGGGAGGAGCTAAGGTGGCCCGTTTCAAGGACATGTGAGGCCTAGCTCCAACCATTACAGTCACATAGTTGTGACATCACCACAGGTCTTTAAACCAATTCTGCTATACTGAACACCTGCAGAGAAAGCAATATATTACAATGCAGGGAGCATTACGCAACTCAAATAACATGAATAAACTTAAGTGACAGTAACCAAAACTGCCTCCCCTATGACTGAAGCCAGGTAAGTGTGTGCAGTCATCTCAGCATATAGTCTTTAAAATAAATACATTGGATTTTGTTTTTAAAACATCATGTTAGTGATGCATGCTGCATCATTTAATACGCATTGGGGGCAGTTTAATATCACAAATTGATGACTAGTTCCCTTTAAAAACCTCTGTGTGCACATAGCCTTATAAGGGGACTGTGGGGTTCACAAAGTTAGAACAGTGCGTGCAGTTAAATGTGAGCAGCTCCTAGGACTGATCTCAAATCGATTATACAGCAACCTAATTTTCTAAGACAATATGGGGCAGAGGGACTTGAGGGCCCCCATCATGCTTTAGCTCCTGGTTACAGCTGACCCCTTTATATTTACATTCTTGTTCTTGTCGGAGTAGATTACAAAAAAAAACTAAAAACTTATGAATAAAGATAAAAAACAACAGTATTTTGATTAAAAGCTTTTATATCATACTTATTGAAGATGCCAGGCCAATTGTATTATTTGTTTGCTTACATTAATATATTGTGGGCTAAAAATATTTTTTTACAATTGGATTGCTTTCAAAATTGTGCAATTTGCATTCTACAGACTGTGTTGCACTGTCTATTGTTGGCTGCAGGAGTTAACTGAGAATTAGCCAGTGAGCTCGTTCTGACAGGAGAGTTTG
Source organism: Allobates femoralis (assembly GCA_033576535.1). Lineage (NCBI taxonomy): Eukaryota > Metazoa > Chordata > Amphibia > Anura > Aromobatidae > Allobates > Allobates femoralis. Next base: position 100,829,642 of record JARQOC010000005.1, on the reverse strand, counting down.
TAACTCTTACCTGTCGTCCTTTCAGCGCCTGTCAGCTAATTTATAGCCATAGGCCTTGATAAAGTTGACTGCGTAAAGAGCTTGTAAAAAACAAATCGGTGCAACATTTTTAAATGAAAACCAAATGCTAAAATTATTTTTGACCCAAAATACATACAAACATATGATGGTCTCCAACGGTGAACCAACCTTTTAATGTCATACTGGTTAAAAATCAAGAGACTGTGCATCCTGTGTCCCTTGGAACTGCTCTAAAGATAAGTAAATGCAGAGAAATCAGTAAAGCTGAAATGGCGACTGGTGCTCCTTCAGGAGACCTGCAGTACTCCATGAAGTGTGCACATTAAGAATATTCTGGAAAAGATCAAGTCATGGTTAGTGATGGGCGAACCCGAACTGTAAAGTTTGAGGTCTGTACAGACTAGCGTTCAGGCACAGATCCCGAACACAGACTTTTCTGGGAAGTCCGTGTTACAGTTCGGGTTCGGAGGAGCTGTAAACTAGAGAAAATAAGCTACTAGACATTATCATTATACTTACCGAGTCTTGCAGTCCTGTCGCTTGTATTTCCGGGGCCGCTCACTATCGTCTGGGATATTCACTGCAGAGGGCGGAACAGCCAATCACAGAAGCTGTCAGACAGAATGGTATCTGTGATTGGTTGTTGGAGTAATCTCGACTCGGACCATACATTCTAGATTTCAGGTTACTCCAGCAGCCAATCACAGACGCCCATTCTCTGTGACATCGTCCTTGCTTGCTGTTAATCCCCTACACATATTGTAGTGAAAAAATAAAAAATGACTCTTGCTTTTTTGGTAATAAATGTGTTTTATTTCTAATAAACATTTTTTTTTCTTTTGTTTTTTTTTTTTTTAATGTTTACTAGAAATTCATGGTGGCTGGGTCTAATATTGTCAGACTCCTGAATTTTGGGCTTAGTACAATCTGACAATACAAAGCTGATATTAACCCATTATTACCCAGATTGCCACTCCCACCAGGGCTTTGGAATTTTCCAACTCACTCACAGTACCTCATAAGCTCAAAGTTTCAAGAGGCTAATTACAAATTACTTTCAAGGCGGTACAGAACACTGGTCAGACTTAATGCAATGTTTCCGGGGACTGTTGGAGATGTGGGGGGTGGGGGGCAGGTCCTTATCTTTTGGGATTGTGATACAACAGGTCTCTGATTCAAACTCCCTTTAACACCGGCATTGATACTCTTGCACCATTGTGAAGTCCTTTTGAAGCTCTATAGGAACTCCTTGCTCAAATTTCTAATAATGGCAGCCAGATGCTGTATTTCGGTTCTGTGGGGGAAAAACTCCCCCCCCCCCCCCATTTCACATTGGATCAGATGGGTCAACGAACTAATGTATATGGAGGACCTGACATCCTCTCTACGAGAATCACATACTAAATTTGGGTCAACATGGATGGACTGGATGGATTTCCAGCAAACGAGCAATATTGCTTCTTGTTTGGTGGAGAGGTATCCTTAGACCAACCTCCACTCTCAGTTGGTTGGCTGTCTTGGGGAGAGTTATTCTCCCGTTTACCCCCCATCCTATCCTCCCTCCTCCTCACCCTTCCAAGTAGCTATTTATGTTTCTATAATCACAGAAATAAAGAATTAAAAAAAAAAAAAAAAAAAAGAAGAAGTGTACAGAGTAATAGGTGACCATGTTCTTGTTTGAAGGAAAAAAAATATTTGTGGCATATCAGATAGAAAGGCTATGAATTGTTATTCACCGGAATACATTTACACAGCAGTTTTCTGGTCAATGTTTTGTATCAGCGTTTGTAAGCAAAAACTAGGAGTGGTTCCAGAACATGGAAGAGATGAATAACTGTTTTTGGCTTACAAATACTGATGCAAAATACTGATTAGAATATTGCTATGTAAAACGGCCTTTAAGCAATTTTTGTAAACCAAATTTGAAAGCAAAGTTCAGAGATATTTAATTCCTATTAATATTTATTTGGATGACCGTAAAACAGAACACAATCCAATGGGAGTATTGTTAAGGACAAGCTCCACATGTGCAATCACAACTCTCTCTTTTACAGTGACCTTCCTAAATATTTATACCCAAGTGTGGGAATACTAGAGGTTTTCTAAATCGTCCATAATTCTAGGCTTGGTGGTCCTTTAAGTTATGGGAGTGTCATAATCGGTTTATGTACTGGAAGCTTGGAAATCCCAAAAAAGATCTCTAAAGAATATTTTCAGTAAACAGCTTTAACTTCAGACATCATGAAAATAAAATGTTAAATCCTTTGGATTGCAGTAGCTCACGATTAGCTTAGAACAGTATTATCTATTACTAATGGGTTTTGGGAGACTTTTTGTCCTAATCGAGTAAGTTGTGTTTAGACATTTATAAGAACAATTGGTACTGCAAAGGAAAATTACATGAAATAATTACTTTGCACAAAGCTTCCCTGGGTTTAATTGGATACACATGGCCATGCTTATCTGTAATAACTATACTACAGTCCACAGCCAACTAAGAGAGAAAAAAGGAACGACTGGTTTGTATCGCAGCCCAATGACAACTTGTTTGTGTTAAAGCTTTACAGAAAAAAAATAATGGTCAAGAAGAAAGAAGGAAATCTATTTGTAAACCAACTGGAAAGACAGATAATTATATAAATCATAGATTTCAACATACCTGGAAATAAAATTCTCCATTTCTTATATATAAAAGCCGAAGGCCACTTCCGGAATACTACTTCCGTGATGGTCTCCGGACCCATGGTGGTGACGTCACCACTGCGCAGTCCCCCGGCTACAGGGAGTGGCGGAGGAACGTTCCGCTCTCGGAAGTTCCGTCCGCCCTCCAGCCTCTCCCCTCCACCCACTACCGTACCTAGGGGGAAGCAGGGGGCCGAGCGCCCCGTGCCCCAAGGCATGAGGGGCCCATTGCCCCCACCCCATGGGGGACCCCGTGCTGCCAGCCGCCCGCCCGGAGAGGAGGGAGGACGGGACTTCCTGTCCTGCACCTCTGCCCGCCCCGCCTCTCCTCCTACACCAGACGCACGCCGGCCACGGTAAGTCTGCACCCCCCCACCCAGCTACGCCTCTGCCCTCCAGCGCCTCCGCCCTCCCCTCCAGCCTGCCCTCTCCCCTGTCCTCCGCCCTCCAGCCTCCCCTGTCCTCCGCCCTCCAGCCTCCCCTGTCCTCCGCCCTCCAGCCTCCCCTGTCCTCCGCCCTCCAGCCTCCCCTGTCCTCCGCCCTCCAGCCTCCCCTGTCCTCCGCCCTCCAGCCTCCCCTGTCCTCCGCCCTCCAGCCTCCCCTCTCCTCACCCCTCCAGCCTCCCCTCTCCTCACCCCTCCAGCCTCCCCTCTCCTCACCCCTCCAGCCTCCCCTCTCCTCACCCCTCCAGCCTCCCCTGTCCTCACCCCTCCAGCCTCCCCTGTCCTCACCTCTCCTCACCCCTCCAGCCTCCCCTGTCCTCACCTCTCCTCACCCCTGCAGCCTTCGCTCTCCTCACCCCTCCATATGCAATGTACAGTATGTAGTCACTTCCCTCCCTTTCTCCGCACACATACATACACACACACACACACACACATTCCGCTATACTTACCACCGGCCCTGCATCATCCGCCTAGATCCTCAGTCGACAATTCGCCACCCCCGAACTACTGGATCCAATATAGCGTCCAAGAAGTCTCCCCAAACTTCCCGAACGCCATATTGGATCCAGTCGTCCGCGGGCGGCGACATGTCAACTCAGGATCCAGCCGGCGGGGAAGATGCAGGGTCGCTGCTAACTATAGCGCAGTGTATGTGTGTGTATGTATGTATGTGTGTGCTGACCACTCTGCCCACGACACTGTGCTGACCAATCTCACCGCACTCACTGCTAACCACTGAGCCACGGCACTCGCTGCTAACCACTGAGCCACCGCACTCACTGCTAACCACTGAGCCACCGCACTCACTGCTAACCACTGAGCCACCGTATACTCTGCTACCCACTGAGCCACCTGTATTCACACTATTCATTTCACCGCACTCCCCTAACTATTAGTAAATAAACTATATATGGATTCTAGAATACCCGATTCTTTAGAATCGGGCCGCCATCTAGTCTGGAATAATCTTACAATACTTGTGATGCAGTCAACGCCACTTAAACGTGAATATACTGATCAGGTTGTAAAATTCACATGTGAGTTGTACTTCATAATTAATAAGGAATTTAACACACCAAATTAGTGTTTTTTTTCAGTTCTGGAGTGGTGCTTTTAATTTATGGTCCCCTGCACCTACCATACTCTCCTTCCAGTTCTTTCACCTCTTTTCCGTGTCATTCCTATCCCGCTAGGCCATCTTATGAGCGCAACGTTTAACTGACCAGAAGTTACATCTCAAGCTGTCAATGCAAGTCTGAGAGTCACATAAGGATCTCAGACTTGCACTGAAGAATGACCTGCCGAAGGGTCAGTATAAAAGTGGGGTCAGGGAACTTAGATTAGAGTCATCATTTCAGCTGTAAAAATAATAATGAAAAAAAAAGCAGGAGTGGTTCTTTAAAAGGGTACATGTAGTCAAACCAGAAACAATCTATACGGTATATCCACCCCATGCGAACCTACACTTTACTTCACGTTAAAAAGATTAAGGTTGGTCAAAACTGCCAATATTCAAGGGCTTAAGACCCTGTCACACAACGATCGCTCCAGCGATCCAGACAGCGATAGCGACCTGCCGGGATCGCTAGAGCATTATTACCTGATCGCTGGGGAGCTGTCAAACAGGCAGATCTCCTAAGCCATCAGGGACCTGGGAGCCACCTCCCACATCGCTGAAGGCGATGTCAGCGTCCTCCCTGCTTAGCACTGTCTTACAGGCAGCGCTAAGCAGGGAGAATGCTGGTAACTATAATAAACAGCGAGTATCCAGGCAGCGCGCGCTGCCTAGATACCCAGTGTTTACCATGGTTACCAGCCAGTGAGGTCACTGATCGCTGGTTTCTTGTGGTCACACGCAGCGGTGCGTGCTGACCAGCGGGAAACCAATGATCAAAAAATGATCCACAGCACTTTGCAGCAATCAGCGACCTCACAGCAGGGGCCTGATCGCTGCAAAGTGTCACACATAACGACATAGCTGGAGAGATTGTTTTAACGTCACAGTTACAACGATCTCTCTAACGATATCGTTATGTGTGACTAGGGCTTTCACTGACAGTCTAATCATGTGTATGGTGTCTACTCATCAGCCAGATGATATCGGGAAAGATAAAGATAATTTTGGACTGACGATTCAATTGTTCTCAGCAAGATAAGCTGCTGCTGGGAGTCAGGCAGGGTCTCATTATTATGTATGCTTACATAGCGCTATCATATTGTGTAGTGCTATAAAAACATCATAACACTTTCCCCCATTGGGTCCAATCTAAATTCCATATCAATATGACTTTAAAGTGTGTGAAGAAATCAGAGAACTCACAAACATGGGGAGAACATACAAACTTTTTGCAGATGTTGTCCTGGGTAGGATCTGAACCCAGGACCCTAGCGATGCAAAGCAATAGTTCTAATCTCTTAGCTGCAGAGAACACAGGAGGCTGTCATCTTAACAATCGAATGGACAAGCCAGCAGTTCATTGTATATAGGGCACCTAAAGATTCATGTAGACAGATGGCATTGCACAGAGTATTTGTGGGTCTACTGGCCCAAATGCAACAGGCTCCGACATATATGAGGCTGTTTAGTTCAAGTTGGAAAATTTGTGGACCACCCATTGTGGAGCCATGCTCAGACCAAGTTTCATGGATGTCTGTATGAGCCCCATTGACTAATCATCATGCAACAGTAAAGTGTACTTCACACACACAGCAATATCGCTGCAACGTCACAGTTTTTGTGACGTTGCGGCGACCTCGCCAAAGATATCGCTGTGTGTGATACGCACCAGCGATTGGCCCCCCACTGGGAAATCGCTGATCGGTAATGAATGGCCTGGATCATTTTACGATCGGCGATCTCCCACTGGCCAGGCTGCATGCTGTGTGTGACAGGCAGACTTACCAGCGATCCCCAGTCTGCGCCCGAGACCCTGAACGATCCTAATGACTGTCGGGTGTCGGCGCACCGCTGGGTGATCGTTGCAAGTCTACCTGTTGGCATTTCACCAGCGATCACATAGCGATGTTCCAGCGATCCCGGCCAGGTCGGATCGTTGGTGGGATCACTGGAACATCGCTATGTGTAATGGAGCCCTAACACTGGACAAGATAGGATAATGTTTCTTTTACTATATGACACCACTTACTGAGAGACTGCAGGGTGCATATTGGGACACAGTATAGTGACGGCTATAAAGGCATTACTGGCAACATTTAGCATGGTATTTTTATGCATTATTTACCTGGGCCTCGCATAATACTACTACTATTTGCTGCTGTTTTTTATTTTTTTTTTTTAACTCATAATAGCAATTTTCATCTGAGCTCTGTATGGTACTCTTGATTGATAACAAATAAGTGGGCTTTATGTTATTGACAGAAATATACAAGAGAGATGGTTTTGTAAAGATGACCATGCTAGAGCAAAGGAAGTTTTAAGAAAAAATGTGAATACAATGTACATTACTCACAAAATTTAGGGTTATCTAGCTTTCGAGTAAAGATTAGGAATACAAATAAATGTTCACACTAGAGTGATATTTTATCATGACAGTAGGGCATTTAAGTAGAAGTATGTAAAGGTGATTTTCTCATCTTAATTTATTGAAACAAAATCCAATAACAGTGAAGGGTATACCCTAACAAAAAATGTCTGTCTCAATAACTTGTCATGTGGCCTTCAGCATCATTACAGCTTACAACAGTTCACAAGTGAAGTTATTGTCTGCTGTCTGGCATCCCACTCTTCTTGAAGAGTGGGCCCTCAGGTCATTGAGGTTCTGGGGTACAGAGTTACGAGCCTCTACACGGCGACTCCGTTTATATATTAGGTTTTCTATGGATGGCTTCATACCACGGTTTTGTGCTGCCCATGGGATCCTGTTTTTTGCAGGACCACACAAACAGAAACGGACAGGTCCAGATTCAGGTCTGGAGAAAGTGCAGGCCGCTCCTTTTGAGGTATCTCAGTCACAGCAGCTGTTGTCTAATGATGCAACCTAGATGTCATCCATGAAGATAACTTAGGCCTGTGTTGTTCATGCAGAGGCACAATGCCTGAATTAATAATGTTATTCAAGTAGACATAGGCTTGTCACTGTACCATTCAAGTGTAGGGCAGTTCTAGATTGACTAAATATACCTGCCCACCAACACCATCACCACAAAAATCTCATTTGGTGACAACAGTGGCTGATGCATAGCGCTCTGACGTCTACAACATCGTTGGCTGCCATTATTTCTTCTCAGTGTGAATTGACTTTGATCAGTAAACAGCACTCAGGCCCACTGGTCCCATATCCAGTAAAATGGTGATGCCGGCGGCTGGTGGTGTGGTCAGGTACCCTTGCAGGTCATCTAGAACGCAGATCACGATGATTTAAACGGTTTCATATGGTCTGACACTTGGTGCCTCCACATCCATTTACTGTGCCTTGAGTCATGCGGCATTCATCACCTGGTTGCCGCAAAGCATTGTTCATAAAGTAGTGGTCATCAGTGTGGGATGTGGCCAAAAGATGTCCACTTCCATACCTTTCTTTGACTCTTCCAGTCTACCTCTGTTACTACCTGCTGACGACACTGACACCATAAGCTTAGTGGCCACTTCCAACGGAGAATTTTGTGCTTGAAGCCTTGCAATGGCGATGTACTATTGATCAATTGTTAGGTGTCAACTTTGTCTCATGTCAAAATGCGAACAGCATATGAGGAGGGATTTACCAATTCTAATTGAATCCTATTCATGGATCAAACACCTGTTGTGAATTTGCCATTAAAGTACTTGTTAGCAAAAATACTGAAACATTGAACAGTTGTACATTTACCTTCGTAAGTTTAGAGAAGGTCACATTAAGTCCACGTAAAAAGTTTAGAGTGCATCTTAGTATCACACTGCAATTTTATCCAAAAACCAAATATTTTAACATTTTTGTGTTTAGGGTAATATTTATAAGGCTTTTACTATGTCTTTGGTTTATTGGACTATTTGTAGGATGCATCATCAATATCAGGTTAATGGTGAGCTAAAGCACTCCACAGAACAGTTGACTCAAGAGTGCCTCACCACTCTTATCTGCCAGGCAGAACTGAGCACACCTAGTGGTGGCTGTGCCTGGCACTGCAACTCAGACCTGCTCTGCTGAATAGGATTGCAGAGCATTGAAATACATTTTTGCTGTGACCACCAGTGAGACGTTTCTGCCAAATTTTGGTACAATGGCTACCTGACTCCTAGGATCTTTTCAGAACTTAAGAGGATAGAGGCAAAGTGTAAAAGGAGAAGAAAAACTGCACTATTAACATACATGTAAAGTCTACAAAATAAAAACTCGAGGATTCTGGCTCTTAATGAAAAGACAAAGTGGTTGTACAGAGACTTAAGGAATGCTCAATGACAAAAAGTATTCAAATGGAACAGTGTCTGTAAAAAAGGCCCGATTCACAAGTCTCATGTAAAACGGTTCTGATATTAATAATTTACCATATTCTCATACAATTAACAGCTGGCAATTCCTGAAGATGGTGTGGGGATGGAGAGACTAATTGCAGTTAATTAAAATGTCACATGAACATAGAGAGGAGTTGTGCCACACTGGGCTTATTACCGGATGGACATCAAGCTACGTGTCAAGCCGGTTCAGTGTTTTCATGTCATACTGTGATGGCCAGAACAAAAATAAAGCAAGCCATTAAAATCATGCCGCAGCACAAAGCTCCAGACAGGTTTAGTAACTTGTGAACTTTTACATTTTAATTCAATCTGACTGTTCTTACTGATATTTTGATTTCAAGGGAGAAAAAAAACACCATCAGAATTAACTATTGTGTAGATATGCCTACTATGAAGTTTCCTGGATTTATGAATCTCTACAACTAAACTAAAGTTCTAACCACATGACCCTAAAGGTACCGTCACACAGCAATAATGCTGGCAATTTGCTGGTCGCAGCGAAATCATTGACACATTGTTTTATTTGTACACAGCAACAAAAAAGAACAATGTGTCCATAATTTCACTGCAACCAGCGTGTGACGGTACCTTAACAGTGTCGGACTGGGGTGCCTGGGCCCACCAGGAGAAATCATTATAGGGGCCACTCTAATGTTTAATAATTAGGGTAGCTTCACACTCGTATAGTTGTAAGTACCATTATATTCACTGGAAAAATAGTACCCTATGGACACCTGATTATATTAATTTGGTTCTGTCCATCATAATTTTCTCAGTCATATGACAGATGCATTTATTTTAGGAGTTTAACGCACAACTCCAGTGGTTTGTTTTCCTCAGCTTTGGAGTGGCACTTCAAATCTAAGTCCCCTATTCCGGTCATAAACTCCCCCAACTTCCACAGTTTTCACTTCGTACTGCCGCGGTGCCATCTTGTGACTAACTTCTGGCTGCCCGCTAGTCAGAAGTTAAGTCACAAGCATCTCTGAGAGCCAGAATGAGGCTGCAATGGGCTCTCATAGACTTGTATTGAGTTGTGCCCTCTGGTGTGCTTCATGAAACACTGGACCTGCCAGCAGATCAAAGATAGCAGTGGCAAAAGGAGGTGAAGACACTAGGAAGTAAACTTGCGGAACCCGGGACATGGTCCGGACCAGGACCTCCGTGACATCTCCAGCAGTAACCCAGTCCGTACAGAGTACCCGGCTGGTACAGAGTACCCTGTCCCAGTGGGCTCCACAAATACTCTGTCACTTCAGCTCTACTCTCCACCCAGCACTATGTCCTTCTACTTGACCTGACAGCTCATTTGCCTGAAGTCACACAACATAGAATCTGTCAGTCGTGCAGGAGGTGGCAGCTCTGGGTGGAAAAAAGAGCAAGGGTGACCAAGGCTTCAGATCTATCAAGGTCCATCAACATCATTTGCATATCAAATCAAACACTGGTTTATCAGAATGAAGGAACAGATGGGCCATGTAAATGTATTGCTGGACTTGTTCCAGAAAGGGATATATGCACAAAAATAGTTCAAGGGGTGAAATCCTACTGGCAGATTCCCTTTGAAGAGTAACTTCAATTTGATTTTTATATATCAATATCGCACAAAAAATATGCATTTTTGCAATACATATTCCTCTGAGAAATTTGTTTCTTTTTCCTCCTAGATTGATCTTTCGAAATTCATAATAAACTGATTTTAGTTAAGACAGATTTCTCATTATTAAGATAAGATGACTGCTGGTGCTTTAAAAATTTTTGGAGGGGAGAAAGGGAGGACATGGAGGCAAGCAGGCATTCTGCAGAAAGCTCTCCTGATGTGACACTTGCAGTTCTTTTAGATCTTTATGAGCAGCAAATGCTATCTCCATATATCAGCAATGGAACAATCTGGGTTTATAAATACAGAATTTGCACAAATTACAAACTTAGAGAATGGTTGGTTTTCTAATGAAGGAGTTCGATAATGCTCCGAAACGTGTGGAATGAATAAAGCCACCATTGTAGGATTCATCCCAGTGGTCCTTTTCATCACACGGCGGCGCGGATCGCTCACACAATTATCCTTTGGGTTCAAACTTCAGAATAAAGAAGTTCAGAAAATGAAAATGAAGCAGATTTCTCTGATTAAATTTATTACAAAGATTCTTATTTCATATGCAATATGGATATATCGAAAAAAGTATAAAACGAGTTCTAATCACCATATTATAGATTTTTTTCTATTTATAGTGTGAAGTTTCCTATTGGGGCCTCAACATCAAAAGATTATTACTTTCGTTACTATGTGATAAGGATACATATTTGATAGTTGGTTTGGGAGCACAGTCCATCACATTCTCATTCTTTGCCCTCGCAATTTTTGCGTTGTTGTGATGATTATCAATGCGTTGTCGATCTAATAAAGTGGGATCATGCCGCACCTGGCTGCATGAAAGAAACTCTCAACAAACATTAACAAGATATATGGCGGTGAGATTCACCGGACACCTAGCAACAGTTGACTATTCAGAAATGTTTTTGATCTTGCGATGCCTGGAGAAGAGACCCTTTCTAGAGGGAAAAAAAGAGATGAAAAATTTCATCACCAACCTTCACGTGAAACAATCACCATTTCCTCCATTTCTTTCAAATAATCATCTATAAAGATCTTTACCAAAATGTGCTTTTTAGTACACTTAATGTCTTCCAAATGAAGTCCAGATGTATGAGGCTGGAGGAACAGTTCTCAGGACTGAAAAAGATTACATAAATCTCGCAGCTGACTGAGATCCTGTTGAGCTCAGTTGGGGAAACTCACAAAGGACTTGTTTTGGGCCAGAAAAGCTGCTGGGTATGAAGACAGATGTGTACACTCCTATTAAAAAAGAATGATTAAAAAGGGAAAGAAAAAAAAAAAAGCTGTAGCGAGTCAATACCAATATTCCCAAAGTCCAAGCAGGACAAAGATTTATTCCATTTAACTAAAAGAAAGCATCTCATCAAAAATAAAATATTTATTTTAATTAAAGAGCGAATGAATCAAAGGGAATTTTGCACATCCGCATCCCATTCTGAATAAACCGAGACTATTGTTTTTTATTGATGACTTCACAAGTATAAAATGCAGAACGCTCACATCCGTGTTTATCCAGATGCCAGAAGAACACAGAAAAAAATCTCCCATTGGTTCCAGATTTGGTCCTGTGGCTCAGTGTGAACATAATCATTTGGCAAAAGTGGCACATAGACAAACACACAACATTTACAATGTGACATACAGCTTGTGTGTGTTTGCCAGGGCTTACAAAAACTTGAAAAGAAAAAATTGCACCTAACTTCATGAACCTACAAATTAAAGAGATTTTATTGAATTGGAAAAGATGTCGACTTTCTTCCGTGAGTATTGCCATTACTGTCAGTCGTGGATGAGACAGTGAGTGTAACTCTACTAAAATGAATGGGCAGAGTGGCATATCAGGCGGCAGCCAAGAACAAGAAAATATAGCATGGACCGTATGAATTTCCCAACTCTTCGGGTATGCTCATAAGAAATTGGATTCTCTAGACCAAACTCCAGTCCTCACAGCCCCCCAACAGATTATGATTTCAGGATTTCCCTAGCATTGAACAGATGATGGAATCATTATCAAGGCATTACCTGGGCAATACTAAGGAAATCCTGAACACGTGACCTGTTGGCTGTCGTGAGGACTTGAGTTTGGGAAACACTTCTCTAAACATAAAAACTAACTTATTACAGTAGCAGTGTTGTGGATTAGTTCTACAAAATCGTACACTGTGCACAAAATCTAGTGTAAATGTCCATGTAAAGCAGATATTCAATCCCCGGCATCTCATTTTATTCTGCTAATTTCTACAGCGGATCTCACCCTTTGCAACAAAAAAAAAATCCCACATGGTTTTGTGTATTTTTGTATTGTAATTGGCATTTGGAGAAACCCCTACAGTGCAAAAAGCAGAAACTAAGAGGAAGTTTCTGCTACTACTGCATAGTAAGTAGATGTCTTAAATGTTTCCTATCTATTCTTGAATACATAACAGAGCAATGCAAAATGGAATACTTAATCATGTCTGGATTTTACCATATAGTAGTTAAAGCATATTATATCACCAGACATCACAAGGCAAACTGCATCAACTATTAAAACAAATCTCCAGCGAGTTTTTCTTCAGCCTTTAGGCTATGTGCCCACTTTGTGTTTCTTTGCTGCATTTCTGTAGCTAAAACACATCACCCAGAGCTTTATCATTAAAGTCAATGTTATTTTCAAAAAGCTGTGCCCATGTGCGTTTTTCGGTATTGTATTATTGCTGCAGAAAACGCATGCGTTAAAAAATGTCCCTGTCAATTATCTTGTGCATTTTAGGACTGCATTTTCCAATTGACAGTCATTCTGATCACATGGAAAACACAGCATTAAATAAACGCAGCACGAAAACAAACATTCAGTGGGCACATAGCCTAAAGGGAACCTGTCATGTCCTTTTTTAAAACCCCCCCCAGTGTTATTTAAATCATGTAGCTTTTATTATTTCATTTTTTGCACACCACAGGGGGAGAGAAACCAAGGGAGTGCACAAAGAAGGGACACAGAGCACACAAGGGGGGCACAGAGGGTGCACAGGGTGGGTAGAGATTGATGGGTGTGCAAATATAGCACCCATTGGCAATACCAGCACATTGTGCAGTACCGACAGTGGTGCCACTGCCACCTCACCGCCCGAATAAGGGCACATGCATATACCTGCCACGCATGTGCACTTACTTAGGTGGCCACCATCTTTGAACACCTGGGTATACAAAATGGCGGTGGTGTGACCCTGTGCACGCATGTGCACTTTTGCCACCACCACCTTTGCACACCACAGGAGATAGAGTGTGCACGGGGGAAGGTGGGGCAAAAACAATGCACAAGGGAAGGGCAAGCACGCACAGGAGGGACAGAGACCACATACTGGAGGGAGAGCACACAGGGGGAAGAGAGCACACAGGGGGAAGACCGCTCAAAGAGAGAGCACAGAGGGGTGAAGACAGCATGGGGGAGAGAAACCGCATGCAGGGAGACCACACGGGGAGACTGCTCACAGGAGAGAGCAGACGGGGGGGAGAGTGCACAGGATGGAGACACAGGCACTGCCCCTAGCACCGCAGAGCCCGCCTCATCATGATATCATCACCATATCGCGTTATCGCATCAAAACTCCATCTAGAGTAATTATAATAGGAGGAGCTAAATCTACATGGTCATACTCCATGTCTTAGTTTACCTTCTCCTTTATTGTCACATGGTCGTGACATCACACAGGTCTTTTAATACAGAGAATTAGATGAATTTGCAGTTGAGTGACATGTATATTAACTGCTAAACACCCGAATGACTGACTGTCTTGCCAGCTATCAAATGAAAACATTAAAGTATCTAAAAAATTTTTGGGGATAAATATACCTCCTGGCCCACAGCGCCATCTTTTGCCCGTAATTTTTGACTGGCCTGAAGTCAGACGTTATGTCATAAGTGCTCAATGTAACTATGAAAGCCAGAGTGAGGTTCTCCTAGAGTTATATTGATTTGCGACCTCCATGAAACAGTAGCATTTAACAAATCGCTGGAGGTCGACCAGAGCAACACTGAAAACACATGAAGATGGCAGCTGATGAGTTTAAGGGTCCCATCACACTTCCAGCGATCCCGACAATGATACGCCCTGGTAAGGATCGCTGGAACGTCGCTACGTGGTCGCTGGTGTGATGTCAAAGAGGCAGATCTACTCAACGACGCAGCAATGATACGGCGACCCGTGTAACGACCTCGGCGGCCGTTGGGACCCTGTCACACAGCAGCTAGTCTGACAACTCAGACCTACGTGGCTGAGTTCTGAGTCGCCAATGAGGTCGTTGTTAAGGCGTCAAACACACCGATGCATGCTGCCCGGCGGGAACCCAACGAACACGATTGATTTCAAAGGGGTTAAACACATAGTGTTTTTTTGAAACACTCAGAGTAAATCACTGCTTCCACTAATTTTTGACCGCTGCAATAAAAACAGCATTTATCCCTATTTGTATAAAAAAAAAAAGCTGCCATCATTTTCACTAGCGATTAAAAAAAAATCAATGCAGATGTGGTAAAAACTTGAAAGTAAAAAGCTGCTAAAACTGCAGCGTTTATCCGCAGAACGAAAAAGCTGCGTATGCACTAGCCCTAATACCCACGTTCTAGTAACAGTTATATCTCAAGTGTACTGTAAACTTTTTTTTTACCTATCTTCCTTACTTAATATTAACTGTATTTTTCTCACACAGCAATGGCTGCTACATCTCAAGGATCAATATTTTATCATATATGCTGTTGCAATCCTTTTGAAAAAACTGGACACACAACAAGAAAAAATCTTAGGCCGATGCAAGATTGGATGTTTCATATAAAGGCATGATTTTGTGACAGTTGTAGAAAGCAACTTTCAAAAGAGAAAAATACTCTGGAGGCAGAACATTTTGAAGAACCTGTAACTTCCAACACAGAAGATTTTATATATCCTGATTTAACAATAGAGTATTTGAATAAATCACTTTCTAACATCAAAGAATTGTCCATTGCAAAAAAAAGAATCTATTATCCAGATCAGGGGCGGACCTACCGTGGTGCAGCTGGTGCAGCTGCACCAGGGCTCCGACCGGCTAGGGGGCCCCCTAAGCCTGCAGGGGGGCCCCCAGCTGCCCCCATGACCATGTGCCAGAGGAGAGGGGGTTAACCGAGGGAAGCTTCCTGATTCCGCTGGCTGAGCCCGCCCCTCCTCTCCTTCGCTGCTGCTCCGGCTCCCAGGGGCTAGCTCGATGCAGGTAGGAGCCGATGGAAGATAGCACCCATCCCTGGTGGCCGATAGCACCCGCCCCCCGGTCCTCACCGGCGGCCGCGATTGAACCCGCCCCGGTCCTCAACTGCGGCCGATAGCACTCCCCCCGGTCCTCATCAACGAAAGCTGCACCAGGGCCCCCTGGTCGCAAGGTCCGCCACTGATCCAGGTTATTGCCAAAATTTTTTTTGAAAAATGTACAAATAAAATTACCCTTGAGCTGATAGGTAGAGAGTTGAAGAAAAAAAGTCACTGATTCTGAGATCATTCTGCAGCTTAAAGATAAATTAAAAGGAGGACCTGTCACCCCCCTGGTGCATGGAAATCTAAATGCACCACTGAATGCATATATATGATATGATAAAAAAAAAAATGTAAAGTCATACCAGGCCAAAATTCACACATTTTTAAAACTTTAAAAGTGTGTAAAAAATTAACTGATGAAGAAAAATATTCAAAACTAATTTGTAATTAACTAAAGTTGTACTTCATATAGAAAATAAATAAAAAACATCTAAAGACGTCAAGTAAAAAAAAAAAAAAAAATTCATATTTGGATCACTTGATATGGAATGACCCATGAGGTAAAACATTTCTCTGGCTGTTTGTAAAAAAAATATTTTACCTCAAAGAAAGAATTATTTGTGATCCCGTGCTGTGATATCTGTATACTTATTTCATCCTTCCCTGACCGGGATCAAACCAATGCTCCATGCACGGTCAGAAACAAAAATGAAACTGGAGCACATTTATAAGATTATAGCACAGGAACATTTTTTTGTAAACACATCCAATTGTGGAAATTATTATTATTCCAAGATCTATTGATTAAAATTAACTTTTAAATTAACTTTGTTCGTGGGAAAACCCCTTTAAAAACCACTCTGGTACTGAAGAGAAGAAAAAAAACGCTGGCGTGGTGCTAGTGGTTAGTGGTAATGTGTTTTTTTAAAATCCACATTAGAATAGCTGTTTTATTATTTATTTATATAGCGCCATTAGGTTCCATGGCGCTTTACATGAGGATAAGGGAGACAAGAACAAGTACACTAAGGGTATGTGCCCACAGGAAGGTTTAACGTCGGTTTAGCAGCGAAAACCGCCGGCGGTTTAGCATAGGTTTTATCTAAATTTATGTAAATCCTAAGCAGCGTTAGGACTTACAAGTAACCCTATGTAATTTAGAAACCGCTGTGCACACAGTCGGTTTATGTGAGCGGATCTGCCCGCGGTTGAGCGGTTTCCCAGCGGTTTAGCAGCATACAGCATGTCAATTCTTCTCAGCGGTTTTTGATTGGTTCCATGAACAAAATCCTCCATAGAAAACCGCCGGAAAAACAGACTAAAAAACGCTGTGCACACGCTGAAAAAAACCGCCGGAAAACAGCTGGAGACTTCAGAGCTCAGAACTGATAATTTCCAGCGGTTTACTGACGGTTTGAACGCCACTAAACCTTCCTGTGGGCACATACCCTACATCTAGGCGATCAGGACGTACAGATACAGGAGGGGCATAGTCTTATGAAAGTTTAACACAATCTTTACCATTCTAGTGTGATTGACAGCTCCTCAGTGTCCATCCTCCCTGCTACTTCTGATATCTCTCACTGCTCGGTACAAGCTGCAGCTGTCAGTCAGGCTGGATATGAATACACTTGAACTCATGAGCTATTTCATTCTGTATCTAGACTCCTTACATGCTCATTTTAGTATCCGAATTATAAAAGTTCAATCATGTAAGAAACAAACCAGGGCACTGCGAGGGGACGTAGGATACTGCACATATATAAATCCTATGTTGGATAGTGTGGACACATCCTCGGACGGTGGTGCTCGCAATAGGGAGTCCGTATAATAAGCGATTAAAGAAGCAAAAATATGCGGCACTCACCGTGGCTGGAATCTTCTGTTTATTATATCCGTATGCAGGAAAAAGCAGTCATTTTGCAGACTATGGGGGAGGGGGAGTGAGGAGTGCAACGACAACGGGCACTGTTTCGCGGCTGGTTGCCGCTTCTTCCGGTCGTGTCCTGACACGACCGGAAGAAGCGTCAGCCAGCCGCAAAACAGTGCCCGTTGTCGTTGCACTCCTCACTCCCCCTCCCCCCTAGTCTGCAAAATGACTGCTTTTTCCTGCATACGGATATAATAAACAGAAGATTCCAGCCACGGTGAGTGCCGCATATTTTTGCTTCTTTAATCGCAGAATTACAAAAGTATTCAGACATGGATTTTCAGTTTCAATACACCAGTCTTCTCAGGTCTAAAATCTATTAAATAAATATTTGAAACTTATGTTGTAATATTTGGGGAGAGATTAGTTGCACCTGCATATTAAATATCCTCTGACGATCAAACCGTATATCTTGGGCAGTGAAGGTAGAAGCCGGCCTTTTTTTCTAGCATCAAAAGTGATAAACGTCGACAAAAATGCAAAATGTAACAGTACGATAATAGCCAAATTCTGTACAATCCAGTTCAGCTTGCAAAGTCAGAAATATAAATTGCTGAATGAGGATTTGCTAATTAAATGTCTCCAACACATAAATACAGTATGTTGTATGGCTGTCCGTAATAGAAAACAAGTATTGTCCTTGTATATAACAGAACATCCTTGGGGCCGTGGTTCCAGAACAGCTGGAAAGACACTAGGCTCCTTGAGCTGCATTACCATACTGTGGGGAAGACAATCAGATGGAACTTGTCTTTAACACTGGATGTCAATGGGGGAGGCACGTTTTCCTTGCATGTGCACTGATAATCAGATAGCCATCTTTTTACTGTAGTAGTTGAACAGCTGGGTTGTAATGTAAGCATGCTGAGAAAACACTCAACATGACTGGTCTGTGTCAAATTAAAACTGCTTCCCCACATAGTAAACATACGAAGTCTCCGCACTAGATCTACACCGCATTTATTTAGGAGAACGATCAAACAGCATGAAGGTAGAAGAAAAGACATAAATGTGACATAGTAGGTCACCATACAATCCCATACATGCAACCATTTTCATTCAATATAATCTGGGAAACTGTTTAAAAAAAAAAAAAACACGTTGTGGAATTAATTGGAGTTTGTGTCCATTCCAAATGCATACTGTGCCAGATGTTGGGAGGAAAACCAGACAGCGGCCTGACATTATATTTCTGGGTAGGACGTTAATGATCTTTTTGTTATTCCAGCTCTTAATCGTAGAGCTTTCCAGATGTGAGGTCCTTACCGAGTGGGAGCATGGTTGATAATCCGGCATGCTCAGGTGCTGACAGGTTATAGGATTTTCAGGGCTTCGTTTAAAAAAAAAAAAAAAAAATCTCAAATGTAGTGTAGTCTAAAATTTATAATCAGGTATGTTGGTGTTCACGCTACATTGTAAATGCTGTGTGCTTCCAGTATTCACTACTCCAGTAATAGCTCATATTTAATTTCCCCTCCTAGTAGACAGTGTCTGCAAAAAAAAGGCTGGTCTCCGACCCATCACATTATTATTACGGCAGCATTTCTTCCGTAAGTATTGCCACTATCATCAAAGGAGTGAGTGTTTGCTTGGGCAGTGTGTGCGTTTGTGTACTATATACAGGGATTGGACAAAATAATGGAAACATCTGGAAAAATCAACAAAAGTTAGTTTAATATAGTTTAGGTCCACCTTTTGCGGCATTACAGCCTCAATTCTCCGCGGTATGGATTCATACAAGGTGATATCATTGACCCGGCGGATCTCCACGAAATAGCATCCCAGATCATCACAGAACCTCTGCCATATTTTACGGTTGGGAGAAGGCAGTCTGGATGGAATGCTTCTTTCGGCTGTCTCCAAACGTACACTCGGCCGGAGGTTGTAAAATGGGGTAAATGATGATTCGTCTGAAAATATCACGTTTCCACTGCTCGAGGGACCAATTCTGGAGGTTTCTACACCACTCTAAACACTTGGAAACATTTGTCATTGAGAGCAGCGGTTTTCTAATTGCAGCTCTTCCGTGGAATCCAGATTTGTGCAGCACCCGACGAACAGTTTTCGTGGAAACTGGGTTCTGTAGGTGTTCATTGAGCTCAGCAGTGATTTTTGGAGCCGTGGTCTTGCGATCCTCTCACAATCCGCTTTAGAGTCCGACGGACTCTCTCAGTCAACTTTGACTTTCGGCTGGACCTGTGCCTTGCTGCAGACGTTTTTCTTTCTCTTTCAAACACAGTCATTACTTTGGAGACAGTACCCTCCTGACATGCCAAGCATTCAGGTACTTTGTGTTACACTAGCGCATTTTTTAAAATCCGAAAGGTCTGCCATTGGTATCAGGTTCTCATCAATGTTCTTACAATTTGGCAAAACCAACAGTTAATTTACATACATATCACTTAACACAAATAATCAACTACAAAACATTAACATATGTCACAGTTTGCATGTTTATAACATGTTCGAAGATTATGATGCCAAAATGTTAGGTGTTTTCATTATTTTGTCCAACCCAATGTATACTAGCTGTAGAGCCAGGTGTTGCCTGGGCATAAAGCCAATAAATGTGGTTGTGATGCCCATACATGGTAATACCACCCATAGATGGTAATATCACCCATATATAGTAATGTATGTGTGTGTATGTATAACTCCACCCTCTCCTAATAGATCCACCCCTCCATCCTTATACATAACTTTTCATAACTGCCCTTCCTGGAAGCCACACACCCTTCAAAGCTCCACCCCAATGTATAGCCCCACCCATTCATGCCTGTTTGTGTAAATGACGCACCAGCGATCTCTGCACATCGTTATCGGGATGCTGATGCGTCGCTATGTGAGACTGGGCCTTAAAACTGTGATATCTTACAAATTAGTTATCTACTCTGGAGGAATTCATCCCCCAGCCATGAGGAAACAGCAGCTGATATTTTCAGGCGTTCACAGGAATTGTGCTTTCACACAACGTGCTCAGGTGAGCGCCTTTCTTTTAATTTCTTTATGCCCAAAAAAGCATTACCTGATTGTAATGTGCACTTTTCTTCCCTTAGTTTTTTTTTTTTAGTAATGGTATTAAGAGTAGTTGTGTTCTACATGTTAGCTGTTCTAATATCTCCACTATATATAGCAGGTTCTAGCTACTAGGCCCAGAAGACACACGTTACCATCTGGACTATTTGTAATTCTGAAATCATTGCCCAAGTACCCGGCTCTAGAGGCATCAGATCCCATCTAAGTTCATACTGAATGAGGTTCTTCTAATTATAAGGAACCAAAAACTCCATAGTCAAGTTACATTGCAACTGTAATTCATCCACAGCCAAAATATGTACCATAATACCGTATATTAAAAGACAAAATAGCAATCTGGCCAAAGATACAATCAGATAATGCTGTCACAAATGATTTGAAACAAAAAAAAATAAAATCACAAATCAACCTAATGAAAAACACCTACCCTTAGTCTAATCTGCACCCAAGAGAACAAGAGAAAACCTGACCTCACCTCCGAGTAGTCAAGCTAGTGAAAGGCTCCATTGGATAACTATTCATTTTTTCCCCCAGATCCAACCCAGATCATTACACAGCTTAAAACAAAAAGATTCGGACATTAAAGATTGAGTCATAAGGCGTCAAAATGATTCATTCAAGCTTCAAACCAGATTGAAGAGATAAGCGTAAGACAATTGTATTCAAAATAAATAGATATTTCATCCTTTTATAATCCAAAAACATCAAAAAATCAGGAGTTAATGCCAAAGTAAAGTGGAGATACAGACCTTATGAAATTTTAGCCCTGGGCTGATAAAGTGAAGTTTTGGGAACCACCCCTATCTGCGTAGTATTTTGAAGACCAAATCTCATTTTGGACTTTGATAAATCCAATTTCAGTATTTCTCTTGTGGCCAAATTAAATCAACAAAGTTAACTCTACTGCAGTTTCTTTTTATTGACTGACTATAAATGTCTTTGAGCATTAAGTTAATGTAGTCTCTCTAAAGCTCAGGCTGCAGTAATACGGGAGAATATAGCAGTGGTCAAGCATGCGTAACATGGCCCCAATCACATTACATTTTGGGAACCACATTCTCAAAATTGCTGTAGGACCCAACAACCAGACCAAAGTAATCATATTGTGAATAGGTGATCCATTTAAACAGCAAAACCTCTTGAAACTCAAAAGGTGTCTACAGTTCAAGTTATCACTAGAAACATTAACGTTCTTAGCTTGAAGATCACCAGCAGAGATGAGCGAACCCAACTCAAAGTTCATTGTTTGTAATGAACACTGAGTTTACTGAAAAAATAAAAATCAGTGCTCGGGTTCGGAGTTTGGGTACTTTATGTACGCAAATGAATGGAGCGAGCATTGCTTTGCTTGGGTACACTCAATGCTCGGCCCAGTGTGCGTGGTTTTTGAATGGCTCGCACTGGGGGTAACAACAGCGCTATCAGAGTGGTGTGTACAAAAAAAAAAAAAAACAACCTTCCTCCCCAGAAGTGCTTTGTTTATGGCTGGCTGTAGGTGGTTGGAGACCACAGCTGCCCGTCAGTGACATCCAACTAGGTTTGGGTAAAGTTTGAGTCCAAAACAGAACTTTAAAGTCAAGGGTAAACTCCCAGAACCCAAACTTTCATGAGTTCACTCTTCTCTAATTACCAACACAATAGTGTTGCTGGTTCAATAAATTGTAAGGTATCCCACCATTCCATCGGTGGTTTACAGGTGACACACACCCAAAAGTGCTATGATGATGCATTAGAAATAAAAAAAAAAAAACTAGACATGGTTTTTAAAGTCATGCATCAAACACATTCAAAAAGACATCCAGTACAAAAAAAAATTACTTTAATTAATAAATATGCCTCAATCTTCAGATATCAGTGCAGACGAGAGGTTCTCGCAGCTCAACCTTTGAGTTTTCACGATACAGGGGAAAGATTCTTGTGTTGTCATGTCAGCAGTGCTGTGTGTGATGGGGACCAGCTATCTGGTTATTTCAATAGCTAAGCCAGCCCCCTTCTTTGCCTATGCATTGACCTTAAGGTTCAAGTGAAAGATTTGCAGAACACTTGTCCCAGAGCGATGCCAACATCCTACCTGCTGACATCCTCACCATCTCTTCTGATGCGTAGATCCAATGTGACATCATTACGGCATGACACATGTATGACGTTGCATCAGATCTACTAATCAGAAGAGACACTGGGAATGCAGCAATTTAGGAATCTCGTAGGGTTCTGGTTAAGCAACCTCAGACTACTCAGGTGGCTGCAGGACCAGGGTCCTACAAATTCCTTTGCTCAACTGTAATGATCAGTGAAGGAGAAAATAGACGCTCAGCTATACAAACGGAGGACTGCTTCCAGAAAAGTCTGTGTGGTGAGCACTTGGGTATTTGTATGCATGAGTACAGCGGGTGGTCCTATTCAGTGATTGACAGTCTTCCCTGTATGTGTGTAAAGATAACTGTCAATCACTAGTAGGACCGCCCACTGAATGCCTATTCATACAAACACCAGGGATTTTAATGACCAAAATACAAATTATATTGAATCTATTCCTACAAACTGATATTCTGCTCAGCTTCTTCTCCATGCCATACTGCCTACAGGTCAGACTGCATGTACAATGTGACAGGTTCATTATCTACTATATAATTGTCTAAGGGTTTTTTGAGTGTGTGTCGCCGAAATCGCGCGCCACACAGAGGCAGCTCATTGGTTGCCGCCGAAGGCGGTGACCAATGAGCGCAGACTATGCAAATAGGTGCGAGAATTCAAAGTTTGAATGTCGCGCCTACTTGCAGCCCGGCGGAAGCGGTGCGTGAGCGCGGAACGCGGCGACCAATCAGAGAAGCGGTGCACGGTTTTAATACCGCTCCTCTGATTGGTCGGCGCTGAACGCGGCGACCAATAAGAATAGTGCCGCTATTCTGACTGGTCACCGCGTCAGTGCCGACCAATCAGAATAGCGGCGCGCGCTATGGCGCCATATTTCAAATGCACTGTACTCAGTGGTTAGCATTGTATGGTAGCTCAGTGGTTAGCATTGTATGGTAGCTCATGGTTATCACTGTATATGAAGGCTCAGTGTTTAGGTGGCTCAGTGGTTAGCATTGTATGGTGCTCAGTGGTTAGCACTGTATGGTGGCTCAGTGTTTAGCATTATATGGTGGCTCAGTGGTTAGCACTGTATATGAAGGCTCAGTGTTTGGTGGCTCAGTGGTTAGCATTGTATGGTGGCTCAGTGGTTAGCATTCTATGGTGGCTCAGTGGTTAGCACTGTATTTGATGTCTCAGTGTTTAGGTGGCTCAGTGGTTAGCACTGTATATGGTTGCTCAGTGGTCAGCACTGTATATGATGTCTCATTGTTTCTTTGATTTAAGTGAGCCCTCCCACCGAGAAATAGTAAAAATGGAGGCTTAGCTGAACCAAGGAAATAGTGACAGGTAGGATAGGGACCCATCAGATCTAAAATCACCTTGAAGCTGGTTGATGGGCAAACAGGTATTGGCCAATATGTGTACCAAGAACCTTAGTTTATAAAGATAAAATATCCAACAAATACATAGACGATAGACACATAGGTAGGTGATCGATAGATATCTTGTACTCCTTGCATTATTGTTAAATCTTCATAAATAAACTACATACATATTCTAGACTACCCGATGCGTTATAATATACTAGATGGTGGCCCGATTCTAAGTGTCTTTCATGATTTTAATTCGGCCCAATCCTTAACAATCGGTGCCCAGTTTTGTTACATTGCCACACAGGACGATCAAAATCCCACTGCTTACTGTTGATTCAACAGACGGAAATAACAATCTAATAGGAAACATGTCTTTGTATAAAAGCTAGTATAAAGCAATTGACCATTTCATGACAACTCGGAAAATAGACAAAGACCATGGCATATCAAAGGGATAGAAAATGTACTTTGTGAGCCATGTAATGAAGCGGCTAAGCAGAAGTGACAGCAACATTTATAGGAGAAAAATAACACTGGGATTGTTCCTGTCGTGTTACTAGTAGTCGCTGCATAAGAAATGATGTGCTTAAGTGATTCAGAAGTTCATTACAGACGTGATGCTGACATGGCCTTCACTTCTCATTCACAAACTTCACTCTGACAATCGCACTCCTTTGTACGTTGTACCGAGACAATGAAGCCCTCTCCAGAAAGCTCCGTTAATAAGAGACGAGCAACTGTGAGACGGACAAACTCCTACAAACAATATCAGTCATCAGAAGTCCGGAAAAGAGTTTGGACCCAGAAACCATGTCAGTTTGAGTCATTCCCAATTTAACATCTATATTTCTAATATTTCAGCTAGTCAGCGGCTGCTAGTGAATGGACATGAGGCAAGTTCTAACAAATGTATAAAAATATGTTACTGATATTAAGTCAGATTACAGCCAAAAACCTTTTATAGCCAGTAAATGTTTCCATAATGACAGCTCGGCGGAGCAGCCCCTCTTAACATTTTTCTATAAAATCACTTGCCGGTAATTGTGTAAGTTAGTAATGGGGATGTCTGCGTTATAAAACCCATTTTAAAACACCTTATTATGGCATTCCAATTCAGAAGCATTAGTGGCTATAACTCTGCAGGATCCACCTATTACGGCAAACAATCATTAATTTTAATAAGATCTGTGTACCTGCTTAAAAG
This sequence comes from Allobates femoralis, assembly GCA_033576535.1. Lineage (NCBI taxonomy): Eukaryota > Metazoa > Chordata > Amphibia > Anura > Aromobatidae > Allobates > Allobates femoralis. Next base: position 100,804,540 of record JARQOC010000005.1, on the reverse strand, counting down.
GAATTTGTCAGCTTTTTTTTCTTCCCCATCACAGAGCAGCATAATGTAGGAAAAATAGACCCTGATTCCAATGATGTGTCAATCAGTTTACTGTGTGCAGCAGTTGTGACAGAGCTTTCAGATGTAGTATATAGCAGAACTCAGTAAGCTAACCATACTCAACACCATAGCTTTCTGTGTACATTGTCTACTGACAGTGAGCTGCTTATTAGAGGAGGGGGCATGGTCAGACCAGGGCTCACACAAGCTGTAGTTAAAGCAGTGATAATATCTTGGTGATAAAACCTTAATTGTATGATAAGTGACACTGCTGAAATATTTATCCAAGGCTACATTCAAACACTGCGTATTTTCTGCGCTTTTGGGGGCACGTCCGCATTTTGAGGCAGCACTATTTAGAGCAGGTTAAAAAACATGGTGCATTCACACACCACATTTTTTTACGGTCGCATTTCTTCCCCAAAAGTGCAGGAGGGAAGTGATGTCACATGGGGGAGGAAGAATCCTGTGTTCCTCACCTGTGTGATATGTGACATGCAGTTTGGATTTCGCAATGTATTTATATACACTGAGAAAGCTAAATAAAAGTCATCAAAAGGTATTAAAAATAAAACAATAGAATACTTAGCCATCCGACGGCTGCTCCCGGTCACCGGGACCCGAGGCATTCACTTCTGGTCTGCTGCCAGGATCTTAGATCTGTGATTGGCCGGTAGCGATCATGTGATTTGTCACGTGACGCATCAGCTGATCGCTTCCAGCTAATGACATTTTAAGGAATTGGCAGCAGATCAGACGTAGATGCCTCGGGTCCCTGGGAGAGCCGGCGTATGGCTAAGTATTTTATATTTTTAATACCTTTTCATAACTTATTTAGCTTTCACAGCCTGTCACACAGGGGCAGGAACACAGGATTCTTCCTCCGCCATGTGACATCACATTCTGCAGCACCCGCCATTATACGCGCTGGAATTACACAATGTGGCCTATGGGAGAAAGCGTGCGCAAAAAAAAGTGAAATGAATTGACATGTTTATTCTTTTTACATGCGCTTTCCCTGTTAAAACACAGCGTAAAATTACGCAGCGTCTGAATGGCAAAAGTGAATTTTCATTCACTTTGCCGGCAAACGCAGATGTGCGTACAGAAAAGTGTGTACAAAAAAAGCGCGAAAGTTATGCACAGTGTGAACAGAGCTTTAGCCCCTAATCTCAGAATGTGTTCAGATTACATAGCAAAACCCAGTGGACAGATTCTTTTTAAATGGCTGCTCCACTCTTAATTTTCTTTATTGATGACTTATGCTAAGATCAAATTAGTGGTGATCCCACACACCACATCCCCACTGATCAGCTGTTCTAAGTGCCAGCTGAATGTGATCAGTTGCGGAGCTGCACAGAACGTCTCTGCCAATTGTATAATGACCGAGGCCAGGTCCTTCATCATCCACCCTATCAAATGGTCTCATATCGAATTAGGAACATTTATTCCCTATTAGGAACTTTGATGGTCACCTAGTTCCCAGAAATGGTACATGAGGAAATTTTAAAGGTTTAGATAGCGATAATTAAATTTAAGATACTTGAACAATAAGATGATTTTATACACACATATATAAAGAAATATTTTGTTAACAAGTTGAATACAGAAAAAATGGTTAATAAAATTATTTGCATATAGAATTGACAGCTATCACATGCGTGCAGGAGCATAAAATATACAACATTCCCCACCTTAGGTCTCCATGTGACCTGCAAGCAAAGGTTAAGAATGTTGTTCAATAAAGTCTCCCTGAAGATGTGACAAGGGCAAGACAAACCTATTTAAGATTATTATTCACTGGGTCCAATTTACAGAGTGACAGGCGGACAGAAGACACTATGTGCCAGGGCTCGTGCGAGAAAGATCTGAGCCAAATCTAAGAAGCTATATTATATTTTTATTCTCCCAGTATTCCTTTAGAGCAATTGACTTACTATGGTAAACATTTTATATAATTTTGTCTTTGTACTCCCACAGTATCACGCGCTAATCAAGAGAGGCGATTGTAGGAATGTATTCAGAATGTGAATTGTTATTACACCATTTTTATTTGCGTTTCCCCCCAAATTCATTTGAATGGGTAAAATCTCTGCTAAATTTGAAACAAACGCTTCAGATTTTAAAAAATGATCGAATGATTCAATCCCGCAAGGAAAAAATATGCAGAATGTGCATGAGATTGTAGAAATCTCATTTACTTTGCTAGTACTGTAAAACACTACATATTTTACCATTTGAAAGTGTGGTGGCAAACCTCAACAAAAATGTGGCATGTGAATAAATGCCGGGTCTGGTGTAACTCCAGAAGGTTTCATCTGATTGCATAAGGTTTATTGTCTGTTTTCCAGATCCTTCTGAGGATCCTTCTAGATAGATAATAGTTAGAGCTCACCAGTCTGCCACACTCCCACTGTTTGCTTCTGGGGCTGCTCATTAAGTTTCATGAATATTCACTACACTGAACTGCACTGGCCAATTACAGATGCTCACTCTCTGTGACAGCATCTGTGATTGTTACACTCACATTGTGACACCACAATCTGTACCAGTGTCTGTGCTTGGTGGCCATATACATTAGTGTATGGCAACCAACCTGCTGCAGTGTGTAAAATAAACAAATAAATAATGGAAAAAATAATACGTAGGGGTCCCCCGTATTTGTCATTCTCAACACAGAAAGCGGACAGCTGCGGGCTGCAGCTCCTGCTTGTTAGTTTTATCTTGGCTGGCAATCAAAACCACAGGGAAGCCCATTACTATTATGTTTAAATCATTTAGATAAATTATTTTTCTTTTAAAAAGTGTGGGCTTTGCTGTGTTTTTGATCGCCAGCCAAGGTAATACTATGCACCTGGGGACTGGTATTCTCAGCGTGGTGATGCCAATAGTTATTGGGCCCCCCAGTTACAGAATATTAGCCCGCAAATACCTGGTGCTTTACCTGCTTCTTTCCAATGCCCTGGTGCATTGGCATTGGGATGACACAAGGGGTTAATAACAGCTGAGTATTGATAAATTGTCATTAAAGCCAAATTGGTAATGTTCAGGCATCTATGATACCAGCTCATTACCAATCCAGTAAGTGAATAGTTAATAAACACAAATAAAAAACACTCATACATACAGAAGAATCCTTAAGGAGATATAAAACACACTGACAACCCTCATATTCTCATTTATTAACCTCAAACATACCCGCCTATGATAATCCACAACGAGGTCCCATAAAGCACACTTATCTTTACTTCATTGGAGGTCTGTCTGAAGAAGCATTGTATCAGCGTGAGCTCTGAGCACACAACGAGTGCGTCAAGAGCTGAGGCCGACCTCTGGGCACACACAGACCTTGTGTCGTGTCAGAGGTGCAGTGAGTGAGGTCTCCATGGTAACAGTGTCAGCTGACACTCGCGTGCTCAGAGATCGCGTTGATAAAATGCTTCTTCAGCACGTCCTCCAATGCAGCAGAGCAGAGATGTATCGAGGAACATTTTTGTGGATTATCGTCAGAGGGTATGTTTGGGGTTAATTGGAAAATGAGGGTTGCCAGTGTGTTTTATTTTTACTAAAAGGATTTGTGTGTGTGTGTTTATTAAGTATTCACTTACCGGACTAGTAATGGGTAACTAGAAGTCCGAACATGACCAATTTGGGCTTAATCACAAGATATCAATCCTCAGCTGTCATTAACCCCTTTTATCACTCAAATGCTACCGCACTAGGGCATCAGGAAGAGCTAGGTAAAGCACCAGGAATTGGCGATTCTAATGAATGTGCCAATTTTTGGAGCATCTGTGGCTGCTATTCTGTAGCATGAAAACTGTATCCGGCTCCCATTGACTTCCACTTTTTTTCTTTTTTTAAAAAAAAAATTACAATTTGCGTTTAAGGAACTAGTTAAAAAAACACGTTCGACCAGCAGAAACAGGAAGCAAACGCACTCCATTACAAGCCTCTGAGCAAAGAAACATCTTTGTTGGATACTTCATAGTATCTTCGTGTTCAGATTCAATCTATGATGTACCATGAGCAGCTATGTATGACTGTTCTCACGGCAGTGGAAGTGACACGGAGAATGTTAAAGCATAAAACATAAATGACTTTCTGGATTTCATTTATGAACATTCTAATGCCTCTTCACAGCCCAAGTCTGGGACATTTAATTTCTATATTCAATTAGAATCCCAACATCTGCTATTTCCCCTTCCTACTGACAGTGACATAGGTGCAAGACCGACTCCTCGAAGTCTGTACCAAAATTAAACTTGAAAAGAGGATAAACTATTAGCTCATGTGGATGTCTGGCTACACATGAATGCCTATCACTTTAGACAACTCACACATTCCTGTTGGATGAATACAACAAAAGCCTTATTAAGCAACCACAAATAACCCTGGGGAAAGTAAGAAAAAAAAAAATCTTCATTTAGAAAGGGCTGGTAATTCCACAATCAGGGCTCCGAGGAAAACGGATTGGCAACTTGTGGAGGAAAATAAACCAAAGCATCTGAATCATTAGAGACAGATACAACAGCGGACTGACTGCATTTGAATGTGGCTGTGGCAGGTGCCAACCCAAAACAGCACCGTTACATCAGTACATATTACTTAGGCAACTTCAAGACATTAAAAACCCAATGAGGGCTTCCGTTCCGGAGCGAATATGAGGACGGCGGGTTAACGGAGCTCCCGCTACCCCGCCGCCAGCCGAAGGCATTAGCACCGCACAGCTCTATACTAACCGTACGGAAGGTCTGGCATCACCACAGGAGTGAAGCAAGAGACAGATACGTGCTCCGGTAAGGAAGACTGTGGAGGCATAGAGAGGGGGCGGGAAGCCATCCAAGCTAAAATGGCGCCGGCCGTGCTGCACACAAAGGCCGAGACCCCACACACAGTGGATGAGGAGCCAGAGGAAGGGGGAGAGAGAATACTGTCCCAGGGCTACAATGACTATGGTGAGACAGAGGGCACTCAACAGAAAGAGGAGGAAAACCAACAAAGGGTGCCACAAAATTATAAGCTCCTTGCTAAGGAGGTTGCCCTGCACTTAGCTGAGGATGTGAAAAGCTCCATAAAAGACGGTGCAGCTAATGGTGGGGTTACACGTCCCGATATCGCGGCGATATCGGAGGCAACGACGCGGGAGCGCGCATTTAGTGCACGTTTCTCCCTGCATCGCATTGCCAGTTTACACGCCGCGATATCGGGATGCAACGTCCCTCCGATGTCTACGCCCACCAACCCAGGAACGACCAGTTAACATGGGAGTGAATGGGTGACGTGAGCGTAGACATCGGAGTTGGGCTGTCACACGCAGCGATGCTGGTACAACGGCCTTGCGATATCGGCGAGTTGAATAGCTTTGCTATTCAACTCCGATATCGTTTTGGCATCGTTCCAGCATCGCGTTGTACTGTCAAACAGTACAACGCGCACCCGATATCGGCTCCAACTCGCGACCCACGTGACTTTTTGTCGGAGTTGGGTCGGAGTTGGACGCCGATATCGGGACGTGTAAACCCACCATAACTCTTCTGGAATTACAAACAGCCACCTGTCACCATGAAACAAGGCTGCAAGAAGCAGAGCAATTATCTGATGCAGAACATAAAATATCAATGATGGAGGGGCAAATAGCAGATCTGCACCAAAAGTGTAACTTTATGATCAATAAATGGATGATTTGGAAAATCGCTCCAGGCGAACCAACTTAAAACTTGTCTGGCTACAAGAGTCACTAAATGCACGGCAGCTGGATGAAATATGTGAGGTAGATTTGCTGCGGTCTCTGGGACCATCTCACAGTTGTCGAGTGGAGAGGGCCCACAGAATGGGTCCCCCTTGTGATACCAGCGGATTCAGTTCTCAAGATCAGAACAGACATAACACGCAACCCTCCCCACCTAAACCACAATAGGTGGTAGTAAAATACCTTGAATACAAAGATAAAGAAGATATCCTGAAGGCCTTTAAAAGTATGAGGTGCCCGCTGTTAAGGGGCCATAAGACTTTGGTTTACAGCGACTACTCGGTGGAATATTGGCTGGTTTTAAAATGAGTACCACTTCATGAACGTTAGTTTAAGAGTGCTGCTTGTGGCATGTTTCTTTTTTTTTTCTTTTTCTGTATATACTTGATATACCCTTTGTATGTATTGATTTTGAAAACTTTAATAAAAAAAAAAACAATGAGCATTTTTTATCCATGTGGGAAACATTTGAGGTTCCAGAGTTCCACAACTTCCAAACCTAATCTCTATAATTTATATAGTTTACAGCAGGGGTCTCAAACTCTAGGCCTTGAGAGCCGCACACAGTGCAGGTTTTTGGGATTTCTATAGAATTTGACAGTTGATAATCAAATGACCAACTGTCAAATTCTAAAGGAATCCTGAAAACCTGGACTGTGTGCGGCCCTTGAGGTCTGGAGTTTGAGACCCCTGGTTTACAGCAAGGACCTCTACTAAAGCCACTATTTAAACAGAATCTGTCAGCAGGTTTTTGGTACCTCATCTGAGAGCAGAATAATATAGACAAAGAGATCCTGAACCCAACGATGTGTCACTGTCTAGTGATATGGCTACAGCCATTTTAAAACAATTAAAGCATTTAGTTTTAGCCATGTAGCAGAGAGGTTAGGGAGAGCTGCCCCCGCCCACACCAAGTTTTGCATTGAATATTGACAGCGAGGTGACAATTACAGCAGAGGGCATGTTGGACTGCCGTGCGTGTGACAAAGTAGTCCTGTAATGCTAATTACCAGGTGATAAAGCTTTTAGTTTATTTAAACAATAGCACACAGACTGTTGAGAGGCATAGTTGATTGTTTTATAACCCCTGCAGCATGCTGTTCTCAGCTTACATAGCAAACCCTGCTGACAAATTCCATTCAATACATCTAGAAAACGAGAAAATGCTTACTACAAGGAACATTAATATTTTAGCCATAAAACCTGACAAACTGCTTCTAAAAACAATGAATGTGCACACAAAAAAACTAATTTACACTACACGATCTGAGGCGCTAACGGACCATCGATTGGCTACATGCCCATTAATAGCATTTTTGGACAGGACGATTGAGCTTACCATGTGCACAGCACGAATGGTAGATATGGTAGATTGTCATGGCTTCCGACAGTATAGGTCTTATTTACGCCGAACAATGTGTGACCACGAACAATGATTTTTAAGTCATCTTATAAACCATCACACCAAACGAATAAACATTTCTTAGGAATGATAACTGAGAAAGGTGAAAAAATCCTAGATGTCTTCCCTGTTTATGGATGCCAACAGAGTTACCAGCAAAACAAGTCCAGAAACACACGGCATCACTAAAAACATTACTGGGAGCCTGATAAACGCTCTTAACACATTAGAAGGGTAAATCCCCTTGACAGGCTCCCTTTAAATACGCATTGCTCTAAACCTACAGCCACTGATCACTTATATTTACATAGAAATATCGGTGCCTTAAACATGGAGCGCGCAGATTTGAGTAGTGAAGCCTTATGTGGATAAATAAGGGCTAAAAGGTTTAGGATTGCATGAGAAACGCTCCAAACCCAAGACCTCACCGAGACAAGATGTCTCCCCTGAACACACTGATTGTAAATCAATAAATCCTTAGAGGACAATAAAGCTGGCACTTTAATTTGCTGTAAAATTAGATTTTATGATGGTCCTATATTTTTAAAGCTACATGACATAATAAATGTTTCATGAAAAGTTATGGGCAGAAAAGCTTTCAGTGGTCAGCTGCTTGGTCATTCAGATTTCATCTTGGTTGATTTGCTGGAGTTCCAATACAGAACCACAGGGATGGACGGAGCCCTGTGCCTAATGTTACGAGCCTAAAATGCCAATTCTAATTTACAGCCTATTCATTACAGCCATAACATTAGCAATAAAACAAATGGATGGTATTGTTTTACTACAGCAATGTCAGCTTTAAATTTAACGACGGTCCATGCATCAAATAATAATATGACAATAGGATACTGCTAAAATAGAGAGGTTTACTCTTATATGCAAAGGGATTCCGTAACATTCAATTGCCAAATCAGGTTTTTATGTTTAGACACCTATAAAGACATTATCACAGCAGTGCAGTAATTGAAGCACATAATGTGTAGCTTTACAACTCTTATTTTGGGGTGAAAGGAGCTAAAAAATATATACTATTTACATGTAGAACTGAGTAACCCACTCTTAGATCCCTTTACAATACATTTGGCATCCATTTTTTTCACACATGCCCAGTGTACCCATTATAATTATGGGGATCTTTACATGTCCGTTTTTTCACACGGACAGTGTGTCGCTTTAAGCACTTGTGTCCGTGAAAAGCACACAGGGACATATGAATTTTGTTACCTGGTAGTACAGATCACATCGACCCACACAAGTCAACAGTTCTGTGAAAAACATGTACAACACACAGATGGTATCCGTGTGACATCTGTGTGCCATCCATGCTACACATACCAGAACTAAACGTATTAAAAAAATGACTGATTTTTAAGTATAAGGCCCTTTTCACATCAGCGTTTGTCCATATTCGTCAGATCGGGACAGAAAACCGCATCTGCCGCAATTGCGGTGAGCCCCATGCATTCTCTATGGGGTTTGTGGCAAGTGCGGTATTGCCGTGATCCGGCACTTGCGGCCGCAAAAAAAAAAAAAAAAAAATGCAGTGAGCAGTTTTTTTTCGCGGTCACAAGAACCGCACATGCCGCACTGGACCGCAAACCCCATAGACTATGCATGGGGATTGCTGGATCCGGGCCGCAAGTGCAGTCGTGATGCGGCGCCACCTGCCGGATCGGCCGCACATCAGCGAAAACGCTGATGTGAAAGGCCACTTAAAGATGTGCAAAGATGATAGCTACATTGTACAGCTATTAAGCGAATAATTAAGTGAAAAAAACAATATGGGGTCCCAATCATTTCTGATAACCAAAAGGTAAAGTGTACAGCAAACAGCTGTGCACTAATATCAGGGTGGTAAGGTCCATAGGTATTGGGCACTTCTCAGTCAAAGTCTACCAGCCTGCTGCCACCCCAGAAGTGGAGCATTATGAGAATCTTTCTCTTCTCGACGCCCTGGTGTAGTGACAATTGGGGTAATGGTTTTTGGGGTTGATGTCAGCTGTGTCACTACACAAAATCACAGCTGACATCAAGCCAAGGTACCAGACACTCATACTAGCCCTGTAATTAAGAGACACACACACAAAATACTTTTTTGAAATAAACAAGCCCGATCAATCTCCCATCCCTCAATCACCACTTTAAAATAAAAATAAAAAAGCAGGTCCACTGTAGTCCAGGGAATCCACTGTAGTCCAGTGATAGGGAGCATTTATTTTAAGTATTGTATGTTTTTTTTCTTTTTTAAATATTACTGGGTTGGTAATAGGGGTGTCTCAATTACTAACACTAGAGCTTGATACCAGCTGTGTTTTTGCGTTTTGGACACGTCACAGCTGATGACATAAACCCCAAAAACCACTAACCCAATTGTCACTGCACAAGGGTATCAGGAAGAAACAGAATGAAGTGCCAGAATTGAAGCAACTCATGATGCTCCACCTTTGGGGCTGTTGTAGGCAGGTATTTTTAGTCTGGGAAGGGCCTTATTAATCATGGACCTTCCTAGCTTGATCACAACAGCTCACAACTATGTGCTTTACCTTTGCTGGTTAACAAAACTGAAGGGGATCCCACCAGTTCATTTACATATTTATTTGGTTAAATAAAAAGCTCTACAATCTAACTATTATATCTATATATAGTATATATCATTGCATATAATTTAACACATAAAATTCATTAATTTCAGTGTTGTGTTTTTTTCCGGTACGTGTCACCCGGACGTCACACAAACGGTGCACACATACACACGGATGGTATAAGTATAGTATATGGATGATACACGTAGGCATGGATGGCTATACAGATAGTCAAAATGAACTATGCCACATGTGCGTTTTTTTATGCGCAAGTGTGAAGGGGTCCTTAAGAGACTCAGTCAGCCAAAATCGCATGATTTCTGAGCTACACATGTTTAAAGGGGGCTTAGAACTTTAAAAAAATAATTAGGGAATGATTTTTAAATCTTGCTACATTGTACAGAAAAACAACATTATTCATATATGCAAATTAAGGTGCTCATTCAATACCTGGCTGTGATGAAGTCTTCCACACCTACATGTCTTTGACAGCACCAACATTTCCTGAGCTAGTGCCGTTTGCAAGTACGTGTCTGCACACAGCTGTCACAGGTGTATCATGCTTTGAGACCTCTAGGGCATCTGAGATCAGAAGGTCTAAACGCATAATTGATCGCAGATCCTCTTTGCTATGTTTGGCAACTCTCATATTTGAGTGGTCCAACTTTCTTTTAGTACTGAAAAGGTTAAGGACCCTTTCCCTTCTAGCTGAGAGCTAATGGTCTTTATTTCAGCTGCAGCACCTTCTCACCATGCCTTTCTGCTATATATACACACGCTTGGCTCATATTCAGTGCTAGTTATATTTAGCATTCCAACCACTATGACAGAGCCTCGAGAAGCTGAAGAACGTGTTGTCGTAGTAGCGAGACTAGTGTCTCGCTGTCCTGCACACTAGTCAGTTTAAGTTTAAGGCCCTTAAGGACCTAGGAATGTGATAGTGATGGTGATGAACAGGGGGGAGGGGGTAAGGAAAGGACCTGTACAGGGATCACGTGCCTACCACTCAACATGTGACTTGGGGTTGCGCCTGCAAGGGTTAATCTATCTCCTCTCACTCAATCTAGCACTCATCCTCTGTTCTAGGTTGACAAGTGAACCATAAATCACACCCCTGATACATACCATGCATCCAGCTTCACAACACACTGCCACCACTCACTGAACATCCAGGGCGATGAATCCCTGAACTAATATGGACAGCCAAACAACAGGATCACACAAATCCTAGTGTTATAAATCCTTTTAGAACATGCAAGGTTCCAACTTATTAATGTTTTATGATTTAATATAAAAAGTTACATTGCTTACAATAATAGACACAAAAGATAAAAATAAAATGGACATACAAACATGCAAAACAGTTATAAAATAAAAGGGAGAAACAAATATCTTAACTTTGCAGTCTGTTTCTTTCTGCATCCAATAGGGAAGGAGGAATGAATTGTGGATCACAGCAGTATTTCAACTGCCCCATCTGCAAACACGCTTTCTTCGTGGAGGGCCCAATTTAGAGTTTCAGCCTGGGGATCAAATTTCTAGCACAACGTTTCAATTTTAATAGTCTAATCCCAGGCCTGTGAATGGACCATAGCTAATTTAGCAATTAATACATTATTTCAAATTTTCTTTGTCTCACTACATTTTCCTTCCGTCCCATAGTAGATAGAAAATGTCAGGCTGCCACTAGGCCCCATTTGGCTGACTCCTTTGAAGGCATCAGAAGTGCGAAATATCCATGTCTGTGCATTCTCAGGAAGGCCCCCTAGGGCTTTGGATCCTGACCTGAACACAAGAAGATTATAAGTCCTGCTCAAATTAACATTGGTTACGACCTATGGCAAACGTCAATTAACTGTTGCGGTCTTAATTTCCCCTAGAAATACATATTTTCCTCTACAAGATGTTAGGGAATCATGGATCCAGCGATCAGGCGAGTGGTGGGAGGTGACCAATCACCCACTCACCCAAAGCTACGGCTTTCTGTTGTAATCTTCCCTGGTGTTCCCTTTTGTGCTGTGTTACAAGTCAGGGGTTCCCTTGCCCCTTCATGGCTACAGCCCTTTCTAATGTTGCTGAAGCCATGTTACTATACTCCCAAGTGTAGCCGGTTAGTGGGTGATGTCATGCTGGCTATGTGAGAGTGCGCTCTTGCATGAATGCGCTTGTTCAAGTATTGCAGGCGCAGTCAACCAGAAGTGAGGACGTTTATGCAAAAAGAAAAAAAATGAGGGCATAAACTGTGCACACAGGCTATCTGCACCTACCAACCTTACATGCATCTGTGAATACGGTAGTTTTTTTCCTGGAAAATGGAACAAGTTGCCAATAAATGAATAGAACTAGGTATGCTAGAAGGATATGTACTTTAGCTAGTCATGATTGCTATTTGAGGCAGATAGACTTGATTTAATAGGACTCTGTCAGCACAGAATAGCTATCAAAACCAAGTAGTTTTGAGTTACGTGTTCAGTGCACTCTTAGCGTGGCTAAATATTTAAGTGCACAATTCCCGACGACTCACCACCACGATCACCCCCTTCTTTAAGTGACAGCACTGATTTTAAAGAGCCTTAGAAGGGAGGATATAGTGGGAAACCAAGTTGCTTGGAAGGTGCATTTAAATGTATGGCCATGCTGATTCAATTTGGCTGAGAGTTCATGGATTATCTATAAAGCGGAATACGCAATGGTCAGACTTATATTAGCTGCAGAGCAAAATGTTTCAGCATATAAATTCAAACCAACTGATTCTTGGCTCACCTGGCATTATCAAGGAGGGCTGGGAGGCCACCATACATATTAGTCAGCATATCCCATGAAAAGACGCTGGTTCAGCAAATTTATGTATAGTACCTGGGGGTCTTTAGGTTGCTCAAAAACAGTCAACTAACAAGTAATAAACTTTGGGGGAAAAAATGGTGCTGCTGTGCAGTCAAGTGATTGCTTACTAAACAAAGACTTTCTATATTGGCATCAGAAATTTTGGAGTTTGGGCAGGTATTCCCTTCATGTAACAGTACATTGTTACTCAGCCTTAAGAGAAAGCTCCTCTGTAATAGTGAAGGCATTGCACACAGTATACAGGAAAATCCAAGCTACGTAAATATTATAGAGATGTAGGTAGAGCGTTCATTAGTTCACTTGTGCAAAACAATTAAAGAGATTCCTTTTTACAAGATGCTAGAATATAGGCAATCATAAAATAGCAAAGGGAAACTGAAAGCAGGTTTTTGACATCACATCAAACAGTGGCATGATGTAGGGGCAGAAAGGATATCAAAACTGCAGCAAACATCCCAGTAAAGGTACCGTTACACGGTACGAGATCATGAACGATATCGCAGAAATGTCACAGGTTTGGAGGTGTTGAATTGACATTGTTAGGAAGTCGTTTCGTGTAACACCAATACACGACTACGATAAATCGTTGGATCGCTGATCGCAGATTTGAGAACATGTTCTCAAATGAGACGATCCACGATCAGACAACCTGCTGCATTGTTCTGTGTGACACCGCGATAACGATGTCGTTCAACTCTTCGTCCATTCACATCAATGAATAAGTATCGTTCGCTGAGTTGTGCGAACGAAAGCTGCTCACTACATCGTTGGTGCGTCGGCCATGATATCTACACGTGACATCTCACTAACAATGTCAAAACTATGTCCTAACGACCGCGCGCCCCCAAGATTGTTAGAGAGATCGTTTCAACATTGTAGCATGTAACGGTACCTTTAGTGATACATCATTTCTATCTGCTGTAAATCTACCAGTTACCTCAATTCTGAACTCTCTATAACCTACCCACACTACTGATTGGCAACTTTCTATATGCATCAGTAGTGGTGGGGGATAGGGTTATACAGAGCTCAAATATGGAGGACTTCATGATACCGGTTTAGTAGTGATAAAATATTTTTTATCAGCAAGAGATTATCAAAACTACAGCATGCAGGAAAGTACCGTATATACTTGTGTATAAGCAGAGTTTTTCAGCCCAAAATTTGGGCTGAAAAGTCTCCCCCTCGGCTTATACACGAGTCAATACGGTGGTGGGGGCTGTGGAGGCTGCTGTATGAGCAGCCCCGTCACGTGGGGCCGCTCATTATATATGCACTGCTTCCCCCTGTCAATCAGCGACAGGGGGAAACAGTGCATATATGCCCCCAAATGCTGGCACTCTCCCCCCTTGTAAGGGCCCCCCCCCCCCCCCGCTGCGTATCTTACCATCCCGGTCTTCTGCACAGCGCCGCTCCTCGGTGCTCCGTCCTCGCTGCTCCCGTCCTGCTACATCCGGGATTCCCGGCCGTCGCAGGCATATGAGGTCATCACGCGACGGCCGGGGATCCCAGATGCAGCGAGGACGGAGCATGGAGAACGGAGCACCGAGGAGCGGCGCTGTGCAGAAGACCGGGATGGTAAGATACGTAGCAGGGGGGGGGAGGGGCCCTTACAAGGGGGGAGAGTGCCAGCATTTGGGGGCAGCTGTAATCCCCCCCTTGGGGGCTGCAGTATCACCCCTGGGGGCCGCTGTATACCCCCTTGGGGCCGCTGTATCCCCCCTGGGGGCCGCTGTGTACACCACTGGGGCTGCTGTATACTACCACTGGGGCTGCTGTATACTACCACTGGGGCTGCTGTATACTACCACTGGGGCTGCTGTATACTACCACTGGGGCTGCTGTATACTACCACTGGGGCTGCTGTATACTACCACTGGGGCTGCTGTATACTACCACTGGGGCTGCTGTATACTACCGCTGGGGCTGCTGTATACTACCGCTGGGGCTGCTGTATACTACCGCTGGGGCTGCTGTATACTACCGCTGGGGCTGCTGTATACTACCACTGGGGCTGCTGTATACTACCACTGGGGCTGCTGTATACTACCACTGGGGCTGCTGTATACTACCACTGGGGCTGCTGTATACTACCACTGGGGCTACTGGGGTTGCTGTATACTACCACTGGGGAGGCCTGTATACCACTGGGGGGGCCTGTATACCACACTGCTGGGGGCTGTATACCTGTGCTGGGGTCCACCCTCGGTTTATACACGAGTCAATAGGTTTTCACAGATTTTGGGGGCAAAAGTAGGGGGGGTCGGCTTATACACGGGTCGGCTTATACACGAGTATATACGGTAAGTAACACATAGATGGAATTAGGATCTTGGTCTCTACATTGTTCTGCTTTCAGATTAGTTGGCGAAGACCTGCTCACAGATTCCCTCTATTCTGGCCATACAAAAGAGATAGCTGCCTTCCAAAGGAACGGTCGCAGATATCTCCCCCATATATATACATGAGTGTTCATTTGTTTTCAATGGTAAAAGAGAAAGTCACTGCCAGGCACCTCTGGCGGTGGTTTATTTCTGCTGAAAAACAAATGGATAATTAATTGGAATTTCAAGTGCCCAATATTCCCCCCCCCCCCTAAACATTAGTCAGCCGTCAATATCTACTTAATATGGGGACACTTGTGTTGGAGTCCAATGCAGGCAGTGCAGTTTGGAGGGGCGTTTGCTGATCTATAAGAATCACTCCGACACACGGCAAATGTAAATAGTAGCATGTATATAGACAATCACCTCCATGTATAAAATGTTTTGGTGGGAAGCGTAGAAAACAATAAAATTCCAGTTTGCCATGTTTCCTATTTAAATAACACATTGATGTTTATTTTTTGTTAAAGATAATTAAGAACTTTTCTACATTAGTTAAATAAACATAAATGTAAAGAACATTGTGAAGAGCTACCTGGAAATCCCATCAATAAAGATTACCAATTAGAGGCTGGTTAAAGAAAAAAGACAAGCTAATTATTAACTATGATGAGGCACTGGATAATATCCCTTTATGAATAAAAGCTGGAATTTTAGACAAGTTCAAATGATTAAAGTCTGAAGAAGCGATTAACAAGTCTGGCTTGGTCGGTTCTAGGTGAAACTCATATAGAGGAGCTTAAAGGGAACCAGTGACATGCAAAAATTCTATTACCTGCAGATACGGGGTTAATCTGAATGTTAATAGGATTCTGAACCTGCCTAGCACCTACACATTGAACCCTGCTACTGCTGTGGATTTTGCAGCGTTTGTCGCAGATTTTGGTGCAGATTTGTCTGATATTTGCAAGCCAGCACAGCCTATGGGAATTCTGAAGTGTTGGGCCCATGCTACATTTTTTTTGCGCTGCAGAAAAGGCGCGGATTATGCTATGGAAAAATCTGCAGCATGTCAATTCTTGCAGTGGATTTCTTCAGCCCTTCCAGCCATTGACTTGATGATGAAAAATGCAGGGCACAAAGTTGCACCAGCGGATTTGGTGCATATTTCTGCTAGAATGTGTGGATTTGGTGCAGAAATTTCTATAACAAATTATTCAGCGTCAGCACATACCCTAATCCTCCTGGCAACTTTCCCGTTTCAGTCATGTAAACGTCGCAGACACAGGTTCAGTCACCGCTTTATGTATGTAGAGCAGCCGCTGTAATCACGTCCCCAGCACTGACCGATAACCACTCAGCATTAGAGGATCATGTCAGTGCGGGGGACACAGTTACAGTGGCTGCTCTCCATAGAATAGTGACTGAACCCATGCGGCACCTCCCCAAAAACAGAAACCATAATGCCGGCAGGAGGATTAAAGTTTTTCCTCCAGGCAGTAGGATTGAACATGCATCAGCCATCCAGGTTCAAAACGCTATTAACCCCATATCTGCAGGTTAAAAACATTTTTGCTATAGAGTCTACCGGTCCCCTGCCTTTCTATTTGGGGTGAATTTGAGACCCACATCGGAGTGTCCTAGATGTAAAATGGAAGGGGCTGGGATATATCATATGATGTGGACATGCTCGAGACTATCAACATACTGGTTATTGATCATCAACAGGATAGAAGGGGCATATAAATGTGCTATACCAAGGGAACCAGTGGTGTGCCTATTGGGGTACGTGGACGAGATCTGTGTGGATTCCAACTCAAAAATAGCCATTGCAAGACTGTTATTCATAGCAAGAAAATTAATAGCCAGATTCTGGATCAGGGAGGAGCCTCCGTCCAGGAAAGAGTTTCTGGCACAGGCAAGCTATGTCTCCACGATGGAGAGTAACATATATCGTAGACGTGGGAGGGACAATGTATACACTAAGATTTGGTCTCCATGGCTAGAATATGGTACATAGGAAGAAATGAATATATAAAGGTAAATCGGGGGTGTATGAAGGAAAGAAGGAATGGAGGGAGGAAGACTGTATTGTGATATACTTTAAAAATTGCTGATATGATTTGTTACTGGTGATTGCTGTCTGGGAAGGGGGAGGGGGGAGGAGGGGGGGGGAAAGGGGTTTCAGAGATTTAATGACAAAATGTATCTACTGGACATTTTCATGTATGTCTGTTTATTTGTTCAATAAAAATTTATCTGATTAAAAAAAAACAAAAAACATTTTTGCATGTGACAGGTTGGTTTTCGTTAAATCTTTTTATTTAGCAAAAATGAAACAGTTACAATACATTACAAAGTGTTATTTGTAGGCAACGCAGGCCTCTTAATCGGATGAATACAAATAATTCTTCTATAGATGACTGGGAGGCGAAGGCAATTGACGTTGGGTGTCGAGCCCTACCTCGGTCAAGATTGTACATGAATATAGGGGACAAATCATACATCAAGGCCTGACTGTGGCTAGAAATGTACAAATAGTAAATCACTTTGAGTGGAAATAAACTAAACTTGTTTCTGAATATTAAGGTAATACTATAATCAAACCAACACAAATCTTTTTAAGAGAAGGAAGGGTAAGATGTGGGAAGAGAGTAGAAGAGAAAGAAAGGGAGAGAAAAGGTCAGCGAGAGGAGCGGGTGTATGCATTATAAAAGGGGGAACTAGGAGCAGGGGAAGGTTGGGGGGAAGGGAGAGGGGTGTTGGAGTTTCCCTGGGTTTCTGGGGTCTGCTTCTGGGCTTTTGCCTCTTGGCTTTAGGGTGGCTGGGAGAATAATTTTGGGAAGTGGGGGGAGTCCCGGAACATGATCCATTCTGTCCATAGGACGTTGAATTTACCCATGGATCCCGCATTCTCGGCCGCCAGTTTCTCCATCCGGAAAAGGCCTACGATCTCCTCGTACCATTCAGCTATAGGAGGTTGTTCTGTGGATTTCCAGTACCTTGGAATGACGGACCTGGCTGCCGAGAGGCAGAAGCGGAGAATGTCCCGTTTGGTGGCTTTAATCGATTCAGGGTATATAGATAGTAGTGCGATCTCGGGGCTGTCAGTTATTTGTTTGCCTATGATGAGGTTGTAGTTCCGAAATACTCCTTCCCAGAAGCTTTTGATTTTAGGGCATTCCCACCAAATGTGGAGCATATTTCCCACTTCTGAACTGCACCGCCAGCATAGCTGAGGTCAAAGGGAAGATCACGTGTAGCCAGTCGGGGCAGCCGTACCACCTGAGTGGTATTTTATGGTTT